>KQ964246.1:701285-1301285 GCA_001566295.1 Microdochium bolleyi
CCCCCCCCCCCCCTTCCCAGGCGCCCCAGCACCCGTGGACCTTTTTTGCCTCTCTCGGCCTCTGCCATAAACCCCAAATGCGCCCCAGCCCCAACGGCCCTCGTGTCCCTGGTCCTGTTTCTGCTCCTCAGAGCCTAAAGGCTATTGTCCACCATCGACCCGGCATTCCAACACGCCCTCACCCACTTTACGCCAGCACACCAGTACAACGCGCGACGCCAGCCTGCGTGTCACGAACGACTCTGACTTCTTCTCGTCCCTCGATCCCAAGGGTCATTTCCGACACCGCCGCCTGTACACCAACTGCCAGCACCCCATCCTGCTGTGCGACCTCGACTTTGCGGCACCGCCATTGCTCCTGCGATAGATCTCTCTTCAAGTCGTCCCCATTTGTGAGCCGCCTCAGAGCCAGTGCACATGTGTGTGTGAGCCTCAAACACCCGACCCTGGACTTCACTCTCGTGCCATTCTGCGCCGATGGAGAATTTCGACACTTCGCCAAGCGAACCGCCTTTTTCTTTGCGCCATCGGCCATACACAACGACACAAAGATAGAATCGCAAGCATTTTCACGGCTGGGCTGGGCGATCCGCCTTACCGCTAGCCACAATGGCGTTGTGGCCATTCCGGCGCCGAGGGTCGCGCGCGCACCCTCATGGCAATATGGCAGCGGAGACCGACTCTATACGGGGCACAGCACGAAGGCAGACCGAGCCACCGAACCGCTTGACCAAGGTGAAAGGAGAGAACGACCGCGCTTACAGTTTCTCGCCGGGGCGCAGAGACTCCATACGCGCCTCGAGACATCCGAACGAGGCAATGTCAAGATCGAATACTCGCCGGCGCAGCAAGAGAGCCGCAGCCATTGCAAATCCTGCTTCGCGCACGGACGATGTACATCGTGTTCCAACATTGCACCACGAAAACCCTGGAAATAAGCGAAGCGGGCAGCCTCTTTTAGCGAAGAAGTCCAGCAAACGGCGGAAAGAAGAGCATGAGCGCGAAGCCGAGATCAAGGCCATGAGTCAATTCACCCCTGTCAGGCCAGCGACAGATGTTTGGACCAAGGGCCGACCCGTCAAGAGGGACAGCCGCCGCCATAAGGCGGAACTAGAAAAGAGCTGGGATGGCCAGCCTTCCTCGGCAGTCTCACTGCCGTCCCCGGAGTCGATCCATTCGAGTATGAGCTCCGACTCGGATCACATGTCCTTCAGGATATCAGCGCTCGCGGCTCTTGCGCCTCGCCCGACCATACGATGTTCATCGAATCCAGTATCAGGCCCCGGGCTCGGCCGCTCTCCTTCAGAACGACGCAGACTCGCCGATCGACAGCCAATTTCAGAAGAGACCTTGAAAGCTCATAAACAAATCGACAATCTCGCCGATGACCTGGATGCATCTGATCTGAGAGAGTTGATGGAGCGCGATCAACGGCGGCGACAGAGGAAAAGAGAAAAGGATATGCAGAAGGCAGAAAAGAAGCTGGCAAGAAGGATGGAGCGCCAGCGCGAAGAGGCAGACAGAGCCGGGGCTACAGGATCACAAGTGCAGAACTTGGAGCGTGGTGTCCTAGGACGCGAGCTGGTTGGTCTCGAAGACCCGGCATCTGTCAGGATCACTTCGACTCCCCGACGAGATTCAGAAGAGCGAGTGGAATCCGACTTCGAGCAAAACGGACTCCCCAAGAGCTCAGTCGAGAGCGATCTCAAGAACCACGAGGAGATGACTCATCCAGGAGCGGTCACAGCAGACCCAGCTGACAAGCAAGCATACGGGCAAGTCACTCCCGACCCTAGTCCCCACCGCAACTCTCGTCCGAAGTCTACGAGCCCGACCATTATGGGCTTCATCCGCTCGAGGAGATCCGGATCCAAATCACCTTCAAGTGATGAAGCTCGGAAAGCCCGCGCTATGGCGGCGAGCCCTTCGCCCTCACAAATCAAGCCGGACTATGCGGAGTCAACTGCAAGGACTTCAGACAGCGGCTCTGCGAGACCATGGTTGTCTTTCTTGAAATGGGGCGGGAGAAGGAGGAGTTCCGTCGGTCCTGCTTCATTTTCCAACACGTCGCGAGATTCGATGCAAGGCTCGCATACAGGACCGCCCCCTGTGGTCAGTTTCTCGAACGGACGGCGGCTTAGCTCAGGCGTCCCAAAGCGGACCATGTCGCGCTTCCGCGAGGATCTTCCGGAGCAGAT
The DNA here is from genome assembly GCA_001566295.1 of Microdochium bolleyi. NCBI lineage: Eukaryota > Fungi > Ascomycota > Sordariomycetes > Xylariales > Microdochiaceae > Microdochium > Microdochium bolleyi. The sequence continues at coordinate 703,484 of KQ964246.1, forward strand.
GCTGTCGCCACCGGATTCACGAGTCGGGTCACCTGATGTCACTGTAGGCTCAACAGAACGCCTACCGCAGATTGCCGACAACGCAGAAACGCAGGATGACATTCAGACCGAGTCTGCAGCCAAGCCGATACCGATACCTGCTCGCCGCGAGGACCTTCAAGCTTCACCTGCGCCCCATTCGATGTCCTTGGCTTCGATCGGCTCGGAAGGGTCCTGGCTCTCTGGTCGCATGAGCAGGCAGAGCCGGCAGAGGGCGTCATCTGGTGCCCTTGGGTCGTCTACCGTACATCCTATGGCCAGTGCTTCGGCAATCTCTGAGATGCAGACCTCAGATCATACTGATGATGACAGTATCGCCGCCGACGAATATCTCAATAAGGTCGTACCCTCAAGCCCGATCGAGCCTCACACCCCTCACGCTCACGCCAGCAGCGACGAGGAATCTTCTTACCGGGCGCAATGGGGTAGCGTCAGCCGGAGACCCACCGTTGTCCGTGGCGCCGCGAACAAACGCAGTCGTGAGGGCCTGCTGGTTGAGAACCTTATGGACAAGGACCTCGAGACAGGCAGCACGAGCAGCGAGGATGACAAGGTGAACCACTCCCCGTTGAGCAAGGACTACGAAAGTGGTGTGCGCATCCAGCGCCTTAGCGCCGGCAGCGCCAAGCTACTCGACATGCCCCCGCGTCGGTCAGGCGAAGAGAGGGTTCCTGTCATCGAGCGCGGGACGCAGTAGACCCTGCATTTCGAAAGGTGCCTCGGCGCCGCAGCGACCTGCACCACATCGGAACACTTCACCATTTATTCGTTCCTGCCGATCACGGCCGCGAGACTGTTCTTCCAGTCAAATCAATCCTTTTGGCCTTGCAAACCACTTGACAAACCGACATTTCCTTCCGTTATCTCGCCCAAAAAACCTGACGACCAACGATTGCGCCACGAAACCAACAAAAAAACACAGAAAATTCCCACAAACTGGACCCAGAGCTTATCAGGCGGGAACACGCCCAGAAGAAACAAAAACAAAACCGAAAACTACCGCGGCCGTGACGCGCGAGCGCCCGAGATCGACGGTTGAAGAACAGACAAGCCAAAAACAATTGAAAAACTGAAAATCCCACATACGACAATCGACACGAAAAGGACGCAATCTTGGAAACCGCAATGACAAAAAGAAAAAATCGAAAATACAAAGCCGAAAACACCAAAAACAATATGAAAACCGCAAGAGCCACAAAGCGATAACAACGACTGGAAGAGCAGGGTTGACAGGGACATAGGGGTGGGATGCACCGGGCGATGTGTGCGAGTGCGCCGCAAGCTGGGGCAAGCGGCATTGGGTTGTTTTATTATTCTTGGACATATGCGTGCCTTTCGCATGATGTCTGACGGCGTTACTGACCTGGTCAAATTGGGCTGCATGGGTTTTGTGATACCACGAGGCGGCGAGACCCCTCAAAGGCGCATGTATGAGCCACAGCGATTATGTTTGAATAGCGCATGTTTGGCCGTCTTTCGATTGGCCTGATTTAATGTCTTTAGATAATTCGACTTGATCGAAACTTGTACGCGCCGTACCGCTGAATCCCAGGTGATACTGTGGTTCCAGGTGACGTGGTGAAGGACGTCCAGGAATTGCTTGTTTGTCCATGAACATCACCAGCAGACAACGGGTGAGCCGATGCAGCACCGAGAGCCTGCCGAGCCTGCCTGGAGGCCCGAGCGCCGAGCCGGAGCACGTCAGAGCTTCCGCCGGGGCAGTCATGCCTGCTTACATCATCCACGCCGGGACTTTGCCGCCTTCGCGTCATTGGTGACGGGGATTGCGAACCGATCAGGATACCTACCGGTGTGTGCCAACAGTGTCGTGCCTCTGGCTTGCAGCTCCAGGCAGGCGCTTGCACCGCTGAGGAAGGCCATCGCCATGACTATTGCAAGATTTCCGAGGCGACGTCCCAAAAGTCCAATTCCCGCTCGAACTGATGCAGATGCCGAGGGATGCCCGCCTGCGCGCGCCGGCCGCACGTGCAGGGTAAGCGCTGGCATGTTCCCTGCAAATCTTGCTTGATAATTGATCGTGATTACGAGACGGCATGCAAGCAATCAATCGAAGCTGGGCGGAAAACTCGCCCGCATGCTTGATTACAATATCCACACTTTCTCGAAGCAGCAGCGTGCTCCGCAGGCCACAGGGAAAGGCACTCTTGCTTACTCACACACGCCCTGACACACGCAGATTGACAGAGACGGGAGCGGCGCAAGAGCCCCTCTTCCTCCAAATCCCGTCACTCCTTCCCTCTCCCCCCGCGCGCGCCGCAGATAAATACTTTCCCTCCCGCATCCGCCCGCGTCTGCCCCTCATGCTGTCATCGCAAACATCATCCATCACCGCCCGCCTCGCCAGAACCGCAGCGCAACGCGTCCTTAGACAAACCACGACGACTACCTCCTTCGCCAGCAGAACCAGAGCATTCCACGCATCAACCAGCAAAATGACCGTCCACAACATCGAGTCGTAAGTTTGTTGGCCCGCTCCTCCACGGCGGCGGCGGCGGCTGCGGCGTCAGCTGCGGCTTCCCGTCCGAGCTCTTGTTGCATCCTTGAAAACACACAGAGCCACCCACTAACAACATTTTGCCATGAAACAGCGTCGCGGCCTGGAAGGAGGCTCTCGAGAAGAACAAGGTTGTCATGCTCGACTGCTTCGCCACCTGGTGCGGTCCCTGCAAGGCCATCGCGCCCATCCTCGCCAAGTAAGTTGCCTCCCGTCCCTCAGGCTTCGCACTCTCCCTGCTGCCGCTGGCTTGGTCCACGCATCTGCGCAAAGAACCTTGCCGTGGCTGCAACCGCCCTTGGTGGCTTCCGAGTGCACGCTCGAACACACACGCCCCGAGGACTGCTTCGCTAACATCGTGGCTTTTTCCACCACTCACCAGGCACTCCAACGAGGAGGAGTTCAAGGACATCTTCTTCGCTAAGATCGACGTCGACCAGCTGCCTGAAGTCTCCCAGGAGCTCGGCATCCGCGCTATGCCCACCTTCATGATCTTCACCGACGGCCAGAAGACCGACGAGCTGGTCGGCGCCAACCCCGGCGGCCTCAAGACCCTCCTCGTCAAGGCCAGCGCTGGTGATGATGCCGCGCCTGCCGCGCCTACCGAGTCTGCTTAAATCCAGCGCGGACGTGGAAGAACATGGATATCGGAACGGAGAAGAGAGGAAGAATACAGGAGAGTGAAGACATATGTCTGTTATGTTGTCCTTAGCATTATACCATTACGCCAACAGAGCGAATGAACAACGACAACCGAGGGGTTCTGGCCGGTGAGCTGTGACATGAAGCAAACTGGTCTTTGTGGGGATGATGTAGCTTGTGTAGTCCGTATCGACACTTGTCTTTCTTTCGTCATCCATGCGGGGTGATAGGATGACGACAAACTGTTCCTCGGCAAAGAGTCAAGTAATAGAGGTCCAATAACGATTCATGCGGTAACATGAAGGACCCCCAAACTATCTCGAATCCGGCAGAGTCTTGGCGCTCTTCCCACTTTGGCTGCCTTCAGCAAGAGGAGTCGGACGAGCGTGGGCATCCCTGCTCTGATCAGGCTCAAGGACCTCGTTCGGTCATCTTTGCCTGAAGCTCGAGGAAGACCTCAGCTGGTTTTAGTTTGCACCGCAGAACGAAGCCCGAGTTCTTTGCGTGGAAAAGAGTAGTGAATGTGGTTGCGCAACGAGTAGCAAGACAGCGGATGATGAAAGGTACGCATGATAGGTGGATGTCGAGTGGCGGTACCACGATCTCTGCCTCGAAGTATCTGATGGGGGTCGAGCGTGGCGCACCGCAGACGATACGCAGGCGTTCAGCCTATGCCAAACAGCTACGCCATCTGAGAGTACGCTCCCCATAACCGTTGTATAGATCTGCCTCGCGCGCGCGAGGCTGCATCTCCACGTTGTCGCGGCGAGTCTCGTGAGCGCCAGCATTTGTATCTTCATCTTGGCCATAGTACGCTTCATATGCTCCTCCCATTCTTAGCTTTCTGTCGATCCAGACGCCGAGGAACCACGAGCTCTCGCTGGGCTGTATTTTTCATGTCGCCGAGGCGTAGCTACCGCGCCGGCGCTTCGTAGGCGCGGTAAAGGATGAAAGGAGCTCACTCTCCGAGGATTCAAAGCTCATTCCCACTTCCTCGGCCCACCCCACACATATCCCCTACGCCTTCTCGAGGGCCTGGGTGGTTGATTTCGGGTGCTTTCCGATCGCCATGAGATACTTATCGCCTGATCGCTTGTGTGATCGACGATAACGAGCTGCGGGTGCGCTGCGAGTCTTTCGTATAGGGATGCGATGTAGTGAAGGAAGAGCAAAGGAGATACTGGCGACCCTTGCGGCACGCCGGCGAGGACCGGTAGTAGGTTGGATACGAATCCTGTCGTATTGAAGGCGAGCCGTACGTTACGGAAGCGCTGCGGGTAATATCCGAGGGCGAATAAGGCGCTTGCTATGCGTACGAGTTCTTTCGTGAAGGGCTGGGCCGCAATATAGTCGAACACCTATAGGAATAAAGTCGTCCCCCGGCGCTTTCCAAAGCGAGGTACCGCGTAGCTCATACGCTACGTCTCAAAGAATAATGCCAAGCAGGACAAACAGAACGACAGCGCGCTCGCAAGGGGATGGAATAGGACCCCATGTCTACGTGGACATCTGTCACATGATCTATAGCATGCGGAGGCTGATGTGAGGGGTCATAGATCAAAGCCCAGAATAACGACAGCAGAAGCGTGGACTAGAAGTGTGGATTAGGACAAGGGGACTCATGGAAGGAGAGTCGTCCGAGAATGTGGTCTTCTCAATGAGTATGGGAGACTGTGGACGAACCATCTGCACAGGATTGCAAGCAGCCACGCTCCGCGTAAATGATCAAATATCTTGCTGAGCTGCTAGGAATGTTTGTGCTGTGGTCGAAGAATGTAAAACGGGGTCACGGTAGCACGAGAGAGAAGTGTTTGGTCTATATCGAACTAAGGCGAGCCCCTAGCGCAACGTTAACAAGGTGCAGCGGCATGACCTAGGCATACAACGTGGCATATTCTTCGAGTACAGCACATAGCAAGCACGCTGGCAGAGTCACAAAGAACATCTTGCAGATCTGCTAGTCCGGAGATGGACCATCGCATGTCCGAGTCCAGCCTTGTTCTTCGTGGCCGCTATGCAGGAGAAAGGCGACCTGGCACCGATCAGATCGCCACGCACAGTCAACACAAAACTGGTGAGCATTAATACAGAGCGCCCTCTTTACAAGACCCAAGAGGAGTGCTCCTGGACACTATTTCACACCTTTGTCCACTTCCACCCCTTCTGCAGCACCCTCGACGCCCCAAAGCACAGCATCCCGGCTAACATCTCCAGCCCACAGAAGACCTGCAACCCCCAATACTCCTGGCCGCCCATGCTCTCCAGGATCGCGCCCGCGATAGGCGGACTGATCAGCACGCCCACCCCGCCGAGTCCGAACGCGATGCCCGTCCGTGTTCCGACCTCGCGGATCTTGCTGACCTGCGCGACACACGCGGGCGCCAAGCTGAAGATGGAGCCCGCCACGAAGCCGAAGAGCACGGCGTACGCCCACAGGGCTGGGGTGCTATTGACCCCCGGGAGCCACAGGGCGAGGGTGATGACGGCAGACGCGCCCAGCCAGAGCGTCGTGAGGTTGAAGCGGCCAACTTTGTCGGCGAGGAGGCCTGGGATGATGCGACCGGGGATGCTGTGCGTTTCTTCATGTCAGTAAAGTGATCTCTGATCGAAGGGGTGTAGTACGAAAGAGAAAGCTCACCTCGCCGCACTCCAGATGGGAATCAGATACACCACCAGCTCCGGGTCAAAACCAGCATTCCTAGCCTGCACGAGGATATAGCTCTGCGGGACAAACATCCCCCCGAAGAATAAGAAACATCCTAGAAATAACAGCGCGCTCTCCTTCTCCTTGAACGGCTGGGTGTAGTCCCGCAGCAGCAAAGGCTGGGGCTTCGGCTTCAGTCTCGAGCTGACGAGCACGCACGCCGTCACGCACAGGCAGAGACACAGCAGACCCATGACGCGCATCGTCCAGCCGAACCCGATGCGCGGGATCAGCTGGACGAGCAGGATGGGCAGCGCGATGCCGCCGACCGCGGAGCCCGAGATGGCGATGCCCAACGCCGCGGCGCGCCGGCGCTTGAACCACGTCATGATGCACGCCATGGTGGTCGTGGAGATGCACGACTGCCCTATGCCGCAGACGATGCCCTGCGCGAGGAGGAACTGGTAGTACTGCGTGGAGAGCGAGGTCATCATCAGGCCGAAGATGAAGATCAGGGTGCCGCTGTAGAGCAGCCAGCGGTGGCCGTAGGAGTCGAAGGCGCGGCCGACCTGTTTGCAGCACAGATATAATGTCAGTCGTTGCAAGTCCACGGGAGTGACTGAGTAAACGTAGAGATTGAAGAGGCAGCCGAAGGACTCACCACAGCGGTACTGCTGTCCATCGCAAACCCTTGCAGTGCAGGAATCCACGAAATCAGGGACAAGCTGGTGTCGCGCAGGATACTCTCCGAGTACACCTGGACAAAGACACCGGAGCAGTTGAAGATGCCGAATGTGCAGACAAAGGCGCACCAGGCGCCAAAGACGACGGACCACGCTGCCCAGCCGCCGTCGGGAAAGTCGTCGTCGTCATTGGTGGTTGCAGGAGCTAGACTTGTCGCTGAGATGGCGGGGGTCAGGGGCACGCCTGTGCCGGTCTCGAGGGCCGAGGCATGCTGATGCGCGTGCCCGTGTTGATCTGGAACCGAAGAGTCTTTGGGTGGTGACAAGTTGTTGCGTCTTTGGCAGGAGTCAACGTCTGTGTTGGGATTCGAGGTGGCGAGAGGACTCTTCTCTTGTACCTCGGCAGTGTGGCCGGCCATGTTGCCGCCGAAGTGATGCTTTTGCTGGGTCACGCGTATGAAGTTGATGTGAGCATCAGCGTGCCATGCTGCACATTGGGGCAGTTGAAGTAGTCCAAGCGTGGACCGGAAAGAGAAAACAAAAAAAGCTGGAGCGTCTCGCCTTCATGTCAACCTGCGCCCTTCCCCCGCAAACTTCGACACGATCCCCACTCTTGTCTCGGCCACAGGCCCCGGGTCATGACGTCCGACTCCCGAGCATTTCAGGGCGGTGTGCCAGCACTATCAGGGACGGCTGACGAGACTGTTCGGTCGATGGATGGGGCTACTGCTTGACACAACTCGTTCCCTCGTTCCTCGAGCAACGTCACCGATTCGTGTTACTGCATACTTTCCACGGTGATGTCAAATTGAGCAAATAGGGTTGTGGGTCAGTAGTCTTTGGACCCACTGAATGTCTGCACAAAGGCGCGGCAGTCTCCAACAACTACAATGAGTTGGCTTGCCACTCGGGGACCCTCTTTGGTGCTATTCGTCGGGAGCAGGCAGGGTCATGAACCAAGCGTAAAAAGTTACGGATGAGGCCGGATTTTCTCTTAATTGGACCATTGTGTGCAGGTGGCTGATGTTTGTTCGCACACGTGCGAGCGGGCCTGACTTAGTCAACCGGTTAGGTATGCCCAGACCGGACTTGTTGAGGCAATGAACATTGCCATTAGTACTTTTAAGCCTCGTGGCTTGGATGCTATCAATGTCATCCCAGCACCTAAGTCCATTTAATCTATTATCAAGAGGCCTGTACGTAGCGGCTTCTGTCCGGGTTCGTGTCATGATTTTGCGTTGCAATTGCTCGGTTAATTCGAGTGTCTGTGTTGTTCTGACTGCTGCAGAGCTTTTTCCGTGTTCTTGTGCAATGTCTGCTTCCAAGGGTCCATTCTGCACAACTCGCTTAGTGTAGGCATACTCCTAGTATGCCTGTGACATAATTACAAGTATCGAGATTTATAGGGTCCGAAACGTACTCTACTACCGAAGTAATATTATGCACGCATTTAGTTGTTTATGAATATCTACTAGTGTATGTATAGTATATTTATCCCTTCGTACAGTTCCGGTCTCGGAATTGCAGCAACTTCTAGAGGACAATATTATTACTAGGAGCGACGAGGGATGAGCAGAGGCTAAGCAGACCTGAGCATGACCTGGCTCTATAAAAGGCGCTTACCACGTTTGGAAATGGGTGCGATTTAGAGTGGGCAGCGATTTCCCAGCTTCGCTGTGCGACCAAGCATAAACCTTGAAACTTTGGACCAGTGTGCGTACGTGCCTTGAAGGTTTTCAGCTCAGCCCTATGCAACATCCCGGAGACGCCGTCGTTCTATTCTTGGCCTCGGGCTCCAGTCGCGATCCTGGGGCAATTTACACGAAGCCATCGACCCCGCATTGACGATGCCTTTCCTCGGCCATAACTGCTGGTCAGTACGCCTAGGCCAATGACAAGCTCCGAAACTTGTGTCTAGGGGACCTAGGCTTCCGAGTAGGTCGGTCCGTGTGGTCCTCGCCAGATTTTATAATCACAAGAGCTCCATGGAAAGCATCCCCCTTCTCTTGCCTGTCCATAGACGACCACCGCTGGTTCCACGGGCACTACTGACTTCTGCAAATTAACTTCTGGTGCCACGAGGATGGCGAAAGTACCAGCCGGCCGTTCTCGTATGTCCAGACACTGAGGATGAACAGCAACTTGCACTCTGGTTTCGCGATGGACTGGCCACTGGTCGTCACCACACTGCAAAGGTCCGCGGCCAGGCTACAGCACCTCATCCTCAACAACGCTGCCGGCATGAGCACGCACCGCTTCCCATGCACACGGAAGGACAGCTATCGAGACGTCGAGTTCCCAGAGCTCAAAGTGGTAGAGTTCGACCGCTGTGCCATCAGACGCAGCGATTCGGGCGCTCTGGCATTGCTACGGCAGATGGCTCGGACCAGCAGGCAGCTCGAAGAGTTCCGCTTCGTCGGCAAGTCGGCCTGGATCGGCGAGGAAATTGACGAGCACGTCACGGCGGCCGACTTTGTCGACTGCCTGCGGTCCTCTCGCGGCACGCTCCGAGTGCTGAGCATCGACCTGACCAAGTTCATATTCCAGGTCAACCAGCTCTCATGCCCACCCCTGGACCGCGCCGCGCTGGTCGACTTCACCAGGCTCAAGAAGATCTCGCTCGAGGACGCCTCGTTCTGCCATCACCACCGCCTGGCAGACCCTACCAGCCGTTGAACGATGCCAAACACCTGTCCCACAGACCTGCTCCCAGTATCGGTCCGGCATCTGATATTGCGCGTGTATCATGCGGAAGCGACCCGTGGCGGCGGCGGCGGTGGTGCTTGGGACGACATCACAGAGCTGGCGTGTCAAACAGGCGTCGCGGGCCGATTCTCCAACCTACGCAAGGTCAAGTTGCGTGTGACTGTCGGCGAGGAGTATGGAACCCGCGACGTCAGCACGGCCGACGGCGGGAGATTCGTTGCCGAAGTTGAGACACGGCGGAAGGCAATAAGGGGGCTGTGTACCAAGTCGGGCGTTCTTTTTTCGATCTGAAGATTGGATCGGCTGGAATATTGTCGCAGTGTCCACAGGTTGCTACTCACCTGCACAGTCCTTCGCACCAATAATGTATCAATGCATTCTGCTCTGAAGGGTCTGCAAACGCTTATCCCTATCCTTTTGTGATTGCAGCTTGAACTCGGCGCGTGAGAAGCCAAGCTATAGTGGCCAGGGGACTTGGTGACGTTGAGTTGTCGTAAATGAGTGAATGTTCCCAGCAGCTAGCTGTGCTATGAGTGAAAACTCAGCGCAAAAGCCAAAGGTTATCCAGCGTTAGGGGAGAAGCGAGAATTTCTGGAGTACACTGCCAGAATGTACAGGCACGCCCAATGCAGCCACACATCATCACACGCACCTGCGAGCGCATGTTGTATTCAGATTATGCCGTGCCACCACTCTGCTGCACAAGGGGTACAAGATCCGATGCAGAATCACACTACACACTTCCCGAGAGGACCATGGAGACTGGCTGCCGACGCGGGCGGGGTTCCCCTCTGGCATATGCACGCTGCGGGAGTGGTAGCACTATATTCGCTCTCGGCGTGGGCCGCAGCAGGCTGACCAATGAGTGCTGGTCCTTGCTGGATTTGCATACATCGTGGTGGTGCCAGTGGTGGTCTCTTGATCAGCCCTCGCACATGCAGAGTGCGACCTGAGACATGGCTGATGTCGAGCCTGAAGGTGATTGCGCTGGGGACGCGGCGGCCAGTAGGTACAAAAAGGGCTGTGCCTGCCACCCAAAGAGGGTTATCGCAGACAAGCTGATTCCGGTTTACTATACTCTAACGCTATAAGAACAGTGTGTGCCCTTCCCTCTTCTGAAGACGATCAAGTACGAAACCACTTCAAGATCTTCTGCTTGCAAGATCGTGACCATGATCGAGATGGCCGACCTCGGCTTGCTCAGTATCGGTGCTTGGATTTTTGTCGGCTCATACGTGGCAGTAAGTGCTCATACCCGGCCAGTCATGTTACTACCCCGATCACTCACGATTATACAATACGCAAGTACTACATCTATGCCGGCCTGACCGGGCCACTGGCGAAACTCCCCGGGCCGTGGTGGAGCAAGTTCACTAGCTTGCCCATTGCCTATCAGGTCTTCCACGGCACCAGGATCTACTTGCTGCACGACCTTCACAAGAAATACGGTGAGTTCAGTGACTCATACACTACTCAGAATGCTTGAAGTTACGGTATCAAAGGTGACTGACTACACAAAATCCAATACGCCAAAGGCCCCATCATCCGCGCAACCCCCAGCGAGGTGTCCGTCGCGGACCCCAAGGCCGCGTACGAGATCCACAAGTTCCGCAGCGAGTACCTGAAGACGCAGTTCTACGAGGACTTCGCGCCGGACGGGGCGCAGAACATCTTCACGACCGCGGACCCGGCACACCACGCCCGCTGGCGCAAGCTGTTCGCGTCGTCGGTCTCGCAGTCGAACCTGTTCACCTTGCAGCCGCTGATCCGCAGGTACGTGACCGTCCTGGTCCGGCGGATGGAGCGCGAGAGGCGGGAGCAGGGATACGTGGACGTGGTCAAGTGGCTGCGGGCGTTCACGTCGGATATCACGGGGGAGATGAGCGTGGGGTCGTCGCTCGGGACGATGGAGACTGGCGAGGTAAGTTCAGCAGCATGTTTGCGCATGATTTTTGCCATCATTATCGGGGGAAGAATCCATAGTATAGACATGGCAGCTCGCTTTCTAGAGACGCTTTCCCTACTGACATTTGTTGCATCACGTCGTAAAACACAAAGGAGACGCAATACGTCAGCGACATCAACCGCATGTTCGCCCTCAACATCCTCCGCCTGGCCGTGTGGCAAACCGACTTCTCCACGACGCGGAATCTCCCCTTTTTCCCCTTCTCTGCGCTGCGCGGGGTCAGCGAGCGCCTCAACACGGTCGTCAAGGCGTACATGGACGACTATCGCGCCCGCATCAGCTCGGGCGATAGCGACGGCGACAACGGCAGCGGTGGCGGCCAGACCAGGATCCTGCTAGATAAGGCGCTCGCGGTGCAAGCGCAGGAGGGCATCCCCGAATCCGAGGTCCTGTCTAATGCGGTCCTCCTGATGATCGCGGGCACCGACACGACGGCGAACACGGTGGCTTACATGGTGTGGCTGGTGCTGAAGTATCCGGAGATCCGAGAGAGGCTTGTCAGGGAGATCGAAGATGCCGGTATACCGGAGGACCCTAGCATCAGCGACTTCGGCAAGCTGAAGTACCTTGACCATTTCATCATGGAGACCTTGAGGCTGTATGGCCCAGCCCCGGGCCCGCTGCCCAGGAAGGTGGTAAGTTGTGTTCGTTAATACTGAGCCTGTGCTAAAGAAAGACACAACTCTATATCTTGCTTGGCTACACGCACTGACAAATTGCAACAGCCCGAGGGCGGTCGTGATCTTGGCGGACACTTCATCCCCGGCGGCACCACCGTGTCACCCCTCAGCTACAGCGTCTCGCGGAACCCGGACATCTACCCGGACCCGTACACCTTCAACCCGGATCGCTGGGCCGACGCCACGCCCACCATGAAGGACGCGGACTTCAGCTGGGGCGGCGGCGCGCGGATCTGCCTGGGAATGCACATTGCGCAGCTGGAGATGCGGATGGTCATGGTGGCCTTGCTGCGGTCCCCGCTGCTCGGGAGCGACGCGAAGCTCGCGTACGGCGTCAACGGCTTCTCGGATGACGGGATGGTGCAGTTCGAGTCCATGTCGGCGCGTCCGAGGGGAAATCAGGTGCTCATCCACTGAGTGGGCTAGTGTTGTCTATACTTCATCTGGGTTGGTGCTCGTGTTCAGGGTGGACGGCTACATGGGTTTTTGTCCAGTTGTGATATCATGAAGCGGGAAACTCGCATCTGCCATTTTTGCCCTTCAACACCATACGAATTATCATCTCATGATAGCGTAGTGGAAGTGCCGATTCACCGTTTTCCTCGCATGGACAATCCACAACTCATAGCCTGATGCGGAAGAGACCCCGTTGCGAGGCTCCTGGATCTGTTCAGCCGCGTGACTGATCCCGCCACCTTGGCCAATAGTGCGGACCGACCTGGCCGAATGTCAGCCCACCGAGGACGCGGCAGAGTCCGTTTTTAACAAGCCTCGCCCGGATATGAGGCTCGAATTGGGTATCGTGGAGACCGATCCGGACCAGCAACCGCTGGTGGCGTTCAACTTCAGCCGCAGCTCTGCCATTGACAGCCCGGACCCCTGAGACTAACCGTCACTAATGCAAGCCACCAATGTCTAGACTCAGGTCCCCATCGACACTCATCCTATTTCGGTATTAACACTAGCGGTGCGGAAGAAAGCATCAATCGAATCCTGCTAGAGCATGCTATGGAGAAATTAATAAAACTCGAGGGTGACCGCTTCGTGCTGGATGATGGACAGGGCCGTCCCTTCTCCCTGAATTACTCTGTGACAGCTATCATGAAGGCTTCTGTGTCGATCGTCTTGTCTGCGGCACTGGCCACATCGGTGATGGCCGGCCCGCTCAAATGCGGCGGCCGTCCATCGTCGTATAGTCATGGAGCCGTCTGCACCGTGGCCGTAACGGCCACCGCATTCTCTACCGAGGCTATGGTCACAAAGACATCGACACCTACTGCGGCGACGGTGACTGCCACGGAGACCACGACTTTCACTGCCACAAGCACACTTGCCCCGTCGACAACAACTGCAACAAGCACAGTCACAGTCACGCCCACGACCACCGAGACCAATACGGTCGAGAACACAGTCACCACCACGGCCATGTCGACTCTCACCAGCACGAGCACTGTCCCAACACCGGCTGGTTTCACTCCGATCAAGAGTGTATACATCGACAACACGCCCAGCGGTCCCAGCAAGCGAGCACAGATCCACAAGGGCGCTTGCACATCGATAGTGACCTCGACCGTCACCACGACCGAGATCAAAGGCGCATCTACAACCACCGTAGAGGGCACCACACCAACCTCAACAGTGACCGAGATTGTTACTACCTCGTCGACCACCGCCGTCGAGCAGGGCCCCATCATCACAACGTCGGTCGTCTCCGTGCCCGCCGACTCAGCCGCGACCATCACCACTACTACGACGACGACCGCCACCACAACATCGTCTGCCACCGCCACCGTTCTTGCAGCCTCCCCAGCCTACGCCGCCTGCATGCCCGACAACGTCGCCTCGCGCGCCTGGGGCTACAAGATCGACTCCATCTTCGCTTACCAGGCCGCCATCGTCGTCGCGGCCGACGTGAGCGACAGCATCACCTGCTGCGTGCTGTGCTTCGACGACGCGGCGTGCGCCCTCAGCGCGTACGTCGCCGCGACCCGCGAATGCCACAAGGTCGGCCTCCGGGCCGGCTCGACCTGCAACGCTGCAGCCAGCAGGGCCAACTTTGTCCCCAATGGTGTTGTCACCCGCGAGTTCACTGTCAGCAACGGCAAGTGTGGCCGGTGGGAGGCCGGTGGTTAGCAGAGAGACTGAGGGATTATCGAGAAGACTGGTGCTGCTCGTCAGTATTGAGCTGGCTTCACAATAGAAATGGAATCATTTAGACCACGGTTCATATGAGGCCACGTGTAGCAAGGCATTTAATCTATAGTAAACCACACACCAATGTTACGACGAGCCGGAGTCATGTCTCCCCATTGTTGATTTACAAGCGCCTCTCAACAAAAAAGCGAGGTATTGCCAGTGTTGAAGTGCAACGTGTTAGATTGTTGAAATCTGTCTTCAACTGCCCCATGGTCCTGCAGGTTGGGACACAACGCCAGGCTTCATACGGTGACGGGAGTGACAATGAAGCACAGCATGCAGAACGAGTATAACTCACGGTGCTTGGTGCTGCCGGCGACACGCGTTTCTGTCTTGTGATTGGTGATATGTAGTATACGTCAGCCCCTGATCCATTTGGCCACATGCTCAGCGGGTCTGCGGCACCTCGTTGAATGAGGGGTCGATTATTCACACTCGAGTTCTTGCTTCACCGTTCACTTTGAAAGTGGGAACACATCTACTCTCGAAATGGCCAGCCCCCTTGCTCATAAGGAGATTCGAGACTTCTTTTCAAGTTCGTCGTCGGCTCGCTTACAATACGGTGCAGCTGAACCAGCAGCTTTCAGATACTCCCTATCACAGCCTCACTCTTGCGCCTACTGTGAGCTGCTCACGTTCCAGGCGGACGAATTCGCCAATGGTCCCTTCACAAGACTTGCGGACGACACCGTCCGCCCTGGCCAATTGAAAGACACCACGGTTCCGTTGTTGGACTTCCCAGCAGCAGTGGCCGCCGCCCGAGCAGGCTGTGCGCTGTACGACTGGACTTTGGAGTCTGTGGCCTCTGATGTCACGCGGGGATCAAGTATACAGTCGCCATGCAGAGACGTCAGCCTGGGTCTCCTCTTTGAGGCCAACAACATGTTCAATGTGTGGCAAGTAACTTGCCACGCGCTAGCACATATCACGGATAGCAACGACAAGCTCCATAAGCTCCGTTCTTCTTCGTATCTCACAGCTCGCGTTGGCAGCGGTAAGTCTACCATTCTAAGTATGTATCCAAGCGCGCGTGTCTTGGGCTCACACGACTGCCCCAGACGATCCGTGTGCGGACCTGATACCTTTCCGGCCTGCGGAAACGGACATTTTCGATCCGAAGAGTATCAGTTTCGCCAAGGCGTGCCTCAGGATATGCCAAGCTCACCACTTGGATTGCGTTCCCGACATGGCATACGGCGCGACTGGACCAAAGGAAAGCAGCAGCCAGGCTCCAGTCGAGTCTGAGGACTCATCAGATTGGCAGCCCGGTCGTGTGCCAACGTCCGACCTTCCAACTCGCTTGCTGGAGATCGGCACAGAGACGCCTTCGTCAGTCAGGCTTGTGGACCTGAGCAAAGCATCTGAAAGCATACTCAACACGATCTCGTCGGCTGGGTATGCCGCATTATCTTATTGCTGGGGTCCAGGCGGCAACCCAGTTCAACTCACGTCGGCTACTTCGGGGCCATTGCAACAGGGGATCCTATCCGATACCCTTCCCGCAACGATTCGCGATATCATCCGCCTGTCATCCTTGATAGGGATCAGATACCTCTGGGTCGATGCGCTGTGCATACAGCAAGACAGCGACCATGACAAGCAGGCCGAGCTGGCAAAGATGGCGCAGTACTATCACAACAACACCGTCACCATCTGCGCCGCGTCAGCCGCCAGCGCTTCTGAAGGGCTTCAACCCCAGGGTACGAGACCAGTCCATCAGTATGGCCCTATGCAGATTGCCACGGCATTCGGCGGCAAGGCCGGCTGCCTGCTGCTGCACTCTGACAGGCTCAGCATCGCGGAACCGACCACAAGTCGAGGCTGGACACTGCAGGAATCCCTCCTCTCCCGCCGCATCCTCACATGCTCGAATCAGCTCTACTACTGCTGCGCGACGGCCAACGCCGAGTGTGCAGGTCCCTACCATAAACTCTCGCTACAGCCCGATCGCAACTTCTCAGACCCTAAGTCTTTGGTTCCTCGCATACACCCTGCCTCGGTGTGGCGGGTGTACCCTCTCTTGACCCAGTGGGAGTTTGGCGTCAAGGAGTTCTCAACCAGGGCCATCAGCTTCGCCGACGACAAGCTCCCCGCCATATCCGGCTTCGCACGCGTGATGCACGCCAAGTTCCAGGCCAAGGAGGGAGACTTCACGGGTGACCCGCGGATCCAGAGACGGTACCCGGTCCAGTACCAGGGCAAGGTCCTGCATTACCTGGCCGGCCTGTTCCTCTCTTACGACGACCAGGCCGTGACGGGGTGGAATCTGCTCTGGCGGGCCGCGCTGACCGGCAACGCCCGCGTCGCCTCGTACAGAGCGCCAACATGGTCCTGGGCATGCCTCGACGGGCCCATCGTCAGCTTCGACGGCAGCCACGAGCTCGAGAAGACGGTCGTCCGCCTGGTGCGGCACGAGTACGAGCCCGCCGCGCGCGTGAACCCTTACGGATCGGTCCAGCACGCGTCGATCCACGTCTCCGCTCCCATGCGGCTGGCGGTCGACGCTGCCGAGCTGCTGCCGGCGCAGTGGCTCCCGTGGTCGGAGGAGCCCAGCGGCGTCTTCGCGTTCTACCCGGACACGGCGCAGGACCTGGCCTATCTCGAGCGCGCGGTCGCGCAGGGCTCACGCGATGTGTGGCTCTTGCTCGTCGCTTACAACAAGACCACTCACCGTCATGGAGGGCTGATCGTCTCCCGGTTCAAGGTCAGTGACACCTCGGACGAGGATACGTCCAGCGTGGGAACTTTTGAACGCAGGGGCTCTTTCACTTTGAGGTTCGCCGGTTACCAACCCTCCGAGGCAACGGAAAAGTTGATGCACAAGGCCAGGGAATTCTTCGAGACTGCGGCCGTGACAGTACGCTTGGTTTAGAAATCTGCTATTAGTGACGAGAATATCTTGCAGATGGGCTACTCAAACAGCGCAGGCTGAGATGTTCCGACTCGATTTGAAGTCCTCTTCTGCCACAGGCTGAAGACGAGCGCCCACACGCAAGATCTTCTCGCGCAGCAGAGCACCCTCTCAGTTCTCGATTTCCTGTCTATCTTTGTCTTATCTGCGGATATAGACTCTATGTCACTGCGGGGACTTCACAGTATCGGACCAGGTGCTGTGTGAGGATCACTGACATGATTGCTAGTTACTCTTGATGAGCTCAGTCTTTGTGCACAAAGTCCAGGCACTGAAGAACTCGAAGCTGATCCCGATTGTAGAGATTGCGAGAGCAACTGACATGCTACTAATCCTCATCATATCTTTCTGACTGCGTATAAGTACCCAACACGGCTGAGAGGAAAGGACCATGTGCTATACGAGGTGTCTCCTGTGCAACATCTAGACAAGCTGCGCGACCTGCACGTTGTAAGTACACACACTCCCCGTAGGATCCGCCGAGATGCCCTTTGTCGACTTGCCGCCCCCGATGACCTTGTTGCCTGCGCCATCGACCACCTCGACGACCTGCTCTCCAAGCCTGACGCCGCCGACCGCCTTGTAGTTCAAGCCTGGCAGCAGCCTGTCCCTCGCAATCACCTCACCACCACTCGTGACCTGCACATAGAACTCCCCCGCGGCGTCCCTGTTGAGCACGACCGCCCAGTTCACCGAATCCACGGCTGCCCCGGCTCCGCGCGGCTTCCCATCCGTCCCCGCGCACGCCGAAGTCGCAAGGAACTCCCTGTGCCACATCGCGCCCGCGACAGGCCCCGTGGAGCCCGACGGCGCGCGCATCTCGGCCGCGCTCGCAGCACCGCTCTTCCACGCGGCGGCGAAGCTCTGGAACACCGGCGCCCACCCGTCGTGCGGGTGCTCCGGCTGGTTCGCGTACGCGGTGATCTCGGCCGGCAGGCCTTCGTCGTGCAAGGGGCCGATGTAGTGGCTCTCGCCGGCGTCGTTCCAGGTCTGGATCTGCACGAACTCGGGCCGCTGCGCGGCGGGCAGGGCCAGGAGCTGCGTCATGCGCTCGGGCATCACGACGTCGCCGCTGCGGTACCAGTGCTGGCCGCCGAGGTGCTTGTACTGCAGCGTCGACAGGCCCGCCATGTATGCCTTACCCCGGGTGCGCGCAGCTGCGAGCACGGCGAAGTCGAGCCCGCTCGAGATGTTCTGGTGGGTGTCCGACGTGCCTGGCCAGGACTGCTCCCAGCTGAACACGCCGTCTAGCGCGGGGGCCCATTGCGCCCAGAATTGGTCCGGGTTGGTGTAGTAGTCCTCGCTGGCACCCTCGCTGTCGAAAACGGGCAGGAAGTATGTCTCGCTGGCGAGCGACGCGCGGAAGGTGTTCCACTGCTCAGGACCCCAGCCGGGCGCGTTGCCGAACGTGCTGAGCATGGGGAGGTTGTTGGGGCCGGCGCGGAAGTAGTTGTCGTGGCTGATGTACTGGTCGACGATGGCGCGGAACTGGTTGGGGTCGGACCTCTGGAAGACGTCTAGGCTAAAGATGAACTTGAAGTTGGTGCCGGCGGCGGCGGCGAAGAGGCGCTCGATGCACTGGTCTGACCACGGCGCGCCGGTGGGCCAGCCGATGTTGAGCACAAAGGCGTCGATGCCCATGGCACGGGCCTTGTTCACGTCGGTGACTGCATTCTCTGCGTTCAGGGTCTGCACCATGTAGTGCACAAAGACGTTGCTGGCAGCCGCAAGGGGCAAAAGTAAGAGGAGGGTTGGGAGAAGCATGGTTGCTGATTGTCGAGTTGCGAAGGTGAGCATGACGATTCCGAGACGGTATCATAGGACGGACCCCGGGCTTGTTATATATCCCTGATCGACAGCAAGGCTGAGATGATCGACATGCATCATTTACGAAGGGCCCATGTATGTTGGTTTTTCCGCCCAGGAGACAGGACGACTACTGAGCGGTGTCGATCTTGTCTCGTAGCTGTTCAGCTTCAAGAGATACACCGGCCTGCACAGCCGAGCCTTGCACACTTGGTACAATATGCACAGAGCCGCAACAGCAAAGATGATATTTCCTGACGGTCAAAGGAGCGTGAGTGTTGATTACCCCTGTCACCTGCAGATTGGGGTGCATATTGTCGCTGCATTAGCGGTGGTCTCAGCCCTCGCCACATCGTCATCAGACCAATGGAACGCCCCTGTGCAGTCGTTCCGAGCCGCACCTAGCGGCGTGTAGGATGCCGCACCCGTCATCTCGCAGCTAGCGGAAGACAAGGCTCTGTTGCGGTTGTGCTGGAAATAGCATACTCGACAAGTACGGTGAGCTATATATAGTGCAAGGCTAGAGCCTGCTCCTCGACGCTATTGCTCCGTGCCATCTGGACCTGAGGTCAATGCACGACTCCACATGATCCCTTATGATCCCTGGAACTCATGCGTTGGATAAGGGACTATACGCGGTGCAGATTATGGCAAGGCTGCCGGGAGAAGCCGTGCACGAGGACGGGGTCAGGTTGTCCCACACCTCACTCCGCTCCTTCCCTCGGTTCGAGT
Source organism: Microdochium bolleyi (assembly GCA_001566295.1). NCBI lineage: Eukaryota > Fungi > Ascomycota > Sordariomycetes > Xylariales > Microdochiaceae > Microdochium > Microdochium bolleyi. Next base: position 723,004 of record KQ964246.1, read on the forward strand.
AGCCGGCTGTTCTTCTGGCATGATGCAGGGCAGGATTGTTCTACTTCTTCATCATGTGTGATTTGCTGGGTACTGTTTCCGTGGTGGCATGAGATATATATAACCCTCGCGCAAGGGTAAGAGCAAGTGTGCTGCACTACCAAGCTGGGTGTGCATTCATACAGTCGCCGTCATGAACAATTCTTCTAGACATTTACTCTAGGCAAGTTTTGAAACCACTGCAGCCTCGCCTCTGATCACCTCTCGCCTGTAGCCTCAGAATTGAATTCCTAGACAGTGAGAGCGCCCACCCCGAATGTGTGGACAGGTGGTAGAGAATAGTGAGCACTGATGTACTAAATGTGACCAGGCTTGATGCATCTGTCACGCGTGATCTGCACCTCATTGATTCAGCCTGTCTGGACCATGATCTAGAGCCCGCAGCTTGTTGTACTCTGAATAGTCTGTATAGCCGCGGACCAATCTGACGTGGGCGCAGGTTGCGCAAGTATGCGATAATGCTGCAAAAGCCCCAATCAAGAGTCCCAGCCTGCCTCTAATGCATGTCCTCTATTTTCTTAACATGGTCCAACCAAAATCATCACCGGGGCAAGCCATCAGGGATCGACAGTTGTGTGCCCTGTTGTACATAGAAACTTGGCGGAACAGTGGGGCCGAGAAGGGACAGCTGGGAAGCGCACCTATCGTGGGCTAGGCGTGGAGAAGCCCGTGCCGCGTGCAATGCTGCCGTGCAGGTCGGGGTAAAGTCGACCGGCCGGGGACTGTACGGACGTCCAGAACGTAGACGTCTCTCCTCTCAAAGCAGAACATGGTGCGGTAACTAAGCTGCTGGACAATGAACAAGCGTAGTTCAATTACTCGCTGATGTTCAGCAGGGCGATATACATAGTACCCGAGGGAATACATTGTATCGAGCACCTCCGCCTCCGGATCCCAAGGCCGAGCCGGGGCCGGCGCCGGGCAGCGGGGCGCGTCGTGTGGGGTATGCGGCTTTCTGCGGCAAACCTGCCCGCAGAAGCGAGGACCCCCACCTGCCTCTTATTTGGAGGACCCTGCCTCCCATGCCGTGAATCTCTGCCAGCCGTCTCTCCGTCTTCTCCCACATCACATTCTCTCACAGGGACGCACACCGCCAACCGTCTGACATCATGGCTCAACAGGCGTCTGGCAAGCCCGACTACGCCAACCTCGAGGTCCTCCAGCGCAACCGGCTCCCGGCCCGGGCCTACTGGATCCCCTCGACCTTGCTCCTGCTCAACGGCGTCTGGGACTTCCACTATGCCCTCAGCCCGCTCGAGGCCCCCGTCCTCACCGAGCAGTCTGCCGCTGTGAAGCCAGACAACTCGTGGACGACCATCAATGTCCCCGGCCACTGGCAGCTGCAGGGCCACGGCCGCCCGCACTACACAAACACCGTCTACCCCTTCCCCTCGTGCCCGCCGCACATCCCCGACGAGAACCCGACCGGCACGTACCGCCGCGTCTTCGCCGTGCCCGCGGACTGGGAGGCCTCGTCGCAGCTGCGGCTCCGCTTCGACGGCGTCGACAGCGCGTACCATGTCTGGCTCAACGGGACCTTTGTCGGCTACTCGCAGGGCAGCCGCAATCCGGCCGAGTTCGACATCAGCTCCGTGGTGAAGCGGGGCGGGGATGTCAACGAGCTGGTGGTCCAGGTGTACCAGTGGTGTGAGGCGACATATATCGAGGATCAGGACCAGTGGTGGATGTCCGGTAAGTCCAGCTCCGTGTTCTACGTCGGAACAGAAGTAATTTTTGGTTATACAATACTAACACTAGCACACAGGTATATTCCGCGATGTAAACCTGCTTGCTTTCCCAGAGGCTAGGGTTGAGGACTTCTTCGTCAAGACGGACCTCGACAAAGAGTACAAGGATGCCACAGTGCTGGTCGACCTCACTCTTCATGTTCCCGAGAGTGCTGCAAACAAAGACCTGAAGCTGTCACTACGAGACGGTGCTAATGAGGTCACATCCTCTACACACCAAGTATCCAGCAAAGACGGAACTCTTCAAGTCCAATTCGACGTCAAGAACCCGAACAAGTGGACGGCTGAGACCCCTTCCCTCTACCAGCTCGAGATCACACTGGGCTCCCAAATCATCACCCAGAGCGTCGGCTTCCGCAAGGTCGAGCTCAAGGACGGCCTGATCACCGTCAACGGCACTCCGCTCCTTCTCCGCGGCGCCAACAGACACGAGCACCACCCCAGGCTCGGCCGCGCCGTCCCCTACGAGTTCATGAAGCAGGACCTTCTGCTCATGAAGCAGCACAACATCAACGCGCTGCGGTGCAGCCACTACCCGTCCCAGCCGCGCCTGTACGACCTGGCCTCCGAGCTCGGCCTGTGGGTCATGGACGAGGCGGACCTCGAGTGCCACGGCTTCTATGACGTCGTCATGCAGGCCGCCAACATGCCCCGCGAGGACGACTACGAGGGCAGCAAGGACCTCTTCTTCCCCCGCGCCGCGGCCTTCACCTCGGACAACCCGGCCTGGCGCGAGGCCTACGTCGACCGCATGCGCCAGCTCGTCCAGCGCGACAAGAACCACCCTTGCATCTTCTCGTGGTCCCTCGGCAACGAGGCCTTCTTCGGACAGAACCACGTCGCCATGGCCGACTACGCGCGCGCGGCGGACCCCAGCCGGGTGATCCACTACGAGGGCGACATCAAGGCCCAGGTCACCGACATGTTCTCGTACATGTACTCGCCGCCGGCGAAGCTGGTCCAGCTCACGGAGGAGGTGGGCGTCGCGCGCGATACGGGCAAGTTCGACAAGCCCGTCATCCTGTGCGAGTACGCGCACGCCATGGGCAACGGGCCCGGCGCGCTCGACGACTACCAGGAGCTGTTCCGCAAGTACCCCCGCCTGCAGGGCGGCTTCATCTGGGAGTGGGCCAACCACGGCCTGTGGCGCGAGGACGGCGGGTACTATGCCTACGGCGGCGACTTTGGGGACAAGCCGAACGACGGCACGTTTGTCATGGACGGGCTGTGCAACAGCGAACACAAGCCGACTCCCGGTCTGACTGAGCTGAAGAAGGTCTTCCAGCCGGTCAAGTTCGACTTCGATCGCGATAGTGGCAAGGTCTTCGTCACGAACGAGTATGCCTTTACTGGGCTGGAGCACCTGGTTGGCACTTATACCGTTGAGGCCCTTGATGAGAAGTAAGTTGGGAATACTTCAGGGATTGCTACTTTTATGCTAACCCTCTTATCACAGATCGACCCAGCTGGAGGCAGGTGAACTCTCCATCCCTACCGTCGCACCGGGCGCGAGGGTCGAGCTCGAGATCCCTGCGGACATCCGCCAGTACGAAAAGCACGAACAGGAGACATTCCTCACCATCAAGTTCTCTCTTGCAAAGGACACTGCCTGGGCGCAAGCCGGCCACGAGATCGCCTGGTACCAGCACAAGATCTCCGCCCACGACTACAAGTCCAGCACCCTCTCTTCTGCTGCGGAGAGCCCAATTCCCGCCAAGCTGGAGATTCGCGACAGTCGGTCCAAGCTCACTGTCTCAGGCCCGGACTGCTCCTTCACCTTCGACCGCGTGCGAGGCTATCTGACGAGCTGGACCCGCGGCCGGCAGGACGACACGACGACGACAACAACCCTCCTCGAGGCCGACCCAGCGACGCACGCGGCCATCTTCCCCAACTTCTGGCGCGCCCCGACCGACAACGACAAGGGCGCCGCGCTGGCCGGCTGGCTTGAGCAGCGCGTCAACACCATCACATCGACGCTGCGCTCCTTCGAGGTCAAGGACAACCAGCCCGGCGGCGCCGTCGTGGTCGAGACGCACACCTGGCTCGCGCCCCCGGTGCTGGGATGGGGCTACGACGCGCACACCACATACACCGTCTCCCCCGGCGGCTCGCTGAGCGTCAAGGTAAGCCTCAAGACCGCCGGCGAGGCCGGCCCCAAGGACGTGCCCCGCGTCGGGCTCAGCGTGCGGCTGCCGAAGCGGCTCGACCAGGCGTCCTGGTTTGGTCTGGGCCCTGGAGAGTCGTACCCGGACAAGAGGACCGCGCAGCGCACCGGGATCTGGGAGTCGAGCGTCGACGGGCTCGAGGTTCCCTACGACGTGCCGCAGGAGAACGGGAACCGGATGGAGACGCGGTGGGTGCGGCTCGCCGCGGGGGAGAGCGAGGGTGGCGTGGGTTTCAAGGCGAGCCGCCGGGATCAGAGCACGTTCAGCTGGACGGGCGGCAGGCTCAGCGTCGAGACGATCGAGGGCGCCAAGCACCCGTGCGACATGGTCCGCGAGGAGGCCACGCTGCTGAACCTCAGTGCCAAGGTGGCTGGTGTCGGCAGTGCGGCCTGTGGGCCTGGTGTTAGAGAGGACTTACTGGTCAAGTTTGAGGACATGGAGTTTGAGTTTGTGCTGGAGCCGATAGCGTCCGCATGATGGGTACACGTGACGCAGTCCGTACGAGGCATGTACGATTCACTCTCCCAGATAACGGATGGACATGACCGTCCGGCGCCATGAACTCACAACCTGGATTTAATCTTCCAGACTCTCTTTTAATAAACGAACTACGTCGAGGATCACGGGCTTTGGGTCGGCTTTATGACCACTTCCATCGCATTTGTGGCATTAGCTCAGTCCAACTGACTTTCTTGGACACACGACCTCTGTAATACCAGAAAGCACCAAATGCGACGTAGAACAAGATGAGAGCTAATGAAAGAGCTGAAGGCGACGGAAGGGTCGGTATGTAACCGGGTTGAGTGCTCAAGAGACCCGAAATTATCGAAATCGGTGAAAGAATCAGCTATGACGATATGGGAAGTTAGCAGTTGACACGCCCTAAGCTTCATAGTAAGAAAGACTGCTTGCTGTGCCGGCCGTTGACTTACAGCGACGAACGTCGCCTGTTTCATATTGTGGGCAGTGGTTGCTTGCTTGCGCGCTAGCGTTGCCGCCTCCTGGAAAGTTTCAAGCTCCACCTATTCGACATCTTCCCTTAGCATTTTATAGGGCTGTGCAGGGAACAAGAAGAGACATTACCAGTCGCTCAAGTTCTGTTCTGCGATAACAGACGATTTTCATGATTTTCTGCAGATGCCACTGCATTCCCGTGCGCATTCGCATGGATTCTTCGTCGGCCTTGATCGGTCTGGCTGACCATTCTGCTCGATGGGCGGCTGGTACACTGGGCTTGTTGGGGTCCTTGAATGCGGTTCCAGTCTTGATCCCAGATCGCACGTCTGGATTCTCATCTTGTTCAACCTCCACAGCCTGGATGGCTTCGGCGATGAGTGAAGCAACCATGCTTAGCAATACGACGCTTGCTTTCAGGATATCGACTTGTGCTAACGTTGGATGGACGCCTTGCAGAGCCTCCAGGGCGACAAAGGGACGAAATGATTCCAAAGGCCCGTCAACGAGACAAGCTCGAAGCTACCGACAGAACATATGTTAGCCGTATTGCGGTCAAAAAGCATGATGAGCAAACGTATCTCTTACCACTTCTATTATGATCCCATTCATGCCTCGCAAGCCACTCCGTAAAGCCTGGAGTGTGACTCTTTCGAAGACAGATTCCAGGTCCGCCTGTTTTATGCCACTGAGATTACCCTCACCCGTATGAGGTGCTGTTCCACCTGCGGCATTCTCGCTTGCTAGGGGTTGTTTAGCACTTCCAAGGCTTGGCTCGGCTCGATAGGCCCGCTCAAGTTCATTGAGCAAAGCCAGCAAAGATGTGCGCAGGGCTCGGCTTTCGAAAGCGCTCATCGAGGAGGTTCCCTGGACATCGTTAGTCCATAATCAAGCAAATCTGAGCGGCGCATTTGATGCACTCGAAATCCGATGCTTCAACGGGGCCGGGACCTACCAGAGTGTCAGGAGCAGATTGTTCCAGGTATTGTCGCAGGGTCGATTGCGATCCCAATACTTCACTCAACTGTTCTGCGAAAGGCGCGCTTGATTTGAACAGTGTATCAATGATATGTTTCTGTGCCCTGGCAGCAGAATGAGGATCCTGATCGCAATCAAGTGCTCCCATCACTTCCGCAAGCGATACCAGTGGATTTGGCAGTTTCACGTTGACTGAGAACAGTTTTTCAATCTGCTTCGCGACGTCCACAAAAGGACTAATGTAAATCTCGCCGAGTGGGTTTGCCGCTGTGACATGACCGTATAACTGATTAGTACGACAATCGACGACGGCGGAGCCAGAATCGCCGCGTGAAAGATCTGAAAAGTAGAGTTAGTCTCAAGTCGGCCTGATTGTGGGAAAGACTCACAGTTGCCGTCCTCCAGTATCACGATCCAAGCCTCACCCATCGCTTGCACACCAGTGCCACCATTCAGTGCAAGTACCGGCTGCAACCTGCCTCTCTTCACCCCAGTACGTAGGAGGATGAAAACATCGACCTCCATGACGGGAAGATGAGGTGCCATATCCATGATGAAACACTCGCCTTGGAGGGCATTATCCGTTCGGTAGAAGTTGGGTAGGCTGTGGAACATGTCAGATATCGGCAGAAGTGCCCAGTCGAGGTCAGCCTCTTGCTCTCGGAGCATTTCGGCATTTGGCGGAACTCCGTGACTGAAATCGTCTTTCCTTGACAATGCGTGGGGGCCGAGGCCAAGGGTAGTGCTGTCCGTGGAAATGGCACCTCCCACTGTCTCTATGAGGTCACCTTCCGGTATGTCCTCGTAAACCACGTCGTCCTCGAACTCATCTGAGTCATCCGAGTAATCGTCCATTGAGTCAAACAGAGTGTCTGAACACTCATCTTGAGCAATTGAGGGCAAAGACGGACAGTCTGAGCCAGAGTCGTGGCGTAACCCGTGATATGTCGTCAATGCGTAAACTTCGTCGCCCAGGGTGACCAGACACCCTAATGTCGAGACCTTCTGTCGTGTTTCAGACGATATGATGCTGGCGCCACAGAGCGTGGGCAACCTATGCCAGTCCTGAATTGGCGCCGGTGGTTCATAGTAGAAGAGCGGAGACTCGCCTTCGGACAGCAGCTCTCGAGGTCTGCTGGTACGCCAGAAGTAAAGATCAAAGAGCGTGCGATGGACATTTGCATCCCCATCCACACTGTCCCGGTTCTTTGACCAGGATTTCCAAGACGACTCAGACTTCAGCTTGCGTCGGCGGTACTGCTTTGTGAGGTAATTCTTCTTCAGCAGACGGTCGAGATCCTTGAAGTCAGGGTCCCGGCAAAAGACTAGGATTGAAGGATACGACTCAGAGGCTGTGCGACCGCACATGCGCAGGGTGTAATCAATGTGCTTGGATCCGCTCCGAAGACGCTCGTCGCGATGTGTGTTCTGGCGGAAGATATCGATGACCTCTCGAAATCTCCTGACATGGTCGCCAGGGATGCGCTCGCCACTGTGTGGGTAGACATACACGACTGGTGTCGTATATGGGACCGTAATTGGATTTCTGTAGGGGTCTGGAGGTGTCGAAACTGCGGTGGGATTGGTCTTGTCGGCCACGTGAGTGGTCGTGGTGTGGTAATGTGCGGCTGTGTCAGTTGATGCGTGCGCAGAGGAGGTCCTGTTGTCTGCTCTCTCCTCAAAGTCGGCTCGTGGTATTGTGGGCTCATCAATCTCTTGTCCATGTCTGACCATCCCAGGATAGGTCAGCGTTGCTGGTAAAGGAGTCTTTGACACTGGGGCAGGACTTGTGGCCTGCCCGGCACCTTCCCCCTTCGAGGGCGGGCCTTTGGCCGCTCTTGCCTGCACATTTTGATCCGTCTCGACGTCGGGGCAAGGTCTGGCGGCTGGGCTTCCGCTCGCGGCCCAACGGGGGACCAAGGTGTATCCTTGTGCTTGTGTGGTGCAGTCATGATAGATGCTTGATGGTTGAGTCCTTCTCTGCGAGTCATTCTTGCTCGTAAGGCCTCCATGAAGGCACGGGAGGTCCCTTCCACGCCATGATTAGTGAAGAGAGGATGAAGAGTTGGCATTCATCTCGACTTACTGGACCTCTATGACCTCCGTGGACCCAGAGCTCCTAGACATTGCCACGATAGAAGATTTCAACCCCGAGGTCAAGGATCATCCAGCATGGCGATAGGGTGTGAAAGAACTTGGTCTGCCCAGACAGCGGTAGAAAGTAAAAGGAAGAAAACGGTTTGATTTTCGCAGCTGCGACCAAAGGCTGTCATGTACGAAGAGTGTTGGCACTGCCCAACCTGCGGGACAAGGACAGGGAATGTGGCTGAGCACATTTTACACAGGAGTCGGGCGTAAGTCCCACCAACGTCCAGTCAGAAGCCCAGTTTTGGCTGCATGATATCGGCTATGCTGCAGCTGGACTTTGGCTACACGGAATACAAATGTCCAATCGCACCCGGATCTGTGTAACACCCGCAATAGGAGGCATTACCTTCTGAGCGAATCATGCATCCGCCAACAAGCAGCGAGAAGACAGACATCGTCAGGGAAATACTGGGGAGCGAACTACCAGCATCCTCTTTCCAGTGCTACTTCCAGCACTATTTCAACGTCATTTGCCTGCCCCCAACAGGTGCTGCTGTCATTGACGTAGGCAACCCTGCGCTCTGTACCCACACCGATGTGCTCGAAGCTGTGCGCAAGCTGCGGGCGAGTCCCGAACTCACCCGGGGAGCTTTCGAGGGCTCTGTGTTTTCCGCAAGCAGTATCTTACCACAGGAGCGCGAGCACGCGGCGCATGCGGTGGCCAATGCCGCTTTCATGGTCGACGCGGCATTCAATGGCCGTCACGCCTATTCCAATGGACGTTCAGATCCAACAAATCTAAGGTGGGAACAGAACCAGACCTTCTCTCAATTCTTGCAGCGTTTTATTCAGCGTCATATGGACCAAAGCCAGAGCCACGGGGCTCAAGGGTTGCGTCAACAAAAGTCCATCAAGGCATGGAAGCTCTGTAAACGTCACCGCATCGAGATCATTGGCACAGACAACATACTCGAGCATCTGGATCTAGACACAACCACCGCCAGTCCCAAGCTCAAGGTGTTCCACCAGGTTGCGTTCCTTCGAGCCCATCTTACATATTCGCAAGAGAGCCCACTGGAACTTTCATCTACTGACAGCTTGAAATTGTAAGTGATTGTCTCTCCCAAGACACTTCCGGGAGCTAACATGGGTCGCGGCGGAGGGGTGTGCTTCCACCACGACTGGCACTGGAAACTCTGGTGTCACTCCATCGAGTGTTGTTCCCCATTATCACTGGAGACAAACGTTCTCAAACGCTTCTGAAGAAGCTCATCAAGGAACAAGGTTTCGATCCAGATACTCGATGGGTCGAGTTCGTTCGCGAGCTGCCGCACGACTTCACTTTCACCATCTGGGGTGACCGCATCCGACAGCTGCATACCTTGGTGAAGGAAAAGCCTCCGGGAAACCCTGTGGAGGCATGGTTCGAGCGCCATGCGTCGGACCGGAACATCCTGATTGCTGCCGTCATCGGCCTGCTTTTTGCAGGAGTCTTCGGATTGCTCTCATTCCTTGTCGGTGTCGCGCAGTTGGTCCTGTCTTGGTATGCTTGGAAGCACCCAGTAAACTGACTGGCTTAAAGGTCTGCGATTTGAGGAGTTGCGAGGAGAGCACAAAACCATATGAGGGCGCGGTCATCATGTTGTCAGTGTTTGTAGGGATGTACTATGAGACTTTGTTTGAGCGTTTTCAGACCTCATCCTTGTTTGTTCTTGCAGTCTTCGCTATGTGGTTGTTTTTGCTTGAGACTGGGGGTGAGATCTTTCAGAGCAATCTGCTCATGTAACTATAATATTTCGCAGATTCTTCTGTACAGGAGCAACTAGATCCATTCAGTGTGCAGGGCTCGATGTGATGGCAGTGGGACGAGGAAACACCAAGCCTCGATACTGACAACAAAAAGATTGTGCCTCGTATTCAAAGATAGCCTTTCGTAGCTAGTCGACCGATGTGCCGCGTCCTGGAAGTCCGCCAGACTCAAAGGTGCTGCGGCCCAGGTTGCTAGGAAGACCCGTCATTGGCTCCCGCGCTCTTCATCCTATACCAAGAACATGTTGAGTTTCGAACCAACCCGCCTCAACAAGAAGCATGAATCCAAATCATGGCCAAGTCCGGAACATCTGTGCATTTGCACATATTTCAGCAGCCTACAACCCTGGATTAATTCCTGTTTGATCTTTAGCGATCTCACCGACCATCGGTTAAGGTCCCCATGATGATGGTCCCGAGCAACGAGCAAACCGACTTGCTGCCGCCGTACAGCCAGAGATCGTTCCGCCCAATGCCAGGCCCTTCGACGACGCCAGATAGCAAAAAGAGAAGCATTATTTCGTGGATTTCGAATTGTTCCCACCGGCTAGGGGAGGCGATGGGTTTGACCGCAGGCGCTGGGAGGCCTTCTGATGGTCCAGACCAAGGATCTTCAGCGGCTGATGCGCAAGGGCTTCCACTGGAGTGCTGACAACATTCATCAAGATGCCGGTTACATGTTACACCACGATCTATCAAAGCACTGGCTTGATTGCGGATGGAAAAAGTGCCGCGTATGGTATCTCTCCTGCCGGGGAGAGGGTAGCTCCTACGGCTGGGTGGCCAAAATATCCATCTTTGCGAAGAGCATATCGCCTGACTTGACCAGCTTCGAGCCCGCTTGCATAACCACACGCGATAGAAATCGATCGGGTGACCGTGGTTCCCCAAAGGCAGGCACAGCCGAACGCCAGCCGGGAATGAAAGAGCGCGCCAAGAAGCTGTTTTAATCGCGCTGACACCGTCAAAGTGGCAGCGACGAGAGGTATCCAAGCTCGCCAGGATCCGTGACAGCAGTATACCAACTAGTCAAGTGCAACTCAGGAAGAACAAAAGCAAATCGGACAGCCATGGGCAGACGGCGAGTTCGATGTTGCTGTAGTGCGTCGTCTGACCGCGCGTTATGAGTGGGAATCAGTGCAGTGCATGCCAACTATTCTTGTACACCATAATATATACATTTCCAAGCTCTACACAAATCAAACTACAAGCACGGTGCCTCACTCTGCCAGGCCCAAACAACGATTCAGCAGTAAGTCCAACAGGCACAATGAGAACAGCCCAAAGAGTTTGATACTATATTACACGTCCTTTCGGAAAGACATTAGGGACCAGAGGGATTAGAAGACATGATGATCATGGTTTCCAAACCGACATCTAGAATCGAGGAGGTGCCTGCCATCCCGTCGGCCCATCCAGCGGAGCACCTGGCTTGTTGCCGTTGGCAGCACCATTGTGAGAATGCTGGCCATATGGAACTCCAGCTCCGCTTTGTGGCTGGTAGCCGTGCTGCTGGTTTGAGTGATAGTCGTGTTGCTGTCCACCACCCACGTCCTGCTTGGGCTTCTTCATGAACGAGACGACGATCGCGAGCACACAGGCCGCGGCAAAGACGAAGGCCAGTACGATGGCAGCGATCAACCTATTCTGGCCTCGAGAGGCGTAGTACGCGCCCACGCCGACAGCCGCGACGACGCCTGCGCCGCGGACCACGGCGGTGACCCAGACGGCGTACTTGCGTCGCCTGGCCCACGACGAAGGGTTGCTCCGGCCCCTGCGTGACACGCTGTCGACGCACATCAGACCGAGGTACATGGCAATTCCTAAGGAAGTGAAGACGATGCCCTGGATAGTGGAGTGTCTGTCAGTGTTGTTCGGGAGAGTGCTGAAGGGACGGATTCGAAGAGCACTTACCAGAGCACCACCAGCCCAGAGAGTAAACATGCTATCCCTTGTCTGGTCAAAGTTGCTTGAGGCATTGTTGAAACTGTCGCTGCTGGTCCCAAAGTTGTTGCTGCTGCTACTGCTGCCCGTCCATGGCGAGCCCGGAGAGGAAGGGGATGTCGGGAAAGAGCTGCGGATGCTACGGGTAGGCGTCGTGAATAGAGTGACGATACAAGCGATTGCCCAGGCTGCAGCTGTCAGGATGGGCAGCACCTGGGTGAGGTGCCACAAAGGACCGTGGCCTGTGATCATGGTGGGATTTGCTGGCTGTTGACGTAGGCTGATGTCTTTCTCACAGTCGGCGACTTTAATATAATGCTAAAACGAAAGTGCTAGGTGCATATCCTATAAGAATTGCAAAGGGGCATGCACCTCTTTTGTATCTGACTGCTCTTCCCTACACGCAAGACAGTCAAACGTCACTAGAGCATGGAGGACTTCCTACTGGCTCATCGCTCAGGACAACAGCAATACAAGCCCCTTTGCACGGCCTAGTCGAAAGCTCTCCGCCAAGCTGACAGCCAGCGATCGGCAACCGCAAGGCTTAGAATATTAGTAGTATGTGCTGGCTAGGAGGCCCTCCCAGCACCTAGAGGCCTCCTCCATTCGAGGATATCCAATCATCTGTGGAATATTCAAATGAGTCGTAAGGCGACTCTTGGGCACTGCCTGCCGATCTCACACAATCACGACCAGCGTCCCCGAGACAAGACGTCATGTCAGCCTTTGTGGGGTTTCTTGGCTCTCGGAGGATTATGCCGATCCCATGGCTGGAAATAGCAACTTCTCCACAAGAAGCTATTGCTTGGTCCAGGCAGATCTTGGCAAACGGGGTTGACCCAACCGACCAAACCGGGACGGTAAAAAATCTGACGAGATTGTGAGGCCTCATGGGTGCTGAACTGCCAGCTTCGAGCCGTGAGAGGTAAACCACGGCCAACTCAAGGTTGGATCCACAACAAGGGAAGATGCGGGGGCCGACAACATATAGCACTATAGACAGCACCACACCAGCCACAAGAGCAGACGGTATGAAACACTTGTTCTGGCAAGCCAGGAATCAGTCACTCTTCAAAGCATGCCGCCCTTCCCTCTCCTTTTCTGGAAAGTCTACGTTAACTCAAATATTGAATGGCCAGCACAGGTAATAATTAGGTACCAGGAGCATATTCTCCGAACGAAGACTTATGCCTGTAAATCTCGACTGCGGAGTCTCACAAGGACGCAGGGCTACTCTCACGCCGTGCGTCTCACCAATAGCAAGGCGACCTCACTATGCATGAGCAAGGGGCGGAGAAGTGGAGGTCTAAAACCATGGCCGCCACTTGACACAACCTATCGGAAGAGAGATGCGTCGTAGTTCAGAGCACTCAGCGGTGTACCACACCATCAGTATATTGTGAGTCAATACATTGAAACCAGTAGACTGCAGCCGTACCAGTAACAGGGGCCTACAGGACTCTCGCGCCGCTCCGCATTCATGCCGCGCCATGGACACCTTCTGCACACGATGCCGGGAGGAGCTCAGTGAGCTCAGGAGCGCGGAGAGCTGCGGCATCTTCCTGCTCAACACACCTGAGCAGATCAGAGATAGTGCGGCGCGCGGCTGCCAGGCCTGCGCCATGTTCGAGGCCAACATAAGCCTCTTTGAGGGATGGGAGGAGCTCTTCGAGACCTGGGCGGGTTACGGAGAGCAGGACCCCAGAGATGCTGGGAAGGGCAAGCTGCTCATAACGGTCTTGTTCGTCGAGCTTGCTCTGCCCATGCGATGGATGAGCCTGATGCCCGCCACGCCGATGTCGTTAGTCCTCAAAAAGCCTAGAGGTACGATCTGCGCTAGCTTGAATTCCTTCAATTGAGGGATTTAATGCTGACGAGCGTTGCTGTTAGAGATTGAACATATCATGCCACCAGAAGGCGCACTGCTCGAACCAAGCACAGGCTCGGAATCATCGTTCATTCAGGCGCGAAAGTGGATAAGGCACTGCCTTGAGAATCACGAGCATTCAAAAACGTCATCGAACTTCCGGCCAAAGAGACTTCTCGAGCTGAGCCCAGGCTCAGACACGATCCATCTTCGCGAGGCCGACGGAGCCGCGACCGAACCGTGGACCGCGCCGTATACGACTCTAAGCCATTGCTGGGGCGGCACCGTGCCTCACCGGCTGACCACTTCCAACCACGCTCAGCTACTCGGGACCGGTATCGCACTCGAGAAACTCGGCGCGACATTCAGAGACGCGGTGGTGATCGCCCTCAAACTGGGCGTCAGCTACCTTTGGATCGACAGCCTGTGCATCATCCAGGACTCGCGAGACGACTGGATGGAGCAGTCGGTGCAGATGCAGCAGATATACAGCAGCTCGTACTGCAACATTGCGGCGACTTCGGCCGCGAACAGCTCCGGAGGCTGCTTCCGCGCCCGGAAGACGGACGCCTTACGACCTATCCGGCTCACGTGGGAGAATTCGAAGAAGAGGGTGGATAAGGAATTAGCAGTGATGTATCTAACGGATGCCAACCTGTGGTGGGAGCGCTTCGAGCGGGAGCCCCTGAACCGGCGGGCGTGGGTCTTGCAGGTAAGGCCTACATACGGGTGCTTTCTTTGACGGACCGTCGCATGATCTTCGGGGATGATACTGACCTGAAGACCACAAAGGAACGCATTCTGTCACCCCGAGTCTTGCACTACGACCGCGACCAGATTGCCTGGGAGTGTGACGAGCTCATAGCAACGGAGCGCTTCCCAGCAGGGCTGGGACACCTGATCGGCAGCGACAACATCTACCAGCTCCTGCGCGGCTCGCTAGACATCGAGCTCCGGGTCGGCCAGGAAGCGAGCATCCCTGGCCGCGCCCTCGCGGAGATCTGGCGGCCCATTGTGCGGCAGTACACGACGCTGAACATCACGCAGTGGTCGGACCACCTGATCGCGCTCGCGGGCGTCGGCTGGCGGCTCCAGAGCAAGATGGGCTGGAAGTACATCGCGGGCCTATTCGACGTCAACATGACCTCGCAGCTCACCTGGCGGGTCCTGGAGAAGAACGCGAAGACGCAGATGAGCGGCCCGGAGCGGACGCATAGGGCGGTCACGCGGCCGTCGCCGCGGATGGCGCCGACGTGGTCGTGGCTGGCTCTCGACGGCCGGATCGACTTTCTGGCTTACTGGGATATTGTGAAATTCAACGAGACCGCGATGCACATGGAAGCCGTCAAGCAGTTGAGCCAGCGGTGGATGAAACCCGAGGATCTGAAGGAGCTGCCGCTCTGTCGAGTTCGGGGCGTGTCCCGGCCGGCCACGACAGAGGAGACGATGGGTTTCAGGAGCACGGCGACCTTGCAGATGAGTGGCTACATGGTCCCTGTGGCGTTCAAGACCGCCCCTGCCATAGCCAAGCGTTGCTCGGAAGAAAAGCACAAGGACGAGTTTGTCTCCGGGACTTTCGAGTGCATCGCTCTGCCGGATCTTCCATCCGCTCGCCAGGAAGAAGCACAGCCGGAAGTAGCGACAGGTGAAGCCGCCATCCAGGGAGGCGAGCGCGACCTCCAAGCGCATGTGGAGTGGGACGTCCAGGCAGAGTGCAACCCTTTCGAGCAGCTCTATTTCATGCCAGTGCACGAGATTTGCGATCACCAGAACCAGCACATCTTCGGAATGCGGACTTATCGGAACACGCACGGGCTGCTCCTGGCTCGGCACATTGTAGGCGGCCAAGAGGCCGCCAGCAATCGCTTCGAGAGGCGCGGTTTTTTCAAGCTCTCAGATCAGAGGGAATCCATCGCCAACTTCTGGCGTGCGGCTGCCAGGCTCGAACCAGTTCCAGGGGTCGAGCTCGTCCCAGAGGGCGATGTACTGTGGCCGACCTTTAAATCGAGGAAATACCCTGATGAGAACACTGAAGTACATGGTGGCATGGAGAAGCAGGATAGGAGACTGCAGTACCAGTTCGAGCTTGTGTAAGCCCAGTGGGAGAGATACCAATAACTTCAACTCACTTCTGTGTTTAAGCCACTGCTAAGCAATATAGTCCTCGGCGATGGCCCAAATCAATCTAGTAGTTGTCTTCATGACTGTATGACACTGCTCACCGAGTTGCTTGTAAGAACCGCGCTTCCTCAGTGGACCAGGGCAGGGCGTCGGTCTCGAGTAGCCCAGCTGGCACTTTCATCCGCCGCCCTCTCTCGCGACTCCTGCTTCGACATAATTTCTCCGAGGCACTGCCTTTATCTGCGAGCTTGCACCCAGTAGGGAGAGCTCCGATATCGTGCTTCTCGCAGCCCGCACAATCAACGAGCGTGACGCCCCAGCACCGTCTCTCCAATGCTCATCATGCGGCAGGTCTGACCTTTGTGGTTTCGGTCGAGTGCAGCAGCGACCATGGAACGCCGATCTTTACTAACCGGCGTCGCTCACGGGCCTCAGCGCGCCGACGCCAATGTCTTATCCAAACAGTCGCTCGTGAGCTTGTAGTTCCGGGCCCTGGGTTTCCCAAGAAGATCAGGCTGAATACTGTGAAGCAGGTTGCCCGATCTGTTCAGGATCCGGGACAGAACAGGCCGCTATGATATTGCAACATGACCCTAGGGTCTTTTGCAATGGGACCTTGCCAGAGCTACAATCCTTGACTATGCAGATAGGCAGCCATGAGGGGCAAACTTGCTGTTTTCGGAGCAAGGGTTATGAAAAAGCGTCGCCTGGATCCCGAATAAATACAGGCCGTTGGAGTAATCGAAACCCACCCGTCGGTCGCTTAACGGTTAAAGTGGCCAAGCAGTATCGTGCTCCAGGAAGGGTATTCTGAACATCATCGCTGACTCTCTGCAAGAACCATCCGTGTGCTCTCTAACAATTGTCCGCAGGCAGCAGAGTCAAATAAGCGAGGCGGGGCACGGAGGTTGGAATCAACGTGTTGTCGATGCGGAAGGATTGCCGTTTGTAGTTCTTTGCATATGGGGAAAAAGATCAGACATCTCCACGGAGGTAGACAAAGAGAACTTCACTGCTCACACATACCAGCGTGTAGGGGTTCTGAAGGAAATCTTATATAGACCCGGAGACTCGACCAACAGAGCAAAAGAATGAAGCATTCCATGTCAAAACAGCCTAGCACATACCCTTTACCCTGCTCCCAACTTCTCACACCATCTTTCTGTGACGACTTGTCCCCGGTGAACTCCAAAAAGAAGTCCACATCAGCCAAGATGAAGTGCACCACCACCGCCACCGCCACCTTGACCCTCCTCGTCGCCAGCGCCGCAGCCATCCCCGCTGGCGTCATAGAGGCCGGCGGCGGCTCGGACCGCCCTGTCGTCGCCAAGGACTGCTACTGCGCACCCATCGCGGGTGCCTGCGCCGACTCGTGCGGCAACCCGGTCTGCTGGTCCAACTGCTGGGGCGGTGGCCCCTGGGGTGTGAGTGTGCCCGACGTTTCTCACCGTGCTTCGAGATAGACGGAAAAAGAAAAGGAAAACAAACCAAGGACTGGAGGACGAAAGGGCGAAGTCATTCGACAGGAAGATTGCTAACTAGTGAAACGACGATACAGAAGGCAGCGACCGAGACAGATGCGGCAGCCGAGGCCGAATAGGTCGTACGCACGATGGCGAAATGGGCAAGCTCCGCACAGCAGTGGGAAACTACCTTGTCGCTGTGGCTGGCGGTCACAAGTATCTAGTGGAGAGCAGCAGCTTGCAAAGATTGGCGGTTGATTATTCCCCGTTGATTCCGAAAAATATACTCTTGTATTAAGATCGCAGAGTTGGGCTCTGCCCACGCTTGTATGCTTGTAGCAGAATGTGATCAGTTTTTGAGCAATTCGCTCATAGCCACTTCAGCCGCATTGCGAGAATTCCGAGCCAAGCCGGAATACTTTAAAGGTAGAACCAGGACCACCTGCGTCATGTGAGATGACGGCTGATCAGAGCTCAACAGCTTTGCCGCAGGAACCGATACATTGATAAAGCGGTGTCGAGAGGAGAGATAACGTCCCACACCACCGCTGGAGCAACATACAGAGTCTTGAAAAGTTTCAGCATGCTGGCAGTTAGTGAAAGTGCTCTCTTCTTGTACTTAAAGACAAAGTATGAGAAAGTGATATCCAAATGCCAGTTGCGCCTGCCCCCAAGGTCGTCTCCTGGCTGGAGCTTGGTGCAGGCCAACGTGCATGGTGTCCGAAAATGACCTGGCGGAAGTCGTTTTCGGATATCGGTTGTCTCAGATGGTCATGGGCAATTGCTGCGCATGACCGGGTCTGGAACATGGACTTGACGTCACACTTTTGTGGCCACTTTAGTCGACGGGACTCAGCTCGTAACTCGTTTACAAATGATTGGGCTTGAAGTGGCGGGTGCTCCGAACGCGTGCGTGAATGTGTGGCTGACCTTGGGATGCTTGGGTCATTACTGTCAGCAACAATAGCCAACGGCGCAAGGCTGGAAGGAGTTGATGCAAGCTCTTTGACAAGGGGCACAACACCAGTTACATGTACGGCAAATATGACAACTCTTGGGTTACCAATACCTCTAGCTGTGAGATCTAGGGTAAATTTAGGCTGCAATATGATTTGCTGGGAGTGACGTATTGCAGTGAATCGTCTTCGTCTTACACAGCTAGCGACGAGTCAAATCGACAACGGCGACGACGGGAGCTGTGCTGCCAAGAGTATCGAGTCTATTATTGGCCAGAGGCTCAACAGGCTCGAGCGTGTAATCATTTCACCATAGTTAACTGAGTAGATGTGGCTTGGTCCTTTGTCTGGCCAGCCGTCTCCGGAACGTCTCGGACAGCAACTGGAAGTCTTGGTTGGGGAAGGTGGGCCGACGACTGCCCCTGAGAGGTCATGGGGCCAGCACTGTGAGCAGTTCTCCAATACCCACAGCGCCTCCGCTTCCGTTTCATCACGATCACGCCACGCCACGCCTTGCTTGGCCTTCGCGCCTTTCCCCATAACCGACACGCCGAGTAAGTGTCGCTGTGCCACATACACATGCAACAAAGGTACCGTGAAAGACCCGTCACTTGGCTTTCAGGAACGCGAGCCTGACCTGGCAAAGGTTGTGTATCGGCCGAAGGGAGCCCGTGCGGGGAAGCGACTCCACCCCGTCACTAAAGCAAGGCACTTCTCGTGCGTGGTGTTGCTGGCGAAGCATCATCGCGACGATAGATAGACTAGGCTGGCCGGGGCGTCGGGTGTGTTCGGTGGAACGACGGGGGATCCTGCCTTGCCTGCTGCGAATCATCGAGTTGCAACGCTCCGAGAGGTCTGCCAAGAGCGCCGTAGGACTGGAGATTATTCCCCGCACGCAGATGTTGGACGCTCCTATCACCATCCTTGTCGTGAAGCACATGGCTTATCGGGTTGGTTGACCATGTTTGACCAAGCCTGGGAAGACATGAGTACTTCGAGTGCTCTGTAGGCGGCAGGGCCGCCACGCCTTGCCAGGCTCGCCCGCCAGGCTTCAGAGTCGTATCCGTGGGCGTGTCGCAGCGCTGTGGGGGTTACCGGGATTCCCCGCTGCGCTGTGCCTTTGCCTTGGTTCGGTGGCTGTGGGGAAGTCAGGCTGTGGATGCTGTGGAGGCACCGCGTTGCGCATTGCTCGAGTGTGCTGGCGCCCGGGCGTGCCGAGGCGAGGCTCAGGCGCCGTGCAGTGGTCTCGTTGGGGAAGCATCAACACAACCGCTCATTCGAGCACGATGCCGAGGACCCTGTGGCTGATTGGTGCGTCCACGTCGGATGGACTGAAGTCTGGGGGACAACAGAGCTGGACGTGTTGATGACAGCCAGACTTTGGGGAATGACTCGGTACGTACCGGGCGTGGCGTTATCGATGAGGTGAGCACCAGCTCCGGCGCTGTCCCGTGCTCTGGGGGCATACATCGTCATGTGGCCCTGTGATGAGGAGGACAATAGAGAGCCCATTCGTCCGTCACTGGTACGCAGAATGCCTATGGCGTCACGCCCGAGCCTAGACGGGGCTGCGAGAGGGTTCTCGGCCAGCCACATTGCCCACGAGGGCCGGGCAGTCGACTCCGAGTGATCCTGCGGATAGATGCCTGCGGAACTCAGCTGCTGCTTTCAGAGCGTAGGTGCCATGCAACGCTACTCACGGCGCGTCGGCAGACCAGAGATAAGCCTGCGAGCCACGGGAGTTGTCGGCAGACTGGATGTGAATAGATAGAACCGGACCCGGAGGACGATAAGAGCGTGCTTGGAGCCGGGAGGGGAGGGCTGGGTCGGAGGGAGATTGGGGGCCTCGGCGGCAGGCTGAGCTAGCTGCTGATAAGGGTGCATTAGACCTCCTGACCACACCTATCGGGACGCGATCGCATCGATGGCGACGCGACACCCTCGGCAGGAGCAGCTTGCCCGTGATGTGTCGTCGTTGTCTGCCTGCAACTGTTGGGTGTGCTGCGGGCGAGGAATCTTGTTGGTCCTTGCCGGCAGGACGGCAGCTCCATCTGGAACACCGTGCTGACACGACCGGCAACCTGAGGCAGCGCTGCGTCATCCGGGAGGCCCTCGCATAACAAGGCGTGTGCTTATCGATAGGCCAGGGTCACCAGGGTCATGATGACCGTCGCTGACTTCCAAGGTTGGCCGCGTCCAACAATGACATGCGCCTGGAACAACGCTCATCCAAATGCATGGATGGCTGTGCTCGGGGCTTGCATCACGATTGGCCGGCGTCGAAAGGGGTCATTTGATGCTCTGAGGTGGAATGAATCACCCAGCCTAGCGCCAGCCGGGTGCCCGGGTGCCCGCCAGGTTGCGTGCCTTGCGTGCGAACTGCGACCATTGAGTCATCCGGCCTCCTCAAGGTTGACTGACAGCATCGACTCACCACCACCGCCCCTTGTCTGCTCTCGCAATATAAACAAGCCCGCTCTCCCCGGCTTCTAGCTCGCAGATCTCCCTCGTTCCTGACTCTGCTCCCCATACAATAGCATCCACCGTCACTGAGACCTTGACCCGTCGGTAACAAGCTCCGAGTCCGGAGCACCCACGTCAAGGGCACCTGCAACTGCACTTGCATGTGCTCGCACCACCGCGACCACCTCGAGTAATCCGCACCCTCCGACGTTCTTGCCCCAACAGTGTGGTGTAACTAAGCCTGGACTGGTCGTACTGCCTTCCTCAAGGTTCTTTGTGTCCTTGCCTGTACACCGCAAACAATCAAAGGCCGCCCACGCCCTCCCCAGCCTTAATCTGGTCATCCTCGCCTCGCCTCGTTGACATTCCTACCACCTACCTCTCAACCTCCGACCAGGAACAATACTCTCCAACCGCTATCTAACACGTTTTGGTACACGGCTGTCATCAACACCGAAGTTTCATCACATCACATTGGATTCCATCACATCTCCAAGATCATCCACATTCGCCACAGCCATGTCGACCTACGACTCTCGCGATATTCGCAGTGGCGCACAGAATGCCAAGCGTGACCGAGACCACAAGGAGAAGTGGACGCACGGAATTCGTGCGCTGCCCGGAAAGCCTGCTAGAAAAGACCGTCTCACCTTCGAGCCGGGTGTAGATGATGGCGGCAAAGTCCGCCCAGAACGGGTCTACCAGTAAGTCGTGAAAACCCGGCCTGTGATGGGCTTCACCTCAAGAAGCCCTCCATGCTGACAAACACCAGATGCTGCCGTCACCCGACAACAAATGTGAGCAAGCTGCTGCGACAAACAACTCACTACGACATTCCCCAAAGCCGCTTCCGTGCAAACATAGACGCCCGCGTACAGCTCTCCGACCCGGAAATCCGGAGCGATTACCTGTCCGAGGACGCCGCAACGCATCTCAGCCCCAACGGCGCTCGCGAGCTCAAGAGTGATGGTTTCATGTACAGCTTCGACAAGCCGGGCCCCACCGGACCACTGCCGCTGGACGTGTACCTCAGGGATGACCTTCGCGCCAAGCGCAAGCAGGACCGTGAGGACCAGAAGGACTACCGACTCGTTGACGAGAACGGAAACGAGTTGGAGGGCAGCAAGGCTTGGCGCAGAGTCCGACGCCCAGCTAATGCTCCAGCTGAGGAGGAGACTGATCTGGATCGGAGTGATGGCGGCTTCGAGCTGATCTAGCCCTGCGTTGCTTGACCTGATTCTGCCTCGGCAGGCCGACTCTTCGTCATTTTTCAACATCTCTTCCGTCCGAGCGAACTGTCTTCTTCGTCTTCTTCCTTCCGTGTCATTTTCACCAATAATCCCTTCTAGCATTGGCGATCTATTGGTGGAGGCGCAATCGGCCACTTCTTGTACAAGAGCGTTTTCGCGGCGACAGCATGCTTCTTTCACTCTAGTGTCGGGCATTCTGTTCCACGACCCCTTTCATAAATTTTTGGCATTCATGCATACCCTACCGGTTCGACTTATGGTAGATGGCGTTGAGCTTACTCTGGGCACAAATTGGTTTCCAGCCAGAGAAGGATAGCACGGCGCATTGGGCGATTGTGATTGTTCGGACCGGCGATGTCCTGGGTAGTTAAATTTATTACATAACAGTATCCATTGGTAATTCACCAGATCAGCGGACAGTCATTGCAGACTTGGATGCCTCTGTAGGCTCATCGTGTCGTCGTGAGTCGCGACTGCATCGGTCGTCCTGTGTCACAACTGCCTTGAAGCCAAATCACAAATGTAACACGTTGGAAATCAAAGGCTACAGCCTATCTGAATCTGCGAGCTTCTCCTGGGCTGCCAAGACAATAAGTCTCCATGCTGGCAAATAAGTACATGCATCAAGGTTGCCAACAACTCTTGAGTTTCAACATCAAAATGCTCACTCCCACGCAACCACATATATATATACACACATATCTCCCCATTTCCTCCCGCCTTTCACCCCCCCCTCCTCTCCGCTATGACCTCCGGGAGACGCAGACGCAGATTCTCGCTCCCCCACCTACCGCTGCGGCTGGAACGGCGCGCTCTGCCGCTCCCACGTCTCGTTGCACACGCGGGTCATCAGGTTCCGCGGGGCCTTGCGGCCCGTCATGAGCTCGAACGCCTCGACCGCCATCTCGCCCACCACCTCGAGGCCGTCGACGATGACCCACAGCGTGCTGTTGTTGCTGCTGCTGCTGTTGCCGCCACTGGTCGGGGTGCTGGTCCCGGGCGTGTTCTGGCCGGGCGTGCTGGTCCTCGTGTCCATTGCCATTGCCATCGTCGAGGCGGAGGCAGAGGTGGGGGCGGACAAGGACAAGGAAGAGGCGATCGCGGCGGGGGTTGGTGTGGTGTTGCGCATATGCCGGATCTGCTTCACCAGGGGCGTTATCAGGGGTTCGTAGGCGAGCTGTGGGCGCATTTGTTAGCAGAGCGGTCTAAGTCGAGAATGGCAGATACAATAATGAATGCAAACAAAGGGGAAAGGAGTACTGACTTCCACGACAACACCCCCGGTCGAGCTCCGCAGCCACTGCGGCGGCATGCGGAAGTCGACCGTAGGCGCCTCGTCAGCGCCGTCCGCGGGGATGCACGACAGAATTATGGTCGGCTGCTGGTACCCCGCGGGCCACTCCTGGCCGACGGACTCGAGCACGTAGCAGATCGGGACGTGCTGCTGCTGCCCGCTACGGCTGTCCCGCGCGACGTTCAAGCCGTGGTGCTCCGCGAAGCGGTTGAAGTGCGCGGCCACAGCGTCTGCCCGGCTGCGGGTCCGGTTGTAGATGAAGATGTTGCGGCAGCCGAGCTTCGTTAGCGCGTAGATCGCGGCGCGGGCCATGCCGCCAGCGCCAATGACCAGGGCTGTCGTGCGCGTGCGCTGGATCGAGTTGCGCGGGCTGATGGCGCGGCGGAGACAGTTGACAATGGAGCTCCAGTCTGTGTTGTCGCCGTACAGCTGGCTGTGGCCGCCGTTGATGCCTACGCCGCCGCCGCGCTTGTTCCGGGCGTTGGCATGGTCGAGGATGGACGACGTCTTGCCGCGTAAGGGGAGGACGAGGTTCACCGCCCCGATGGCCGTGGCGTGCGAGCTCAGGTGTGCTATGTGCGGCATGATGTCGAGCTTGAATGGCGGCGCGACGGATGCGCCACCGAAGTCGGGTTCCGCAAAGACGCGCTTCACCTCGTCGACTGTGTTGCACTGCTTGGCATCAAAGGTGTGCGGCATCATGTAGTGCTCGTATGCAGCCCGGTGCATCGAGGGGGAGACCGAGTAGTGCACCTTCGAGCCGAGCGTGAAGAAGTGCAGCGCATCAAGCGTGCCAGTACGGAAGGCGACCCTCAGTATGCCTCGGCACGTGTTGACGCCAGTCACCCACTCTGATGGCGAGTTGACAAGCAGTTCGTGCGTTACGGGATTGAGGTTGGCGCTGAGCTTCGGTATCGAGGAACCGAAGACTGAGAAATCGTATGCAACCAACGGTGGTTTGGGGTCCGGTAACTCGCGGATCCTATGGATGAAGGCTTCGCGGCTCTGGTCGGGCCTATCGCCCATACAGAACCTCAATATGCGGACGATATGACAGCCCAGTCCCTGTGCCCGCCAGTAGCATTCAGTGTATATGGGGTCGTCCCAGAGCTTCAGCCCAAACCCACGGAAAGTGTAGTGTCCAATAACCCTTGTCCGGCTCCGCCGAGCCAGGACTTGGTGGATGATCTTTTCGTTTCTCTTGAGATCGAGGCTGATGTACTCAACCCCGAGACGTAGTCCGTGCAGCATCAGTTGGAGATCAACAGCGTCACACTCCTCCTGGGACCGACGCCTTTCCTCCCGGGGATACTCCTCAACGTTGTAAATAATGGGTAGGTCAAGCTTCCGTCGAATGAAAGCGACCGCCTCCGTAATGATGTCCAGCATGTTGGTCGGCCAGGAATCAATGATGAGCTCGACCGCTTCCGCACTGGCCTCCAATGCCGACAGATCGTGCTTGAAGCTCAGCAAGGAGGACAGGCGGATGTGCAGCACAAACGTGTGTTCTCGGTACTCCAACGGCACTGCGTCGATTGAAAATGGGTTCTCGGTCCACGACCGCGCCAGGCCCTGACCCAGAATGAGGTCAATAAAGCTCGTGAAGTCCTTCCGCGCCTTGACCAGTCTGGCGGCACCCATCAAGGTAGAGCGGACTGTTGGCAGCGCTCCGCTGTGATCTTCCCCACCGAGGTCCGTGATGTTGAAATACTCCAGGTTGCTGATGTTGCGATGTCTCTGGTCATTCAACACAAACCGCTCCATTTCGACGGGCGGTAGGCCAAGAACTTTCTGGAGTTCCCCCTTGTCACGTTGGATGTAAATCACCGGATTCGTCTCCGCTAGACGACGGATGACATCTTCGGTCTCTGGTGATAGAAGCCCCGTACCACACTCAATGACACAATTCTGTCGATTCGTAGAAATGACCCCAGCGAGAACTACTGCCATTTGCCTCTCAAAGGCTTCTCGGCCTCTCTGCTGCAGGAAGGCTGCCCGGGTATGCCCCGTGATCTGCTCGAAGAACTGCTCTTCAGTCAAGAGTCGCCGACCAAGGTGTTTCGCAGCAATAAAACCAAGGGTGCGCTTGCCGGCTCCACGGCACCCGACCAGGATGACTGATGCGTCCGCCCGAAACATCTTTGGCCCTCTGCGGTGAGGGTCCAGCGAGTAGCCTCCCAGCTGGGCGGTTATGGTTGACGTCGTCATGGCGGATAAGCTTCGCAACCCTACTGCGGGATAAGAAAACGTGGCCGTCGGAAGTTCACCCGGAAGCCGCCGCCACCTAGACCAGACTGCGATACCAGAAATACGGCCCCCGGAGTGCAAGAATGAGTGTCGTTCCTTGCGACGGTACTACAGCACAGTGTCGCTGGCAGTGTCCTACGAAGTCGAGAAGAACGAATGCGGCCGGCGGTCCAGTAACGGGCAGAGTGCTCGACGCATGGCGACTAATGCGGTGCAACTGCTGCAGCTCTGGCGAGGCACGGCGCTTGATCCTGCCTGCTATGTCTTTGACCAGTATAGGAGCTTGGAGAGAGCCAGAGCGCAGAGGCGTATCGCTTGAACATCCCCAAATCGTCGCAGGGTGAATGTTCACACGGGCGAATGCGAGCCCCGACGTCGGCAGTCTGAGCGGCATTCCCCGTGCACCCGCCACACTTTAGCCACACACAGAGGCGGTTCAGCCACAACCTTGATCGTGGCTTCCAGCTTGCAGGGGTCCTCGAACTGACCTCAACCGTCAAGCATCGCGAGCGCCTTTTGGCTCCTGGCCGAACCTTCATCTCCTATTGAATTGAATCGCCTTCTGCGGACTGGACTACCAGATATGCCGGCAGTCTTTGGATCGCCATCCGTTCATTTCTTTACGCGTCAGCCATTGGTCTAAATGTCGTTGCCGTCTTCGACTTCCGCTGCATGATCGCATGGCACCGGCTGCTCCGCAACTCTACGGCTGAGGAGGCGCTGGACGCGCTTTACAAAGTCACGCTGCACGGCGGACTTGGTTCGGAAGTGGCGCACAATCACTTTGACGCACTCGGTGTGCGCCGCCTGGGGCCATGAGTGATGGCGAGGGGGACGACGACGACAAGCGAGCGTCAAAGAAGCGCAAGGCCACCAGGGCCTGCGATCGCTGCAACTCGCAGCACCAGCCATGCGACAACTCCCTGCCCAAGTGCAGCGTCTGTGAACGCGCGGGGACCAGCTGTACCTATGACAGGCCCATCCGCAAGCGAGGCCCCCGTGTCGGCTACACGAGCCAGAACGGAGAGCGGCTATGGAGCGTAGTCCTCAAGGCCAGGCCCGAACTTGAGGACCTTGTCTTGCAGATCTTGAGAGATGGCACGTACGGGGACACTGGAGTCCCCAATGCAGACTTCATCAAGAACAACGACAACCAGACGGAGCTTGTCAACTTCTTCAACGACAGCCGGGTAGGGAGATACCTACAAAACGGAGACACCGGGAACCTGAAGATTCCCAGCCGGGATCAGCAATTCTCCATTGTACCGACAGAACAGCTCTTGAGGTCCCAGTCGTACGACAGAGATCAGGCGGGTCGGGCGGATAAGCCCACAACATCAGGACCTCACGGCGCGCCTCAAAATCCAGGAGATATTTATCTCCAGAGTGACAACGTCCGGCGCAAGGATTACCAATTCTCCAACAGATCAGAGGGGACACCAGTTAGCAGTTACTCACCTATGCCGAACGCGCAAAGTGTCGAAAGGGGCGAATCACGTCGCAAGTCCGGCTCCAACGACGTTGGCTCATGGAAAGATCCCGACCCCTTCGCCAGCCTCGTAGCTCACGCCACAGCCAGGGCTGCGATAGAGAACGAGCCCGCGGTGTTGTCCAGAAATGACAGCCGCTCCGCCAGCACGGGTTTTCGACCGGCAAACTTTGACATTGCCAGCATGGAAATGTCGCATTGGTAAGAACTACCTCGATCCAGCTCCCACGCGCGTGATCGTCGTATTGACATCATCCAGGTTTGACCCAATAGCCACGGACACACTTCTCAACCTCGGCTTCGACGGCGGAGATTCCATGGCGCAGGACTGGTTTGACCTCTGCGAGAATCCCGACCCTGTGGAGAAGCAGACGGTCTCGCCCTCGGCGACCACAACGAGCCAAGGCGAGGACGAAGAGGAGGTCTGGCGTCGTCTCGTCAGTAAGTTTGCGTCCGCCATGATCCATTGTCGTCAACAGCTACCAGAGCCAGTGCTGACTACGTTCTTCTCTGCAGTGCGTGGTCGTTTTATGTGATCTGATCGAAGGCTTTTCGAAGCGAAAGTCTCGGCGTGTCTCCGGACATCAGCTGGCCGCTTATGCCTTCCCCGTTATCGAGACGAAGGCTTCCGGGCACGGCGTCATGCAGCAGTGCTTCATATACATGAGCCGCTACCGGATGTACAGGCCGTACATACCGAAGACCACTATGCCAAAGCAAGTGGTCTGGTCAACTTGTCGAGGTGTCACATTGGACATCATATCTTTGTACACCAAGCGTTCTATTATAACACAGGTACCCTAGGAAATGTACCATTACGAATCCACCACCCATCGCCGTAGTCTGTGCTGTCGCTCGAGCACGGCCGAGTCGTCCCAGACAGACAACAATTCTCCGGGGCGACGCATCGTCACCTCCGCCACACCAGTGTCCGCCGGATAGCCGCCTCTAGCCACAACTCATTACATCCCACCACTCACATCACCGGAGCAACCAAACACCGAGCCTTTATAAGCCCAGATACCAGCCCTCCCGCCCAAGAGCCCTAAGACCACCGAGGAGTGAAGTTTAATTAGCTACCTCGAGCCGAGTCGGTGAAAGGGAGTTGGCTTAGCGGTACCGAGACGTTGATCTCTCTACCTCGGGGCAATCGATCGGATCTGGAAAATGAATCTCGACGTTCGACACTGCTTAGCGGCCAAGTTTTTTTTTGGACTTCTTCTGCCCCTTTCCGGGCCAGTAAGTAATGCCTGCCAGAGTTGTTTTCTTTTGCAGACATTTCACAAGCATGCGCAGTGCCGGCCATGATCGTTGACATGAGGCTACTTTGCGCACGACTTGGAAATTTGGTCATTCGTACCAGGAGTGTGAATGCAAACCTGTAATTTTATGTTACAGTAGTGAAGGGTCATCAGGATATGAGAAGCGTGTATGGTGTACGGATGTTCCCTTTTGGCTGGCGCAACAATAACTTTGAGGGAATTCTGATGCACAGCATTCAGTGCTCGGTGTTCACAGCAAACGCACACATGAGGAGGTCATGACCATCACCAAATCTTTGCTAGCGATTAGATTGAATTCCAACTATATTCTTCGTTCTTTGAGTTGAGAGCACCCAGATAGCACTACACCACCACGACATGTTCTCATCTTCCCACGATGGGCCATCTGCTCGTGCTCCCCCCAGAAGCTGTCCCAACCTTGCAGTGCGCAATGCGCCGACGAAGACTCCTCACCACTTGCTTTCGAGCTTCAGGCACTCCGCAGCGCGCGAAGCTACCTCGTCCGGCTTCTGGCAAGCGTCAATCTGGGATGATGGTCAGCTTCAGCCGTTCATCAGGGATGTCTCACGACAAAAAAGGGGTACGCCTCCTACCTCGTGCACCGTGTTCCTCTGAAGCTCCTTCAGAATTTCGTTGGTGGATTTCTCATGCTCCTCCGCCCTCCGCTGCCGGGCTTGGGCATCCTGATCGTCGTCGCGTCCAGAGGACTTTGCACGGGAAGCGAGTCGGTCTGCCAATACGCTGACGGGACATTTGAGATAGATCGTCGAGTACGAGCCATCAATCTAAAGATCACTGTCAGCTCCGACTCACCCCCTCGCCGACTGCGCTGCCACGTCAAGACTCTTTTGTCAAACCGAAAATCGAGACGGGGACAGACCTCTGCCTCGAAGGCTTTCAGTTGCTTCACACTCCTCGGGAACCCGTCGATGATGAAGACGCTCTTGCCTGCCTTCTTCGCCTGCGCGATCTTCTTCTTGATGATCTGCACCGCCAGAGTCGCGGGCACGACGACCTGCAGCTCGAAGCTCTTCCGGATGAACTCCTGGAAGTCGCTCGTGTCGTCGGCCGCCTCGAGCCGCAGCTGCTCCCCGAGCGAGATGCTCTCCACCCGGGGGTCGCCCTTGACGAGGTACGAGCACATTGTGCCTTTGCCAGAACCGGGGCCGCCTACATCACGTCAGACATGGAGCAAAGACAAAAGAAAGAAAGGGGCAACAGTGAGAACTGGGTAAAGGATGCAACGCACCGATGGCGAAGACATAAGTCAGCTCCCACCTCGGCGCACCCCATCTCCTCACCAGATCATCCCGCAGCGCCCGCAGACCACTGCCTCCAGCAATATCCAAGTCCAATCCTTCGATGTCCACCTTGAAGTCCCCGAGCCCGTGTTCGGCCCCGCTCTCATCCCTCGGGCTCGTCATGAGGTATCGCTGTGCCTGCACAGCAGCCTCGATCTTGTCCGCGAGATGCACGATCCTGGCCTCGTCCGTCCTCTCCGCCGCGTTGTTGTACTCTGCCAGCCTGTCCCTGAGCATCGTGGTGAAGGCACCAGGGGCGCGACACGTGAAGTACTGCATTGCCAGCGCCTCTCTGGTGTTCTTGTCCTCCCGCGACACCTTGTCGGCGGGGGTGAGGTCGCCGGTCACGATTTCGGCCACGTCGTGGGCCAGAGCCAGCTCGAGGAGGCGGAGTTTCTTTTCTGGCGGGAAGTCCTGTTTTTTGGTATGATTAAATGATAGATTCTTTCCTCTTCTCTCCTCCGCAGACTCTGTGCTGAACGATCTGTTTGTTGGTGGTACGCGCTTACCAGGGACAACACGATCATCGCGACGAGCCAGCTGTGGTCCGCGACCGATTCGGGGTTGGAGATGCCTCGGAGCTGCCACCCCCTGCGCTTCTCCTCCTTCAGAGTCGCGAGCTCCAGGAAGAGGTCGCGCATCTTGCTTTCGTCACCTGGTGCCATAATTATCGAGGGGCAAGCCTGGCACCCCTGGTTTCTAGGTGTTACAGCTCTGAGAAATGTCCTGCAGTTCGGTGCAAGTTCTGCTAGTCGCTGCTGATGGTTATGAATGGGAGAGCCGCTTCTGCTGCTGAAGGTGCAGAAGTGCTGCCTTGTGCGTGTTGGTTGGAGTTGTCATTGCATGAAGTTGCAAGCCGGCGGTAACCCCTCTTTCCAAATGCAAGTCGCAGACTGCTCGTATGACTGTATTGGATGCATGACGCCATAGTAACATTCTTCAAGCACAACGACGAGGACAAGCTTATTACAGCTTTAGGACAACGAAAGAAGTAGATGTATCTCTATCTCATATCGCACTTCAGTCAGTACCCTTGCTGTTTCTTAAAATTCCACACAGATAGAGCATGAGGTATTGCGCAGTGCCAAAGGGACCCAAAAAAAGGAAAGGAAAAAAAGGATGGCCGCGGAAACGATCAACACTCCCACCTCCAAATGTTGAATGCGGAGGGTTACTTGCCGACCGGCCGAAACTTGACAGTCTCGATACCGCTGAGCCATTGCTCCCCTTTCGCCGACTTGGTAGCCAATTAACCTTCACTCCTCGTGGCTCTGGGGGAGGATCTTGCTGGGAGCACGCTCTTATATTGGGTTATCAGGCCTGGTCTGGTTGCTCTGGTGATATGATGGATCTGGCGGGAGGTTATTGGTTGAGGGAGGAAGAATCTTGAGTCTGTGGCTGGCGAGTTTAGTGCCTGGCATGGGCTTCTTCGCAGTCAGACAGGCGGTTGAGTGTTGGCCACGGGAGTGGAACAGAGAGAGACACTTTCCTGAGGGTCGCATCCCTCTTGTCGAGTTCTTGACAGCATATGATGACCGTTAAGTATTGTCCATGTGACTCCAAGCGAATGTGATAGGCCATCTCTATATTTTCCACGCTCCGAATACCACATCGGTTGCGTCTAGGCACAGAGCAATAATAAAAGGTGGACGCCTACAAGCCTTGGGTGCCTTTACAGCAGCAAACATCTCGCGGGAAACAAATCCCATGATCAAGCTTTGCCCTTCAGATGCCAGGAGTCAAGGTGTGTTTTACGCTCTCAACGAAGATATCTTTGAAGTTGTCTCTGAGAGGAGGCCTGAGGAAGGAAAAAGCCGTTATCAAGCAGTTACAAACAAGCATTGTCACTGCCTAAGCATGGTGCTTGCTTGTTCTTCCGCGGCACTCTTCTCTCGCAGGCGGGTGTTCAGAGACAAACATGTCAATGAGCTGGACCACAATCATGGATGCACACGCGATGGCGTTAGCAAGGCAGCCAAAAAGGAAATGTTTCAACACAGGGACTCGAGCCATGATCTAGGGACGGCATATGCCATGTCAAGCTTTAATGGCTTTTTGCAAGGGTTTTTTGCTGGTTGTTAGCCGGCTTGCTCTTGGTCTCTTTTATATTGTATGGTCGGAAGCAGTGGAAGCAGCTGAAGCAACAAAGAGTTTGATCCTACCAAGGCCCTTCGACCATTCAGCAAAGCTGCTCTAGAAGTCAAGAAAGAGGCGTGAGATGATTGTTAAGATGCCTTGAGAACTGAGTGGCAAGCTACACGCTGCCGCAAGCTGGGCAGCTGTTACGGCATCTTCTTGCCTCGATCAACACCTGAAATGTTGCCTCGGAACAGCATGGTACCGTCACTGATGTCCCAACACGGCCAGTCTATCATACCGTGTTGCAATTCTCCGGCTTCCGTCGAAAAGTGCCTGGCACTATCCGCTGTCTGAGGCGTCGGCATATCCCAGTGCTGCTTACCCCCTGATGAAGGCCTTGCCTTGACTTTGCTTTCTACTTGTGATGGGCAACGATATCTCACCAGGCACTTGTAATACGGCTTATAAAACGACCGCCAATTCTTGTTCTCCATTTAGTCCTGCATCTCTGTTCTCACCAGGGATCTTCGCCCACCACCATCGCTGCTCCTCCTCTCAACTCACAGCAAGAGATCACCATCTACACCGGTCGGCTTGCACTCGACCATTGACCACAATCTACACTTCTTGAGACGTCGTCACGTAGTGATCAGCTCTATCTGCCTCGGACCTCAGGGTTACACAACACAACCCCTTGTGTGACAGTCCGATGCCATGACCAGACGTCAGCATTCCAACACCAGCGGCCGCCGCCGCCATCGGGACAGGGGCGCCTCCTCCCGCCCCGTGGACCCCGACTTTGAAGACCAGGGCAGCGCCGCCGGCGACACGTCGGAACCTACCCGCATGGGCCCGTGGTTTATCAGCAACAATGAGTCCGGGATGAACCGAATGTCGTCACACTTTGAGGACTTCGACATGGGCCGTTGCCGTGACCGCTCGGGACTGGCACCCCGCGCTGCTGCTGCTACTGGTGACAGCCGTGGTGCCGGCGGTGACCATGGCTATCCTCCCCGTCGCCGCTTTCATCTGGAGGACGACGTCTACACTTCGCCTCCTCGACCTCCGCCGTCATCCTCCGCCACAGCTCGAGCTGACTCCCCAACCTGCGGCGTCGGAGATGACGACTACATGGACGCCAGCCATGGTAGTCGTTATGCTCCCTCCTCCACTCGCAGCAACGACTACGGCTCACACCGCAGTGAGCGTTTCTCTGATCGTTCCCCCATTACCGGATCGTACATGAGCGGCGGCCGTTCCCGCCGTGGCTCTGATCTCGGTGATCTGGCCCGCCACGTCCCAGCTGGTCCCCCTCATCGTCGCTTCAGCGGATCGGACGACGGCTCGGATGCTGACTCCGACAGGTTCCCTGCCGGCTACATCACTGTAGGTCTTCTCCTTGTCTTCATGTCCCCTTCCCGATTTCTCAACCTGCAATGTCCATATATCGAGTCTAAACTAAGAGTTCCGCATCACTGACACTCTCCCCTCACCAGGTCCGCCGCTTCAGAGGCCACGGTCCCCATGGCGCATTCCACGGCACTCGCGTCCGCGAGACCTACCACGGCCGCTCGTTCGCCGGACCCATGGGTCCGCCGTCGATGATGTTTGGGCGACCTCCGTTCTTCTTCGATCGCCATCCCACGTTCTTTGAAGGTGGCCCCCCTTCCTTTGACGACGAAGATGACGACTTCGGACGCGATGTGTCCCCACCGCCTCGTCGCTGCCACCGTCATCACCACCGCCATCACCGCCGCAGCGGACCTCAAGGCGGCCGCTGGGGCACAGAGTACATCGAGGTCGAGGTCGACAGCGACCAGGACTAAATTTGCCGACACCAGTATCGTCAGCGGCAGCCTCGAGCAGCTGGTTCATGACGGTTTTAGGTAGTGGAAGGCCTTCCAACAACCAAGCACAGCTCAGCTTCTGCTCTTTCCATACATCACTTTGGGAGTGAGGCTTGTGTCAGGTGGGCGTTATCGCCGCTATTTGTCCTGGAGTAGCTTCTACATCGACAAATAAACAACAGACTAGACTTGCAAGCCGTCCGTCCAACACCCCCCTCTTAAAGGCGAGAATTCCGCGTGGGACACAAAAGTCTTGCATATCGTGAGTACCAGGATCTGCTTGCAACACGCGCACGCACGCACGCAAGCTTCTGGGAAGGAGTAATTCCAAGATATGCCGAAGACACAAAAGGGGCGGCTTTTTGACTTGAAAGATATAGTCTCCGGACCAGGAAGGGAGTTCTTTGATTTCTAGATATGATGTTCGGATAGACGAAAAACGTTCTTTTTAGACAATTCTCAGACTTGGTCGCAGTGAAACGTGACATGTGATGATGGAGAAGGAATTCACTCGCGGCAGTTCATCTAGGCCTCCTCCACCGCAATACCACGATCGACCAAGCCCTCCCAGTACCCCGGCTGCACTGCCTGGATCCTGCGAGACCACTCACTCGCCTCTCTTGCTGCTAGGCTCTGCCTCGTATCGGCGTGTGGAGCCCTCTCCTTCTTCTTCTCCCCCTTTGCCTGCGTGTCGTCTGTAATGTCTCCTGCAATCTCAAGAGCATCACCACCTGCCATCTCCAGCGCCGCCCAGAACTCGCGGATCCTCTGCAGCTCCTTGCCCGACAGCGACGGGTACTGCATCCCCAGATGCTCCGAGCAGTACAGCAGCACGCCCACTCCCGCACTGCTGCCGCAGGCGTTCGACGGCACCGACCTGCGGAGGAACCCGTCTCTGCGCTTCTTCTTCTTGGTCTCCCTGCCTCTTCTCGCCGTCGACGTCGGACGTCCCCCTTCTCCATCTTTCTCATCACCATCATAGCCGTCACTCTCTCCATCGTCTCCCTCGTCATCGTCCCCCTCGTCGTCGTCATCGTTGTCATCGTCGTCATCGTAGTCATCCCACCTGATGGTCCCATACCCACGGCAGACCCTCCCCTCGGCATCGCCAAACCTCGTCCCCTCGCATCCCCGCCGCTCCCACTTCCTCACATCCGCCGCGGCGCAAGGGAACAGCGCGCTGCCGAACGACGCCAGCGGCCCCGGCAGGGTCGCGTTGATCAGCTGCGTCGAGTACGCGGGCGTCATGGCGAAGCTGCCTCCTCTGCTTCTCCCCTCCTCTCCTTTGCGGGAACTTGGCGATGGCGATGGCGGTGAAGGTGGCAGGCTCGAATCGTGATACGATGATGCAGGAACATCTCGAAGAGAAACAGGACGAGCAGCGAGACCCGGATTCTCGAGACGATATCTCCGCCGCAGAGTCCTCCCCAGAGCTGCCTGGCACGCCTCCTGGTCTACATGCCAGCAGCGGCGGCGGCTACTGCCGCATCCTCCCGGATCGCGCTGCCCTCCATGGTGGTGGTGACCCTGCCCTCTTCCCCCACGGCAGCAAGTCTGCTCGACGTCCACCTCGAGCGCCAGCGCGCCGCAGAAACGGTGCGCGCAGATCCGGGGCACGTAGCGGCAAGTCAAGGGATGAGCATGCCCGCTGTTCGTATTCTTCTTCTTCTTCTTCCTACTCGCCATCTTATTTCTAGGATCGAACCACCCCTTCCTTTCCTGCGTCGTGTTCTGACTACGTGACAGGAGAAGTGTAGCTGAACGCGCGCGGGCGCGGGCGCGGGCGCTTCTCAATAACTAGAGTGCTGGAAATTGACCTCGTGTTCTGCAGACAGGCCGTTCGGAGTGTCGCTGGCGCGGGAAGATGGGAAACAGGATGGAGGTCAAGAGGGTAGACAGGTATAAGCAGCCTGAAGAAGAAGGACTTGCCTGAGCGCCCGTACTGTTGGTGCCGTGTGTACACGCCGCCAATATTTTCTTTGGACGCAGCCAACAGTAGCAAACATCGCGGTCTTCGCAGAGACCCAGCCACCGTCCACAATCACGCAACATCATTGCTCATCAGGACAAAGAAAAGCTGCCCGTCGTCAAAGTCGTGTCTCATTAGATATTACCACTGGAGTGTTTCTCGGTTCGTACCGCTCACATGTGCCCCCATGCATCGTCGTGAGCACAAAGAGAATCATGTTTTTCCCTTTCTCAACAGCAAATGGCCTCGCTCTTCTACTCCAAATTGACCCTTCACACCAACTCCCACTCGCAGTAGTGCGTCCACTGCCAGCTCCTCATCGTCCTGTTCCTCCGCGCCGTGGCATACTGCTCCTGGGTAATGCCTCGCGCGTCCTTGTTGTTCATCATGATCAACGCGTTGAGGTGGATCTTCTGGCCCGGCGCACCG
Organism: Microdochium bolleyi; assembly: GCA_001566295.1. Classification (NCBI taxonomy): domain Eukaryota; kingdom Fungi; phylum Ascomycota; class Sordariomycetes; order Xylariales; family Microdochiaceae; genus Microdochium; species Microdochium bolleyi. The sequence goes on from KQ964246.1 coordinate 758,790, forward strand.
AGGTCCCGCGCGGGGATGTCGGCCCACCACCAGAAGCCATCCGTCTGGAGCAGGACCTGGTCATCTTTGCGCCCATCGACGCCGTGGATCTCGACGAACAGCGGGTACGGCTTGCCCCGTCCATGGCGCTCAAAGTCAAAGTGCTCGCAGGCCTTGGAGATTTGAAACCGCACAGTTTCCCCGCTGTAGACAGGAATCTTCTTGGTCTGGGGCGCAAAATTGTGCTTGGAGAACCCGTCGTCGCCGCCGTGGAAGTGTGGAACTTCGCTCCCCGTCGGGCCGACCATGTACTCGTGCCACGTCGGGATGTGCCCGTCGGAGCGGTACATGTGCTTGCTGTCCTCGGGGAAGTGATCGAGTCCGAACTGTTCGTTGCTCTGAGTGAAACGCTCGGGCGCGAAACGTCTCGTGTATTGCTGGTTGCCGACGTGGCCCGCGCCCCAGCACGCGTCGAGGAGCTTCCACTCGCCATTGTCAATGCGGACGACGTTCCACGCGTGGTTCGAGTCGATCGTCGGCGGCGGCCTCTCGCCGTCCTTGAGGTAGACGCCGCCCTTGCCATGCCCCGTGACCATCAGGACCTGTAGCCCCGCCCGTTCGGCAATGTGCAGGAATACATCAGCGTAACCGGCGCAGACGCCCTTGCCGCGGAAAATCGTGTCCTCGGGCGTGACATACTTGATGTTGTTGCCGAAGAATGCTTCAACGTCGTAATCAATATTGTGGTGGCACCAAGTGAAGATGGCACGCGCCTTGTCGGTCTCCGACGTGAATGATCCGCAGAGTACGTTGGCCAAGTAGCCGATGGGATCCTGCCGTGGCAGAGACTCCCGGGGGAACTGAGCCGCCACCGCATCGGGGCGGGAGAAGTCACGGCAGATGAGACAGTTTGCCGCCTGTAGGGCTGCGGCCTTTGTCGCAACCGCCTCCATCTGCTGCGCTGTAGGCCTGGAGCTCACCGGAACTGGCGGCGGGGGCGCATCAGTGGCGGGCATAGCATCTGGCCGTGCCGCCAGTGGCCGTGAGCTCTCGAATGTGGTTTTGGGTCGCACAAAAGCGGCAGAAGGTGGGGGAAGACGGCGGGGCCCGTTGCTTTCTTGTCCGTTGTCCTGCGAGGGGGCAGGGGACTTTGCAGGTCGCGAAGGCAGCCTTGGGGGCAGATTCGGCCTCGAAGGGGGCAGGTCCGGCGCGGACTTCATGGAGACGAGAGATGCCTTGGGGCGGACGGCGGGTTCATTGACGATGGTCTCGGCTGCGATTCGCGCAGCCTCAGCCTCGCGCTCCTTCCTGGACGGCGGCAGAGGTGGCAGCTTGGCTTGTTCGAGTGTCGGCGGCAGCCCTCGCCTGACCGCTGGCGCTTCACTGGCGGTGCTGCTAGCATGAGTGGAGGCCCTGCCGAGGGAGTATGTCGAGACGGTCGAGATCTGCGAAACGTCGGAAGCGTTCGAGCCTCTCCTTGTGCCATTCGACAGCTGGCCGGACGGCCGTCGTGGGGGCAGCGCCGGCGATGGCTGCAGAGTATTCGAGCGGATTGGGAGAGCCGGGGGAGCGCCATTGGTCCTGGCTGGGGGCACGCTGACGGTCGAGGAGATGGAGGAAGATGTGTTGGTGCGCTGGGGCAGGGCGGGCGGCTCTCGCCTCTGCGGTCTCGTGGGGACGGCGGGGGTCGAGGTCGTCGTTGCGTGCGCCGGGGCGGTCCCGTTTGTGGATTTCGAGGTGGGTGGCGGGGGAGGGGGAGGTCGCTTGGTGGCCGGGGGCGGCGCGGTGAAGTTCTTCTGCTGGTTGAGGGCGGCGATGCGCTCGGCGAGAGTGTTGAACTTTGGCTCCTCGACCTCGGCCATGGTGGCGACTGTAAGTGTAAGGATGTTGCGGCGTGTAGTGGAAAGCGGCCAGCGAATTGGCCGTGGTCGTGGTCGTGGTCGTGCCCAGGCTTGGCGCCGAGAGGAGAGGCTGAGCGAGTGTGTTGTGTAAAGAAGAGAGCGAGTGGGAGGAGATTCACACAGCCAGCCCTACGAGATCGAATGTCAGATGGACGAAAGACGAGTGGTGGTCTGAGAGGGGCGCAGCGGGCGCCTGCATTTATCTTCGGGGTGAGACGGTGGCTGCGAATCCACGTGGGGCGCGGCCGTTTGGGCTGGCCGCCAAGCGCGGGATCTAGGCAGGAAAATGCCGGGGGGTCCTTGGACTCGTGTAAATGACAAGGACGGTGCATGGGGAAGGGTACACTATACTGCAAGCAAAGGAGAAATACGGCAATTGGCACTGGAAAACGCATTGTCGTCGTCAGCATCCAGTCTGGATCGGCCTGCCCGTGTTCCTGGTGGCCCCGTCCAAGGAGAGTTTGGGCTAGGCCAAGGGATGCAGCACGAACACATGCTGCGCCATCCAGCTGAGGTGGTCACGTCTTGCACTAGAAGGGATCGTGCTGATCTGGCTAAGGGAAACGGGCTGGTCCATGGCCCGCCTCTGTTGTTTCAATGCAAAACATTGTCATTCCCGCACGACCGTGATGAGCTTGGCGAAACATGTTGCCGAGAACTGATCATGGTCCCCGAGATGTCGTTGACCATAGCGGCTGAAGGATGACAACCTGTGGAGAACCAGGGGCGCAGCTAAAAATAAATGCACGCCATCGCCCGGACAAAAGCTAGTTCAGCTCGCAGGCTTGTGGACGTGGACAGCAGTGCTCCAATTCGAGAATTGGCGATTGGGCCTCGTGTGCTGGACTGAAAGAAGACAAAAACAAGACAGTGGCATTGCAGGCAGCCCAGCGACGCGCGCATCGGCATCGGCATCCATCTCTGTTCATCCTCGTCCTGACTCACACTGCCAAGGCACATCACATCGTGTGGTTGCCTGACAGACAACCATGGATGCAGGGTTCCCCCTGGTGGGTCCGCGCTGAGATTGGTCGTCTTCGCCAGAAACGGCCAAAGCGGAAAGAGTGCCCTAGACCTGAAGAGGCCTGGTGGGCTTGGGGTGGGAGCTGCAGGGGTTTGCTCTGCCCAACTTCATCACGAAAGGCTCACAAGGATATATGGGGATGTGAGATCGTCTCTCGATATCTTCTGGCAAGGGTACAAACTGGCAGGCTAGTGCGCTAATCTCCACACTTGTTTTTGTCGTAATGTACATGGAAGAAGGATGCCAAAGTGCATAAGCTAGGCCGGTTCCGTCCGGAAGCCCCGAGCTTCTCGTGGGTAACCACTTCACTCACGGGCCAGGACTGTTTCCAGTCTCCATGTACCAAGACCTACCGCCTGTGTGGGCTATTGCGAAACACACACAATGGAGATCATCAGAGATCCAGAGGGTCCCACTTAGGCCACTTGAAAGCGGGAGGGGACTCATGCTCCCTACGCTCCGATTTCTCACGGGCCTCTCGCTCGGCCCGGCTCTTCTCAAGTGCCCGCAGAGTCTGCACGACGGCCCTGGGCAGGCGCTCGGGGGGTCGGTCGCCGCCTGGCCACCAGGACGGCGGCGTGTACTGACGCTTGTGCGGGTCGCGGTTGACTGCGGTACCCTCCTCGGCTTCGCGCATCATGTTGTTGTTGTAGATGTGCTCTCTAATCTCAGGGGTCGGATAGCAGCGGCTGCACTCCCGCGTAAACTTGTTGCGCCGCCACTGGGGACCATCCTTGGCGTTGTCCTCTGCTTCGGCGTCCGCCTGAGTGGAAGAGGTTGGGGTGCTCTTGCCGGTGGAGGGTGCGGTGGTCTCGTCAGTGACGGTGGCGGCAGAAGACTTGTTCTTCGCCTGGCCAGACTGACAATGCGTGTGAGAACAAATTAGTGTTTCTATGTAACAGCGGCGGCACAAAGATTGCAAAGCGACGAAGGAATTGTTGAGAAGGATGAAATGGGGAGTCACATACCTTGGCAAGATCGTCCTTCTCAGTACCAAGCCCAGCAGCCATGGTCTTGATCTCCTTCTCGAACGTCGCAAGCTCGGTCTTGAAGTCCTTGCCGGTGCTCTTCTCCTCGTCCTCGACCTGCGCGGTGTCTGCCTTGGCGTCCTCGCTGGCCTTCTTCTCCTCGGCCTCGAAGCGGAAGACAAGACCCGCGTTGCCGCAAAAGTCGGTACCCAGCTGGCGCTTGCCGGTCGCGATGGCGAGCAGGTAGCAGCGGAAGTCGCCCGCGTCGCGGATCTCGAGGCCGCACTTGGTATAAAGCTTGAACAGGCCCTGGGTGGCGACGGAGCGGTCCGCCACGCCCTTGACCAGGCCCTCCACGATCATGTCGAAGCCGTAGTGCATTGCGCCGCGCTGGTCAGGCAGGAGCCTGCGGCCTTCCTCGGTGAGGAACTGGTCGAGCGTGTCGCGGCCCTGGCCGGCGGGCGTGTTGGTGATCGTGATGGTGGCATTGCTGAGGATGCTGAAGTCGGGGTTGGCGGTGGGCTTGGTGGCCATGCTGTTGTTTCTGGGGAGGTCGTCCAAGCCTGCAAGGGGGGGCAGATTAGGGAGCTTTGTAGGATGCAGCAGACCTGCGGGCAGAGGCGGTAGCTTGACGTCGTCACCCGCGGCACCATTGGAGAAGTCTGGTCTGGGCCAGATGGTGGTTGTGCCGCCCTTTTTTGCATTGTTCTGCTGAGCCATGGTTGCGTTCTGACTGGTGGTCACGAGCATAGCGCTAGACCTGGATGTGAGTTTCTGGTGAGGTGGAAGTGATGTTGATCTTAGAGAGTACCTACCTGCTTGCAGTGCGACGATCAGCTTGTAGGGTGCAGACCACGTTCTGCTGGTCTTGCGAAGGTAGGATGGCTCAGTACAAGCGGTGCGCGCTGTGCTTGTGCGGAAGAGGTGGTGCACCCTGGAAGATGGTGGCGAGAAGGACGAGACCCGGGAGTAGGGCGGCCGAAAGGCGAGTTTTGGTAGAGCGCAACCTCCGCAGAATGCCTTACCAGGCACTGATCCAAAAGTCCGATGTGCTCGGACAGCCTGGCGCCGGAGGACTGCTCCAGCCAGGCAAAATCGGTGTTGAGGAAAAGTCCAAGTCGCGTGAATCGGCCGAATAGGAGGAAAATTGATACGGGCTCGGAATGCCGTGCGCATTGAGGCAGCAGACCCCTTGGTATGTTTCGAGGCTACCAGGAGGGGGGACTACATGATACAGCAATAATTTCCATCCGCAACGGAGAGGTTCCTATTATGAGCTTCATCGCTAGGGACATTGACACCAACATCTAGTCCTATTTAAGTCATCTCCAAAATCTGGCAGCCCTATGTATATACGACACCTGGCGAGATCTCCTCACGTCCGTGCCCCGTAGCCTCGGCGATTGACGCATATCTCAGAACTCGGATTCCCGGACCTTAGAGGCTCTCGTGACTACTGTGAGAGTTCAGGTTACAAGCTACGCGCGGAGGTCTTCCGCCGAAGTGCTTAGAAACATGTGTCCTCGTTTCTTGTATTTTACTCTACACGACCATGTGCTTTGTGCTTCCACAACTCGTGGCCAAGCCAGGTCATTCCTGGCTGTCTGGAAGTGAACTTTTTGGTTGATCTCTAACACAACTTTCAGCTGTTATTGTTCTCTGTTTTTTCCGTTACTCGTAATCATCCGTGTTCCTGTTTGGTTGTTCCAAATGCGCTCTATGCAATACCTCCAATGTCCAATGGTCTCTCGCATGACTGCGAACAAGTCCGTTGATGTACCTGAAGGCGCTGCCTCGCGAACTCACGATAACTCGCCATTCTTGCCGGCGCCTTTGTTAGGCTTCTTCCCCAAGATGAGAAGTCTCGCAGTGTTGGGTTCGACAACACGGATGCGCACGTGCTGCAGCTGGCATATCGTCGCGTCCTGGTACGAGGACAGGGACTCGCTGTCAAAATTCGCCCCGTCCAGACCATACTCATGGCTAGCCCGGCTGCTGTAAAAGCTACCTGCCTCGGATCGGGCGGCTTCGTTTTCCTCTAGTTGGGCCTGTTGTCTTGGCTGCTTGGATGAGCTGCCGCCACAGTGATCGGCGTCAAAATCGCCGTGCTGGACCTGGTCTTGCTTGTCCTCGCGCTGCACACCACGCTCATCACCTTGTTGAAAGTTGGCCTTTGGGTGGGAGAAGTACTCGTCATCCTCTCCGCTGTGCCCAGAGAACGTGCTCAGGGAGGACGTCGATGTCTTCCTGATCAGCGGGGCCGAGGCCGTGGGCGTAGAGACGGACATCGGCGTTTTGGCCATCATATCCGTGGAGGTCTCCGTCGTAAGCGCCGTCATAGCCATCGATGACGTCGTCGTGTTGACCGTGAGATCCGTGACAGTGCTCCATCGCTGCGTGTCGGCCGTCGCACTACCCCGTGAGAGTGGTACTGGTCCATCCTGGAGAGTACTGCGAGCACCGTTCACGCGAGGGATCTGTCCTGGCGCTCCTCTGATCCGGACGGAATGCACACTGTCAGTAGGCGACAAAAAGGTCGCCGCGCCAGCCGCACTGGCTGCCGTCTCCGACATGTCACCTCTCGGCAGTTGCATAGCTCCAGCACCAACACTGGTACTATCTGTCCTCTCTCGACCACCACCGCCTCGGGCGACCATGAGCTGCGGTGGTGAAGGGCCTCTCGCGAGGGCGAGGTGCGTCTCCCGGATGACCGCGCGTTCTTGCCTCTTGCGCTGGTGCCTCCTGGTCAGCAGCCACGCGAGGGCCGTGGCGAGCAGCACGATGACGACGGCGCTGGTCGAGCCGACGATGATGTTCGTCCTGTTCTCGCCGGGGTGTCCTGCTCCCGCTGCTCCGTCGCCGCCAGAGTTCATCTCAGTGGTACCATCAGTCGCCGTGGGGCTCGCAACGCCGGTGCCCACGATACCGAACCCCGCGGCTCCAGTACTGCTCATTGTTGGGGCGCACGAACTCATTGTCTTGGTTTGTTCGGGGATAACCAGGCCGCTGCCACCAGGACTGCCAGGGCCGAAACCAGGCTCCCACTTCACGACGCCGCCGATGCCGTCCGGCAGCGTGGCCACGCGCGTGAGCTGCTTCTTGTCCCGGAACAGCCCGTCCCGCAGCGGAGAGCACGGGTCGCACATGTTGTACATCCTCTCCGGCACGACCGAGCCCGGGTGAGGGAGCGGACAGCCCGACCAGGAGATCAGCACGTCGCTGGCGATGCTGTTGCTCGCGGTGGTGACCCTGTCGTCATTTTCGGCATCGGTGTTGGGATCTGCGTTGGCATTGTTGTTCTGGTTGAGCACGAGGAAGCCCGGGGCGGTGCTATTACTGCTGGCGAGAGTGTCGTTGCTGGTGGTGGTGCTCGTCGAGGAGTGGCTGCTGTTGCCGGACTGCTGAGAGGGCACAAGAGTGGCGTTACGCGCCAGGTTGACGAGATTGTTCGCGGGCTGTGATTCTGCTTCTTCTGCTGCTTGAGGAGCCGAGGAGTCGATCTGCTGTCTGGCCTCGCACGACCAGACCAAGCCGACCCATTCCTGCGCCGCGTACGCAGGTGACTTATAGGGGCATGCTGATGCCTTGTACTCTGCATCGGTACAGCCTGCTATGTAGACGTTGTCGGCTAGAAGTGATGATGTTAGCAAAACCCATGGCTCTTTCCCACGCGTGCGTGTTCTTGCCGCTCATAACTTCGCAGTGCGACAATCCTGGTCGTTGAGGTCGAACTTACTGTCCGGATCATAGCAAGCGTTGCTGGACTGACAGTAATCCCCAGCAAAGCAACAGGAGACATGCTTCCCGCCGCCTGGCACTCCATCATCCGCATCGGGGCTGCCGGCGTTGCCGCATGGGATGTAGCCGCTCGCGGCCACGCGGCCGGGTGCAGCGTAGCATGTCCCGTTGGACACGTTCGGGTCGAACGGCGCGAGATTCGGGGCGATCGGGATGGCGAGGCCTGCCATCGCGTCTTTCTTGAGCTCTCTTTTCGTTTTCTTGTTTTTGAACTCCTCCTTTCTTGCTCGTTGCTGTTCTGCGAGGGCTAGATGAACAGGTTGTGCTGTTTCTCGCTGCTCAGGGAACATGTTGATTTACTTGCTCGTGGTGGCTCCAAGAGGAATTTGAGTGTTCAAGGTGGCGAGCTGGCAAGGACTTGCGTCAGCTATGATGAGGCTGTTGCTGTCGTTCGTGACAAGGGAAACTACTGGCAACGGTAGACGTCAAGGCGAGTGGCCATGCTCCGAGCATCGAAGTCCCTGCTAAGAGAAAACCTTGGCCGTGTCCGCGCTGCAATGAGTCCCTCCAGTTCGAGAAGCTCTTTTCACAACCTGGTTGTCGAGTTCCCAGTCGCGACCTCCGCCGCCTGCTATCTCGAGTTGCTGGTGGGCGTGGGCTGGTGATGGCGTAGTGAGCTGCTCGTGGCGGAGCTGTTGGGAACCCCTCCGGGAATCCAGCAGTCTGGAACCCTCGAGGTCCGGATTCGCTCCTTGGTCGCAAGTCGAACTCACAACACCGTTGATCATGTGCTGCTTTATAAAGTGGCTTGTCGTGTCGCTGCGGAGTGTTGGAGGGCACCAAGACCGGGATGCTTGGTTGGTGGGTTCGCAAGGGTCAGAGGAGAGAGAGATACACTGCCAAAGCCCTCGGCCCCCAGACAGGCGAGAATCTCCAATAAGAACCTAGTGACTATGGAAGACCATGTCAGGGCGAAGCTGGGGAAAAGTTTCCGCGAGATGATGCACCCAGTGCTGCCGCTTGCTGCAGAGCACCCGGGAGTCGCCAAAAAACAGCAAAATAACCAACAACCAAAGGAACTCCTTCACTCCTGAGTCTTTGACTTCAGAATAAAACCCAAGTCTTAACCCTCGACCAAGCTCGAGCTTACTCAAGGACCACGTACAGATACTCACAAGCTACAAGATACACTTGTACTTTAATGAAACCACTGCCCCTTGTCACATACACGCACACATAGCAGCGCCAAAAGTAATGCAAGATCTGTTGGACACAAGAGAGACACAGAGAGAGAGAGAGATGCCATATGAACAAAGAATGAGAGCAGCACGAAGAACCTGTCACACAGACGCACACACGGGGAGAGAGGGACACACAGAGACCCCCATTTGGGCATTGAGCATAGCCTCACGGAAACTCATAGTCTCATCACACAACGGCTTCCTCTCTCATGATGTTCAATGCGACCATCGCCGAGTACGACATCGGCCTTTTCTTCAGCTCTTTTTTCTTTTCTTCTAAAGCTCGCTTGTTTTCACGAAGCTGGTGTTACAAAAGCGCTTTACCTCAACCATGGTTCACGACGAGCCTCCGGCAAGCAGCAAGCACAAACAATACTTGGGGCAGATCAGATCCAGTTCCGACCGAGGATAAATTGTCAAGTACAGAGGCGACACATTGTGTGGAAGAACCAGTTTGTGGAATGCAAAAGGGGTATCATTTATTGTCTTTGTGCATCCAAGATTGTTTGTACATGTATTACCCAGCCTTTGTGCACGCATGAAATATCGTCGAAAAATCAGCCAAAGACGTTCCCAAGCATATCCAAGCGTATGTATATCTTCTGGTCCATATAACACACATATGTATTCCGCGTCCCCACGGACGGGTTACCACAGGACTTGTGCGGTGAGGTTGGGATCCTGACCGCCCATGTGTGGCATCTGTCCGGCGAACATGTGGGGAGGCGGAACCTGCGGTTGCGGTGGGACCATGAAGCCTAGGCTCATGATGTAGTCCCAGTCCATCTCGCCGCCGAAGTTGAGCTCTGGGAAGACCCCGCCTGTGCCTGTGTTCAAGGTTGACCCTGGAGGGCCGCTACCCGGAGCGTATGCAGCAGGTGCGCGGACTTCTGGTGCTTGCGAATGGTGGTGGTGATGATGGTGGAGCGGGCCACCGTTCTGATTGCCGTCATTGCTCATGGTGTACATGTCAATATTGGGGTAGCTTTGTTGCACCGTCGCAGGAGGTGTGTGCTGCTGTTGCTGCTGCTGCTGCTGACGTTGTTGTGGTTGTTGTTGCTGTTGCTGTTGCTGCGGGGGCGATGGCTGCTGTTGCTGCTGCTGTACGTGGTGCTGCGGTCCCATGGCTGGCGGTGGTGATGGTGTCACGTAGTGGTCACTCGACACGGTGCTGGGAGGCGCCATGTTTGGTGGTGTTGCCACCACAGAGTGGCTTGGCGACTTCGAGCGCATCCGCTTCGGCATGGCGGCAACGTATTGCCGCATGACCGTGATCAGCTTGGGAGGCACCAGAGTCCTCCCCAGCTGATGCTCGGCAGCTTCTCTGGCATCCCACGACTTCAGGAAAAGAGGCCCAAAGGCGATGTGCAAGGGCGTTCGCAGGTGCGCCAGAAGCCGCCGCTTGTCGTGATTATCGCAGATTGCATTCCACGCTCTCTCGCACAACTCGCCTGTCGTTCGTGTTCGCAAGCCGTGCAAGAGGCAGACGTAGGCTGGGAATGGGAAGTTCATCATGGAGTACCACCGGTATCCTTGGAGACTGTCCGCTTCCCAGATCATGCTGTCGTACTCTATCATCTTGATCGACTCGACGAAGATTGCGTCGTTTTCTGACTGAGATAGTTGAGCTGAGCTTGGCTTCGGTGACTGCGGCGTGGTTGAGATCGCTGCGCGGAAGAAGCCGGACATGATCTTCAGCTTGCACATGTGTTGTCGCGTGATGAGGAGCGTGAAGTAATGAAGCCTGCACGATGTGAGCTTTCCGAGTAGAACAATCCAGAGATACGGACAACTTACGGTATCTTGGGGTCACACATCTTGAGGTATGTGTCCTCCATATGCGACGAGAACCGCTCAAGGTAGGTACTGAGCCTGTGATCCGCTAAATTTGTGACTGCTTGCGGATTGGCCTCGGAAAGTGTGGCTCTCATCTTGTCGTTACCTGGTGCCTTGTGAAACTCGAGTCGACTCAATGAGAAGAGCATCTCTGTGGCTGCGCTGTGCGGCGCAGGCGGGTCTCTGGCGTAGAGGTGAAGGTCGGCGTCGTTGATATTGAGTGGCAATTTGCAGTCGCCGCCACTGGAAATCGCTGTTATCGTAGATCCAGTCATCTCTCCTAGCCTCCTGTCGAAGCCTGCCAAGTTCCACCATAGTCTCCGCCGCTCTTCTACCTCGAAAGGGGAGAGATTGAAAGCTGCACCGTCCCGGTGGAGGCCGAGGCGATGGCCTAGTCGTACAGCAATACCGCTCAGACAGAACATTTGCCTCGGGTCGGTCAAGGGCCTAACGCCATACTGATTCACATAAACGTCAGTCTCGGGGGCTGGCAGAGTTAACCGGGTTTGCAATACGCTTACCAGATATAACAGAAAGGCTTGCAATAGTGTCAGATCCGGCTGCCGCATGAACTCCGCATTCAGCAGCGCTTGCTGGGTGGCCCGGCAATATCTGCCAATCAATGGTTTCTTCTGCATGTTGAACGTGGCAAACACCTCATCATCCTGCATTGTGGATATTGCCATCAAATAGATGGAGAACATCAGCGCTTCCAGACTGAGCGATATCTTGTGGAGATTGGCGCCGGCCTCGATAATCCGAACTTGCAGCGTCGGCGTGTGTGTGAGCTTGAGCAGCGGGTTGACATTGTTGAGGTAGATCTGCCATAGCTGGAAGATCTGGATGGCTGAAGGGTGCTGGTCGGTCAGGTTGACGTGTTCCGCGCCCATAGAGAAAGGGAAGTCGTCACGTTGGCCAAACATGCGGTCGTACGCGTTATTAATGGACGAACCCCCGTCATCTTCGTCTGAAGAGTCCCGAGATTGGTCGTTCGTCGCACGGTACTATCCGAACTGTTAGCACTTACAAGCATTGATCCATGTAATAGGTTGAACTGAGCAGAGCGAGCTGGACGCCACAACATATATGCAACTTGGGTCACTTCAGCATTGGGGACGGTGCTGGCGTACCTCTTTTTGGAATGGGAACCACTTGAAGGTTCTGATAATGATGAAAGGGGCCAGATTAGCACAGGGTCGAGGAAGGCCAAGAGTCAAGTCGACAAGGATGAGAACATAAGGCTTACTTGGGCATATGAGGTGTTTCTCCCGGCGAGCTGATAATTTCCGGATCGGGCCCAGCAGGGGAGTCTCTAGCCCGCGACCTGATGAAGTCTGTATCCAGCTCGTCTCCATCCTCCACGGTCCCCTGGTCGACGATCTTGACATCAGGGCCGAGGCCATCAAACTCGACGCCGTGTTGCGTGAGAAGCGTTTCGTACCGGCGCAGACGCTCGACGAGGTCTCGTTCCGGCACACGCTTCTTGCGACGCCGAGGCGGCTGGGGCGGGATAACCCTGCACTCGACACCAGCCTTGACGCAGTTGGAACACGGCTTGGCCTTGTCGCAGCGGACCTTGCGTTGCTGGCACAGCAGACACGAGTGGCCGCGGGTCACCTTGATGACCGAGGGATCTTCCTTGGATGCCGCATTCGGTGAAGGGCCAACGGGGCCTGCGGCTCCAGCAGACGCGACAGAGCCTGTGGGTGTCCCGCCATTGTAAAGCGCATCACCATCGTAAGAGTCTGGGGAGTCCGGCATGGCTCATGCGAGAGCCAGCAGGGGCCAGTGCGGCGCAAGACGGGGCAGCAGAAGTACGGAGTCGCGACAGACAATGCCTGTGGTGATCAGTCATGGGCAACCCACTGGCTCAGCTGCAAGAGACGCAAAGCCAATAGCCGGCGCGGGTATGTAGCGGGCGATTGGCACTGCAGGGTCCTCGGGCTGGGGCTGAGCTGACGGGCAGCAGCGTGACAATCGGGACCGAGCAGCGGGCCTGCTGAGGGACAACCAGCGACAAGCAGGTCGGGATGAGAGGCGGTGGCGGTGGGCAAGACGATGACGGACGTTGTGTTGGGGAAGTCCGGTCGTGCAGTCCGGGAATGGCGTTGGCATGCGGCAGTATCGGCGGGGTCGGGGTTATGGGCTGCGGCCGGGGCGATCAACGAGCAGTATGCCGCTCGCGTGGGCTACAGTTGCTGAACTCGGACTCGGACTCTGCGCTGTCTCTGCGCTCGCGATCCTCTTGTTCAAATTCGCTCAGCCCAAGGAGGCACAATCAGGACGCGACTCGGGCAGGAGGAGGAGGAGGAGTGATTGGATAACGAAGAGAAGGTTGCTGGCAGGTGCACGGACAAAACGACACAACGGCGTGGGCTCGGCTTTGGTTCCTTAGTTGGCGACCGTGCGAACTATGTAGGGGCCGCCGTTGCGGTCCAAATCGAGCAGCGAGCATTGGAGATTTCCAGAAGGGGCCCTCGCAGAGCACAGAGGCTGCTGAGGGCTGCCGGGGCTGTGTGCAGTGTGGCAGTAACTGGGATGGAGCCGCTCGACGGTGCGATGGCCGTTGACGGACGACAGGGCTCGGCAGGGTCCTATCTCTGGCCATCATCGAGGGCGGTTTACTTGGAACAGCACCTTGGACCAGAGTCGATGACGATCTCCAGAGTCTGGAGTCTGGAGGAGGAGGAGCCGGGCGGCCAGGCCAGGCCATTTGCAGGCTGCTGCAACACAGTGCGGCAGGGGGACCTGCCATCTTGGGCGCGGGCAGTCGTGCCCGCCAACGTCCAAGGCCGCGTGCCTGCCCATATTGATGACGACGATGCCAACGATGCCAACAATAGACCTTGGTGCATCGTTGTGCATGAGAAGAGCACCGTAGGGCTGGGCTTGCATGAGGGGTCTACGGGTGTTATGCATGATTGTGTCCATTCACGATGGCAAAGCCGGCCTGGGCATCGTGGGACGGTTGACAGGAATAGACGCGCACTGCAGTCTGCTCTGGCTGCTCTGGGTGGGAGCAGCCCCTCTGGGAGCGGGCGGCCCCTCCAGCCCACTTCCGCCAGGAGCTGTCGCTGTCAAGCGTAGCGCCACCGCGGCTCTGCGACTCCCCGCCTCGGGCATGAACGCTCTTGCTCGGTCCCGAGACTCGACAGTCCGCCGCTCGGCCCACCCAGCCCCGGTCATTGGTTGGCCAGCGCCTCCCATCTGAGCCTGGTGTGAACTCAACATCGTGCCTCTTCCGCAGCCATGGTGGTGCCAGCAGTCTATGAACAGAACAGGACGTACCTCGAGGTATGTACCTTACGCATTGGGTCCAAGCTGCCTCGAACGAGAGTGCCTCGGTCGAGAATGCCTCGACCGAGGGTCCTGGGCCGGACGGGCATCCAGCACAAGGGTTCGGTCCCGGACTTCCCCACGCAGATACAAGCCTCAACGCCCGGTCTGCCCTCAGCGGCACAGGAAATGTTCTTACAAGCAGCCTCTATAACCCTACCGGCTCTCTTGCGTGCTCCGTTGCCAGCTCACCGCTGTGGTCACGTCAGCCGGCATCACTTTGGATACCGCCTCGCGACGGCAGCCATGTGTGACAACACCTTAAAGTGATCGGTCGTGCTTCGCCGGCCCGCACCGGAGCATTGCCAAGTTTCCTGTGCCCAACTTGAAGCCGAGCGGCTGCAAAGCTCCAACGCGCCTTCAGCTCATGCCGGCATGCCTACCTGCGGGACCGCTTGATATAGCGAGGTCTGCCGTGACGCACCGCGAGACAAAGACAGACTGTTGCCCTGGATACACCTTGCACGCACGCATCGCAGAGAAGTGCTTGGGCTCTGAAGTGGATGAGTGCTGACGAGAACACGTCGTGTGCCTCTGCCAGCCTCAGTTCACACATCTTGCATGTATGCTGCCACGGCCAGCTTGACCATATCACTCAGAACATACACCTTGGACGACGACACATGCGCAAGCAATGAGCCACGGGCCGGCAGCCGCGATGGGGCATGAAAAGGTGCCTCCAGCGGAGGGCGGCTCGCCACAGCCGATCCGCATCGTGGACGAGGCTGAGCAGAACTTCCAGCCGAGGACCCTCAAATTCTGGACCATCATAATAAGCATCTTCATCGCGCTGTTCCTGGTCGCGTTGGATCGCACCATCGTCAGCACGGCTGTGCCCGCCATCACGCGCGAGTTCAACAGCCTGGGCGACATTGGCTGGTATGGCTCTGCCTATCAACTCACCACGGCTGCGTCTCAGCTTCTTTTTGGGCGGATCTACAAATTCTACGACATCAAGAGGTATGATGCGGCAAGGCCTATCGCCTTGTTCACTGTGTTGCCGTGCTGATTATCTCACCCCCTCGTCCGCAGAACTTTCCTCATCAGCATTCTCATCTTCGAATTCGGAGCTGCACTGAGCGGAGCTGCCCGAAGCTCGACGGCTTTCATTGTCGGCAGAGCGATTGCAGGGCTGGGCGGTGCCGGCATCTTCTCTGGGGTCATGATCATCATGATTCCACTGGTGCCGCTTCGCAAACGGCCCATGTTTCAGGGCATGTTCGGCAGCATCTTCGGTCTCGCATCAGTGCTCGGCCCGCTTGTCGGAGGAGCCTTCACAACCGCCGTGTCCTGGAGGTAAGTCAATGCCAATCATCTGGGTGGGAGAGATTCGTTGCTGATATTGCCCTTGCACAGATGGTGTTTCTTCCTCAATCTTCCCGTCGGGTGTTTCGCCGCCATTTGCGTGATCACGATCCTTCATCTCCCACACAAGCCGTCTCCAACCGCTCGTCCCATCGAGCATGTCACGCGCCTCGATCCACTTGGCACGTTCTTCTTCGTGCCTGCTGTAGTGTGTCTCCTGTTGGCCCTCCAGTGGGGTGGCTCGGTCCATCCGTGGGCCAGCTGGCAGTCGATCCTCTTGCTATGCCTGTTCGGCGCTGGCATGATTGCCTTTGGCACCGTACAAGTCCTCATGCCGAACACGGCGACCGTGCCTGTGAGGATCATCACTCGGCGGAGCATCTTTGCTGGCGCCATCTTTATGTTCTGCCTCGCGGGCTCTATGCTGCTCGTCATTTTCTTCCTCCCGCTGTGGTGTAAGTTCTCAGTTGTTCGATGCTGCCTATGCGGATAATGGCACTCTGGCTAAACACTCTCTACACAGTCCAAATCGTGCAGGGTGTCTCGCCCTTGCAGTCTGGCATCAACACGCTCCCGTTCGTCATCAGCATGGTCCTCGCCAGCATCCTCAACGGCGGCGTCACCACCAAGATCGGCTACTACGTCCCGTCTATGCTCCTCTGCCCAGCCATCATGGCCACAGGGCTGGGCCTGATGAGCACCTTCAGGGTCGACGAGTCCATCGGCCGCTGGGTCGGCTTCCAGATCATTGCCGGCGTCGGTCTCGGCCTGGGCATGCAGGCGTCCAACCTCGCCGCCCAGGCCGTCCTCCCCAAGCCCGACATCCCCACGGGCATAGCGATCATGTTCTTCTCGCAGCAGCTCGGCGGCGCCATCTTCACCTCGGTCGGCCAGAACCTGCTCAGCACCACCCTCGCGTCCGGCTTCGGAGGCATCCCCGGCCTCCGCCCCCTCGCGCAGACCGGGACGATCGGATCGGCCGACGTCGTGAGCGCCGTCCCGCCAGAGTTCCGGGCCCAGGTCCGTGAGATCTACAACCACGCCCTGAACAGGATCTTCCTCTGCGGCACAGGGGTCGCGTGCGTCGGCATCTTGGCGGCGCTGGCCATGGAGTGGAAGAACGTGAAGAAGACCGGTCCCGATGCCCCTGGCGCTCAGCAACCACCACCATCACCAAAGCCCTCAACCGAACCGTCGCCAGCACCGAGTCTACCCGATAAGGACGACCGCGGAGCGACGACGACAACAACAAGGATCCACCAGCGAGCAGCATCAGAGTCGGGATCTTATCTGGACCTCGAGATGGGAGACTCGTTCAGCAAGACCGTGGCGGAGAGCATAAGAGCGTCAGAGCCAAGCCTACTGTCGCCGCAGTGGCTCACTGACGACGATTTTGCAGAGGACAGCCTGGGCAGGGGAGCCGCCTCCGATTTCCACGATGCCCGCTCCTTTTCCTTCTCCCGCTCCTTTTCCTTCTCCCGCTCCTTTTCCTTGTCCCGCTCCTTTTCCTTCTCCCGCTCCTTTTCCTTCTCCCGCTCCTCCCGCTCCTCCTCCGCCACCGCCGCCGCCACGGAAGCCACCGCGGAAGCCACCGCGACAACTAGCACGGACTACCCGCAGCAGCAGCAGCAGCCGCAGCAGCAAATCGACGGCATCGGCGGCGGCGGCAATCCACTCGCGCGTCCAAGAACACCGCCGCCTTCCATGTCAACCACCACGGCGAGCCGGTGAGCAGATCCCAGGTCGCTGAGCCGAGTACTCGGGAACACTCTCCTGCTTGCGAGGGCCATTAATGGAATCGAAGAACCTCATGCAGTAGACGTCCTCACACAGGTGGGGAGCTGCTGTCCCGGCAGGCTTTCTCTTGTCTCCCGTTTCCTCATCCGTTTTTTTCTTCATCATCGCCCACCAAGCAATGGGGTCCGCTCGGCTACCCCGATCGCAAAGGGCTTGTTGGCTAACCTGGCGGTTATCTGCTGCTACCGTCGCAGTCTATTGACCACCACTCTGACGTCAGTCTTCCATCCGCGGCACTGGGAACAATTCGGAGCTGGATCACAGAGTGCAAGCGTGTGAATGGTCGCAGGGTGCATGTCACTACGGAGCACCCAACTGCCTGTACCGGCGCTGTGTCTGCAGTTTGCATCCCCCTCTAGCCCCAGAGTGCCACCCAGGAGGCAGGTGTGGAGGATTTTGGCGGCAGAACTGGCTGCCACACTGGTTCTTGGATTCTGGTCGCCTGGATGGCGTAATGCGCGAGACCGCGAGAAGAGTGTCGCTAACAAGGACAACTAGGGCGTTGGTAAGCTACGATGTAACTGCAGAGAAGCAAGCTCAGCAGCCAGGTCTGCAATATCATGGGTGGTAAGATGTTGTGCATTTCTAAATGTACTTTGTTACCTAATAATAACTACTGTTGCAATCAACCTGATCCCTCATTTCTGTGTCATGCTCAACAGCCTCCCATGTTGTCAGGCCCCTTCAGGGCAACCTTTCCTTTCCTCTCGCCAGAAAAGGTCTTCGGGGCCATCAATATGCCATCATCGATAGGAGCCTTCATTTCCTGCTGGCTGGACCGTCCTCCTGATCTATTTCCGGTAAATAAGCCTTCTGCCCGGAAGCAAACGCTGGTAATAACGCTCGTACTGACGTTGGCGCCTGTTTTCCAGCTCGTAGCCAACTGTGCTGATGCCGCTATGAAGCTCGCCACTATAGCCATGGCGTTTCATGTCGTGTCTGACTCCGTTCCCCCCGAGTCTCTTAGGCCTGTCGGGGCGACGATACCGTCCAGCCTTGGGTAGTGCGACTGGTGGTCTCAAGGAAGACCCTCTGCCAGGACTGGCGATTCGCGGCAGTGCTAACGTGGAGTCTGGCATCGAAGAGGCTCCAGACTTTTCTAATGCTGGTGAGAACCACGTTGCTGGTGGTACTGGAGAAGGACCTTTGTTAAGGCTGGCGATGCGCGGCAGTGGCACTTGAAAGTCTGGCATCGAGGTTGATACAGATCTGTCTGGTACTGGTAGATACGACATTGCTGGTTGTCTTGGCATGCCGAGAGAATACTTCTGCTCTTGAGCCGGTTGCAAGTCGCTGCCGGGGACAGCACGGGTCGGTTTGGTCCCGGACACGGCATCTCCCTCGGCTGTGACAGAGTCATTCTTGATGCTCGTGTGAGTCGATGCAAGGGACAGGCTTGGGCTGGAGGAGGAGGGTGTATTCTCGGGCGCACGCCACCGCCTCTCCTCTCGCGTAATGACGACAGCCTGCAGGGCTTCCGCGCAGAGTTCCTCGGCCTGATTCCGCATTGCTCGGGCTTCGTCATGTTTGCGCCTGTCGGGATCACGACAGTTGTCACGGATCTCGTTCCACTGGTCTGTCAGGGTGGATCTGATCTTTTCTAGGACCTCGTCGAGTGCGTTGTCCCAGGCTGGCTGGACGGCCGCACAGTAATCGCAGAAGGTGTCTTTGAGGAAACCCTCGGGGAGAGAAGGGTCAATGCAGAGCTTGCAGCGGCCTTTTTTGCTACAGTAGCGGGCGACACAGGGCAGGAGGTTTGTGCCAGTCTTGCGGACGTGGTCGCACAGCTCGTCTGGACGGCGGTAATGTGGCTGGTCGTCTGCACCGCTGCAGGTGAACTTGAGCTGGCTTGTCCGGCACATAGTGGAGGTCCTGTGTGGGTGCTGGAATGGGCGATGCTGACGGTTAAGCAATGAACCAAATGTTCAATAAAGTCTGCTGGATGGATCAAGTCGAATCAACACAAGTTTTGGCGAGATGGACCTGGGCACATTTGCTTCAAGACCATTCAGTGTAGAGTACTGTACTTATGTAGTGCGCTGTCGGGCAGGTGCGAAGGGCCCGGCGCGAGACCGAAGCAGTACCAGACTCGAGGCAGGTGCGGTTCCTGGTCTACATGATAAGTCCCACAGCACCAACTCTCGGTCTTCTCCTCCCCACGATGCATCCCTCAAGGCATGCTCACAGACGCGGCAGCCTCGCGGTATTGTACAGATCGTCCGCGTTGAGCCTGTCGACACCAGCCTCTGCCAGCGCCTCCCAGATCCACTCGCCGGGTAAGTTGTCTGCATTCACAGGTCAGTCCAGTCCAGCCACGTTCAACGACAACGACAAGAACACGAGGATGGGCAGCCACTCACAGTAGCGGACCTTTAGCCCGGCAGCATGCGCTTGCTGGACCTGCGCAACGACCTTGTCCCTCTGCGCTCCGTTGAATTGGCCCACGTTCGACGGGTTCCCGATGGCGTCCTTGAAGTCTGCCGATGCATAGTACGAGTTGGCCACCGTGAAGGCACTGTTCCAGTAGTCGACCTTGGCGTCAAAGAAGACATCCGCCCTGGGCACTCCGTTGCGGTCTCGGATCCGGCCAAAATCCGCCGAGCCGCTCGCCACCACCGTCACCTGCCGGGCCACGAGCTTCTTCGCCGCGTCGTCATAGTAACTCAAGTAGCCCGCATCACGCAGCGGCTGCAGCGCGGCGACGACCTGGTCCAGCGTCTGGGCGTCCGAAGTCTTGAAGTCGACAAACAGAACAAAAGTCTGGCTCGGCGCCGCAGGGTACACGCCAACAGAGCCCCCTACGCGGCCGCCGTTGTTGTAGTCGATGATGGCCTTGAGAGGGTCGACATACTGGCCCTTGAAGGTGCGGCCCAGCGTGGGCAGGATATGGCCGAGGATGAGACTGTTAGCAAACCACCACACGTCGGCCTCGACAGTCACGCAGCCAGCGCTCAGGGCCGCCCAGAGTGGGATCGACTGGTCGTAGTCATTGTGCGAGTGGCACGGGGCTGGCTTGATCTTCTCGATCGAGCCGAATGGCCACGGGTTCAGGGATGCACTAGATCCCTTTGAGACCCCCTGGACCTTGAGGGCGCCATCGGTCCACAGCTTGTTGAGCGCATCCTGTTGCGAGGGGACATCCTCGCCGATGGCGTGATACGAGACGCCATCGTTGCCGACCTGCCACGTGCCGCCCTTGGAGTCCTTGTTCGTCGGGCCGGAGCACTTGCCTCCAGGCACGCTGAGGGCTTTGAGATACTTTTTGCAGCTGTCGACTGTTCACACAAGCATCGTCAGCGCCACGACATGTGCACCATGGGCACTTGCAATTCAGGACACGAGCAAGGACATACTGTTGATGACATGGTTCGAGCTGATCTTGTTATGGACCTCGACTATGGCACAACTGTGATTAGCCACATTCTCCAAAAAGAGCGACCCGGAGACTCCTCTGTTACATACGATGCAGGAAACCCAGGACACCATACTCGGCAGGGTTCTTGCCGCCGTTAAGGAACACCTCGGTGACCATGGACAGATAGCCCCCGGGAGGGACCGTCCTGCCATTGACGGCACCGCAGAACTTGTCGACGGCTGAGTCGAAGCCCGGGCGGACATCGGTGCCGCGCCCGATAGTCACATCGCCTCGGGGCATCCATCTGCCGCCACAGCTGGAGATGTCGTCTGTGGCCCGCGGCTCGACGAGGGGCACCTCCTTGGGCTCCAGCGGCGCGGCGAGGGCGACAGCCGCAAAGAGGGCGGCCGTAGCCAAAGTAGTAGAGCGCATCACGACCATGGCCTTGGTTGCGAAGAGAACAATCGGCGACCTGGGAGTGCCTCGTTGGCGATATCTTGCAACGCAGAGGAAGGCGCCATCGCCAGGCTTGTCCGCAGCAACAGCAGCTACGCAGCCACCGCTATATATGCGAGTTTTGGAGCTTGGAGCACCTCGGCACAACGCATGATTGAGGAATCGGCCAAGCATGCAGACCGCATACCTACCGTCGTAAGGATCTCCAACCCGTGCAGATTGCAGCCAGTGAGTGGTATGCCCCCGAGGACCGTTCCGGGGGGGAAGAAGGGGGGAAGGACAGCGCAGCCAATCAGAACCCACCACCGAGCTCTCGTTTCCCGCGTACGTGGAGATGGCCGGCCAGCCCCCCTTCCCCTTCCCCTCCCGGACCTGATTGGTGCTCCTGGTGACCAAGACGCCCGAATAAGAAGGGGACCACGGGCAACGTGGGAAGCCCATCCTTGTCCGCTGTACCTGGCCGGCCCGGCTATTGCTCTTGCACATGCAACATGCCACATGCACGCAGTGAAGATCGGCACATGATGATTACAGTACATGAGGTCCCGCGGGTAAGAAGTAGATTATTGCAACACGCAAAAGCCATCCATGGATGTGAAAGAGAGCGCATGTGCCCCTCACGAGTGGGCGAGGGTCGCTGTCCCGTCCCATCCCCTTCCCGCGCGGACTGCACGTGTCTGTGGTTAGGTTACATGATGCTACCTTCCCGTCTCAGAAAACATCTGTTAAGCGAATCGTCGTGTGGTTGGCTTTTTCGGCATGGTGTTTCGAGCTTTGCGCTGACTTCAAGATTCGGGGATCTTAACTGGTAAAACGAGCCCTCCAGTCAAATGCACTGGAACGCGCAAGGTCAATTG
The DNA here is from genome assembly GCA_001566295.1 of Microdochium bolleyi. Taxonomy (NCBI): domain Eukaryota; kingdom Fungi; phylum Ascomycota; class Sordariomycetes; order Xylariales; family Microdochiaceae; genus Microdochium; species Microdochium bolleyi. The sequence goes on from KQ964246.1 coordinate 780,583, forward strand.
TTCGAGGAGACAAATGTTGTTTGTAGTATGAATATTATAATTATCATCTATGTTCATCGAGAAGTATTTCTATCTATAGTTGGAAGTGCCGCTCTATATTGTGGCGGGGGTATCAGAGTCATGTGCAAGATGAATGTGCAGCTTGTGATAGTACATCCCCCAAAGTCCTATCATGTGTGGTGGCTGCTTGTAGGCAGAACAGGTGGGTAGAGAGAAATATGCAATAAGATGATGCTATTTGAGCTCCGCGCGGGTTTGGGGTATCATTGGTTCGAAAAAAAAGATTGGAGAATAAGTGAAGGGACGGGTGTTTTGGTTGTCTGCGGAAAGCAGAATGAATCAGGAACGCCGGGCTTTTTTCCCTCTTGTGAGGATTTTTGTTTTGCGCTGAATCAATCTTTGCAGGTCTCCGCCTCAGTGGGCGGCGAGCAGGCGAGAGCCCCTCATGTGGGCACCGCCGCTGATGTCGGCGTAGCCGGGCAGGGCGTCGTGCGCGAATTCGACGGTGGGCACTGTGATGACGCGAGGCCGGAGGAATGCATCAACTTCGGCGTCCTGGGTCGCAGCCTCGAAGGTTGGGAGCCCAGTCGCGTCGGCGGCTGCCTGGTTGTTGTCGGGGGGCATGACGCCGATTTGGAGAGGGACAGCAAGCGTCGTGTGCACGGTGGAGCCGGCGCCGGTGGTCAATGTGACGTTGAGGTTCAGGACGTAGACGCGGGACACGATGCACGAGTGGAAGGTCGGGATAAACATCTTCTTGTCGGTGGGCAACTTGACGGGGACCTGCACGCGGGTGCTGTGGTGCATAAGCGACGTCTTCTTGCCGTTCTTGCTGCCAGATCTGGTATTGTCGGAATCGGACGCCGTCTCGCTGCCGTAGCCCGAATCACGGCGGGCCTGCTGGGGCAGATGCTGCTTCCAGGAGTTGTCGTGCACGGGAGCTGTGATGGCAAGGTTGGCAGCCCCCGGGTAGGAGCCACGGCCATCTGCCGGTGATCGAAGCCCGTCGCCCAGGTTAGGCATGGTCTGAACGCCACTAGCGCTCCAGTAACTGTGGGCAGTGACTTTTGCGGCCGTAATGGCGACCTTGGGCGGGATAGCGTCGGCAGTAGCAGGGTCGAACTGCAGGTCGACACAAACAGAGGTGTCGGCGGCGGATCTGCCGTCGGCGCTCACCATGGCCGCCGGCGGCTGGGTGGCAGAGACGGTGACCTTGCCCGATTTGGCCGACAGGATGTTCTTGCGGAGCGTCTTGGTCTTGCTCATGGCGTAGATGGTATCGGTGGGCGAGATGCTCAGGGGCGCGTCCTCGAAGGTCTGCGGCAGGACGTTGATCGGGTGGGCGACCTCGAAGACCTTTGACTGGGAAGGGTCGTCGCGGAAGAGGCGTGCGCGGACGACATACTCGACCTGAGCCATGGCGGGAGCGAGGTCGTCGCGGTCCCAGGCGCCCATGGAAGGGGGGAGGCGGGTGTGGTGGTCCTGGACAGCGCCGTTGGCGACGCGGTGGCTGCAGGCGCTGGTGGTGAGAGCCTGGGGGACGACGAAGTGGAAGGGGATCTTGTAGGTGGCGCCGGCCTCGAGGACGCGGGGCGTCGGGTAGCTGGCGGCGGGGATGGGCATCTCGAGCTTGAGGAAGGTGTGCTCTGTGATCTGGGGAATATTGACGCCATCGATGCGCGAGCGGGCGGTGCCCAGGAGCAGGATGTGGACGCGGTGGAAAGGAGTGTCGGCGGCGCAGGTGATATCGACATGGCCGGCGACGACCGAGGCGGTCGAGTAGACCTTTTTGGCGTAGTGGTTGTCAATGTGGATTTCCATGTCGGGCCGGACGAGCAGAGAGAGTCTGCGAGCGTAGCCTGAAAAGAGGTTGTTTGCGATGATGCTGCTGCGCTCCGAGAGGGACTGGCGACGAGACATGGCGGGCAGGCTTTTTAATATTTATACCGACCACGGCTTTCCGGCGTGTAATATCGCGAACTCGGGGCGTGTAAGTCGATGAGGTTTGGCAGTCTAGACTGGAGGGCGGGTCCAGGCGACAGAGGTGGGGCCGACAGGGGCAAGGTGTGCGCGCAGCGAGGGCAGCAGCACACAGCACAAGCAACTGGGCAGGAGCGACCCGGAGCTTGCGAAGAGGGGGGGGGGGGGGGGGGGGGGGGGGGGGGGCGTGGATGGGGCTCGAGGCAAAGCTGGGGCTCCAGTGGGTAAAACGCCTGCTGGGGCCGGCGGGAATTGGATTCCTTCACACACAGCACGCGCCGAAGGCTCTTTTGCGGCTCGCAAAGCCTGTTGCACGCCTGCACCGGATGGATTGCGACACGAGACGAGACAGGCCTCGGCGGCGGAAGTATGCACCGCGGTATTGCTCACGGTGACGGGGCCAGCAGGGTGCTGTAGGAACAGTTGTGCTCGCCTTGGCGGGTGGATTGCGCGAGGGCTGTGCGTGATCTCGCAATGACGAGATGGATGGCTGCCTACCGTTCAGTTAGGTAATTAAGGTGGTATGAGCAGTTGCAGTGCCACTGGGAATCGACAGTCTCAACTGTAGACGGTGCTGCTTGGGAGGGTGGAAGACTTCCCCTCGAAACGCGGAGGTGGCACTGGCCGCCGTATTATATACCACGAGCCTCGCTCTCCTCTGCGTCCCCCAACTGCAGGAATTCGGAGTCAGAGTTGCTTGGTGGTGGTGGGCGATCCCCGCCAAGTCTGGGGTTATCACAGCTGCGAGTTCTTGGTGCCTCTGAGCGAGCATTCAGCTCCAAAGAGTGTCCTGTTGCGGCGATGGCGGCTGGCTTGGCCAACCACAGCAGCCAGTCGCAGCACCGAGCCCCGCCGCGATGCCGGCTTGACTGACGGCCGATAAGCCTCGCGCCTTTCGCAAACATGTGCAGGGAGACACGGTGCCAAGCTGAGTCACCCGCCCTGTTGCCAACCTCGAGCTGGTTGTTGACCGAAAGGGCGCACCACCACCAACAACGGGTGTGGATCGTCCCTCGACATTGTCCCCGCGCATTGTCACTGGCGCCCTCTGGTGCCCCGTGACCGCAGTTGTTTGTGAGGCTCTCCGAACGGACATGACCTCGGGCGGGGCCAGTCACAGTCACCCCGGCCGGCACAAGGCTTGATGTGCATGCATTGCGACAGTCGCCGACGACGGCCTCCCGGGCCTCGCAATTGCTGATAAAGCACACCCGCTGACAAACATATCTTAGACCTCTGTTACCCAACGACGCCCCGATGACGGCCCTCGTACGCAATCACCAATGGGTGTTTCACCACCGCGTGTCATCCCTCGTCGGCACCCAAGCACGGCATGATGGTAACAATAATTGACAGCGTCGTCGACATCCATGGATGTCGTAGCACCAGGAGCATCTCCTCCGCCACGGCCCAGTGCCTGTCGAGCCCTGTCAAGCCTTGAGCCTGTCCACCAGGCCCTGGGGCAACCGCCAAGAGCCGTGATGATCAGGAACCCACAACATCGCGATGCTTCGCTGCAGCTCTTCCAGTGCTCGCCAGTCTTCAGATCACCAACCAGCTTTTTGTCTGTGCCTGCGGGCTGCCTTGGTCAAAAGTGGCCCTGTTCTCCAGCAATTACGAAAGAACCCCCACACCCCCTTCCGCAAGTCGGCCCACCTGCTGTCATGCTGATGATGCCCGGATCTACTATCTCCTCCAAACTCCGGCACCCTCAACTCCGTACTCCGACCTGGACCTGCTCGGCGCAGAAGCGTCACCGCGAAAGCGGCGGGATGCACGGCGGCAACATCGGGCCGTGACTGGTGAGGCCGAGTCTGCATTCTGAACAGCCTTTCATCATGTTTCATGTCTGCACTCGCGGCTTGTGCCAAAAGTGCCGATGCAATTCATACGACCTCGTTGACATGCTCCAATCAGGCGAGAATCGGACTCTTGCTTTCCCACTGCGGTCCTTCGCGAGGCACTGATCTCGCAAACACCGTGGAAGCATCACTCACTCCCAAGAATCATTCGAAAGATCGTGGGGCATAGTATGGTCATCAAGGGATAGCTAGTACTCTCGCCGTGGGTAAGGGTGCACTCGAACCGGGCACCCATCTGTCTTCGCCTGCCCTCTCGCTACGCCTGACCGTCTATGAGACCACCGGGATCAAGAACCGATCGATGGATCGTAAGAACTTGTGGATAGCTCGCACCTTGCCAGCAAGCTACGGGTGGTTTATGGGCGTCTGCAATCTTCAGCTGTGCAACGGGGCATCGTGATTGAAACGAACAGGAGTGCCGGCAGCCAAAATCCTGCCACCTTGGCATTCCAGGGGTGAAGGCAAAAATCACACATCATGATGCGTGCCCGGGAGCATTTGCCGCGACGTGCGGTGGTGTGTTGTCGTGATTCACGATTCAAATCGAGCGAGCATCACCTCCAGCACCCCAGGGAGTTATTTCAGTCTGGGGCTTGCAAGCGGCTCCAGAGGGGTGTGTGTCGAGCAGCCCCGGGTGGCCGACGTGGACCCGCCGAGGACTCGGGCGCAACCCATTTTCCGTTCTCTTACCGACAGAAAGCCACGATAGTTTGGCACGCATCAGCAGAGATTTTTTCTGGCTCCTTTTTTCGCCGCGTCGCAGGCAGGCAGAAACCGGAACATTCGGTGGAGATGGCCACGATGGCGACATCTCAGGGGGGGGATATGCGAGAAAAACTCACTTTGGGGTACGTACCTGCAGCATTCTTTTCTTGGGAGAGACTTATGCACGCACTCGGGCGCCTGCTTGTTGAAACTCAATCGTCCCGCAGTTGATCGGCCGTGCTATCCCCGAAGCGAAGCTGGGACTGAGGGCGATCCGGCACAGGGCCGACGACTCCTCGAGCACTACTACTCCTGCGTGGAACACCACTGTGATCGCACTACTGGACGGATAATAAGCTTAACATTGCGGCACAGGGTGCAGGGTGGTGTGCTTGACTACCCGCTTTGTCGTCACTCTTGCGTCTGCTTCCCAGATCGAACGACGATCTGTTGTTTTGGACAAACAGCTGATGCTAAGCGTACACTCTGTGCATCGATGATCTGGCCTAGATCCAAACCAGACTCAACCAACAGCACTTTTCATGTGCGAGCATGATATTGAAACGCGCGGCGGGCCTTCCCGAGTCTGTGACGAGGATGGTCTTGGGACTCCACCAAAGGGAGGAAATCCTCGTCGTACGTTGTCGTGCAATAACAAAGGGCCCCGTGTTCCTCCTCCACGACTGTCCGCCCATGCAGTACATACTGCAGTACCCCGTCCCGGATTCTCGAGTTCCTTGCAAATGGGGATTGTCCGTCGGTCAGCGGCTTCGTCCACGGCACTAATACGCTGCCCCCTCCACATGTGCTACGCGTACGAGGAGGTCAGGGCGGGTTCCGTTGCGCCGGCCGCAAAATGCCAGGCGAGGGGCGTGTCACCATAACACGCTGCGGGAGTCCACAATGTTGTTGCTGCTCGAGCGCCGGTATCGCCAGAGTTTGTCGACCGCCGCCGAGCCGCCCTTTGCTCCGTCCCTGAGCAACTTCCGCCGTTGTCCGTTCAGTCGATAAATTGCTCTGGCTCCATTCGCACAAAGTGGGTAGCTTTACATATCGAGAAATAAGACTCTAGCGTGGACATGCCCAGCAAGGTCCAGACCGCCTGGAGTCCCCGGACTGGCTAGCACAGGTCCCCGTACTACTGTGCATGGGGACCCGCGCCCGGCGACGGCATGGCTCACGAGGCCTGCAAAGGGGAGAAAAAAAGAACAGGCCTGGCGGAACTCAGTCACCGGCGGCAGGACCCCTGCGGGTCTAGAGAAGCCTAGCTACCCCTAGGTACCACTCCTCTCGGTCGCCCCTCGTGGCAGGTGGCAGGTGGCATTTCGGAAAATGGGGTCTGGAAGTGCCATTGCCATTGCCATGGACGAGCCGGAGGCAGCGTCGTCCTCGTTTCTCTCCCCCCAAGGGTCCTGGGGGATATGTCTGCCACCCGAGTCATGCGGCAGCTTCCCTTATTCACACCCAGGCAGGCCAGCAGAGGCACCGTCCGGCCCCCAACCGCCGCCGCCGCCACTACCGGCTGTTATTGTTCTTCCATGGTACTCCTGACGATCCTCTTCCAGTGTCACCCTGCCTCTCTCTCTCTTTCACACACACACACACACACACACACACACTTTTCCGCACGCCCCTTGCCGACGGACGGCAGCCACACCCGGCGGCTCTTTTCGGAGCGGCTCTTCGCGCTGATGCACGCCACGCCACGCCGTGCGGCGGTGTGGCCATGCGGCGTCCGTTATGGTTGAGGAAGGGGATATTCTAGAAGCGCAATAATATGACCTTAAAAAAAATGAGGAGGCCCCGATGCCGGCTTCGGGGTGGGCGTGGCTGTCGCGCATGTGTTCGTGCTGTTCTAGTCGGAGTTCCAGAAAAAGTGAGGCTGATGATGGCACACACACACACACACACACACACACACACACTGGCTGACACCACTCACTTACAAAATTTTTACACTTGCATACTACGCCGGCATGCAGACTGAGCGGCACACCGCGGTGTCTGTCCGATGACCGTGAAGCAAAGCCCGCTGAGACGCAAACACACACACACATACACACAAGAGTCCGCAAAACCTGATGTCTCGTCTTCTCCTCGTGCACTGGAGTCTCCTCAGAGCGCCGCTGTCGGTCGACTTAGCACATGCAAGTACGGGACGGGGATATGCAACGGAGTACGTAAGTCCTCGGCTCTGGATCCGGCCCTAAGTAGGTAGGTACGCGTAAGTATCATCGTGTTCCGCCGCCGCCGCCGCCCGTCGCGGAGAGTGAAGCGCAACGTCGGCACACGGACACATATAGAGACACACTGCACCGGTGCATGTACTGCTGCAACCGCTGCGTCTCGCTGCAAGCCAGGCGTCTTCACGAAAAGGTGGTCCGCCAACATTCCTGCCCTTTCCCTCCCCTCCTTCGTGCGCTGTCTGTCCGTTCGTGTGAATATAAATCGCAGAAAGAAGTGGCTAACACATGACGATATGATATTCATCCCTCTCTGTTTTGTCGTTCTACTCTATCTATCCCGCCCCCCAGCTGCCACATGCATGTACGCACACACAGCAAACATCATTGCATACATACATGTATGTACACTGCTGCCGCCGCGGATGGGTATCTCGCATTGCCATGGGAGGCTGGAATGCGCAAATTGAACTTGATATGCCTCTGGGGAAGAAGAATACATCAAGTCTCGAGGTCTTTTCGCGTAGATTCCCCATAGTTCTTCGCCCGAGTCAAACAACACGTATGTGTTCCGCACGCCCACGTATGAGTCTTTGCCAACTAAAAAGTAAACACCCCGGGTGTACACAGTCACGCGCACACACCGCGAATCCTCGACATATTGTGTCACGAACAGAATGTTTTTTGAAGATATATTTTTCGAGTCCCACACGAGGGTTTTAATCACGAGTGCTATTTCCTTCTATATATACATTTTAGTTACCCCATCTTTGGGGGGGAAAGAATTTCTCTCTCGTGGCCCATCATGGTCCGACCCCGGGGAAACGCGGGCCTGCATGGTCTACATGCTGACTGGTACTGACCCTGGCGGCTCGAGAGACCAGCGGTATTCTGCCTCGAGCAGCAGCAGCAGTAGGAGAGAGAAACAACCCTTCCGCCCCCCCCCCCCCCCCCCCCACCCTCAGCTTCCCATGCAGAACCCGTATGGCCGGGAGTCTAATCCCACGAGATGTACAGCATAATCCCCGCCCCGACCGCGACAGCGGCGAACTGCTGCACCATCTTGCGCAGCTCGAGCTTCTTGTTGGGGCCCGTCTCCAGCAGCTCCGGGATGACACTGACGGTGCCGACGTACAGGAACGTGCCCGCCGTGAAGGGCAGCAGCATGTCGCCCCACGTCAGGCTCGTGCCCCAGAGGCCGTCCGTCATGCCCATCGCGGCGGCCTCGGCGCCGCCAGACTTGGAGTTGCCGCCGTACTCCTGCACCGCGATGCCGATGAGCGTGCCCAGAAGCGCGCCGAGCGCGGTGATGAACTGCGCGCCCATGGCGGCGCGCTTGGAGAAGCCGGACTGCACGAGCAGCGCGAAGTCGCCGACCTCGTGGGGGATCTCGTGGAAGAAGACGGCCACCGTGGTGGTCGCGCCGATGGTGGGCGAGGCGTAGAAGGAGGCGGACATGGCGAGGCCGTCGGTGATATTGTGCGTGAAGTCGGCGCTGTTGTGTATCCGTGTTAGCAGTGCAACCAGTACGGGAATCAAAAGTGCAGAGCTGGGGTGGTGATAGTAGCGACGTACATCAGGTTGAGGTATCCGCCCAGCTTCACGCTGGGGTTCATCTCCTTCTCCGCGGGCGCAGCAGCCTTGACGACATCGGTGTCGCCCTTGCTGCCCTTCTTGCGAGACTTGGCCGCCTGCCCGTCAGACGCCTCCATGCCCGAGGTCACAGCGCTGGCCGAGCCAGAGGTGTCCTCGCCATGGCTGTGCGCATGGCCGTGGCTGTGATCATGCCCCGCGCCCCCTGTCGCGATCCGCAGGCCCTTGTCCATCGCCACAAAGGTCATGAAGCCGACCATGATGGCGACACCCAGGAGCAGGTTCCGGTTGGGCTCGACGAGCACCAGCCGCACCGAGTCGTGGCTGTCCTCGCCCAGGAAGATCTCGGGGAGCAGGTGGAACAGGGTGTCGCCCATGAGCCCGCCGACCGCGAAAGCGACCATGATGCTCAGCGAGGAAGGGTCGATGTTGGGCGGGCACAGCGCGAGCAGGAAGTTGGGCGGGCCCGAGATGTACAGCGTCGCGAGCAGCGCATTGACTGCGGGGGAACCCGGGAAGAGCACGGCAAAGGCGCGCGAGACGAAGCTAGAGGACGAGGAGGGGTCGGCGCGCGCGAGCTTGGCGGCGTTGAGGGACTGGACGACGGAGCATGTCTGCGATGGAGGCGGGAGGCTTAGAATATGCTACATTGTGATGCAATTGGACGACCGGGGATGGTGTTTTTCTGGAGGGAGCTCACCTGAAGCTGCTCGTCGAGCTCCTCGAGGCTCAGTGGCACGCTGCCCGCGTGCTGCTGCTGGTGCTCCTTGGTGGCGGCGACCTCTGCCGCCACAACGGCGGCGAGGAGCAGGAGCGGGGCGAGCACCCGGAGGGACTTGTGGAAGGAAGGCATGATGTATGGGTGGCCGGCGCGGTGTTGACTGGCTCAATTGGAGTGCCACCAGGGTCCTCGAAGGGTGCTTGGTGATGTCGTGAAGAGGGTGGGCAGCTGCTAACTCGAGGGTCCTCCTCGGAATCAGATAAGGAGAGGTGGTAGGACAAGGGGGAAGCTTCCAAGGTTGGGGTTGGCAGCGGAACAGCGGAAGACCCCTGGCGCTAGGCCCGATGTGGGGGGTCCCTCTCCCCCGCCTCCGCCCGTTGTCTTGGAGGTTGACAATGGCTCTGCCAGCTTCGTCTTCGTGTCGACATCGTGGACTAACTCTACGCTTGATCTTTTACGCTTTGTTCTATTATAGAATATGCTGCCAATGATATTAATACCACCGTTCGCATTCAAGGAGTATGTATTAGTTGCATATCACCCCACCAACCGCACTATTCAACACTGGGTTTACCAGCAAGTGATCTTTCCCGGTATTATTCCTAGTTACGCCTCGTCTGCCTAATTTATTCTGTAAGCGTAAAGCCGGGTCGACTCACAGCTACAAACTTGTCTCCTTGGTATTGTGGGGATTCGCTGCCCGGGATCGCAAATGATACGCGTTGGAAACAATAGGCTCGTTGAAATTACTCAAAATATTCATGTCCATGTAGGTCATTTTGTTCTTCGATGTACTCAGCTGTCCAATATTTCGTTGATCTCTCCGATAATCCCTACGTCACAATCCAAAGTGGTGCTTACGCATTCACATAGCTCATTTTGTGACAGCCTTAATGTTAGACAACTGTAATGCTTGCTTCCCCACGCTTTCATCAACGGCTGCAGTGCTTTTTCCTTGCAACATGACTGCCAAATAATTATGCAGACCTTCTATGCGGACCTTCGGGTATAAACTCCTATGCTAAATCACAAAATGTCGCTTCCGTCCACGAAAACACCAACACACATAGCCGTCGAAAGCGATCGACTAGTAACCCTGATGCGGATACTGAGGATATTGCTGCTGCTGCTGCTGCGATGCCGGGGGCGGTTGGTAATACTGCGGTTGCTGTTGAGTTTGCTGCTGCTGAGGTGGTGGCGACTGCAGAGGCGACGGGGACTGCTGAGGCACGTATTGTTCATACTGCGGATACGCCTGCTGGGGCTGCGCCTGGGCGTAGGCGGACGTGCCGAAGTACTCGGTGCCCTGCTGTTGTTGCTGTTGCTGCTGCTGCTGTTGCTGCTGAGGATCCCATGTATACGGGTCGTACGCCGTACTCGTCATGCCGGCAGAAGCCTGTCCGTGGTAGCTCCCGCTCGAGTGGCGGCTTCCCGGGCTCGTCGTCATCTCGGTCACGTGGACCTGGCTGTACTGGCCGCCGCTGGGACCATACGAGCCCGAGGACCCTCCGCTCTTCTTACTGCCCATGAAGCTCTTCATGCGTACAAACGCACTGTCCTGAGTCGTCGTGCCAGTACCCATGCCAGTTGGCGCGTTGTCCTTGCGGCTATTGGTCCAAGCATGCATCGGGTTGGGCAGGCGGCTGAAGACAACAGCTGGAGGTGGGCGAGGCGCATGAGTGAGGAGGAGCAGGATGAAGAAGACGCCACACAGCGTGGGAAGAAGCCAGGGCGTGTATAAGTACTTGGATCCCTTAGTCCAGTCGAGACTGAGCAAGGTCACCAGGCTGAGACCGATGCCGAAGAGGAAGAAAACAGCGGTGCGAAGGTAGAAGAAGACCTTGGTACGACCCGTTGTGGGCTGGCGCTTGATGATCAGGTACAGGATAGTCATGGTGATCAGGGCCATACCGGCGCACGCGAAGACGTATTGGAACTGGAAGAGGGTAGAGTATGGTCAGGATGAGTTTCGGTTGGCCCAGTGTGCTATACTGGCACAGGGGGGGATTGACTTACAACAAGATAGAAGCGCTCTGTGGTTGCTTGGTATGCCTTCGCGTTCAACTGGTCGGTGGTGAGATCCTTGGCATCTCCCGAGTCGATGAGATCCTGGATCGCATCGAACTTGAAGTTGCCGAACACGCTGTTGACCACAGTGATCCCCAGATAGTCTAAGGCCTCCTGCCAGGTCGCCCAGAACTCTTCGGTGTTCTCGTTGTCGGGGACATTCCATTCAGTATCGTTGATAAGCCTGATCTGGTCAAACCGATAATTGATCTCATCGAACACTGGACCCCAAATGGGCTTGTAGTCTACCCAGACGCTCTCAATGGTGGCGTTGAGGGACGCCACGACAGCCTCGCTAGTAATGTATTCGACGTCGAGGTGCAGGGCTTGCTCGAACTTGCGCATGATGTCGGTCTCGACTTGTGTCTAGTTTACAAGCTGGGTTAGTACGGCTGTCAAGCTGGATCGCAAGGATTGACTTACGACTTTCCACCAGATCATGAACTGCGCGCTTCCTTTGATGAACAGAAGCAAGAACACGTGGAAGGGGAAATGTAGCAAAGACCAAGAAATTTGGCGCCAGTTGACCAAACTAGCATAGCCTTGCATCCAGTCGGTGTACAGCATGAAGACGAAGTAGACCGTGCCCACGGCGGCAACCAGGACGCCAATCGTGGAGGAGGCTATAAGAACAGTAGCGTCAGTCACCGGCTCCTCACGGCAGTTGATTGACTGCACTTACTCCATCCGTTGTTCTTGACAATGTTGACGACACTGTCTATGATAACCGTTACGCCTGTGAAGCAAGGTACTGGTTAGCTCTCTGAAACTTCGGGATGTTTGGACGGCTTGCTGGTATGACCTACCCTCGCCAAGAATGAACATGGTTAAAATGGTCATTCTGTCGCAGAGATGAGTGCCGTTGAAGGAAAGCACCTTTGAGAACAGAGACAGGCCGACCTGCACGATGGCCTCGAGCCCCATCAGGAGGTACCACGCAATGTAGGCATTGCTATTGCGGTTATCCTCGAAGCGGAAGGAGACGCCCAGGTACACCATGGCCGCCACGAAGTGGAAGACCGTGGCTGCGAGCAGAGGGAGCTTGCCCTGCTTGAACTTGCGAATGTGCCAGAGGATGGTGATGTATTCGAAGACGAGCACGAGTCTCGAGACCATCAGGATCAATGCTAGGGACCATGTCAGTGGTGCGTCGGGGTGTGTACAAGGTATGCTTTGGGGTGTGACATACACATGCACTGCCAAGTGCCTTTGTTCTGCTTGTTGGGATCATAATTGGGCGCCACTACGGCGAAGCCCACGACGACGCCGAGATGTAAGGTGCGGGCGATCCGTTCAAAAATACTGTCGGTGACGTATCGGACATCGAAACATCCCACGAGGAACCAGTTGAACCAGACCAGGCTGCGGTATATTGTCAGAGATTTTCACGCTGCCAGATAAAGCAGGGGGTGGGCCACTTACCTGATATAGCCAATGTAGGACCATAAGGCAGCTGAATCGGCAACTTGATGCACCTGATGGACAGAGGCTGTTGTGAGCCTCGAATTCGTGGGGTTCGTTATCTGGGTCAAGACTCACATTCATGAACACGCTGAGATTGGCAACAACCCAGAAGTCGTAAAACACTTCCAAGATGGTTGCTGAAGCACGCTGTTTGCCGTCCAGATAGTGTCAGTGTTTGTTCGCCGCATGCATTGCCTTCCCTAGTGCAGATCTCGATCGAGAAGTCGTACCTTTTCAAAAATGGGCACAAGTTCCTTGTCATAGCGCTGACCCAGGTTCTCAATGTCGTTCAGCTCATCCTGCTCAGTGGTGCCCTGATGGAACGATATCGCCCTAATCTTCTCAACGGGAAGGACTGGCGTCGCCATGATTGGCACTGCCGGCATGACGGGTACCGGGACGTCTTTTTCCTCGGCACCGAAGGAGTTCCGGGCCTTGAGGTCTGCGTGCGGATCCATGGTGTGCGGTGGTAAAGGGACTGTCGCGACTGAAGCGAAGGTTTGGAGGCGGCGGCTGGACCTCAGATACGCAGTGTAGAATCGTCCCTGTTGGCTTGGGCGAAGATGCTACTTTTGCCTTGCAAAGACCATAGTCTTACACGTTCTGGTCGCCTAGGTCCGCTTGTCTGGGTGGTCGTAGAGTGGTTGTGTGACAAGGCAGATACACTGTGAGTAGGAGCGACAAGAAGCATGACAGCGATGAGGACCGAGATATATAAATTTCTCTTGTTGCAGTGGGTGCGACAACGGGAGGAAAACCCGAGGGACCCCAGCCGTGGGCCAGCCCCCCATGAATACAAGGCTGGCTTCAGCTATCTCGACAAGACAGGTGGTACCTCAGCCATTCTGCAAGCCGAGGCGTGAAACCACGGTACTTGATAGTTGGGTGGTGATCCGCAGTCGAGGTAAGCAGTAGTGAAGAAGCGGCGGGCTCTGGGCGCTGTGATTGGACGTCCTGGCGATGTCGAGCAGGGGCCAGGGTCGTCGACCTCCCTCTAATCTTGCCCATGTCGTCCGCGGTCAGCCCTGTGGGGAAGGGGGAGGAGGCTTAGACGTCGCCCGCGGTGCCATGCCGTGGTATACTGACTTGTTTATTTAAAGCAGAGCGTTGCATTGGGAAGTAGTCTCCATCCCGGGGTCGTGACAAGTAGTAGCTGCGAGTCTGCAGAACGTTTCTATGGCTTGAGTTGTGTGAAACAGAGAGATCTTTTGTCAGGACTGTGGTCCGTATCTTCGTCACACTACCTTAAGGTAAGCAGTTCTGCCCGAGCACGTCTGAGCGGTAACGTGAACTCCCTCGAGGAAAGAGCACCGGACCCAAAGCGAGAGTTGGGCAGTCGCGGGTTGCTGACGGACCCCACTTCTGAATTGAGGCAGGGGTCGCCCTGGCCTTCACCACGCTATGTCGGCTGCTGCTTAAAATAAACTCTGGAAATGCCAGCCATCGTACTCTCACGCCAATCACCACCCCGGCCCCAGCCCTACGCCCAGGCCCAACAGAACCGGTTATCCGGCTCAGCGAGGCACCGCACGACAGATGCCAATCTGATGACATGACTCTCTGTTGTCCCCTCTCCGAAGACATGCATGAGAGCACTCGGTTTTGAAATAGTCTGGGCGTCCAAAATGACATACAGCCCTCATCTTTGACGGGCTCGGACAACAGGCTGGACCTGACTAGATCACTATGATACCAACAGCGAGCTCAAAACGAACTTTCATCTTTCTCTCGCCGCACGCAAAAGCTGACCGGGATCTGTACCCGTCGATTCTACAACTAATCGACCAAGTTTACAATACTGCACCGTGAAGTCATCATTGGCCGAACCAGGCCCAGGCTTACCCCCTGCCTGTAGGCCCCCAACCGTCGGAAAACCCCTCCACTCCTCCAGGTCCAGCAGCAACCCTCCTTCCCCAGACCTAGAATACTACTCGCTTACAGACGCCAGACGCAACGCGGCCTTCGCTTGCATGCCTTGACTTTTGCAGCACGCCTTGGAAGGTATCGATAAGGACGTGGCCGCGAGTTTGGGGGAGTGCCCCCCTGATTAAGCGCCAGCACAGCCTCACGATATGGCCTCTCGCTGTGATATCAAAGAGGCTCTTTTGATACCGAGCTTTTACCCCATCGTCCCAGAAAGAAGCCACAATGCAACCCAGCGCTTTGTAACCTTGCTCTTTCCCGAAGGAGAGTGTCGACGGAGCCGCAAGCCGAGAACACTATTTTGGGACAAAAGAATTACTGAAACTAGTTAGTTATACAGAATAGAAGAGACGGGAAGAAAGAACACAATGAGCAGATCTTACAAATTGTCTTGCGTTGCATGTTCACATCATCCTCGCAGGCGGCCGCTGGGTACTTTGTAAGCCGACCCTAGGGTATCAATGTCAATGACAAAAGCTAGCCAGGCCCATACCGTCAACATTGTCCTCCGTCTCAGACATGACCGCGACGGCTCAGGCAACTGCGTCATACTTGCCTGCACAATTGAATTGCACAGACATGGTTCTATGCAAACTCGAACACCTTGGTTACAGTCATGGACTCTTGAGATTCATTCATGATCGCTTATCTAGCTGTTTTTTGCTTTGTTCTTGTTTTATATAGTCAAGGCCACACCAGTCCTCACCCTTATACGGTGTACTCCTTCTGCAGGAGCTTGGCGATGGTGTTGAGCTGGATGTTGCTGGTGCCCTCGTAGATGGCGCCGATCTTGCTGTCGCGGAAGTACTTCTCGGCCAGGCCCTCGCGCACGAAGCCCATGCCGCCCATCCACTCGACAGCGAGACCGCTGACACGGCCGGCGACCTGCGAGGCGTACAGCTTGGCCATGGCAGCGTCGCGCACAAAGTCCTCGCCGGCCTCCTTCTTGCGGGCGGCGTTGTAGACCAGGTGGCGCGCCGCGGTGATCTCGGTGTACGCCTGGGCGATCTGGTGCTGCATGCCCTGGAACTCACCGACAAGGGAGCCGAACTGCTTGCGGTCGTTCCATACGTACCTGTGTGTGTTCATCATGGTCAGTCTGCCGTCCAGCCTGTTTCGGGGAAAGGGCAAAGAACTCACTTGACGGCGTTCTCGAAAGAGCCGAGGGCCAGGCCAGTCATCTGCGCCGCGATACCAATACGGCCCTCGTTCAGGAGGCCGATGGCGTACTTGTAGCCCTGGCCCTTCTCACCCAGAAGGTTCTCCTTGGGGATCTTGACGTCATCGAAGGTGATGACGCAGGTGCTGCTGGCCTTGATGCCCAGCTTCTTCTCCTTCTTGGCGATCTGGAAGCCGGGGGTGCCCTTTTCGACGATGAAGGCAGTGATGCCCTTGTAGCCCTTGCTGGGGTCCAAGTTGGCGAACACGATGAAGAAGTTGGCCTCGAGCGAGTTGGTGATCCACATCTTGCCACCGGAGATTGTGTAGCCGTCGGCGGTCTCGGTGGCCTTGGTGGCCAGGGCGAAGGCGTCGGAGCCGGAGACGGGCTCGCTGAGGCAGAAGCTGCCAACGGTGTCGGTGGCAAGCCGGGGCAGCCACTTCTTCTTGAGCTCGGGGCTACCCCACTTGAGGACGGCGGTGTTGACCAGCGTGTTGTGGACATCGACCATGACACTGACACTGGGGTCGGCGCGGGCGAGCTCCTCGATTCCGATGATGGCCGAGGTGAAGTTCATACCGGCACCGCCGAACTCCTCGGGGATCTCGATACCCATAAGACCCTGCTCGAACAGCTGCTCGACAACAGCGGGGTCCATCTTCTCGGCCTCGTCCATCTCACGGGCCTTGGGCAGGATGACATCGGTGGCGAATTTGGAGACAGAGTCCTGCATGGCGGTCTCGATCTCGGAGAAGTGCGTTATGGGTGTGGGCGTCAGGTCGTCGAGGTCGTTACACCGCCGAGCAGTGGCAGACAAGGAGCGCAGCCTGTTGAGGAGTGTTAATGACCATTGTGCCAATCAGGCAGGGCCTCTCCGGCTCTCCTAGGCGACTTACTGCTGGCCATTGAATGTCCGCGAGGGACGGCATGTTCTGGCAGAGGCGGTCGACAGTCTCCCGGCAGCGGCAGTGGCAGAGCGGGCAACACCCTGGCTCCGCTGGACAGCAGGCCGAAGGGCTCTGGCAATGGCAGACATTTTGGTCGTGGTAGTTTCCCGCGGTGTGGTTGGGGAAGTATTGGAGAAGAGTGGAAGGAAAACGCGGGGAACGTGATCCAAGACGTTGCAGGACAAAAGCAGCGTCACAGGATGGCCGAAAAGAGGCTGAATGGGAAAGTGCCGGGAATGGTTTACAGGAAGGGAAGAAAGTATGAAGAGGACCCTTGGAGCTCGATCGTTTTTTTCCTCTCTCGTGCAGATCCTCACGTCAGGTGCAGGTGGCCGAGAGAGCGAGAGGGCGCAGTGGCGGCGGGAAAGGGCATCCCACGGCTTTGCATCGGTTTGCCGAGGGTAGGCGCTGCCTTTCGTGGGGAAGCTTCAATGAGCCCGCGTGCAGCCCCAGATTCTGTTGCTGCCGAATCAGAGGCCTCAGTCGGCCTGGGGTGTCTGCCCTCGCGCTCCGGCATGTGAAGGACGCCAGCGCGAAGCACCGACGCCGAGTCGAGGACCCCACTATCGTACGTCGTAGATACCTACATAGCACTTGGGCAGGGGCAGCCACTCGTGTTATCGATTACAGCTCAAACACTGGTGTGCTACTGGTCAAGTCCGCCACCTGCAACCACCTGGCCAGCCAAGGGCGGAAGCTCTTGCATCGCGCGAACGTCGACTGCCTCAGATAGTCGCCGACAACGGGTTCTGACAAAAACCTCCGGACGGCAATACCTTCACGCGCCGATCCGCACCACACAACCACAGCAATGGTTGCGACAATACTCAGACAGCTGCGGCCAGCCACGGCCTGGCGGTCACTAGCCAGCAAGACCGCCTCCGCCCCCGCGGCACGCATCCCGACCCTCGCACAGCAGCAGACCACGATATCACCACGACCAGCAGCCTCACGACGACTCTTCTCCACGACCCCAACCCCGCAGAAGACCCTCAACCAGGTCCTGCGCGGCATGCGCAAGGGCAAGCGCGCGCGCCACGCCGTCTCCCCGGCGCTCTCGGACACGCGGTGCCCGCAGCAGAAGGGCGTGTGCATCAAGGTCGGCATCGTCCGGCCCAAGAAGCCCAACTCGGGCGAGCGCAAGATGGCCCGTGTCAGGCTGTCCTCGGGCCGCATGATCTCCGCGTACATCCCCGGCGAGGGGCACAACATCCAGCAGCACAGCGTCGTGCTGGTGCGCGGCGGGAGAGCGCAGGACTGCCCCGGTGTGCGGTACCGGCTGGTCCGCGGGGCGCTGGATCTGGTGAGTTTTCCGACACCACACCAATTTTTGTCATTGCCTTTCATGGGGCCTGCGATCTGAGGCTAACGGACTATCTTGTACAAAAATTTAGGGCGGTGTCGCAACACGCATGTCGAGCCGGAGCAAGTTCGGCACCAAGAAGCCCAAGAAGGCTGCAGTCGGTGCCTAAGATGTTCTATATATTGTACAAAATACATGCTGGCAATTTTTCACGGAAGGAGTTTACGAGTAACGTGCCAACGCTGCTGAATAAGGCAGCCGTAGCATGTCCGAACACGAGAAAAACATAGACACAAGGAGCAAGGTCCGCTCCAAGCGGAAACACGTTCGAACCGGCTTCTATCTAGGCCAGTTCATGGTGAAGGCTGAGGCGGCATGCATGATGGATCCAGGTCCATCTATGCATTTACCTCAACCAGGGCTGGCACTGTGGAAGGCTGTTCACGCCTGGCAAGGATGATGCGACTAACTAGACGATATAACCCGCCATCAACTGTTTTGTATGATGGGTGCAGAAACACAACCTGTATGTAATGCCACGTTGGCACTGCGCGTCGTGTGAACCTAGATGCATGATGCTCAACGTTCCTCTATATTTGTTGTGCCTGCGTGCCTATCTGGCTCTGCGTCCCTACTAAGGGTCATAAGAATAGCCCAGCCTGGATGCTCAAAAATGACATAATCGACCGTTGTGACGCCGGATATCCCATAAACCCTCTCCCCATTGCCTGTTGTTCATTTTCGTGTTTTGACTTTCCAAATCAGATCTCAAGCTTCGCCATCGCAGACTCGCGTGCATGAAGCAAATGAACAAATCTCTCCGACTTGGGCGTCAAATATGCTGCCGAGGCCAATTGTTCGAACATATTCCACGCTCGCCCACGAGCTGGAATCTCTATCAGTACACCTGACCGGCTTCCAAGACGTTTAGTCTTGCTGGTTCTCGTAGCCTTCGGGCTTAGCCAATCCGTTAAGGTCGAAGTAACGAGAAGTGCCTAAGGAATGATTGCGTTAGCTGCTTGAAAGCCGAAAATAGTACTGCGCGATGCCAAGACAGAACTTACAAGAGTAACCCTTCCAGTCAAAGTTCTCCTTGGGGTTGCAGTGGCAGCGCAGGTCGATGCGCTTCTGCTCGCCAGTTGGGCAATGGGTGAAGGGAACGTGGTAGTAAGCAATGTCGTTGAAGAAGTGGATCTCGTCCTTGGGCAGCAGGAGACCAGCACCAATAGAGTGCACAGGCGCATCGCCCCAGCGCTCGTAGAAGAAACCACCATCCTTGTCGAGCGACTCGAAGAAGTCAAGGTACGGCTTGGACCGAAGCCAGTCCAAGCTGCCAACCTCGAAGTTAGACCAGAAGTGGCACTTGTTGTAGGTCTCGCCACCATCGTCACTGAGGAAAGCCATCGAGTTGTCCTTGGCAATGTGCTCGGGGTGGTTCTTCATGAACTTCTTGGTGCTGTCCCAGAGGGTGGGGATCGTCTCGATGTACTCGTACAGACTCAAGACGAAGCTGTACTTCTTGTTGTTCTCCTTCATGAAGCGGAAAGGGTCGTAGTGGATATCGCAATGGAGCTCGATGCTGGGCTCGACACGCCAGTAGTACTCGTAGTTCATCATGAGCGGCTGGCGGAAGAAGAAGCCAGACTCGAAACGGCACATGTGACGGTAGCTCACAGAGTCGCCGTAGATGATCTTGCGCTGGGCCATGTCCTCGCGAACCTTTCTAGCCTTGTCCTGGTCAATCCACTCGGGGAAAGACCAGTGCTCCTGGCCGATCGTCCCATAGTATGTCTTGCCAGAAACGAGAGAGGATGTGACCTTCTTGAAGGTGGCGTCGAAGGGCTTATCGTTGAGGAAGACCCAGTCGTAGCCGTAGCGGCGGTTGAAGCGATCCTCGACGTGGCGGATCGACTTGGCGATCTCCCAGACGTCGCCGTTGCGTGCGAGTGTGACGAAGGTGGCATTCATGCGAGGGCCAGGAGCAGGGCCGTTGAGGTCGTTCCAGCCAGGGTCCGCGGGGGTCATGGCCATGGGCGAGTTGCTGCCCTTGTTCTGAGTTGTGAGGCCGGAGCCAGACGAGCCACTGCTGGAGGAGCCGGAGCCAGACACGGCATTGTGGCCGGCGCCGGACGAGCCGGAGCTGCCGGTGTTTGTCAGAGTGTCATGAGTGCCGAAGCCAGAACCCTTTCCGAACGTGCCAGTGTTGAGAGCCGGACCTTCGTATGAGGAGTGGGAGACGTAGTAGAAGACGGCCAAGACCTGTGGGTTGCGGTGCGAGCGTGTGTTAGCCAGAGTGCTCAGCAGGGCTGCAGATGTTGGTGCATGGCAGGCTAGGGACGTACAAAGACCGAAAGGAGGATATATCGCACGATGCGCGCGCTGCCGGCGGCCATCTTTGCGGAGTGTCAGGGAATGAAGTCGGACGCAGTCCGTGATGCCAGCAACAGTGGTTGTGCGGGCAGACTACGAATTGTGTCGATGGAAGGAAGAGGACGCGGATCTGGGACGACCACGAATGCAAGTTGTACTCCTCAGGCTCCGTCAAAAAGGGGAGGGGCCAGCGCGGTAGGGGCCGTCAAAGTAGGGGCCGCAAGGACTGGTTGGGGGCAGGCTCGGCAGGGAGCCTGCCCAGGGGTTCCTGCCTTGGGCTGGCTGCGGGTGATTTGCCGGGCGCTCTCCTCCAGGGAGGACGCTGGGTGGGGCTTTGTCTCGAGTGGACACACGCCACAGGGTTGACGCGCAACCCAATATCCAAAGGGACAGCGAGATGGCGGCGGGCCTGCACAAACCTTCGAGCAGGGCCATCGTCAACAAGCTCTGGTCGAGGGATGGAAGGGGCATAGCCTGGGCTCCCCGGCTGGCCCTTGGCCCGACGTTGAACCCCCAGAGTCTGAGACACCTTCACCTTGGCTGGTACTGCTGCTTATGCTGCGTCAGTAGGGCTTGACCAGATGCAGCCGTTGTTTCGATGCACTAGCAGTCAAGACTCGAGAGAGTGCCCAGGTATCTCGACGTCCTCCGCATCGCCTCCTAATCAGCTGCGGCTCGCAGCCGTCAGTGCGACGCTGCCGGCTCAGGCGGCGCTCTCAACCAACAGTAACATGGCCTGCAAACCCCGGAGCCCCCCGATCGGCAGACGAGGAGAAGGCTTCCAGAAGACAGCTCACTCAGTTACCAGGTAGCTGAAAGTGAGTGGGACATACCGCACCACCAAGCCCCTTGTCAGCGTCCTGTCCGGGTTCTTGGCAGCTCCAGTCTTCTCCGTGAAAGCGGCTGACACAGCCTTGGAAAGCTGGCCCAGTGGACCCCACAACATCGTATTCAGTGTGCCAAAGTCGGCAGTCTGATGGCTGCCGTCATGGCAGGTGAGGCAGGATGCCCACACCTCGCGGTGAGCTCATAAGTACATCAACGTCAATGCATGCCGATCGTCTGTCCATCTGGGATTTCGTGGAGAGCACATCGAGTGATAGGTAGGCCTGGCGAGGCCTGGGCGCCCCTAGACACTGCCATGAGACTGGCTTATTGCCTTCGTGTTGCGCAAGGGACTAAGAATCCAATTCTCCACACATCTCTTCCACAAGTTACAAGATCAAATCGCGTTAGGCTGCTCTTGTTGAACGGTCAGGTTGTCAGACACACAATCTTGCAACACGAGACCATTTCAACATACCAGCGTCTTCTATCGAATCTGCAATCCGGTACACATACGCCATATCGCCAGATCCGCGGTAATGGTTGTGCTGCCCAATTGGCGCTGGCAAGATGATCGCCGCCGTGGCAGGTTCGGGGCTGAGTCCCGAAGGTTGAGGACACACTTCGCTTGAGAACGCCTCAAACCGCCTCTTTGCTGCAAATATCCACAACCAGCCAGCCATCTAATCTCGAGATTCTCATAAATCGAAGCTATTCGTGCCCTCTCCCCAAAATGCTCTGCAGAGGCTGGAAGTCGCCCGGTGCCACCAATTCGAGCCTTTTCACATTGCACTGGCTCCTGAGCGATCTCCTGTTCCGGTGGCCCAAGTCTCAACTCCACACCGACGCAGGGTCTCGTGCAGGCGCAGAGACCAACTCCGAAGCTCTCGTCATTCTAGCCCGTTCTGAACGATGATTGAAGTTGAACGTCGTCAGTCTGGTTTTATTGTAGCAAAGGTGGAGTGTGCACATGGCGAATTGGGTAGCCCAGCTCAGAGTGACCTTCGCTTCAGGAAACTCAGCTCTGGGAACTGCCAGGTCTTCAACTGTTTCGAGTACGGAGTAGTGAATGCTTGCACGTTTGTGGTGGCACCGTGGCAGTGGTGAGTGGACAATCGAGGTCGGTGCACGGATCACCATCCCCACTAAGGCAGCTTTCAATGCGGCGTGCGGCGAGGACTGGCAGTTCCCGCACCAGCTGGCGGGTGGCAGACGCAAGCTCCAATGCACCAAGCGGCTCACCACATCATCACCACCCACCACACGCCACGCCGCCTCGGACGCATCACCGTCAGGGATTCTGGTGTCGCAATCCTTCCACACCAGGCTCACCACGCCGACCTCGCTTCCTGCCGCAGCCGGCGATATTCAGCTTCTTCCCTCCACCTCTGCGTACTCTGCGCGATCTCATTGCGCTGCTCCGAGATTTGCCGCGCGCTCGACAACGTCGCTCCGTCTCCGCAAACCCCTCCGCACAATATGACGATAGAGGCTCTTCTCGGTAGCACCTTCCAGATCACCAGTCTCTCTTAGTCGTAAGTTCTGTCTTCGCGCCAGGGATCCCCTTCCAGGCTCTCCTGCTCGTGCTTTCGTAGCCACTTCACAGTCAATCGATCGCGACATGCTGCCGTGCATCAGCTAGTCACATCTGTGGATATTGCGAGTGGTGACGGCAACCCCACCTCGTCCACAGAATGAGCCCTTGTCTTTCGACCATAGTCCTGGATCAATCCCCGTGCAAAGCAACGCACCAGTGAACTCATGGCCCATCTCTCTTTGCAACTCTTCCGTCTTGGAGAAGGCTGACACAACCTCGAATTGCGCTCAGAATATACAATCAACTGCAGCTTTTTGCCACGAGTCCTGCCTGGCCTGAAGCGCGCACTTCGCTCGCCACGATGGCCTTTCACAACACCGCGGCGCCTGGCTTCGGCCAGACGTACGACCCCTTCGCCGACCTCTCGGGCCACAGCAACATGGATGATGCGCTCGAGTTTGACGACACCTACGATGGCCTGGGCGATCAGCTCGACGAAACCGACGACGCTTTCAACGACGACACATTTGGTGGCGGCAACGAAGGTCCGTCTGTTGCCAAAGTGGGCAAGGACTTTGACTTCTTCGGTCAAACTGCCAAGGTAGCCGATGCCTTCGAGGAGGAGCACCTCCGGTACAATCTTCAGCAGCCAGTCACTCGCGCCGCACCTCCGCAGGTCTCTCACCACTATCAGACCGGCTACCAATACCAGCAGCGACCCGCGCGAACTGGCTATGAGAAGTATAGGGAGCCGGAGCCGGAGCTACAGGTCGATGCTTCCATCTGGGGTGTCGCCCCGAAGAAGCCTGCGATCTCGACTCCCACGCCTCAGAACCAGTTCACTCCCCCCGCTGCCTCACGCAAGATGATGAGCTTGGAAGAGGTTGAGGCGCAGATGAGGAACTCATCAAAGGCCACCCCGCCCGCTCAGCAGTCGTACGGTGCCTACGGGCCTCCCGATGCGCAGATGGCCCTTCAACCTGGCCAATATCAGCAGCAGCAGCCTGTCGATCCTCGACACCAACAGTTTGACAATCGCCAACCGCAGGGCTTCCAGCACCCCGGGCAGTCACCTAGCTTCACTCATGGTCACCCAATCACTGTCTTGCAGCGGCCGTCGTCAAAGCAGCCACTGCCTACCGGGCCCAGTGTGCCTAGTCCTCTCTCGCAGCTTCAGGGGCAGCAGCCTCCCATGCTGGCTCCGACCCAGATCCTGCAGAACCCCAATCGTGCCCAGGGCGGTCAACCCGGAAACCGAGGACAGCAGTCGTTCAATCGCCAAGGCCAAGATCCTTCTCAGGCGGCTCACCTGACCGAAGAGGACAAAGCTGCGTTCGTGGAGGCAGAAGCCCGCCGCGCGAAGCGTAACCACAAGATCTTCGTCTTGTCCAAGGACAATGGCCTAATGACACCACAAGACAAGAGCTTCATCACCCGCATCCAGCTTCAGCAGCTGGTCGCAGCCACAGGCGACCCGAACGAGCATGGAACCGATGCGGCGCTGGCCGAGGACTTTTATTATCAGGTGCTCAACTCCCTTAGGGCAGGGCAGCGCCAGAACCCGAACCAGCCTCTCAACAACTTCGCACAGACCTATCTCGTCCAGACTGGTGGTCGCCATGGTGGCATGCGCCGTCACGGCCGTGGTGCTGACAACCATGTTCAGCGCATGGAGCAGCAAGTCCAGCGCGCAGTCGAGGCTGCCAAGAACAAGCCCAAGAACAAGCAGCTTGTCATTGAAGGCAGTCTCGGCAAGATTTCGTTCAGCAATGCCAAGACGCCGAAGCCTCTGCTCAACATCAAGCGCAACGACAGCTCCTCCGACGCTCGCCCAGGCAGCGCCCAGCGATCTCATGCCAGGATCTCGGACACGAAGGCTACGCTCAAGGACGTTGAGAACGTTTATCTCACTCTTATGAAGATGGACGACTTGTCTCGCAATATGCCTCCGCCTCCACCGCCCGGCGAGAACCCCGACCAAGGTTTCATCGACCGCCAGGCAGATCTTCAGGCACTTAACCAGAAATTATGGAGCGAGCTCAAGGTCCACGAGTCGATCGGTGCCACATCTATCCACCCATTCATTGCCTTCATCTCTTATCAGAAGGGCAAGAAGGCGATTCCTCGCGTGTTCAGGCACCTTACGCATGAGCAGCGCACCACTGTCTTGACGATCATTGTTTATCATCTGGATCAATTGGATGTTGTGCGCGGCGCCCAGGTACAGACCGGCGAGCCTGTCACCATCAATGCCGCCATGCGCGAGAACATTGAGATGTTCTCCATGAATGTGATGCCTTGTCTGTTCCAACTACTCAATGAGACGGAGCTCCCCATAGTCACTGGTGTCTTGGGTCTTATCACACAACATGCCAACATCGATCTTGTCGCCCGTACGCGTATTGGCGTCTCCATGTTCACCATGATCTTGAGCCGCGCTGAGCTCCTCAAGGAAGCTGGCCAGGCTACTGAACAGACCTGGGCCCAATGGTGAGCCAATCTCGTAGGATTACCAACCCGATTCTTATGCTAACATGTCTGTCTTTAGGGTTCAACAATTCAACCAATTCTTCAACGTCCTCGAATACACCCTGCCTAACATCTTCCCTGGCTCCGTCACTTCCGGCGAGGACGTTTATGTATGGCAGTTCCTGGCCGCTATCGGCATTGGCGCAAGCCAAGAGGAGCAGCAGCGCCTTGTCACCTCCGTCCGCGACCGTGTCATGGGCACCATCAGCATGGCCAAGACGCTTCCTGCGGACATGGCCAAGCAGCGCTTGGACAGTGTCAATCTCTTCATGCGCTCCATCGGTCTCGACGTCGAGCTTCTGAACGTGGACTGAGCAGCCGTGGCTGGTCATGGAGGGATGACCCTCATGCATCAATAACTCGCTATGGACTGAGCCACTTGCGACTACATTACGATAACTTGGCAGGCTTTGTACACAACGTGTAGTCAATCTGGGCAGGCGATACGTTGGATTCCTGGATCTTGGCAGGGCAAATCGCGGGATGGATATTCCCACTTGCGCGTGGCGGACGCGAGCGAGGCGAATGGGCCAATAGTGGCCCATGATATTTCTGGCATTTGGCATAAATATGTTGGGGGAATCCACCTGGAGATGAGGAGCGATGCTCAGCGCACGAGGCGTACAAAGCCTTCACAACTTTGCTTACATGCGTTTGGGGTAAGAGCAGTCGAATAGCTCGGCAGTATCCGTAGAGTTCCCAGCCTATCTTGTTCAGGAGGAACGAAAAACACATACAAAAAGCGTAAGAACAAAACAAATAAGAATTGATGATTTTCCCGCACCATGCTGTCTTTGTGAGTGTGTGTATGTATATACCTTGGTGTATGCATGTCTCTTGTCGATGCTGCTTGAAACAAGGCACTCAGGGTGCCCGATCGCCGTTGGGACTTTTCTACCTCTTGGAAAATACTAACGCCTGGCAATAAATGACGTGGAAATGCTCAAAATTAAACGCCAGCAGCCGATGCAAAACGGTTGACCACCTCTCTCCATTTTTTCTTCCCACTCCCGCCCCCAGACTTCTTCTCCCCCCCCAACAAGACACCACCATCATCACTCGAAGGCCACAGACTTGCCCTTCCCCGCCCCCGCCGCCGACTTCTTCGCCCCGCCTGCTCCTACTCCCGCCACGGTCGACGCCCGCGCCTTGCCCGCCGACGTCGTAGCCGTCGCGTTGCCGCCAGACGCGGTGGTGGATGGTGCGCCGCCGATCTCCTTCTTGATCTCGACGATGTCCTCGTGGCCGGCCTCGATGCCCTCGTGCATGCCGCTGACGGCCTTGAGGAAATCGGTCGTCGCCCATTTGCCCCTGAGCTGCGGCGGGGGCGGGGGTAGGTCCGCCGCGGCCGCGGCGTCGCTGCTGCTGCTCTTGCCCTTGCTGGTGTCGTCGTCGTCGACGTCCATGGCCTCGCTGCCGGCGTCCGCGGCAGGACCTTTGCCTTTGTCCTTGGCCTCGGAGGTCTTGATCTTGGTAATGGCCTTGTCGTCCGCGGCCGCGTCCGGGTCCACCGCGCCGGGGCCCTTGTAGACCAGGTTGTGGTTGAACATGTCCCACGCGCGAGCGCTCGAGTCGTCCTCGTAGCGCAGCTTGCTCCAGGGCTCCTGCTGGGCGAACCGCAGCCGGTCCGTCATGGTCTCGGTCGTCACCTCGTTGCCCGACGCGCTCTTGATGGTCATGGTGATGGCGCGTGCCGCAGGCGGGGGCGGTGCCGGGGGTGCGCTGGCGCCGTCCTTGCCGCCGGAAGATGAGGACTGGCCGGCGCCGCCACCGCCGCCGGAGGGACCGCTACCGCCGCCGCCCGCGCCGCCTTCCCGGGGCCGGGAGAGTCGTTCTTGTTCTGTGGTCGCGTCTATGTGGTGGAGTTGTGGTCGGAGGTGGATGAGAGCTGTCGCGGGTGTAAGGTGAAGCTGCTCTGTGTAGTGAATCGTTCTGTTAGCCTGTGTAACTCGCCAGAATCATAGACACGACTCCGGTGGGACTGCTGGACTCACTCCCTTGAAAGATGCCCACCATCCACCGGCAATGGCTCTCGGCCTCGACCGGGAAGCTGCCGCCGAGCGTCTGCGTCCGCAGCACGCGATCCTGCCGCACCGCTTCGCTCCAATCGCGCGTGTCGAGCAGGTCGAGATCGACCTCGTCGGCGTTCCGCCTCTTGGCAGCGTTTGCGCCACCACGCATGGCGGGCGCGCCGACGCCGAAGCCGCCCGCGAGGCCGTGGGTGCCGCCATTCTTGGCCGCCATGCTGCGCGATAGGGCGGTACCCCAGCG
This sequence comes from Microdochium bolleyi, assembly GCA_001566295.1. Classification (NCBI taxonomy): domain Eukaryota; kingdom Fungi; phylum Ascomycota; class Sordariomycetes; order Xylariales; family Microdochiaceae; genus Microdochium; species Microdochium bolleyi. The sequence continues at coordinate 808,022 of KQ964246.1, forward strand.
CAGGCCCTTGTCGCGGTCGTAGTCGCTGAGGTGGTAGGAGAGGGGGACGTCGACCTCGATCATGCCATTGCGGGGCTTGACGCGGACCTCGGAGAGGTGTGTGTAGGTCTCTGCGGAGGGCATGCGCTGGTTCGGGTGCTGCATGATGAGCAGCTGGCGGTCCGCGGGGAGGGACGGGTTGGTGTAGACATCGTAGGAGGCGATGATGGGGTCTGGGTCATCGAAGGCGGCGGAGGAGGCGTGGTGGGCTGTGGAGGGCGCCGGGGCTGGAGTGGTTGCCGCCGAGGCCTCGAGGGCCGGGTCGACTGGAGTGGGCGGGCTGTCGACCTCCATGATGTGGTGTGGTGAGATGTGCTCTGGCTCTGCTGGAGGAGGGAAGATGTCGTGAGGCTACGGACCTTGGCTTGACGTTGGGGATGGAAATTTCAGCGGGGCAGTCTCTATCGTAGTGCAGCAAGCTCGGCACAGCACCTCTGCGCGGGGCTTATCGCTGGTGCTTACAGTGCCCAGCTCCGCGCATTGCGGCCCGCAAAAGTGGATACCACGGCGGTGCGTGTAAGTGCCCTTCTCTTGATATCCTCCGGGGCCGGACAACGGTAGACGCTTGTCCGGTGAGCTACCGCATGTCTTGGGCTGCAAGACGCGAGACGACTCGCGAGGAAGACGTTGCCTATTGCTTATTAGGGATCTTTGGTATTGACACGCCTTTGATCTACGGCGAAGGTACCCGTGCTTTCAAGAGACTGCAAGAAGAGATCGTCAAGGAGTTCCACGACCCAACGCTCTTCCTGTGGCGGTCAGAGGATCCAGAGGTCAAGTATCGCGGCCTATTAGCCACTTCACCCGCCGAGTTCTTCCCGAGCGTCAATATCAACGCCACAGCAGAGCCAATGACGAGAGCGACTACAGACATCAGTTCCTCGAGCAGCGGCATCAAACTCGAAACTAGGCTGATTCTGGACGAATTCTATGTTCTGGACCTCGACTGCGCAACGGGCTCCAACGGGCCCGGTGTGGGAGTATATCTCGAACTCTCACCCTACCACGGGTTTGGTCGTGCGCGGCCAACGGAGCTGTACGAATATCCGATAGAGGGAGAAGATATACCACACCGCGCAGCACGAAGACATATCACGGTGCCCAAAACACTCTCGAGGACTCAGGCCGATGAATTAGGCCCGCAGTATAACAGGGTCATACATATTGTAATGTCAAAGTGGCTCACCGCCTCTCGAGTCCGGCTTGATGGCTCATGGAACGAACCCCAACACAAATTCCTCATGAGTTCTCCAGGATTCATCTGCTTCATCGAGCTGTTGTTGGAGCCGTGGAAAGGAGAACTGGGCAAGGTCTTGCTCATGTTCGGCTTGCGAAACAACGTCTCCTCAAAGAAGTGTAAGGTATGGTCTCGTCTCGTTAAGCCGCAGGACGAAGTTTGGAAATTAGCCAGGTTGGCAATAGATCTGAATGACCCCGAAGCTACGAGGCGCATGTGGGGCAACTTCCGGCCGGACGCAACAAGTGCGTCAAGAGAGAATACTTGGAGAAACTTCATGGCGTCAATCACGACTACTTGGATGTCCGAAACGAAGTATGGAAACTGCCTGTTCCACGTTACGGTCGATATCGAAAGCGAAGCAACAAATTTGGCACTTGAACGGGTTCGGGACGCGTCATTCCACGATTCATACATCCTACGGCAGTTTTGGAGGACGCTGACCAGGCCTCTGGTACGTTGAGTTGTGACTTGCAAGATATTCTTGGCCGAATATGTTTGTCCAGTGCCGACCATTCTCGGGCCGCTTGACCGACTGTCGTGATTCGCTGTCCAGCTTTCTCCCATCCCAACCGCGCTGCTTTGCAGAGGCGGATCTTGAAGATGCCCATGCAAAAAAATGATAGCTGCTAATCAACGCGCGCGATTGAACAGTTATGAGGCGTATGGCCACCAAGCCACTCGCATCAAGCCCAGGGGCGTCCATTAGCAACGTCGGCTCTTATTGCTCTATAGCAGTGCCAATCGAGATCTAACCGTTCCGCATCTCAAATTTGCATCGCGTCCCTGCTGACCTTTAACAAATGTCACAGCATGCAACTAATATTCTAGGAAAAGCAGCAACGTTACAAAAAATGCCCGGCCCAGTTCTGCCTTGCTAAGTCATCCTCGCAGTCAGCACTGGCAGTCCCTCGACCAGCCGACTCACCCGCAGATGGCGCGTATGGCCACCAAGCCACCCCCATCGAGCCCAAGTGCGTCCATCAGCAACACATGGAATGAGATTCACCCGGCCCCCGAGGCTCATCCGCACAAGCCCGCGCGCTGGAATCAAGGGCACTTTACATGCCCATCCCAATGACGCTCGCGGTCTACTGTCTGTTGAACATGCAGCATACAGGGGAGCGAGGGTGGCGTGGAGAGACACGGAGTCCTGTCTTGTGTACCACAACACCCCTTGGAATGCGCGATGTCTCAGCGGCGCAAGGGCGAGCACGTCTCACTCCGCAAACCTCATGTTGGGAATATGATGGGGGCATCGCGCCCCTCCAGGCACTCTTGCCTAGCTGAACTTGCCGCATGGATCGAAACCTCACACCAGGCTCTTGCGCAGACGGATCACGCCCCCTCGTACTGACGCCCGGAAACGGCGCGGAAGAAACGCGCAGACTGCCTTCCATCGCACTCTCAAGTATAACTCGGTGCCCACTCTCGAACGCGCCGGGGGACTCCGTTCGAGCGATCTTCGCCTCATCTTCGTATGATTATGCGGATTGCAGAGAGCCTTCGACGACTAAATCATCATGGCGAAGGCACCCGATCTTGATTGCCCCTCGGAGCTGCTACTCGCCGATCGCCGTGAGCGGAACCGCTGGAGGAGAAGCTGCTTGAGCCCATGGCATATTTGTAAGTCCTTCTCGGGCTTCTTCAGGCTTACCGGTGTCCTGGCTGCCGACAAACCCAGTGCCAGATCTCATCAGCTAATACGTGGTGGGCAAACAGTGACATACATCTTCATCATCATCCTCGTTGCACTGACGGTCATCGTCACGCTGTTCCACGTGCAAGTCGTTCGGGTGAGTCTTGGACAAGCTCCGGCAGCAGATTCCCCACGATTGATCCGATATCTAACGGGTTCATGGAAAATGCAGATCTTATCGCCATTTTCAGCCATCATACGGGACCTGCCGGCAGGTTTTCTGATCCCAGGGGCCATCGCGTTCGCCATCTCGTACCCACCGCTGTTCGGCCATGAGATCATCGCCATCGTGTGCGGCGCCGTGTATGGGCTCTATGTCGGCTTCGCCATCATGGCCGCGGGGACTATCGTCGGTGAAGGTAAGTGGTGCCGGCGTCGGAACAATGAACTATCTTCCCAAAGCGGCACTTGGGCCTCACGACTGACTTGGAACCATCTGCCGATTCCAGCTGCAACATGGATCACTTTCCGGCAACTGTTCAGAAGACGAGCCTTGCGGCTTCAACAGACAAGTCTGAGTTACGGCTCTTTGGCGCAGATAGCCCGTGAAGGTGGCTTCCCGGTGAGCGAGCATCCCATCCAGCATTCTAGTCGCTGGTTTTTCCCACCACCTCCAGACTCAGTCAATGCTGACCAGAAGAACCACCCAGCTGGTCCTCCTCGTTCGGATGTCCGTCATCCCGCAGCACTTCTCCACGGCGTTTTTGTCGACCTGCAGCGTCAGATTCTGGCATTTCTCCGTTGCCGCACTCCTGACGGTGCCAAAGCAGCTGGCGCTTGTGTACCTCGGGTCCCTCCCCGTCTCGTCCGGCATCATCAAAGCCGGCCACTCTGCTGCCTCGACCTCAGCCTCGGGCCCTCTCAACGCCAACGTCACGTTCGACACCAGTGTCATTATCCAGCTCGCTGTCCTCGGTGCCGCCCTCCTCGTGTCCGCCGGTCTGGCGGCCTTTATCTACATCAAGGCCCGCAAGATCCGCAATGTCCTCCTCGAGGAGCAGCACCGCAGGAGGGTCCTCATTGCCGTCGCGCCAGGGCTAGCAGGCGGCAACGGCGATAGCAGCAACCCCCTCTACTCGGGACCAGGGAGTGCCTCCCACTGGCGGAGCAGCAGAACGCACGCCGGCAACGATCGAGTCAGCATGAACAGCACCACGAGCAGCTTCTACTCCATGGACAACGACAACAGACTCAGCCGCGGCAACAGCATCAGGGGTCTGCTCGCGCAGGCCTGGCCGGTCACCCGCAAGTCCCTTGTCGGCGCGGCCACAACGCCCGGCAGCGACCACGGGAGCCTGGTAAGCGGAACCAAGCTACAGCAGGACCACCACTATCAGGACCAGGACGATTGCGGGGAGTATACCCGTGGTAGGACGCGGACGAGGACGACTCGCGGCAAGAAAAACGTGCCTGTGATCGCTGTGCCACCACCGCCACCACCAGCGGCACAGAGTGACAAATCAGACAAGGCGACAACGAAAACCAAGTCTACAGCCCGCAGCGCCAGCGACAAGAGCTCGAAGCACGACTTCTACCTGCTCCACCAGCGCGAGCACGAGCTCTCCTCGCTGTCGGCGGCGCGCAGCAAGGACAAGACAAAGACAAAGAAGAAGCAGAAGCAGAAGCAAAAGACCAGCAGCGGCAGCAGCAAGCACCACCAGACCAAGAACAGCAACGACTCCAGCTCCAGCTCCGGCTCCTCCTCTGGCCTCAGGGACTACAACTACGTCCTGCCCCCGCCCGTCCCTCCGCCAGCGCTCTTCCCCCCTCTGCCCCCTCCGCCGCCGCTCACGTCGCTGCTGCAGGGGGCCTCTTCGACCGCCACGAGCGGCGGCCAACTCCCGCGTCCGTCATCATCGTCCTCGCTGTCCGTCACGTCGTTCTCCCGCCCGCGCCCGCCCCGTCCCCCGTCGTCCTCGCAGCAGTCCCAGAAGCAGCAGCAACAGCAGCAGCACCGTAGGGTGAGGACTCTGAGCGTAGGCAGCACCGGCACGGGAGGCGGCGGCAGCGTAGCGGGACACTCGTACCACAGCCGGTTCCAGTCCGAGGACAGCACGCTGCCGACGATGGACAACCTGCCGCTGCCGATGGGGCGAAGCGTGGTGGGGTTGGTTGGGGAGGCGATCAGCACACCTTCGGAGATATGATTGGGTTAGTAAGTAGTGTAGATGTGGTGTATCTGATAAATTTCGTGAGCCTTTTCTTTTCTTTTGGTTATTTTCGGGGTCGTGATTGTTCGAGGGGGGCGAGACCTTCCTACTCGAGTACTTATACCCTATTCAGTAGAATGATATCTATGAAATATATGCCCTGCGACTAACTGCATCCTCAATGGTGTACGTTGCATGCGTCAGTGCCTTTGTTAGTGTTGAAGTTGGGCGTTGCTGTCGTGCTCCTTGGCATATTATTGGTGTGACATACCGTAAGTGTCATACATATCAGATTGTGCGCTGCCTGGTCGGGGAATTGCCGCTTGAAATTTGTAACAGTAATATATACACGAGCCAAGGATCTCGAGATTCTTCTCCATACCTCCACACCTTTCGTTCATTACACTACCTCACGCCTCAACACATTACAGCATCAGTAGGTCACCGTTACTCCCCACGCCCTGGGTCGGCTGGTACACCTGCTGAGGGTTGTACTGGTTCACCACGTAACCAGCCTGCTCGGAGCCGTTATTGTCCCCAAAGGTGTCCATGCCCTGGTTGTTTATCCCCATGGCGGCCATCTGCTGGCTGCCAATACCCGAAAAGTACGCATCCGCGTCATTGACGGCCTCATTCATGTTGCCTGACGGGTTGCTGTTCTGGCCGGGGTTCAGAGCAACAGCCTGCCCGCCCATGCCGAGCATGCTCAGGCTCTTTGCACTCTCAAAGTTCGGGAGGTTCTGCGACGTCGGGAGCAGGTGCTTCTGCAATGCGGGGGAGTCGACCAGTCTGCGGGGCCGCGCAGAGCGGAAGACGGTCTGCACGGGCTTGAGGTATATTGTCGCGAGCGTGCCGACACTCAGACACATCTCCTCGAGTGTCTGGGGGTCGAGCTTCTCGGACTCGGCGGTAATGGGGGGCTTGTCGCCCATGACGATCTGCTTGGCGACGTTGATGTCGGAGCTGAGCAGCCGCCAGTACATATACGCCCGGTCGCGCAGGTCCGGGTTGTCCGTCTCCTCGGTCGCCCACTTGAGGACCTTGGGCACGAGGTCCTGGCCTTTCGTAGGTCGCTGAATGAAGAGCTTTACGGTGGCGGTCAGCAAGGCGAGCTGCACCTCCACAGGCTCCTCGGCAAATGAGTACAGGAAGTCCTCGAGCAGGGCATCGCTGTTCTCGATGCGGTCCGCATACTGGCCGATGACCCACACCATGGCTGCCTTGGCCTCTGGCTCGTCGAGGGAGTCCAGATGTTCGCATAAAGTGCCGATGATCGACTCGTACTGGTTCGGGTATTTCCTGAAGATGTTCCGTATCACTACCGTCGCTTCCTGGACGATGTATGGCACCTTTGTCGCGACCAGGTCGAGCAGGAGATTGATGCACCGCCTAGCAGCTGGCTCGATCTTAATGGCCAGCTTGCCAATCGCGCGCACTGCTTTCCTCACAAAGTGAACGTCGACCTCCGTGGCGTACTCCCGAAGCTCGGTCAGGACTTCGTCAATGTTCTTCTCGTTCGCCAGCATGAATATCAGCTCGAGTTTCGTGACCTTGACATAGATTGGATCGTTGTATTTGCAAAAGAAGACGCGAATGTCGTTTCGCAGAACGTCTGGCCGCCTTTGTAGGATGAGAAGGGCGTTTCGTAGGGCCAGATATTGGACTTCCGGGCCCTTGGCCAGTAGGGTCACCAAAGGTGGTGACAGTTTCCGACATAACGCCGATATCTGCTTCTCGTTGGCGATGTAGTTCATCAGATACAGAATGACGCGGATGCACGTCAGCACGACAGCAGAATTGGAGTGAGATAGCCGCGGAGCTATTCTTTCGGCGAGGAGAGTCGCCTCGCCAGATTCTTGTGGCACGTAGGACATCAAGGCTTCCAGAATGTAGGTTTGACCCCACCTGACGACGTTCGTGTTAGTCGTAAGAACACAATTTAGGGACAAAGACCACTTACTCTGAACAATCGGGCAAGATAGCCACCATCTTCGAGGCATTGCTGTAGTCAATGGTGAGCTTGATGTTGTCGCTTCGCTCCCAGATGTCCATCAGGCCAGCCAGCGCGCTGGCAACCACGGTCGGGTTGTCATCTCTCAGCAGTTGGTTGAGGCGTTCAATCAGGTCAGACTTCTCCACCATCTGCTTGTCGTGATCGTATAGCTTCGCAACACAGAATGCAGCCGTCTTCCGTACGTAAGGGTCGTTGTCCTTCAAGAGGCGCTTGACCAACGGGAAGGTTGCCTGGACGAATTCCTTTACGTGAACGTAAGACATTGTCCTGAGAGCCAGTGCTCTGACGAGCGGGTTTGAATCCTCCATGTCCTATCGTCGCGGTCAGCACCTTCAGGTCGTCATTCTGCTTTCGCATCTCGATCGCGACGTACCTGCTCAAGCACTGGGATAGCTTTTACGGCAATCTCTGGCTTCATCCTCGAGTAGTTGACCAGGAAAAGGAAACACCTAGTGGACGGATCTTAGTACGTGAGCTTCACCAGCTGTGTTGAGGAGATAACGCACATCTTCTTGATCTCCAAACTCTGGATGTGCATGCATCCAATGATGTCGGGAAACAGCGACACCATCTCGTTGTTGCTCATGGTCATGTTGGCGACAATCTTCTTGAGCGCAACCTTCTTCTGGAGGAAGTTCTTGTCCTTCTTGCCGCCGCTGTTGAGCTCGAGGCGTAACTCGGCAACCTTGCCCTGCATGGTCAAAGGGCGTGAGTAAGTCGGAGGAATATACGCGATAAACATGGCCATGGAGGGAGGCAGTAGCATGGGTTTGGGACATAGTGGAAGTGTTTGTGCCAGGATGAATATGTTCACGCTCTACAGGGAGCGGCACATGACTTGGGAATGGGATTATAGCTGAGTTGGCACGGGGGTTTTACAGCGCGGGTGTCACTGCAACGGTAATGATTATGATGTGGCGAGTGGTCTCGCAGGTGTGTAGGGCGGGGAAGGTGGTGATATATCAAGTTTGGGGATGTGCCTTACCCGAGCAAAGAGCTTCGAGTCCCCTCCTCCCTGGGCGCCTGACATGGCTGCGGTTGTGGTGACGGGCCGCTATGTGTGTGGCAGTCCTTCGTCTAACAGCGCTGCCCCTCTTGCAGCTGAGACTGGTGACCTTGCTCGCGGGCTGGGGTTGGCTTTCAAGCCTCCAACTCTAGATGCAGCAGGCTTGGCGGCACGCGACGGTTTTGGTGGGCACCTCCAAGGTGGCTTTTTGCTGGCGACAGCAACGCCGGCGCAAATTGGTGTGGCAGAGAAGAGCTGGCACAACCCCTCCTTCTTTCTGGGTTCGGCCAGGTAGTCCCGGTATATTGTCGGATGGCCACAAGTGCTCCAATATGTCTTCTCTACGTACTCTCCAGCTGAACCAGCGGAGGCTTCAGGGACGATGTCGTGGCAGAGTCGCGGTCGACGGTCGTGATTGCGAGATGTCAGCCTAGGGGCACTCAGCGGGCTGGGAATGTATGCTGATCGTCGCAGTTGAATCGCGGCTTCGTCTGGGCGGGCTGCGCAAGTCAATGGCAGCGCTGGCGAGGTCTGTCTGGTGATGGAGGACGTCGGTGCCGGTCTTTGTCGAGGTCGTCGAAAAATGTTGCAAAGGTGAATGGCGTTGTGCCTGCAAGAGCGGCCAAGCTCAAAGATCCGATCTGGGGACCCCTTTCCGTCCGGATCGCAGAGGCCCCTAACCGGCCCTCCACAACTGAGCCATGACTAAGGCAGTTCGGCGGGTGAGCCGGAGAGCTCGAGGCCGGGGTGGAGCCTGCCGCCTCCAACGAGGTCCTGGAGCTGACGGCCAGCTCTCTCCGTCGCCGCGAAACCCACCCAGCATCAACAGCATTGCTGCCGCGAACCACGACCTCGGCGCTGTCATCCACGACACATCAACAGCACCAGCACCAGCAGCAGCACCAGCAGCACCGCCTACAACCTCCGCCACCCCACGGACTCCGCAGTCTGTCGCCCTCGAACACAGCCATGGCCGAAGCTACTGCCGCGACCCCAAAATGGGTAGCCGACCTCAAGAACCCTCCCCCGCCAAAGTCGAAGAGCAACAACATCCCAGATCCCTTTGGCTTCCCCTCGTCCTCCTCGGCGCTGTCGAAAGTACGTCTCTCGCCGCTTTGCCGACTCGCCAGTTTCTTGCCAACTACATCCGCTGACCCCGCAACCTACAGAAAGACAAGAAGGACAAGGCTGCCCTCCAGACACGGCCACAGCCCTCGTCGGAGGAGATGGACACGCTCAAGCTCAAGAAGGCCTGGGAGGTGGCCCTCGCGCCTGTCAAGAACTTGCCCATGACGGGCATTATGATGTACATGTCTGGCAACTCGCTGCAGATTTTCAGCATCATGATGGTCTTCATGGCCTTCAAGGGCCCCATCATGGGCCTAGTCTCCACCAACCAGGCCTTTGAGCGCTTCGAGAGCGACACGAACCGCGGCAAGCTCCTCCAGGTCAAGCTCGCCTACATCGTCATGCAGATCCTCGCGCTCGCACTGGGTGTGTGGAAGGTCAACTCGATGGGTCTACTGCCGTAAGTGTTCCACAACCTTCCGGCCAAGTGCGGAAGCTTCTTCGCCAGTCTGGCTTTACTAACTGCTCGCAGGACGACGAGGTCAGATTGGCTCGCGTGGGAGTCGCCGCGCAACTACCTGGAGCAGGCTGTCTCGGCATTATAGGTTACGCGACAAAATCCTCACGGGTCTACAAACAAAATCAATATAGTGATACCCTTTTTCGTTCCAAACATGTGTCGGGCACTATATGCTTGTCGTGAACCTCCATAGGGAGGGTGAAGTTCCCGTCATGCTAGTGGCAGCGACTGTGCCACGATTCCTGCCTTCCGCATCTGGATGGATGCCTCACGGTGAAATTGTTTGAGGGAGATAGGCAGTGCCTGCAACTGAGGCCAGCTCTCGTAGAACTCTAACCCACTCGCTATCATCTTCTCGCACGGTCGCTCATTGACACAATGAATCCATACTGCAGCGTCGAGATTGCGCCCAATAGCCCTGATGCTATGCGTAGATATCGCAGGCGGCACTGGTGATGCGTAAACTCGAAGACGTGGACGGAGCTTCGAATGGTGCATGGTGGGGCGCCTCGGAACCACCACAGCCCATGTTCACCTGACCGCGAGCCCAGCCATGTTGTCACAGGCCACAGCGCAGCGCCCGTGAACTGCAGGAGCGTCTTCGACGGCGGCAAGAGCGCAATGCCATGACAAAGTGGTATTGAAAGCTTTTGTCACAGCGACATGTAGCTATCAGCCACAGCCCAGGCATCCGTGAAGCGACTGTAGAGCAGGCGACTGCCGATCTCCCAAGCACAATGGCGGAGCTCGGCGATGAGCCTGCGCCAGACCCGTCCTGGCCAACGGCCGAAGGACAGGCATACACATCCGCCGACGATGCCTTGGTTACTGGAGCGAGCGAGGCCCTCGAGGCAGATGTGAGCCTGGAGCCCGCCTTCCCGCTGCTGCAGAACAGCACAAGCCGCGAGACCCTGTCCCAGGCCGTGCCGCAGCCCAAGGGCACCGCCGCCGCCGCCACCGACGACGACGAAGACGGCGCCGGGCCTGTCGGCGCCCAGCCTTTCGGCCGCTCAAACCGGCCCGACATGGCCAGCCGGGAGCCATCGCCGCCCGACGACGACAGGGTCAAGCCCGACGACGTCTACAACATGTCCAAGTTCACACTCTACGAGACCTCGGGCCAGTACTACGTCGTCGGCAGTGATGCCACGGACAAGCGTCACCGCATCCTCAAGATCGACCGCAACACCCAGGACGGCGACCTTAGCATCCATGATGACAAGGTCGTCTACACCCTGAGGGAGAGGAACGTTCTCATCGATACCATCGACGATGGCAACAAGAACACGGGCGGCATCAAGCAGCGCTGCACGCTCTGGGGCCTGCTTGGCTTCATCAAGTTCACTGGGCCCTACTATATGCTCATTATCACCAAGAAGAGTATTGTCGCCATGATCGGCGGCCATTACGTGTACCAGGTGGATGGGACTGAGCTCATTCCCCTTACGCCGGCCAAGTACAAGCCCAGCACGGCCAACCCTGAAGAGTCGCGCTTCCTAGGGATCTTGAATAATCTGGACCTCACGCGCTCCTTCTACTTCAGCTACTCGTACGACATCACGAGGACGCTGCAGTTCAACATCACCCAAGAGCGCCTGGCGAGTGCGAGCGGCATCATTCGGGAGCCATTTGACAACCTCAACTCCATGTTTGTCTGGAACACGCATCTGCTACAGCCAGCGGCTGACATCCTGCAGCACCCATTCGACTGGTGCAGACCCATCACACATGGCCACATAGACCAGGCCGCCTTGTCCACGTACGGTCGCATCGCCTATATCACGCTTATTGCGAGGCGGTCCAGATTCTATGCAGGTGCCAGGTTTCTGAAGCGAGGCACCAACGACTTGGGATATGTTGCAAATGACGTCGAGACCGAACAGATCGTCTCGGATTCCTTGACGACGTCCTTCCACGCACCCGGACCCAAGCTGTACGCGAGTCCGCAATTTACTTCATACGTGCAGCATAGAGGCAGCATTCCCTTGTACTGGTCACAGGATAGCACAGGCGTGACACCAAAACCGCCGATAGAGCTGAACCTGATCGATCCCTTTTACACGCCTGCCGCCCTCCATTTCGATAACCTATTTGAACGTTACGGGTCTCCCGTCTACGTTCTGAACCTCATCAAAGCTAAGGAGCGGCAGCCAAGAGAGACAAAATTGCTCGACGAGTACACAAAGGCCATTGACTATATGAACCAGTTTCTCCCACAGGAACACAAGATCATTCACAAGGCATGGGACATGAGCCGGGCCGCCAAGAGCAAGACTGGTAATGTCATTGACACTCTTGAAGGCATAGCAGAGACTGTCATCTCCACAACGGGCTTCTTCCAGAACGGCGACGGCGACATAACGCCCTCCCTAGTACAGAATGGAGTGGCAAGGACCAACTGCATCGATTGTCTCGACCGCACCAATGCTGCCCAGTTCATCCTCGGAAAGCGAGCTCTGGGGCACCAGCTTCACGCTCTGGGCATATTGGAAGAGACATACATCGAGTACGATACGGATGCTGTCAACATGCTTACGCACATGTACCATGACCACGGCGACTCGATAGCCGTGCAGTACGGCGGCTCGCAGCTGGTCAACACCATGGAGACATACCGGCGCATCAACCAGTGGACCAGCAACTCACGGGACATGATCGAGAGCTTTAAGCGATACTACAACAACTCCTTCCTAGACGCCCAGCGACAAGAAGCATACAATCTGTTCCTTGGCAACTACATTTTCGCTCAGGGAGGGCCTATGCTGTGGGATCTGTCGACGGACTACTACCTACACCATGCCGACCCGCGAGCCTGGTCGGCAAAGGTGCAGCACAACTACGTCCAATGGTACACTCCAGCTCACCTGGAGAAGAGAGTCCTACCACCATATGTAGCGCCGCCGCCCGGCCTCGCCGAGAAGCCAGTCTCGTATTTTGACGACTACTGGCTCGAGTATTACCGGCCGTCCACACTGTCGTCCTTCCAGAAGATGTTCCCATATAGGATGAACTCGACAATCAAGTACATCCCCCTGAAGCAAGCGGAGCAGGGCAAGTACGACCTGAGCCCCTTCAAAGTCCGCGTCGAGGGCGATCACGAGGTGCACGACCGCAAGAAGGCCGCCGCAAAGAAAGGCGTCGTGATAGTCGACCCGAACGGCACGCCAGGACCGGTCCCCGAGGAAGACACGGAGACCGCGATCGGACCCCAGACCAGCTCAAGGGGCATATCCCTGCAGCGCTGGCTGCAGCCGCACCACGACGACAAGCCCGCGGCGCTGCACGGGATCATGAAGAGCACCCCGGGCAACGATAACGACCTGCTCGCCGACGGGTCCCAGCGCAAGCGCACGCCCCAGGAGAAGACTCGGGCCGCGCAGGGCACCTTCACCAAGCTGATCCACGAGTCGCTCAACCCGAGCGTCAGCCTGCAGGAGACGGACGACTACGCGCGGTACGTGTCCCACCCGCAGACCCTGCCGCTCGTCATCTCCAGCGACGCGCCCCCGGACGTCGACTCGTCCGAGTACCAGGAGTACCTGAGCGGTGGGGACGAGCTGACCACGACAGTGGTGCTCCCGAGCAGCGCGGTGGTCGCCGGGGTGGCGGTGGCCGCAGTGGTGCCCGCGACGGCCACCACCGCGAGCGAGGCCGATCTCGCGGCGTACTGGGAGCAGCTGCGTGTCGCGGAGAACCCGCTCACCGTCACGGATGACGACTTCACCAAGAAGAGGTACAAGGCGTACCGCAAGTGGCTGCGCGGCAAGTCCCTGTTCAAGCAGCAGCCCGTCGACTAGGAGGCGGCGGCGGCAGCGGCGGCGGACGAGTACGAGTACGAGTACGAGGATGCATATCTCTGAGGGGTGTATACGGGGGTGTTGTGGGCTTCAGGATCATGGCAGTGAATTCACTGCAGGTGTTGCATATCTATGAGGACCCGGAGGACATATGTCGTGTTTGGTAAGACTTCCCGAACTTAGTTGGCGTGTTCTCAGCTTGGCTCCTTCCACTCACGAAACACGAGCGTGGCGAGACCAGGACAAGCATACTGGCATGATGTCCGGTCATGAGCGGGCGATCAAGTATTCCTTTAGAATTCTGACATGATTTCAATTCCCACAATGTCTGCATGTGACCATGGACTAGCTTGCATCTGCCACAGCGACAAGAGAGGCACACTGCCACATCCCTGTGTCCACCGACCACTTCGTCTCTAGGCACCCTCGTAGCTAGTCAGGAAAAGCCGCCCGAGCGACGCATGCTTCTCGACCAGAGGCTGTACCCTCTCCGCCAGCGTGGCCCTGAACCCGGGACTCTCCTCCTCCGCCTCCCCGTCCACACCCGGCGTGACAGACGGGACCTTCCCGGCAGAAGCAGAGGAGCGAGCGGCCTTCCCAGCCGCGGCTGGTGCATCGGATGAGGATGAAGCTGTAGCGGCAGCTTCCTCCCCATCAGCGGCATTGGCAACCAAGATCGCGTCGAGCATCTGCGCGTTGTGTGTTAGTTTGTCCATGATTCCCCTCAAGTCTGCCGCCGTCGTCATCTCGACACGGGAAGGTCGGTTCTTCCGCGCCTCCCCCTCTCGCTCCTCCACAGCCTCCTCGGCGCTTATCCAGCACAGCATGAGCGTCTTGATGAGGTTGTTTGCGTAGTACGGGATGCGCGGCCAGCACGTCGCCTGCACTGCGCTCAGGGCGTCGAGCGCCGCAGCCAGCGAGGGTGTGTGGCTTGTTGCGAAGGGGTCCGATATGATGGCGGAGAGCATGGGGATCATGTTCTGTCGTGTCGTGTCAGTGATTTTCGTCATCTTTGGCGTAAGAGTATCTGAGTAGTTCTGGTAGAAAAGAGGGCGAGTGGGAAGGGGTGGGTTGTACCTTGAGATGCTTCACTGCCAGGACTCCCATCCCATTCACGACGCACTGCAGCTGCCGGCACAGCACCTCGACGATGCGGATGTGCTCGCCAGAGTGCTCGTACGCGGTGAGTATCCCCTCGCGGACGATTCGGTGCAGTAGCTTCCTCTGCCTCTCGTCGTACTTGTCCAGACACCCGCTCTGCGGCGTCGAGGTCTTGTAATCGGGGTCGATCCCGCCCACGATGGCGAGCAGGGCGGGGTACGTGGCGTTTAGGACCTGCACGGACTCGTCCTCGGGCGTGAGGTTGGGGAGGTAGAGCACCGCGGGGAAGATGGCGTCCTCGAAGACCTGGGACAGCCCCGTCTGCCGCATGATCTCGGACGGGCATTTCGCCCAAAAGGTCTGGAATATGGCGAGCGCGCGGAGCTTCAGGGGCGTGCTGGAGGTGTCGTCGAGGAGGGTGAGGAGGACAGGCGTGAACTGGTGCCAGTTCTTGCGCAGTGTCTCAGTCTTTGGGAGAGATCGGGTCAGCACTTTCGACGAGATTTATAGTGAAAGGAATAGAGAGTCCGCATCCTGTACGTACATCGATTTGCTCTACCGCCCAACCGAAGACGGTGATGGCGTAACGCTGCTGGTACTTCCACGGCTTTTTCGCCTCGGCATCGGCGTCGAGGTTGTCGTATCGGCTCGGCTGCACGAACTCGGCCTTGCGGCCCGATGCAGTAACCGTGGCTGGGCGGGACTTTGAGAAGAGCGGGCGGATGAGTGCCTGTAGGATCTGATCCAGGATAAGGGTCTGGAGCCTCTGGCCGCTGGTGACGTCCTCGAAGGCTGTGTGAAGCAGCTCCTGTGCAGACTCGGCCAGGTCTGGACTCGACCAGCGGTCATCTTGGTTAGTGTACGCTGCGAGGGCGATGATGGCGGCTGGGGGCAGGACAACGCCGTCTTGTGACGAGATAAGATGTATTGTGTCAATGCCTATGCTGGCTCTGAGGGACAGGTCATCATAGTTTGTGTGATCTGTGAAAATGGTCAGAACTTTGGGAGAGTTCAATGGCAAGCAGTGTGGTGACTTGAGAGTCGGCCTTACCGCCATCCTGGGTGGCATCCAGATCTGGTTTCAAGACATCAGCGAGAAGACTGAGAGTTTCTGTCAGTAGCTCGGGAGCCGAGGCATTGCTGACGAGGCCTGGGCGGGCATCCAGCACGGCCTGTGCGGTTCTCAAAGTGTTCAGAGCGTCCTGCATAGTCGAAAGTCTCAGTATGGACGTTACTCGATCCCGGAAAGGGAGGAGCTTTCATTCTTACATCTTGACCGTGGGCACGAATAAGTTCGTTTATGTCCTGGAGGGTCACCTCATTGGGTATTGCTGGGAGGCTGTCAGTGCCAGTCACTTCCGTAGTGTCTACCACTGCTGCGAGGGACGCAACATACAGCTGAGGTCGGCAATGCTCCTCTCTGACGGTGCTGTGGCACGGAACGCCTCAAAGGCTGCCTCAAGAGCCATGTCGTGGCAGATTTCATGGCGTGGAGCGAGAGTGCGGTTGTGTAAGTTGGACCCTGGCACGCAACGGCCTCTACCTCAGGAAGCACAGAGAAGCACCAGATTGGGACACTCGTCTTTGTGGACCCACTCTGGCGGGAAGCCTCGCGGCGGAACCTCAGAGAAGGAGGACACAGCGAGGGCAGGCGGGGCCGCATGTGATGAATAAGCCCCTGTCATCACTGCAGGGTCCGGCTCGGACCTTGATAAGCACCGCACCGCTGCCACTCGCCGCTGCCGGCTCCAGCGCCGCCGAGGCCCGACTCAGGGCCAGCGTGCAGGGGTCTGGCTTAGATATTACAGCCCCCTCCATGCCATGCCGGCAGCAAGACCACATCTGTCTTCCCTCTGTCTTCCCTCTGCCTCTCGCACCACACTAGACATGGCCGTGTCCCGGCCCCAAGACATGGAAAAGTCCCCTCCGCCGTCGCATATCGCCGAGCCCTATGGCGACGCCGAGTCCCTCCGGCCCCGTCCAGGCACGGCCGGCGGTGGCCCGGGCCCGGCCAGCAGGTCCCACGGCAATGTCAATGACAATGACAACGACGCCGACGCAGACAGCAGCGACGGCACCACCGACCAGGACCCTGCGCAGACAAAGGCCCTCGAGCGGCAGCTGCGGCGCAAGGTCGACCTGCGCCTCTGCACCATCGCCGGCATCCTGTGCTCCCTCAACCTGCTCGACTCGGGTGTCATCAGCTCCGCCGCCGTCACATCCATGCCCGTCGACCTTGGCCTGACCGGCAACCGCTTCAGCGTCAGCATCTTCATCTTCACCATCGCCAGCATTGCCTTCCAGCTGCCCTCCACCATCGCCTGCCGCACCTTTGGCCCCCGCCTGTGGTTCGCCGCCATCACCTTCGCCTTCGGCCTCATCACCATGTGCACCGCCTTCGTCCAGACCTGGCAGCAGATGATCGCCCTGCGCGTGCTGCTCGGCATGGCCATGAGCGGCATCTACCCCGGGCTGACGTACCTCATCTCGACCTGGTACCCTCGCCGCGAGCAGCAGACGCGCTTCGCTTTCCTCCAGAGCGGCGAGGTCATCATCCTCGCCACCGGCGGCATCGTCAACTACGGTATCAACCACAACCTCGACGGCGCGGGTGGCATCGCAGGCTGGCGGTACATGTTCCTCGTGCAGGGCCTCATCTCCATGGCCATCGGCCTGCTCACGTACTTCTGGATCGTCGACTTCCCCGAGCACGCGCACAAGTCCTTCTGCTTCCTCACCCCGGCCGAGCAGGCCCTCGCCGTGCGCCGCATCAACGCAGACCGCCGGGACGTCGAGCCGGAGCCCTTCGCGTGGTCCAAGATCTTCGTGCACGCCCTCGACCTCAAGGTCTACGGCTTCGCCACCATGTTCTTCCTGCTCAACCTCGTCTCCACCTCGCTCAGCTACTTCCTGCCCATCATCCTGCAGTCCGGCATGGGCTTCTCCGCCGACGAGGCCATCCTCCTCTCCGCGCCGCCGTACTACTACGCCGTGATCCCGGTGCTGCTCTCCTCCGTCATCGGCGACAGGTATAACCTCCGCGGGCCCGTCATCATCTTCAACTGCATCACCCTCGTCGTCGGGTTCTGCATGCTCGGCTTCGCGTCGCAGCTCACGGCCCGGTACATCGGCACCTTCCTCGCCACGGGCGCCTACATCTCCAACTGGGCCGCGCTGAGCACATACCAGACCAACAACGTCGCGGGCCAGTGGAAGCGCGTCTTCACGGCCGCGGCTGTCGCCGCGATGAACGGCGCCGGCGGCATCGCGGGGAGCTTCATCGTCAGGCAAGGCGAGGCGCCGGGGTACATCACCGCGGTGTGGGTGTCGATCGGGTCGCACATCGCCATCATCGCGCTGGTGGGCGTGTTCTCGGTCTGGTTCTTTGTCGCAAACAGGCGCCAGGCCAAAGGGACGGTTATGCTGGAGGGGGTCAGGGGTTTTAGATATACCTTCTAGACTGGAGAGAATTGAGGGGGTAAAATAGATGGACTGCACACTGGATGGAGGGGAGGGAATAGGAGGAACCAGGGACGGTTATGAGAACCATGAGAAATGCCATGGGGGGAGGACATTCCTTTTAGAGCCTATGAAGTATGTCAGAGGAGGAGATCTTGGTTTACACAAAAGCAATATACCCTTCTTCGCCTTTTTGATCATATCTCGGCCGACATTTCCTTCATTCTCTGCTGCGTGGCATATCTAGTTGTCTCATCGTGTGGGATCTGATAACTGGTTTTCTTCAAATGTGATCGCGACCAGGGGAGTCGCGTCTACGAGTGCCTATCCTCTTCCATATACCGAAACTCCCCGGTGTTCTACCAGACAATCCCACGTGATTACCGAGTCCGAGACCTCTCTCGCAAGCACTCCCGTGCACTCACGATCCATATCTATCACCCATTGTTTCATCCCTCACTACCACGAACGGCCTGGTAGACGAAAAGATAGTTTTAACACAAGGTCTGCTACTTCCTCTCCGGGATCCCCAGCTCTGCTCTCCGGGCCTCGACCTCATCCACTGCCCCTTGCGGGTCCGTCGCCTCCGGGTGCCGCAGCTGCCACGCGACGCACACGTCCAGTGCGCCGGTCATCCACCTGCCCGGCTTCACCCCGAGGGCCTTGGCGAGCTGCGTGCCGTCGATGAGCCGCTTGAGCGTCGGGGCCTCGAGCACGTCCAGCTCGTGCAGGTGGTCGAGGAAGCGCTGCCAATCTGTCAAGAAAGCCGTTTCCTGCTCCGACAGCGGCTGTGGCGGGGTTGTCGACGTCGTCGTTGTTGTTGTTGCTGTAGAGGCAGAAGATGTGGAAGTTGTAGAAGCGGTGATGGTTATAGGCAAGGGCAGGACCTCCATCGCCTCCGCGAGCAGCGCGTACAGCACCTGCAGCCGCCAGTGCCCGCCCCTCGCGTCCCACCGGCGGATTGCCATGCCGAAGGTGTCCCGCTCGCCGCACCTCGGCTGCCGCGCCGCAGCGA
This sequence comes from Microdochium bolleyi, assembly GCA_001566295.1. NCBI lineage: Eukaryota > Fungi > Ascomycota > Sordariomycetes > Xylariales > Microdochiaceae > Microdochium > Microdochium bolleyi. The sequence continues at coordinate 827,127 of KQ964246.1, forward strand.
CGTCCCCCTTTAGCCTCATGATCTCGGCGCGGTTGCTGTGCGCCGCGGTCGCGAGGTCGCAGAACCGCGTCGGGGTCCGGATGCCCTCGCGCGCGGCGAGCGTGACCAGCGGCGGGGGCGTCTTGCCCGGCCCCGTGTGCGGGTTGGCGGCCGTGTAGGCCGTCGAGGTGGCCTCCCAGGGCACCAGCGCGGCGAGGGTCCAGGCGTAGTACGCCGCCTCGTCGTGCCGGACGAGCACGTCGTAGATCGATCCGGGGGTCTTGAGGGCCGCGAGCTTGGAGAGAAGGGTGTATGCCACGCTCCACTTGGTGGTGTCTGGCTTGGGGAGGGCCGCGGGGGACGCCGTGGGGGCTGCGGTCGGGTCCGTGAAGATGGCGTGGTAGAGACCTAGGCGCTCGATGTACTCGAGGGCTTCGCGAGGGTGCTTGCCTGAAGAGGGGACGTCAGTGTCGAATACCTGGTTGTGTTTTGACAAGAAGGGCCGGTAGCATCATGTACTCACCTTTGAGCATCTTCTCCAGCTCCACGCCGACCCGTTCCCGGCTGATCTTGACCCGCAACGCCTCGAGCACACGCTCGTCACCCATGACCTCTTCCACCGCAGGATCGATGCTGAACTCCAGCCTGCTCGCGAACCGCACCAGCCGCAGCACGCGCAGCGGGTCATCTGTGAAGGTCTGGAACGGCTCCAGCGGCGTCCGGATCAGCCTGCGCCGCATGTCCTCCAGCCCCGTCGTGAAGTCCTCGACCTCGCCGCTCTCGAGGTTGTAGAAGAGCGCGTTGACGGTCGCGTCCCGCCGCAGCGCGTCCTCCTCGGCGGTGCCGAACTCCATCTGCGGGTTCCGCGAGTCGCTCGTGTACGTCTCCCGCCGGAGGTTGACAAAGTCCACGTCCAGCCCGAAGAGCCGGATCGTCGTGGTCTCGAGGTGCTTCGACTTGTCCGGGTTGCGCGCGATCTTGTGCAGGTTGCCAATGTCGGACTGCGAGATGGCGTGCCGCGCGATCGTGGCCGGGTCCTGGCTGCACAGCTCGCATAGCCGCAGGGCGAAGGCCTCGCCCGTCATGGTGTTGATCGCTGTGTCAATGTCCACGGACTCGGTGCCAAGTAGCTTATCCCGGACCCAGCCGCCTGCCCAACGGAGGACCACTGGCTCCGCGGTAGTGGTGGTGGTGGAGGGGTCGTCATTTTGAGTGTTGCTTTTGTTGATAGACCGGGCGACATCGAGCAGGAGATTCCGGAGCTGGCTCTCCTTCTCGGTGAGCTCAATGGCTGCCGCCTTCGTCGTCGTCGTGGGGGTTATTGCACTGCCTGTTGCCATCTTCCGAATCTGTGTGGACCGCTGGCTCAGATGGTATCCTTCGAGGCTGTCCTCGGCCATCCGCTTGGGCATGGGACGGTGAGTACAGCAGTAGTGTGCAAGTATGCGACCGGTGATTTGAGGTGCAGAGATTTGCCTGGCCGCTGGAGCGAGTGTATCGAATATCCTAGGCCGTAGCAGGCGGTACATCGGGGGAGAGTCACAAGCGAGTGAGTCAACTCGGCGAAGATTTCATTCTCTCAATTTGCCAAAGGAACTCCCAAGACCTGATCGTCCAAGTCTGAAATTTAAGTGACGGAGGCTACCAGCATCCGAGCTCGGAGAGAAAATGATGAGTGACTCGAGCGTGAACAAGTGACCACACGCTGCGGCTCACACTGAGATTTTCTGCTGAGTGGACGACGTTGAAGTGAAGTTTACAGCGGGGCCGTTTCCGTGAGGCTCTGGTGAACAAAAATGTGGTCCGTGCACATCGAGAAACTGCTGGAGGGAGACGGTTGTTCTGAACACAACAATGATCTTTACAAGTGTCCAGAGATTTGAGTTATCTACAACTCTTGAAAAAGAGCCGAGCATGCGGGATCTTCAGTAGTTGACGATTAGAAGGGGTGGCAGAGTTGTTTTGCGACTCCTAGTGCCCCGGTCAATAGACTGCCAAACCCTTGCCAAGAAGCAAGATAGCTCGAAACAAGCATCAACTGACGACAACAAGTCATTAGAGCGAGTGCTTTCTTCTCATAGTACGTAAAGTTAGCTGAGAAACTCGCAGTATCAGTTCAGGAAATCTACAATGGATTCCGAACTTTCTAGGACTCAAAAGCTTCGCGTTGGGTTCATGTTTGGTCATTTGCGATCAACACTACGGAGGTGTACCAGAGGAAAAATTGTGTAGAAAATATCAGGCAAGATATCCAAAATGACTCAGCGTACACGGATTTTTTTCTGTTTAAACAGTCTTCTTACTCTTATGTGGTGTGTTCGAACACTGGTTCCGGGTTCCAGGATTCTGACAGGCCTCACCATCGCAGAACCATCTCCACCCCAGCATGTCATCCATGGACCTGGCTACAAGGTGACAGGGAATAATTAAAGGAGGCTAGGCCGCTATCGTGCCTCCTTGAGTGTCAGTAACTTCTCCAACCGCAACCGTTCTCAGAAAACCGCCCGTGGGCGTTAGCGGGGGTATCCATGGACACCCCGGGCGCTTCAGCCTCGGCCAGCCCGAAACTCTGTATTGTGCCTGCCTCAATCGTGAAGATAGTTGCAAAACGCAATACAAATACAGCTGACTCCAACGGCTCAGCCGGTGATTTGTTTACTATTTTCGGACTTAGGCTTTGGCATAGTCATATGGCGCTTTCATAGAAACCTGATTGTGTGGCGACAGTGGACGTGCAATGCTGGGACAGTGGCTGAGTATCAGACCCGATCGTCCAGACAAGCGTGGAGTAGCATAGACAAAGGTGTGAAACTGCGAACTTGAGATGCTGTAAAATGTACGTCGGTCATTGGGCAGCGCAGTCCACGAGACAGCACTAAATTCGCAATCTGTCCAGGGAGTATACCCTTCTGTGATCGGCGGATGATCTACACATCTGACAGGACAGACAGACCCGCAGCTTCGCTCTTCTCACGTCACAAGTGTGCGGCGGCCGTAAGCACAGCCACAGCCATTGTCGGTCCGGGCTCCAGATTCCGCCGCACGCCATGGGTAGCTTGCGGAACTGGATGAGCTGGGGTCCTGCCCAATTGAATTCGAGCTCGCGCAAGTGTACCCTTGGACAACAGGCGGCGGCCACGAATGATCTGTGTATGCGCTGGATCAGCATGATCCCCCTTCCCCGGCCAGGGCTAAGATAGTGTCCGGCCGCGCCGGCGTTAGGAAAGCGCCCGGATGCGCAAGCAAGGCTCCGCCGCCATGCCGTAGCGCGTGCATCCAGCTGTACTCCATAAGCGACCCGTAGATGCCGGAGCAGCGCAGATAACGACTTGGGGCCGTGGTATGTTGTCATTGGTGCCCACCGCAGTCCAGAGCTCGCCTCCGCCGAACACTGACGTCGACGGACAGGGGGTCCAGACCCTGGTCGGCTGCAACCCCTCGCGTGCTGTTGCTGTCGTGGCCCTGTGTGATGTCTGAGACTCATGCGAGATTGTGCGACGTTGCGAGCGAGAAGGAGTTGACATTCATTGAAGGGCAACACGCGGTGATTCTGGAGGACAGCAGTCGCAGGGCATAGGACATCTAGGTCAGCATTGCTTTCGGAGTTCGGCGAACGCGGACGGCGAGGGGGCCGACGAGTTGCCTGCGGTCAGGCAGATGCGCAGTTTTACAGTAGTGGCCCAGGGTCTCGGCTGACACATTGCGATGAGCTTGATCTGACCACACTACAGTCGTACTTTTGCCGTGTTCCGTTTGCCACAACAGACACCAGTGTGAGATCTGAGATTCCAGAGAACAGATGGAGCAGCTGAGGTTGGGGACGCCCGCCAGCAGGCCTTGTAGTCTTACATCAATGAGAGTCGTGTGTATGTGTACATGCTGCACTTGTCCTTAGTAGTAGCCACAAGCTTCCTGTGAACTCAAACGGGTGCCTAGAGGAATTGGGGCTGGAACTTGGGCGTTCTCCAAGCGTGGCAGGCTGACACTTTGCAGGTGAGATCGACTCAAGCTTTCGAGCCTCAAAGACAAGCTCGAGCCGTGACAGAGGTCAATCCGGGCGAAGGCTGGGAGCAGGAAGGCTGACGGTCTCGACTTGGCTCGGCACGGACGATGACCTTAAGCAGAAGACCACACTTGGAGGCCCTAATGATGGAGGTGGCAGGGACTCGCGAGTAGCGCGAGGTGTCTGACGATGGCCGGAGGAGAATGTTGAGACTGCCGAGCTTGGAGTACGCTGCTTGGAGGAGGAGGATAAGGAGGAGGAGGTGGTGGAGTGGAGTGGGAACGGACGGCAGTGCAGGCGAATGCGGGGGAGGGGCGGCGGGGCACGGCCGCCAGGTTCCCCGCCTGCTTCCCCACTTGCGTCGTCCATGTTCGTCATCTCCCTGTGAAGGCCGGACCTCGTCAGATGAGGCGGCCAACACCTCACCCAACCAGCCTCGCCAGCCACGGTTGTGCAGCCGCGGTGCTCTCCCGGATTGGCTCGTGGATCGTGTCGAAACCAGGTCGTTGTCTCGTGTACGGTCGAGAGCTACTGCAAGTTTAATCAATGGAGATCGCCGGTCCTGCCCTCCTGTGAGCCATAGCTCTCTGTGGGATCCCTGCCGAGATAACGGACGCTTAACCAGAATGTCTCAAGGTCAGCAGAGTGTGCCTCGAGGTTCCTCTGTAGTCGACTTCAGACAATGCTGCTAAGTCTGGTCGACCCGTGCTATACCCCGCCTGGGGCGCACGCATTGAGCGTCCACAGTGCAGTGCATCTGTGGGTGTTGGGTGACATGACGCCGTCCGTCCATGACGACCGGCCAGATGCGACAATGTGCCCATTCTGGCCAGGCCCAGCGATGCCGCCCCGAGTCGGTGGGAGAACAGGGGTGGCGACGAGGCTTCTGCACCCGGACATGGATGCTGCTCTTGGCATCTGGTGACGAGACGCAGGCTGGTGCCAGTGGCACGGCGAGGACGATAGCCATGCCTGCGCGCACGGTATCTCCGCAGACCGGAAGGGTGGCAGGACAGGGATGCGCGGTGAGTGTGTGCCGCATCTCTGGTGATGATGGTGCGGTGCTGTGCAATGCTGGAGCAGCCGAGTGACACTCTGATGTGCTCCTGCCCGCCTAGCCCGAGTCTAATCCCGTCATTCGCAAGCCTGGTGGCGCGGGGAGAGCCCAAGGGAACCAAGGGAATCCAAGACGGCGGGCAACGGGGCTGTGTCGACAGCCGGACAGCCAGACACACTGAGAGTTGCACGCTAGCAGCTCCAGAGCTAGCAGCCTGAGCCCATCACGAGAGCGATGCTCGACACTCCACGCTCCCGAGGGTATCGATCCGCCCCTTCCCGTCTGGCCACCTGCGCTTTGGATCTGCGTCGCGCCTGCCTTGATTCATAGCAGAGTTCGGTGCCGGTGTACTGGCTCTATATCTAGCTCCTGTATCCCCAACCTGCTCCTCGCCCATGCCTTCCATTCTCGCCATAAACCTGAGCTTCTGACTATCATCACGCCAGCACCTCTTACAACTCTCGCGACCGTAGTACGACCTGACACCTCTTTGTCCTGGTTCTTCAAGACCCCCACGTTCCGGCCTCTATCAATCACTTCCTCGACAGGCCACCATTTCGCCTGACGACAAGTTACAATTCCATATCGCTCGTGAAGTAACATCTGCCAAACCGTCACTCATCTATTCGCCCAACATGGCTGCCGAGAACACCACTCCCCAGTTCGCAAACACATTCGGAGGCGGCGAAGTCCCGATCATTCAGGAGAGAAAGAGCTCAGCGGATCACTCTGCGACTGCTGAATGGGGTAAGTAACCTAGCCAACCAAACTCTTGCCGACAAGCGCAGCAGGACTATCTGCGATCTCGACCTTGAGCTCGCCCTTCCACTTCACACATCACCCTAGACATCTTATACTGACATGATTCAATGACACAGACGCTAGCAAGACTCCTCCCAGCCGCTTCCAGAAGCGCAAGGGCAGCATCTACGCCACCCCCAGCTCGCGCGACGGCCACGTCGAGCGTAACCGCGACGCCGTCCAGGAGTTCCACAACGCCATCAAGGCCGACAAGGAGAAGCCCAAGCGCTTCTCGTTCTCGCGGAGCAAGAAGGACACCACTTCGCTGCACCCCGATGCCCCCAGGAAGGCGAGTGCCGCCAGCCAAGGGAGTCAATAGTTGACAATGTCGTGGCCGCAACCCGCTTTGCCGCTCAACTTGAGTTATGCATCCCAAACGGGGTCGAGCGGAGGGACCGAGCTTTATTTCTTGTACGAAAGTGTCATGTTTTGATTTGGGTTTAAGGCAAATGAATGAAATTGGCGTGAGGCCTGCGGGCCTCGGTCGTTGTATTCCCATGCGCGTGTATAGTTTATTATACGAAGACTTTGTTCGCACTTTTTTGAGTTGACTTCCCGTCGTGCCTTCCGCAGTCCATTTCAAAAACCGAGTGACATCCCACCAAGACGCAAACTCGATCTTAACAGGCTCTCAACAGTCATGGCCGACTGAGATGGGGAACTGATTTCATTCACATTTGATCATCGTCATGCTATAAGAGTGAGCTGCGGAAAATGTGTGTGAACAAATGAAAAGTGAAAAGAAATCAAAACCGCAGAAAGTAATCTGGTCGCTCCTCTCGATGACTTTGAACAAAACGATATATGCGATGATTTTCCCACGCGTATGAAAGCCAAGAATGATAGGCCCCCTTTTCCTTCTTCGTCGTCCTCTTCTCCCTTCTCTCTTCTTATCTTGCTTCTTCTCCCCTACGCACCCGTTCTCCCGTGTGTGCCTTGGTCGCATGCTCGTGGCGTTGCGCGCTGCGTTCGCCAGCATGGGCGGGGGTGCCCGTGACTTCGGAGGTACAGCAGACCAAACCGCACAGCGACGTGAACGGTACAATGACATCCCTTGATTATTCCTCGTCCATGTCGTCGAGATCGATGGCATCTGGATTGGAAGCGACCGCGGGCGCAGTGTCCTTGGCTATCGTGCCCGCGATGCCCGTGCTCGCAGCCACGAAACCCGCAGGCGCCCTGGCTTGCCGCTCGAGCTGCTCCATCGCGTCGGCGACCTCGGCGTCGGCCTCGCCGTCGCCATTCGCACTGCCCTTGGCCAGCTGCTGGCTGCGCGCGATGGCCTGGGACGCGATGAAGTTGACGTCGGTGTTGTACTGCGCCTGTACGCTGCGCTTGATGCGCAGCATCTCCTTGTACGTGTCCTCGTTGCCGTGCTGCACCTCAAACTGCTCCCACTTGGTCCAGAATGCTGGGTTCGTGCGGGGGTCGCAGAACTGCGAGGCGTGGCCGTAGATGGCGCGCGCGCGGTCGATCTCGCCCAGCCGCTTCTCCATGTCGGCAAACTTGAGGCACATATCGCGAACCTCCTCGTCGGGCAGCGCCGCGATGGCTCTCTCGTAAATAGGGCGCGTGGACGGCAGGCCAAAGTTGGACGCAGACTTTGTGATGTAGAAGTTGAACATGTCTGCGCGGTCCTCATCGGAGACGGCCCGTGTAGCCCGCTCGTAGATCCGCATTGCGTGCCGGGCGAGTCCTCGCTCCTCCTCCAGATTGCCGTACATGAGGTACAGCACCTTGGCGAACTTGGGCGGGCACTCCTCGACGGCTTGCTCGAAGAGATCGCGCAATCGCTCGATGCCGATCTTGCGATCCACTGCTTTAGTGAGATACAGGTTCCAGAGCTCGAAGGCGACGGGGTAGCTGAAGAGGTCGAGGCCCCGCTCGTAGATCTTGTAGGACTCCTCGAAGTAGTCGTTCTCTTCGAGCAGGTTGGCGTAGTTGACTACCGTTTGTGGCGTGGCAATGCGAAGCTCAAAGATCCGCTCATAGACCTTCTTCGTTTCGTCCAGTGAGCTCACACTTTCAACCAGATCAACGTAGAAACTCCAAAGCTTCCAGCTTTTGTGAACTCGCTGCTGCGGAGATAGCGTCTCGTCGAAGTAGTCCACCGCAGATCGTTTCGGGGCCTGGACAGCCTTGGCCATGATCTTGACGGCGTCGTCGAAGTTCTCGTTGCGAAGCTCCATTTCCGCCCACTCGATCCACATGTCTGCCAGCTCAGCCACCGACTTGTAAGGGACCTTGACAGCTTTCTCCATGATGACCCTGGCGTTCTTAATGTCGCCGGCCTTTTCGTAGAACTTGGCATAACTGGCCCAGAGCTGGTGGAAGGGGCCCACGGCCTTCTTCGGTTGAATGGCCGCAATGGCGTTGGTGTACGTCTGGACGACTTCCTGCTGGTTGTCGCCCCATAATGCGACGCGCTTCTCCCATTCTCCAACATTGTTGGGGTTCTGCCGTAACAAGACGTCGTTGAGCAGGAAGGGCCGGCGGTCCATGAGCTGCTCAAATCGCATCATCCGGATATCGAGATCGAAGTCCGCGTCCTCGTCCGTCTTGCCCTCATCCGCACGCACGGATGCGAGTTCCATCAGGGCGCCGATGATTGATTCCTCAAATTCGGCATACGTGTCGAAGATGAGAGTGAAGTCTCTGACCGTCATGACGGTTGTGATGCCTTCCTCAAAGACATCTCTCGCCCGCTCGAAGCTTCCCCGTCGCACCCAGTACGTGGCTAGACCACACCACAGCTTACCGCGCTGGTCGGCAAAGCGGCCAATGCCACTGCGTATGATGCGCTCGACATCGATGCCAGCCTCGTAGCTCGTCTCCACCTCGTTCGCATGGTCCACAATCAGGTCGATCATCTCACTCCAGAGCTCATAGTGGCCCTTGCTCTGCTTGCTGTTGAAACGGGGGTTGTTCAAGATGTCGATGTACTTTTTGACAGCTTCCGTGTACAGACCGACGTGGGAGAGCAGCTCGACAAAGTCTTCAGCATCCTCCGGGTGAACCTGCATGTACCGCCTCCAGATCTTCACAGCTGTTTCACCGGCCGCTGAGTTGGCAAATGGTCGGTACAACGCCCATATGCGGTTGTGCTGTGTGATCGGGAGTGCTCGCAAAGCCCGGTCGAAAGTTCGCCTTGTCAGAGTCACGAGCGGTTGCGACAGGAGGAATTTGAGGTACATCTCCCATATGCGCGGCATCTTGTTGAGCAGGATCAGAGCTCTTTCGAAGAGCGAGTTGACTTTCTTGTATTCGGGAGCGAAGGCGGCTGCATTGAGTTTCGAGACGTGCTTCGTGCGGAAGTGCAGATACTACAAAGGGAAGAAGGGCTCGTCAGTATGTCACATTGATGCCCGGGTCCGTTGGCAAGAGTCCACGTACCATCTTCCAGAGTTTGTACGAACGAGGCAACTGAATGCAGGCTCTTTCCATGACAAAGGCTTGCTCCATCGTCGTCCCGTGCTTAAGCTTGAAATCGATGTACGCAAGCCATGGCTTGGTATTTCCGGGGTCTCGCACTATATCTTGCTCGTACACAGCGTCCTCGTCAGACTGTACATAGTAAATGTCAGCATTTGCCAGTTCATTGATGCTTGAGAGGCGCAACATCTGAAAAGACACCCATGCCACTCAGTCAGGGTTCGATGGTGGATTGGTACTGACAACCAGGTGAAGGTCCGGCTTCCGTCCTGCGAGGGCGCTGCCGCCGTTGAGAACGCCATTGGGGGCCATGGCGACAGAGTTGGCGGGAGTGAAGCTATGCGCAGCCTGCGCGCGCGCGCGTCGACTCGAGGTGGTGCAATGCGAGAGGTTGTCGGCAGGCGATCAGGGCATCATTGTCAGAAGGCGTCTCTTGAGCTTTGGCGAGGAAGAGAGGCCCAGTCGGAAGGGTGCTGTCGGCGCAGACAGTCACGGACTGTGGTCGAGGAGGTTTCCTGCAGTCGCCAGAGCGGTCCCTCTGGGCGACGCGACCCAACTTTCTTGCGAGCCGCGAACGTTAAAGTTGTCCCTGCCGGCCTGTCACGCCCTTGCCTGTCTCAGCTGTCAGCAGGTGCCCCGCTTGCTGGACATGGAGGAGCTCTATGCTCGGCCAGGAACGCACCGACTGGATGGAACGCAGGAAAAAGTGCTTGAGTGAATATTGAGCATCAGCACTGGACGCCCTGAACTGATTGGACAGTAAGGGCATTCTCCCGCACAGGCAGAGGACGAGGGACATCCAGGTCTGCGTGCAGCGGTTCCTGGCTCGTCTGGCATCTCGAGCGTTTGGCTGCACGCCGCTGGAGCTCCACATCGGCTCCCCAGGTGGGGGCCTTGGGTGCATGCGACGACTTGGAGCTCCAAGCCTACCTTAGCCAAGCTGCACTGGAGCTTGGATGGCTGGCGCACTGGCTGGCGCACTCCGACATCATACTCGACCCAGGATCACTCGCACTGCAACGCCCTCGCCGCCGCACGCTACCCTACGCCGCGCATCGACATACCTTCACGACCTCTATCCCACGAACCATCAGCGACAAAGAGCACCGACTTGCATCACGAAGCTCAACTCTCAACCACCGATAAGCCGCCGTATAACTCGCCGGTAGTCGCAGCGTCGTTCGCCCACCATGTCTGGAGCTGCGGTACGTGGAGACCACACACGCCGACCATGATTGCAAACAGTCGAGCTGACATCTGGGCAATTGTAGGACCGCGAGGCCGTCTTCCCGACCCGGCAGTCGCTGGGTCTAATGAAGTCCAAGCTCAAGGGTGCGGAAACCGGCCACAGCTTGCTGAAGCGCAAGAGTGAAGCGCTCACCAAGTGAGCATCTCCCTCTCGTTATCTCTACTCCAGCTGTTTCGTGCAAGTTACTAATCAATTCAACTTCGCCTAGGCGATTCCGAGGTACGAAAGCTTGCCGCACCGAGTCCCTTTCCTAAGCACGCAGTGCTCTCTAACACACCTGTTCCCAGAAATCACCAGGCGGATAGACGAGGCGAAGCGGAAGATGGGCCGTGTCATGCAGATCGCCGCATTCTCGCTGGCCGAGGTCACCTACGCCGTGGGAGGCGACATCAACTACCAGGTGCAAGAGTCTGCGCGGTCGGCGCGCTTCCGGCTGCGCACCAAGCAGGAGAACGTGTCCGGTGTCTTCCTGCCCGCCTTCGAGAGCTACCTGACCGAGGGCAACAACGACTTTGGTCTGACAGGTCTCGGCAAGGGTGGTCAGCAGGTGCAGCGGTGTCGGGAGACGTACGCCAGGGCCGTCGAGACGCTGGTCGAGCTCGCCAGCTTGCAGACTGCCTTTGTCATCCTGGACGAGGTCATCAAGGTGGTCAATCGGAGAGGTGAGCAAAGAATCCGTCCTGTTATGGTTCCCACGAACTGTGCTAACGATGCTCGGGATACAGTAAACGCCATGTAAGCGACAACAAATAACTGCCCAAAGCGCCGAGCAGCTACTGACAGCCTCTCTAGTGAACATGTCATTATTCCCAGAACTGAGAACACCATCAAGTGTACGTAGCCAACTGAGGAAATCGACCACCATTGACTCGAGCTAACGCACACCATAGATATCAACTCGGAGCTCGACGAGCTCGACAGAGAGGAGTTCTACCGGCTGAAGAAGGTCGCTGGCAAGAAGCAGCGCGACACAGCCGCAGCAGACGCCGAGATGAAGGCCAAGCGGCTGGCAGCCGAGGGCAAGGACGACCAGGAGAATGTCGATCCGGGCAAGGAGGGGCCGACCGATATTCTGTCGACGGGCGACGACGAAGACGTCATCTTCTAGATGGCACTTGTCTGGCCAGAGAGGCGGATTCGCGCGCTGTTTAATCATAAGCATTACTATTGTTCCCGAACTCGGGAAATTCAGGCGTTGTTATGGAATACTAGATGCATTGCTTGCGCAAGGACGGCTACGTGCGAAGTACATGAGTTGTTGGTTTCGAGGTGACAAAGGCGTGAAGGCAGCAATTTGAAAAGTTCCAAGCGAGCAGCAGCAGCAGAAACCGAAAGCACGTGCGGAGCTTGCGACTCAACTGTCTAGGCTTTGTTCATCACGATCTGGGTATTTTTGACGACTAGCACTAAGCACAAAACCACGAGCTCTTCCCTCCCTGTCCACGACTACCACGACTACTGCCGCTGGTACGTGACCTTCATCAGCTTGGCGCCATCGGCCAGGGCCATACCCGCGGTGTTCTCCTTTGCCGTGATGGCGCCCGCCTCGGCCTCGTACTCGACGAACGCGATGCCCTTGCGACCAGGCACCATGCGGACCTCGCGGAACCCCTCGAATCGGGAGAAGATAGCTGTAAGAGACTCGATCTCGTAATCGTCGGGCAGATTCTGGACGAATAGGATCTTGTTGGGCGGGAGGTACTCGTCGGGCACGACCGTGTTGGCCTGCGGCGCCGTGGACTTGAGGCCTGCGCCGCGCGCAGTGCTCTTGGAGGGCCTGGAGTTGGGGTCTGCGTTTGTGGCAGCTGCCGCAGCGGCGTTGCGCTTGAGCCGCTTCTGCTCTTCGGCGGCTTCGAGGGCCTTCTTCTTGTCTGATGTCGAGCACAAGGCACAATTAGCACGACGTTGCCATGGTGGCGCTGTAATCCCGGATAGCATTGGGGTGTACCTTTCTCAGCCAGCCTCCTCCGCTGGTGCTGCTCGAACTCGTCCTTGTCGCCTGTGCTGAGCACCGTAGCATCGCTGCGCGTGCGTGCGAGCGCGACGATCATGGGCTTGTCGAAGAGCTCAAAGCCCTGGACCTCGTCGACGGCTTTCGCGGCCGACTCGGCATTGTCGAAGACGACGAACGCCTGACCTTTGGCCTTGAGGTTCGTCTTGGCGACGATGTCGATGATGTTGCCATAGTCGGAGAAGACGACCGTCAAGGCTTCCTTGAGCGTCTCGGGCTTGACCCGCTCCTCGAGATTGCGGACATAGACACTGTGGGCAAGCGGGCGGCAAGGGCGCAGCGATCACGTTAGTCAAGTGTACTTATCCATGGACTGAAAGCGCGCCGGTTGAGAGCGCAGGCCGTCCGATTTCAAGCAGCAAGGGATGGGGACATCGACTTGTATGTGTCGGAGTGCAATGACACATACGTTGCGACGGGGGTGCTGGCAGCCATTGTGGCAGGAAGACTGAACAGCTGTGGGCGAAGAGCGATGTGTTGTTACAGTCACGGGCTGGAGCGCACGACTTCGCGGAGACCGATTGCTGGTGCTGAACTGCTGTGAGGCTCGCGGTTGTCGAGATGATCAGATGACAGGTCGGGACTGAGAAGTTGCGATGCGCACGCCGAACAAAGTGGTTGCGGCGATTGTGGGGCTCTGCCACGTTTGGTGGTGCCTGCCGACAGGGACTTGCTGTGGGGACCTCCAGCCACGGCCCTGTTTGTTCCTGCTGTGTGTAAGTTGGGGGCTGGAGATAGCCTCACGCAGACCCAAACCAGCTGAAGCCGGGCCAGGTCTGGATAGAGCCACGAGATGATACGGCAAGGTCTGCAGCGACAGCTGCTGGGCTCAAGGGCGTGCTCAAACTGTCTGGAGCGGTTGTATGCTGGGACAGCAGGCTCAAGAGTGAGGCTCGACGGCCAGCAGGCCACAGGAGGTTTGCGTGCCTTCGGAAAGGCCTCGTCGAGAATTTTTGATGATAAGCGCGACAGTCAGGCGAGCTTCAGTAACAAGTGTCGTCCTCGATTGCAAAGAGGGCCACAAACACTCCAGCCAGAAGCACGATCCAGGACACAACGGCATGGCTCGTCAGGCCGACGATTCCACCAGGAAACGCCACCACCTCCACGACCAGACAGCACTGGGCTCTTCTCCGCCGTCCTCCTCGGGCCTATATACATATCCCTCGCGCTGCTTTCCGGAGAAGGGCTCGAAGACCGCCAAGGCGAGGCAAATCAGTGGGCAGATCTAATCAGCGACATCGTCACCCCCCCGTCTCCGGAAGTCTCATATTCCGATGCCGTGGACGGCAACGATGCTGAGGACGAAGGGTTCGGCGGTGGTGATGATGGGAATCTGCTCATCGGAGACGGCGAAGAAGGAGAAGAAGATGTACGAGGAGCCGGAGCAGGGAGAGCAGGAAGCAAACTGGAGAGATCACAGCCCAGCCCGGCCGAGCTCTGGCGCGCGCACATGCAGCGCTTTTTCAGCCTCGGCGTGCACCACCTCGGCGTGTACTTCCGCACTTCGGAGGTCGCGGACCACGGCCCGCTCCCGCTATCCGGCGATGCGGGGGCGTGGTACGGTCCCAGTATCACCTCCAAGCTCATCTCCGTGGAGGACGATGTTCCACCGGCAGCGCAAAACCACGACAGGGACAGCGGCAACAACAGTAGCGGTAGTGCCACCGGCAAAGGCCGCTTCGTCCTCGCCCAGCTCTCCTTCCACGATGTCGGCACCGACGAGTACCACGACCCGCACACGATCCAGGGGAGGGAGGAGTTCCGCCCGGGCAAGTGCGCGGGGGCCGTGCTCGACGACCTGGAGAGGCGGCTGCACCAGCTCGGGGCCAGCCGGGCCCTGCTGCTCACACTCGACGAGGACACGTACCACACCGTGTACTGGGACGGCCGGCGCTTCGTGGCTGTGCTGTTCCTCGAGTTCACGCCGTTGCCTGGGTCGTGAGAGCAGTGGTTCCGGGACTGGGACTGTATAAGATTGTGGTGCGGAAATTCGTTTTGGCAGCTACACCGCGCGGAGGTAGCAAGTATAAAATCGACTCCAGCAGTGACTTATACAAATAAATATCGTATCTAAGTATACGATGTTTGCGCGGTACAGCTAGCCTGAACAACACCTTACCCCACGTATGGAGAACACGGCTTGCTTGGAAGCAGGATTTGGCGCCACCATGCCGAGCATGCTGCTCAATAGAACATGTATTATGCATAGAGATGACTTTCTGGCGTTTGACATCCACTGAAACTACACAAAACTTACTGCCTCCTCTCTTTGCTCTTAGCGCTATCTCTATGGGGCGAATTATTTGCGTTCCAGAATGTATGCATGCAAAGAACTGGGAAAGAATTAGACCTCGTCGTCCACGACCTCCTATGCCTCGTCATCGATTTTGGTCGTCGCATCCCCCGTTCCGTCTCCGCCAATGGGGGCAGATGGCGCACCCGTGGTTGTCGTCGACGGCTGCTGTGTCCCTGCTGCTGGCGGTGCTGCCTCGGCGCCATTGTCCCTATCCAGCGCGAGCTCCTTGCGCAGCTCCGGCAGGAACCGGTCTATCCGCTTCCACGTCTCGGTCCAGAGCTTCTCCTGCTCCGGGTCTGTGCTTGGCGGGACGAGCAGCCCGTTGGATGCCATGATGAGGAGCACGTTTTTGAGGTTCTCTGGCACGGCCTCCTCCTGTTGAAGCAAGAATATACGTGGTCAGTTCAGACTTCAGAGTCCCTTGTACCAAATCGGGATTTGTCGTTGATCAAGACTTACCAGACTGTCGCTCTGCCCACTGTTCATCAGCCGGTCCATGATATCAATAATCTTGAGCCACAGGTCGAGCATGCCGTCCCACTGGGCAAGCTGCACGAGGTATTGTAGGAAGACCTTTGTCAGGAGCGAGGCGGCCTGCACTCGGGTCTCGCTCATGCCGTCCCGGTCCGACGAAAACACCTCGGGCTTGAGCAGCCGCGAGATGAGCGGGAACAGAACCTCGCTGAAGATCGAGGTCCACTCCTCGTGGTCGGTGCACGCGAGCTCCGGCGAGAGGAGCGACCGCTGAAGCGAGGCGAAAGCGAGATGGCGGACCTCGCGGCACGGGTTGGTGCACTGCTTCGTGAGCGCCCTGAAGATGGGGAGCCAGTAGGCGGACCAGGCTAGCATTTCAATATCAGTCTCGGAATCAGAAGTGATGTAGAGTAGCATTGTGGAATCGCTTACCTTCGCTGCTCTCAAGATGGGACTGCTTCATGAGATGAGGGATGCGAGAAGTCATGCTCGAGATGAGGTTGACAGACTTGACGCCACGTGCCACAACCGCGTTCTCACTAGTTCACAATGTCAGACGAAACCTCCACGATCGTGCTTGACTGAAGAGCGATCTTACCTAGAACCTTCCTTCTTCGGTGGCGGACGAGCATTTCTAGGGCGCTTCTCGCCCTTCTGCTCGGCCGCAGCACCGATGCGCGCTGCGGTCGCGAAATCGTTGAGCAGGGCGATGGCTGCCTCGTAGTTGTCGGCGATAATGGCCGAAGGTGTGCCAGTGACACCTCCTTCAAGGATTTCAAAGACGATCGGCGAAGAGCTAGAGCTCTCGCTCAATGTCCGCAAGATAAGCCAGAAGTCGGGTGATGTCATTATTTCGCTTCTCAGGGGCCCTGGCTGATCGATGCAGACCTTCAGACCCTGCAGCACGAGCTGGGCAGTCTTGGTAAGGGTCTCCTTGGGGAAGCTGGAGATCGTGTGGAGAAGCACCGGCGCGCGGACGAAGTCGTGATCCTAACAGGGCTGTCAGTTGTGCTACTGGCGGCAGTGAAAAGAATGGAACATGGCTTACATAGCTCGCTTTGAGGATGTGGAACTGGTAGAAGGCTGCTCGTGAGACGAGTGAAGTATGGTATCGCGATGCATCACGCAGAATGGTCTGCAATGTCTTCGCAACACTCTCTCCAACTGACTCAACAGTCTCCTCGTTACGGAGAGCAAGTACCGTCGACAGCTCCAAAATGTATACCATCTTCGGATCATAGATAGGCTTGTTGTTTGCTGCTTCAGTGCCATTGGGAGTTGGGGGAGGGACATTGTCGCCCTTGATAGTGATGACTGGTACCGAGGAAGGCTCGTCTTCGGGCAGCTCATCTAACAGAGATTCGACAAAATGCTCAAGCGACTCGGGGGACAGGTCACTATGACCAGGTCAGCTTCTGTCCATTTCAGAGATCAGTTCAAAAAGCGGACTTACATGATCTTGGCGAAGATGTCACCAATGTTGCAAGCCATTACGCAGTCCCTGGTGCTCAGCGCCCCATCTTCCTCTTCCTTTGACGGCTCCGGCGGATCGTCAGCGGCATAGCTTGAGATATAGCTTGACAACGCGGAGAAAAGGCCAGTATCGATCTGCTTCGTTGCACGGTCGATCACCTGAGGTGTGTGCAGAGGGATTTTGGGCAGCTTTATCCGCTTGGCAAACGAGATAAATGATGCAGGTATGTGCTGGTCAGAGAAATATTCGGCGTCCAGGTCAGAGCTGAAGAATGAGGGAATAAGAGAGTTGACAAAGAAGTTGAGCCATATGCGGATGATCTGGACACTCTGTCAGTAAAGAATGCGTGAAAAGAAAAAAAAAAGACGTGACGAAAGTCGCGAAGACAGGGAGCTCACATGTTGCCAACCGTCCTGGATGACTTCCTCGCTGCCCTTCACGATGTTGAATAATACAAGTGTAGCAAGCTGCCCCTTGAGGTCGCTGCCGAGCTTAACGGCCAGCTCACTGACCATAACGGCACTGCCATCCGACTGCTTGACCTCAGTGTTCAGGGAAGTGTTCGATAGGTCCTTTGCCTCTAGTGAAGACATGAAGCTCAAGTTTCGGATGATCCGGTCCAGTGCCTCGATGTTACCGTAGCGGGAAGCAATGCGAGCGCACTGATCAAACCCAGCCACAACACGGTTGAACACCGCGTCATCAGTCGCAGACATGAAGACATAGGACAAAGTAGAAATGATCGGCTTCCATGTTGTGGCAAACATGTCGGCATCGAAGACGTTTGTGTTGCAGACAACCAAAGGTCCAGCGCCTTCGGTCTTCAGGAGTAATTCCCTCCAGGCATAGCTGAAAGCATGAGCGTTATCGTGCTCGTCCGGCAGGATGATCTCGTTGCCCTTGATAGCTTCGAACACAGCCTCAATAAACTCTGGCGCGAAGTCCTTGCCGTTGTTGACGCCGCGCACGTTTCGCGAGAAGTTATCAAGGACCATGCGCTTCGCCTTTGGGATCTTCGGACTATGCTGGTCGACGTTGAGCATGATGATGGCATAAGTCAGAACGAAAAGAGCGTCCTCATCCGCCACGTCGTCAGTGCCGGATGTCTCCATATAGCGTTTCGCGAACGACACAATAATGCGCTCAATGAGAATGGACTCGCCAGGAAGACGGAAACTCTCCAGCAGCTGTCTGACAGCCTCATCGACCCGCTTGTCCTTGAAGTCGAAGAGGTTCATAAACTCTCCGAGATAGTCTTCATTGCCCTTCTTTGAGAGAAAATCGCCGAGAACCGCCTTGGAGACTCGAGTGGTGTTCATGAGAAAGGATGCCACAGAAGCAGGCGTGCCATCAATAATACCGTGCTCCTGGAGATAGCCCAACCCATCCTTGGGCTTTTTGTTGAACTTGTCTGTGCCCTTGATGATTGCCGTCTTCTTTCGTCTTTGCTCGTTGAGATGTGCTGGGTCAGGTACGCCTTCAGAGGATCCCTCCTCGTCCAGTCGATCTGCAATGAACTGGATGAAGCCAAGAAGAGCATCGAGGCACAGAGGGGGGACACTCGTTGTGCTCCATGTAGCTGAGTCTGGAAGTGCATTCCGCGACAAGAGGCCGATCATATCCTGACACATGTCGCCACGATTCGGGTCGCAGTCGTAGTTGACAAATAGCTCAACCAGGAAACCAGGCATCCGCACGAGGGCGCCCACACTTTCGACCATTGCCTGGCGGGCATCGGGTTTCCTCGCGCCACCTTCCATCCCCAGCTTTTGTCGGTCCTTCACCGGCACTGGTGTCGACCTGCCGCTGCCTGATTGCGACGATGGCGGCGGCTTTACTGAAGTTGGTCTTTGCGGAATACCTTCGTAGAGAAAAGGGTCAATGCCAGCCTCGCGCGGTATCTCGACCGGCGGGTGGAGGCAAGCCACAAGATACGAGAGGAAGAGCTCCTGTTGCAGCTTGAGGACGCCCCTGCATGTCTCCAAGAGCGTCCCAGCGACCATCAAGGACTCCTGCAGCAGTGCCATGTTGTCAGAACGCACCAGTTGGAACAGGTGGCGGCACAGGCGGTCTTCGGCGATGACAGCAAGTGACGTGTGTCGGGCAATAGAAGGGCCAGCGACCTCAAAGGCAACGTGAATGATGCGCAGCGCCATAATTCGCATGGTGTCGCCCTGCTGCTTGTCGCTGGGGTCCAGAAGGTCAACCAGGACCCTGAAGAGTTCCTTGATGGACGGCAACGAATAGGGCCTGATCTCAGCCGGCTCCGCAGGCTCAGACTCGTCTGTGACAGTCTCGGTCTCGGGATTCTTACCGGTAGTCTCGCTTTCAACACCCTCCGACGCGGTGGAAGGCCGTAGCTCAGCCTCCGCGGCGGGTCCATCTGATGAAGCGATTACGTCTGTTCCGTTCGTTGCCGGCGTCATCTTGATCCCGTCCATGTCGCCATTTGTCTGGGTCTCAATGGCCTCCAGATCGTCCGCGGCCTCGACCTCGAGGTACTTGAGGTGCTCGAAGATCAGCTGGCACATACGGACCATGGCAGCCTCGGCCGTTCGGCGCAGAAGCTCCGAAAGTCGTGACTGGCAGCACATGGTGAGGCCGCACTCCATCATCTCACAGACGCTCTCGTCGCTCAAGAGAGTGCCGCCTGGGCCTGACAGCATATCCTCCATCAGGTGTAGGATCATAAGCAAGACAACCTCGTCCTGCGCGGAGTCGCTCGCTTCGAACCGGCAATGCGTGATCGCCGTCGAGAGAGACTGCATGGCTAGTGGAAAGCGCGGGGATTCGGGACTTATGAAGCCGTATGACAGGAACTTCCGTATCGCTTTCAGGGCGAGAATCGTGATCGGTGCCGATGTCGACGAGGCTTGTATGACCTGCAGGAAGGGGCTCAGGAGTGCAGGCGCATCGAATTCGTGGATGTCTGCGATAGATAGGCTGTTAGCATATTCCTGGCTACAGAAGCGTAGTGCAGATGACATGGGACGGTCCTCGAACCTTTGCATCCTTGGAGATCGTGCCGAAGGCGCCCGAAGCCGGCCATGAGCGGGTTGTCCGCCATGCTCTTGCCCTTCTGCCCACGAAGACCCCATCTGTTGGCCACACCAACATCGAGCGAGCCGTCGCCGCCAAAGCCTCCATTGGAGCCCCTGCTCCCCGGCCTCAGCATCGGGCTCGGCGGTCCAAGCTGGATCGGGTTCGGGTTGCCGCCAAGGATGGACGAGACGGACGAGTGTGCCCAGCGTGCATGCTTGCGCATGACCGAGGTGACGGTGATGCATTCCGATATTACCAAGGCCACGGGGTCGACAGCGACCGCAACCGGGCGGCTCCGGTAGTGGGTGTCGGCTGTCATGTTCTGGGCGACGTGTGCTGTGTTGCTGTCGGGCGCGGCATCGGGCGCGGCGGAGGTGTTGGGACCGGCGGGCACTGCTACTGTGCTTACGGCCGCCATTGTGTCGTTGTCTTGCTCATCTCCGCTCATCCTCGCCGCAGCGGACCTTCGGACCAGGTAGAAATGGTTTCGGGCTGGGCTCGGTGATGGGTTGGCGTGAGGGTGTGTATCCTGCTAATGCTGCCACAAGGGAACGTTGGAGCTTGGCAGTTTGCGCTAAAGGGGCCAGCGCTGGAGGCTGCAGCTATTGCGATGCTGTCTAGGTGATGCTAAGGGGCCCAAAGCGGTGCCCTATACTGTGTCGTGGATCGCGACAGCAGAGAGGTGCTGTGGTCGAGGCTGCGTTGAAATCAGGTGAACTGTCTTCATGGACAATTGTCGAGGCTACATGTCATAGTGGTCTTTGGTCGCTGGCTGCAGGGGTGCACGAGGCCGTGCTAGCTCCAGCCAACTGACGTTGAGCTTGGAGGCCCAGCGCCACGGTGACCTCTAGCCCACTTGCACGGAAAAGTTGACAGCACGCTCGATCTCCCACAGTGAACAAACCACGGTGGCAAGTGGTGGTGAAAAAAGCTTCCTCGACACTTAACAAAGGGACACACGGTTTCCAATCGACTTTATAGTGATTTATTCTTGTCAGGCTTGAGTTTCTTTGTCAAGGCTGAACGCGAGCGTGCCAACCAGTGCACAGCACGGAAGCATGCTGGCCTGCCCTTCATGCTTTTGATAACCAGCAATAAGTCATTGTCTCCAAATGTGCAGCCCTCTGATATAACGCCGCCTGAAATACAATGTGCATACCTTTCCCCGTCTATATGATAGCATCTCTTCGTCGAGGCGGCTCCAGATCCGCAATGAGCCTTCTTTTTGCTGATACTTGCCATTTTGCCCTTCCTGAAGAGTGTTCATTAGCGGTGCTTGTTGGTTTCAAGCACGCCATGTGCTGGTGTCGCCACATCAACCGGCTCTCGCTCCAAGCTCAGACCCAATCCCTGGTAGCCTTTTCTGGGCTTTCAGATGGATCGTGAAAACTACCTTAAGACTCGGGTCTGACAGGGCGGTTCGGCTGCGACGGTGGTTTGGCCTTGCTGCCTTGTTGCCCAGAAGCAGCGTTTGCCGCTTCTTTGGCCGCAGGCTTGCCCTCCTTCTTGGCTTCTTTGGCAAGGTTCTGAATTTCAGCCTTGTCTTTCTCCCACTGGCTACCAGCGTCACCAAACTGCTCTTTGATGTACTTGGCTCGCGTTTCCCGGTCTTTTTCGGCCGCCTCCTTTGCAACGCGCTCTTTTTCCATTTCCTGAGCAGCCGAGTTAGTATAGCCTCTGAAGCGAATGACCTGCACGCTGTAGCTGTGACCTTACCTCCATATGTTTGATGTCCTCAACACTTGGCTCATACAAATGCCAGATGGTATAATGCGGGAGGCCAACCACTGAGAACTGCATGCGTTTCGCCATCTGTCGACATATGTTAGCACATTACTATCGATATTCGAGTTACCGCTCGTAGAACAGACCTTGCCAAAGCCTTCCGTTTCGGCGTGCTTCTGGAAGCTGAACGCAGGGAAATGGACACCGGATCGGAACACACGCGCTTTCGCGAGAATACTGACACCTCCAACGCCATCAAGGTCCATCTCCATGTCAGGATCACCGTAAGGGTCACGGAGGTATGCCAGGTGAGGGCGCCAGGTAGCGTACTCCGCATAGCCTTCGACAATGACAGCATCCTCATCGAGTGTGTCAGCAAGTGCCAGAGCGGTCTCCGACTCCTGCCAAGAGTTGAGGTCGTAGGGTTGTTCGCCTCCGAGCCAGTCAGGCAATGGCCGCCAGACGTTGGGAACGATGACGTCCTTGTTATGGCGCATCAGATCCTCCAAGATGGTGAAGGGTGCTGTCTCGACGTCAACATCGCGCCAGTACACCCATGAATGATATGGTCGAAGTGCAGCACTCAGAAGCCAATTGCGAGCTTGAGCCATCAGCTTTCTTCTACTCGCTTGCGCGGCAAAACCGTGCCGACTTTCGACGTCCTGGTTGACCTGTTGGCCGAAGTCTTTCTCAATGATGGAGATCTCGCCGTATGGCTGGTCGGGATCCTCGTCAGCTTGCAGTGCCTCCAGTCTCTCCACGAGCACTTCGAGGGTACGGTCTTTCGAATCCGAAACAAGGAAGGCGAGATCGATCAGTCGATGCGGGTAGGTGAAATTACGAAAGTGGGAGAACATCATGTTCATGTGCTGCTCGGCATCTCTGAGCGGGACGCACAGCAGGATTCGCTCTTCTCGTTCCCAGCCGCGCGCTGTCCCAACCACGTCTGAAAGATCATAGTACCGGACCGTGTCCATGAAGTATTCGCTGCCGCTCGCGGACGACAAGAGACCGAACGAGAATATTGTCGAAAGTTGGGAGGCGCCGGGCCACACAAAAAGGCTGAATAGAAAAGTGACGGTCGCGATGACGGCTATGCGGAATATTAAGTTCTTCCTTCGTCGCGAGGCGGGGGTCGAGCCTCGGGGCTGGAATCTGTTTGATCATGACTGTTAGACTTTGGTTCCTGCTGTGCTGGATCGTGCACGTGGGCTCGAGTGCGCGAACTGACCGGTGTGGTGACATGTCAAAGGTATCCTTGTTGCGAGGGTAGCCATTCGCATAAGCGCCCTGGTTCCTTGCCATCATTTTGGCGTCGGGCGATGATTTGTATGACGGCAGCATCTTGTGTGTATAGAAGCACAGGCGGTGCTGAGCGTGTCTAGTTCGACCAATTCGTAGGCGATGTGTCGATCTGTCTTTGAAAAGGGGTTTCGCGATGGCTTGGACGCCTTGACTGCCGCCAAGATTGCTGCACGCAGGGCGCGGGAAGAGGCGGCGGTAGACAATGTGGCCTGTCGGCCGTTGGGAGGGAGAATTGGTTGGAATGGGCCGGGAGTCGCCCGTCGAAATTCGGTGGCCTGGATGAATGCCACTATCGCCGTCTCATCGTGAGCAATGTCGTCCAAATGGCGTGGGTTTGGTAGAGCGCAAGGGAGGGAGGTCCAAGATCCCGGCAACAATGAAAGTTGGGGGTCGCACTTGCAGAGTGTCCTGTCAGAGCTGGGCTGTCGCGGATTGGACAGGCTAAGCATCGAGACTCGAAAGCCGGGTCCAGGGGTCGGTCAACTACTGTCGTATCAGAGATTGGGTGGGCCTCCCTGTCCCATTTCACTTTCCATTGTCACTGATGATTCAACAGACCAGGAGGCTCATGCGTGCAACTTGGTCAAAATCACTCGGCATCACCGGCACACGCCATCGTCAGCGGACTCCAAATTGGCATTCATCACAGCAAGTTACTACATTGGCTGTGGTGGCTTTCAGTCAGGGCCATCTCGAGTCGACTTCAGAGCCGCTCCAATGCGAACCACGGTGTCGCCCATCAAGATACACACTGTTGTCAAAAGAACAAGGAGACCACCTGATATTGCTTTGCTTATCGACTCCGCGCTTGCTGGCCAGCGAGCCATCACAGGTTCTCTGCGCTTCTTCTGGTGGTCTCTGATTCCTCAGCCCGCCTCCAAGATGCCAGAGCGGTCACCGCTGCTAGGCCTGCAACAATGGTGCAAACTTGCATGTTGATCCTGTAGGCGTCACTGGCTAGCTGTCTAACGGTCTCGAGTGCACTTGGCGTGATGCTCGCAGAGACGAGCTGGTCGGGAGACACATGGGCCAGCTCCGGTCCAAGTTTGGTGCCCAGAACCGCAGACGAGGCTGCAATACCTAGGCTGCCACCAAGAACTCGAAGTTGGGCAATGAGTCCCTGGGCAGATGCTTTGGGTACAAATCAGCACAGTCCAAGTGACTAGTAGGTTCAAAGTGATACTGACCGTGGTCTTCCGGGTTCGGCTCCAAGGCCGCTGTCATTGTTGTTGTGGAGATACTGATGCCAAATCCAAGGCCCACGAAAACGAGGAATCCGAAAGCTTTCGCTTCTAGTTCCGGCTCGCTCGATAAAGTCGTGAGTAGCCCCGTCCCAACCATCGTCAGGCCTGCAGCGAGCATGAGCGCCGCCGTAGTGTTATTTCTGCGCCGAAGTAACACGGTCGATACCGCAACTCCTATCGCATTCGCGAAGAGCATCGGTATTAAGAGCAGTCCCGCGATCATGGCACTTTTTCCATTCACGATCTGAGACCTCAACGGAAACGCGAAGATGATCATGATGTACACGAAACCAAGTAGGACAGTGTTGAGAAGTGCTGAAGTGTAGACGCTGTTGCGTAGCACATGCAAAGGCAAGGCTGGCATGAGGCGAGTCTTCCAGTACTTTGCAACAACCTGACTCCAGCCCAGGAGCGCCGCGAGGCAGGATAAGCCAAGGATCAGAGGCACAAGGAAGACGGCTTGCGACCACTGGTCGGGCTGTGAGGCTGCATTCTGGAACGAGAAGACCACCAAAACCACTGCACTGATGAGCAGTACAGACCCGACATAATCGATCTCGCCCCAGCGCCTTTTGCGGTGACCACCCTGCTGGTCTGATTGTGTCGGCCATGCTAGAAACGCAAGCCCAGTGGACAAGGCCCCGATCGGACCGCTAACATATTTTTGTGAGCTTCACATTTTATGGCAAAGGTTGGGGAAGGATGTTCAAACTCACTTGATCCAGAATATCCAACGCCAACTGGCAAATTCGGTTAGAGCTCCGCCCAGTACGGGGCCAGCCACACTTGATAATGTGATGATCAAGCCGATCAGTGCCCCTGTGAATTGTTGCAGCTTCGGCGGCGCCAGCTCCAGGCTACATATCATACCGATGGAGTACAAGCCGGATCCACCAACTCCCTGCAGTGCCCTGAATGCGATGAGCTGTGGCAACGTCTTCGCGAAACCGCAGGCAAGGGAGAACCCTATAAATATTAGATAAAAGATCAAGAATGCGTTTCGCCGTCCGATCACGTCAGAGATCTGTGCAGACAGCACGGCCAGCGCGAGGTAGGACAGTGTATACGCCAGCGCGACCCAGTTGAGTTCCTGCAGGCTCTGAAATTCAGCACCGATGTGGAATAGGCTCGTTGCCACGATTGCGGCCTCGAGGAATGCCAGAAACAGGCCGATCGAGATTCTGGATGGGCTATCTAGTCAGTATGGTGCCTCTGGCTGGATCGATTCGACGGAGAGCACGGACCCGATATAGAGGCAATAGACACGTGCGGTAGACACGTCTTGGGAGTAAAGTCCACCGAGGTTGGTCTGTTTTGGCGTTGGCGTGGCGTCTTCGGCCAAAGGTGGCATCTTCTGGCCGCCAGCCGTCTGGCCCGGTGCTTCTGTCATCGTCGCGATGTTGGTCCGGAAAGACTGGTCTCTGAGGCTCTGCATTGTCCTTTCTAAATAACGGGAAGCTTTGTGCAAGTCGTTCTTGGCCACAAAATCATTTCTCTTAAGGGACGTGTCTAACAAAAGTAGGGCAGCAAGGCTTTTGAAAGCCTCGGGCATAAGGTAACTATCCCACAGCCTCTTCAGCATCAGACAGGCGGCACTGGACGAGGTGTGAGTGCCCTGTATGAGCTGCCATAAGCTGGCCTGGTTGTACTCCACAAACATGCCTCTGTGCTGACGAACTTGTTGGTCCCTGGCAACAACGCGGACACTGCATTTGCCCGTCTGCCATGTTGGAGCATGCACGAGATGCGGTCAGCTATGTTTGTCGAGCGTGAAAGGTATTGTTTGCAGCAACGTTTCCCGATATTGTTGGTCTGTAAGCCAGCTGTGGCGCCTGCAAGTGCGGCTCGCATTCGCACCTTTGGGGGCGGCTGGGTGGAGCTTGTTTCGATGCCGTTGACCTGGATAGGCCATTCATGTGTCCCGACTTTTCAGCTGGGCTTGGTGAACACATCGCACAATGTCTGGAGACTCTAAGGTGTTCGTGGCAGCGGTCTGGCTCTGTATCTTGAGCTTGACGGTATGGTTCTCGAGCCGTAGCTTGGGATCTTCATTCAGGTTCTGCGCAGAGTGACTCCGGGAATAGACCACAGAGCAATACATATTAGACACGTAAGAGATACGCTTTGCCTTGATGAGCAAATTACGCTCGGACCTGACAGTTCGCTTTTATGTACCGGCTCTGGGAGGAGTGTTTGCATCTCTGGGCATTGAGCCTTCGGAGCTCTCGCACCGCCAGCAGCCAGCCACAAAGGCCGGTGTTTCAGCCACTGAGCAGGAAGTGGTTGCTGCCTGAGCTGTGGCGGTGTTGTTACAGAGCGCGGAAGCTGGTGGGGTCCAGGTTTGGGGGCCATGTCAACCTCGTCCACTGCTTCCAGGTTCCAGGCGGTGCTGTCAGAGAGTCGGACGCCCAACGAACCGGCACCGGCACCTGTACTCTTGGACGACCAACAGTGCGGCTCATTCTTGGCCTCACACGCCTCAACGTCACACAAGCGATCTGCACTTTTATGGTCAGCTTCTGCCTTTTCCCTCGCATTATTCCACATACTTCTGGTCCGCGGCCAGCCAAGAGCGGACAAGATAACCCAAGCTCTACTGCTATCACAACACGGAGGTGCAGTGGGGTAGCTGTCGCCCTAGCCCGTTCAAGATGACGGAAGTCGTGATGAGCCAGACACCGCCCATCCTCCATGGGCCATCGGAGAAGGAGAAAAAGTACGACCGGCAGCTTCGGCTGTGGGCAGCCAGCGGTCAGGCTGCTCTCGAGTCTGCCCACATCCTGCTGGTGAACTCTGGCGCCGGAACAGTGGGTGTTGAGGCTCTCAAGAACCTCGTTCTGCCCGGTATGTGTATATTCGCCAGGCATAGCTACTCGTTCGCTTGACCTCGCACATGGAGACTGACAACGAAGCTTCTAGGGATCGGCAAGTTCACGATTGCAGATGAGGCCGTCGTGACTGAAGCAGATCTCGGTGTCAACTTCTTCCTCGACCAGAGCAGCTTGGGCCAGCTGCGCTCTGAGAGCTCTGCCAAGCTTCTGCAGGAACTGAACCCAGAAGTTGAGAGCGACTACTTCCCAAAGGATGGAGTGTGTGCCGACATCATCCCTCTTCTTGCTCTTTCGCCATTACTTACCACTCTGATCATAGGACAAACTTGACCTCAAGAAAGTTCTTGGAGCATCACCGTCCTTCACCGTGATCCTTTACTCCCACCCGATATCTCCAGAGAACCTCGCCATTATTGAGGAGTATGGGAAAGTTCACAATACGCCTTTGTTCGCCATGCACTCTGCTGGGTTCTATTCATACTTCCGCATAAATCTGCCCGGGACGTTTCCAGTTGTCGACACACACCCGGAAGTCGAGAAGACAACCGACCTCAGATTGCTCAATCCATGGTCTGAGCTCACCGACTTCGCCGAGGAGATGACTCGCGATCTTGATAGCCTCGACAACCACAAGCACGGCCATGTTCCCTACCTCGTGCTCCTACTGCACTTTCTCAAGGAATGGCGAGACAAACACAGTGGAGAGAACCCTATATCGACAAAGGATAAGAAAGATTTTCGTGCCTTTGTCTTGTCCAGAATGCGCAGCGACAACCCTGAAGGCGGCGAAGAGAACTTCCAAGAAGCAGAGGCTGCGATCAACAAGAACGTGGTCGCTTCCCATCTCGAAGACGGCGTCAAGGAGATTTTTGAGCATCAGCTCACACACGAGGTACGATGCCTGCAAAGATCACCAAGTTCATGGCTGACCACAAGACAGTATGAGAATCGCTCGACATTCTGGCTAGTGGTCGCTGCTGTGAAGCAGTTCTACGAAAAGCATGGTTGTTTGCCAGTCCCAGGTGCCATACCAGACATGAAGGCCGAATCGGACGTATATGTCAAGCTGCAACGTGTTTACAAGAACAAGGCCCAGAAGGATGCCCGGGAAATCTTCGACACTGTGAAGTCGATGCCAGGCGGGGGCCGTGCAGAGTATGCAGACATCGAACTGTTTTGCAAGAATGCACGGTTCGTGAGACTGATCAATGCGGCGCAAGAAGCCAAAGGTCTTGATGCCATATTAGGTACGCTGAACACATCAGCCTGATTCGGCACTACCCAGAAACTGATTGTAATCTGTAGAGGCCGAACTCGCCAAGGATGCCGAAGCCGAAGCAATGTATGAGGCAACCGGCGGGGCGTTCAGCATGCCCAAATCCAACCTCTTCATATATCTCGCACTCCGGGCGACAGCACACCAGCCCGAAGCCACCGCAGGAGACATCATCGATACCGTCTCTAAGCTCGTCCCCGGCGCAAAAGACAGCGAGCGTATGTTGCAGAGTGCTCAGGAGGTCGCCCGGGCACAGGGTGGCGAGCTCCACAATATCTCGGCCTTGACGGGCGGCATGGTCGCGCAAGAGACCATCAAAATCATTACCAAACAGTACGTCCCCATTGACAACACATGCATATTCGACGGAATAAGCAGCCGCTGCCAAGTCCTTCACCTGTAAGGGCGGGAGTGCCTTGAACAGGGGTCGGCTGGCTCAAACGGTCGACGCTGGAACGACGTTCCGCCTCCCTCGCGTCGACAGGAGTTAGCATCCACCACACACGCACACTTCCTGCAATCAAGCCACGAAGCGCTCGGCTTAGTGCGATGGACGCCTTGGCGCCTGCCACGATACTACCTCACCATCATGAAGAGCCTCTCGACTACCAATCTGAGCGGTGGTAGTGGGGTCTGCGCCGGAACTGAGGCCCTGAAAGCGACTTTGCATTGCGGCGACATGCACGTCGCTACTCTTGCGGGTTGCAGGAAAAGGTGGCGGCGGCAACATGTTGATAGATGCTCCAGGTGACCGGCTATATCGCATCGCCACTGTGGGGACAAGACAATAGATGAGATTTACAAAGCACACGGCCATCCGGATCCTGTCCACAGCTGCACACATGTGGAACTACTACTCCGTACGAAGTAGCGAGGTTACCACAGCGATTGCGGCGCATTGTCTCTTTAACGGCATCGCCCGTGCCTCCTCGCTTGTCACCCTGTCGGTAGAACCGAGACGGTAGCTCGCAGAATCCCAAGATCCGGAATCTGGGGTATGGGGAAGTTTACGGTAAGTGTGCCTCTGCCGACTTTGCTGAGCCGCATCGACTACCCAACCTGGCCAGTGAAATGAATGACCTGACCTAGAAAGCTGTCTGCAATATCACCGGGCACTATGATCTCCAAGTGATGTGTCGCCCGGCAGTGGAATCCATCGGATCACCGTCCCCTTAAGTCCGCCACCCGTGCCTGGGGACTGACACATGAACGATGCTTCTGCATAATGGGCCCTCAGGTGCCTGGGCTGGGGTGAAAAGGCGGACAGACCCTGCTAGGTATAGCTTGTCACTATTACCGCCAGTCACCTCAGTTATCGCACCACCACCCATGAGTTCATCCTGCCGGGTGGTGAAAGATCGCCAGCTAACGGGCCAGGAGGGGTCGAAACAGGACCCCCCCCCCCCTCCCCACCTCTTGACCTTGATTCCTCGGTACTTGACGTGGACGGAGAAGGACGTTGACTAAAGTCGACACAGAAGCGAGCCGCTGCGAAGAGCCGAAGCCAACGACAAACAGTGTGCCTAGGGGACATGTTGTGGCGCAGGTGATCATCGTGGAGCAGCCACCGCTGCTGCCTTGTCGGCGAGATTACAACGCATGGTGGTCAAATCGTTCTTGCATGTTCGAAAAGCGACGACAGTGTTCAACCACGGATCCGTCGGCAGCATTGCCATGCTCATGTGACCACATTCGACATGACAAGCTCGAATCTGTCCTTCAAGTAATGTAACGTGAGGTGAGGGCCGCAGGTGAAGCGATGGGTTAGGGGTGCCGTCTTGCCTGGGGATGCAGAGCTATTCCCGTGGCTCTGCAGGAGGCATTTACAGACAGGAGCCTGCCGCGAGCAAAAGGCACACCGTCCTCTGGAAGCGAAATGCTAACGACAGGGCTTGGCTCGGACGATGCTTGGGGGCTGCTCGGATCGACGCGGTTAAGCACTGGTTCTCTTTCGGAAGGCGCTGGCAGGGGTGGCAGACGCGCAAGGGCAGTGACAGCTTCCGCTTCTGGCCCCAGCATCGGCGACCCCAGCCTGCCATCCTGCATGGCCAGGCCTCGGCGGCGAAATCATACTTCCAAAGTTCTCTCCGCCAACCAGGCCAGCGACAGTCGACGGACGACCAGGTACGGACATGCGGCCCTGGCTGTCCTGCAGTTTCAGACCTCGGTGACCTGTTCATGCCAGGTGCTCTCCTTCCGTCGAGTCATCTTCCCTGCCTGAGGACGGCAGTGCCGAACAACAGCATAGCGAAGCTGCTGTACCTTGAGGGCTACGTACATGCACGCCGACATATCCACGCCGGCCAGGACGACATCATCGGCGCTCGAATAAGTCGCGAAACACCATTGTACCGCCTTGGCGGCCTCGGATTCCGCACGTGTATGCTCTGACACGGCCCTGTCGGTCAGCCTAGCAATATTACGCTTTGCAGGACACAGCTCGATATGATGACACCTCTATTCAAGACTTCCCCAGGCACGTTGGACCAATGACACTGGCTGCCGCTCAGGACCGGGGAAGCAGAGTGGGCTCTCTTTACGGGCTTTTGTATGTGCGGGCAGCTCGAGCCGCGCAGGTCTCGAGGCGTGCGCGGGTGCAGGCGACTAGATGCAGCCGGAACGAGTACCATCCCATCTAACCTGCTTGTCACGAGCTCGATCGCCTCGGCCGTGGCTGTCGATGCTTGGGAATGCCGCTTCCCCATGGGGAACCGTCATCGTTGAAAGCCCCAGCGTCAGCCCACAACAGCACGGGTCTTTGCCCAGCACACAACACAGCGACTCGTGCAACTACGACCTGCCGGCTGCAATAGCCTGAAGGCAGTTGAGACAGCACACCACCATCCGCCAAACGGACCCTCAATGCATGCGCGGGTCTGGTGAGGTGCCAGCATATACGCCGCTTGCCAGGTGCCCTCGACGCGGTTTGCTGCTTTGGGGCCGTTGCTGTGGGTTCTTACTTACCTTGCTCTGGGGTGGTCCTCTGTCGAGTTCTCCCACCAGCCATGTCAACAGATCGGCAACCCCAGTCTGGAGCAGCACCCTTGCCCATCATACCCCGGAAAATCGTCTTTAGGCGAACCAATCATTTTTGCGGGATGGCCGATTTCATTTTTGCCTATATGCAGCAGGTCATAAGTCCAGGTCGAGCAGGAACGCCGACGCGCAAAGAAGTCATGATCACCATTCAAAACTCGCAGGGAGTGGACCCCTACCTTGACGACTACCGGCACTGTTGTCGACCGTCGGCCCTGACTATGTCACCTTCTCGTCACTCTCCGCGGGGCACTTCCTCCCCGTTGACATTTTAGTTTGACCCCATGCGCGACGGACAGGCATTCCTGTAGCTTTTGCGATTTCGAGCGGCCCGAACCTCCTAGTAGCTGCGACGCTCTGAACCCCGCAATGCTCGAGGGATACGACAACTTAGTGAAACAAGCCTGGCTGTCAGTCTCACTGCGCACACTTGCAGCCTCTGCGGCGGGAAATGACGTTCGTGCTGCAGAAGCCTCAAAGAGTCATCCTGGGTCTGCCCAAAAGCCTACTGCGCGTTGTGCATCGTCGGCTTCAGCTCGCCTTTCAGAATCTCCGTCTTATCGGAGTTTTGAGGATCCGGGGCGTCCGACTATGAATTGATTTCTTGGTCGTGAGCTGTTGTGAACGCCTCAAGGGCGTCGGTCGCAGCAGGATTAATCTATGGCGCATGTCAGGTGCCCACGCGCATGCACTCCAGGTTTTTTGCCCGACAGGGTGGCGGCCAGACTGCAAGCATAGCGAAGTGCAAGGGGTCAGATCTTGTGGCTTGCGTCCTTGTACCATGTACGGTCCACAGCGCGCTGGATTGTGGTTATGCTGCCCTAGCCCAGTGTGGAAAAGGTGCAAACTCGACAACGAAACGACCACTGACGAGCAAGCTCCCCATGCCACTAATGCGGGACATGCATGAGGATAGACGGCATATTCTTCCGCACCTCCTAAGCGACAGAAGCGACAGCGGCGCCCACGACGCAGCACGAAGACGTGGTGTTGACACCAGTCTCGCCGCCATGGCTGCCGCTGCCGCAACTCTCTGAGTGGTCGGACAGCAAAACAGCAGCGCCGCTGAAGATGTCTGCCTGCATACAGACTGCAGGGAGGAGAGCAAAGTCATCACACAGCAAGATCTGGATTCGGCTCGTTCCGCGAAGGCACGGACAGCCCATGACACGCAGCCGGACCACCGTTTTGAGAGTCCGGCTTGGGAACGCAAGCACGGACGCCTGCTGATCAGCCCGCCGAGCTGACGAACGCCGGCGGGTGAGCGACAAAGCAAAAATATATTCAAGACATGTTACAGGTGACCCTTCGATCGTGGTGAGTAGTGCAGGTGAGATGATGGTGCGTGGGCGCCTGGGACACTGCTTGCATTGACGGTCGGGTTGTGGGCGCGGCGGGACGAGCTGCCAACCTCAGAATGGGCTCACCTCGGTCGCACTACGAGGGGCCCGGCTCTTGTCCACCCCGCCAGCGAGGAAGCTTGACGTCTGTGACGTGGTTTGTCGTTTTGTCGTGGCAGGGATGACCCCTGCTGGACTCGAGTCGAGCCGCGCAGTGTACGGGACAACTGCCGGACGAGTGGCCGCTCAACCTGAGCAGTCTCGTCGTCTGATATTCGCCCACTCGAGTGGGACTATGCCCTAGGAGGATGGCCCTGGGCTCCGGAACCCTCGAGCTTCCGTTACCGGCCTGGTCCTGGTCGTCGCCCGCACGTTGTGCGATGACTTGTCACAACGAGCCGTGAACCCGGCAGACTCCAAGGACCTGACACGGCAGAGGAGGCACCCCTGTCTCACGAGATCGCAGCCAATCGCTTCTTCTCGACAATCTCTATACTGGAGAAGCAGCCCTTCTAGAGCGTCTGGGATTCTGAGATGAGCCCCGCTCGGGCAGGGCGTGTCGACGGCGCCTACGCAGTATTAGGAATGTGCTGGGTTATCGGCAATGATCGATCGAGTCGTGATCGAGGTGCTCTGCGATGTGACGCCTGTGACCTGTCAGTCACGGCAGCTCCTGGGCAGCTCCTGGGCAGCTCCTGATACCCGGCATTGCTATTTTTGCAACGAGCAACAAGGGATCGGCTCGACAGGCACTCGGGCTGCCTGGGGCTGTGTGACGGACTCGAACGAGTCGAACGAGGCCAGGCGATGGTGCATTACTCGCTGTCGGGTCGAGTGCTTCATCCAGAGTGCGGAGCAAATGGCCGGCGTGTTCCTGGCGGCGCCAGAACAGCCGGCAAGGTACCGTGCTCGAGGCACCGCGGCCCCTGGGCACCCCACCCCGCTGCGAATCTTGTTCTGCTTGGTGGCTTTCGCTGTTCCCTCCCGTTTTTCCTCGGCCCCTGCCCGGCACCCCTGCTTCGGCTCAAACGCTCGACTCGATGCTGATCGACACTGCCAGCCAGCGGCACATCGCCAGATCCCAGGGCAGTGTCCCATGGGCCATGCCGTTTGGCCTTCCCAATCCTGCCACGCACCCCGTGCTCGCCCTCCTGTCAGGCTGCCTGCCACGCGAGCTCAAGCTGTCAGTCATGCACGACGGCTGCCCGCAGCCTCGACACATGTCGACTGTGTATCAGTCTCTGGCACAGGGCCACAGAGCAGAGTGCCTGATGCCGAGGCTGTCCAGGCTGTCCCGGCTGCTTGTCCTTTTGTCTGGCGGGGCTTCGACGACAATGGCGGAAACAACACTCGGGCCAGCAGACACTGCCGTGTTTCGCGATCGTACGCGCACAGCCGCCCACCGCAGAACCGCGCGTCTTTAAGCTCAAAACGTGACCGCCCAGTTCCAGCAAGCCCTTGAAGCTGGGGGGCGGTGATATCCAGACCCTCCCGTCCGTGCAGAACCCGTCTTGGAGGGGAGTGAGTGGCCCCCCTTGAGGTGACGGTTAGCAGCACACAGACATAATAATACCCTTCCCAGTCCTCATCATATTGTGTGGATGGGTACTTGGTACACTCCTCCACACCCCCGGGCACTCTCCACAGTCCAGAGTGTGGACGACTAAGGTACATGCATGGCCGGCATTAACCTGCCTTGGTCCATCGGGCAAGGGTTGCTGTGGCCATTCCGAACCTCGACGGCTTGGTCAGTGGTCACTAACACCATGGCATGGTCCCCAGGGTGGCGGGTTTCTCCGCCGGCTCGACCTCAGGCCTCCACAGGCACCAAGAGCCCGTTCATCTCGTCGACCGCCACAGAGACATGGCAGGGGACTCTCCGGCATCACGTATATAGTCTTTCACTCCGCCACCAGGGGGAGCTCAACCCGAAATAAGTGTTCTAGGGAGCACTACACAGTCGTGTAAAGAGTCGTTGATCGGCAGTACCTACAGTGCTTCACCTGTCCTCCTGCGTCTTTGACTTATACCCCTTGCACCACTACACTCTTCTTCCACGACGACAGGTCAAACACAATGGCGCCTTCCATCACCATACCTGCCCAAGGAGGCATGTTCCATACCTGTGAGTGGGCGATAGTAGCATGGTCCGCCGTGGCCCAGTCACAGCTAACACTCCGTAGTCCAAGGAGTGACACCTCGCAAGCAATCCGCAGAATCGTCAGAGGGATCCAGGTCCAGCCACGCCGGGGTCTCGAAGAGAATCACGACACCACACGCTTGTGCCGAGTGCAAGCGCCGCAAGATGTAAGCATATTGCCATCTCCAAACTTGAGGCTCGAGTCGGCACACTAACACCGCCAAAGTCGTTGCGACGGACAACAACCCTGCAGTCAATGCTTGTCGAGCCGTGCTCCGAAGCGATGTTTCTATGACAAGCACCGCCAGAGAGTCATCCCATCACGAAAGTATGTTGATTGCTACTCTCGCATGCACATTTTGGGGGCGGGCTCACTAACATCTCCAAGGACATTGGAAGCCTTATCACAATCACTCGAGGAGTGCCGCTCCATCCTGAAGCGGTTATTCCCTAGTCAAGATATCCAGGCTCTGCTGCCTCTTCACCGACAACAACTACTCGAGCTACTTGGGAAGCCCGACAATGGCGCCGCCAACGGACTACCATCACCACCACTCAACCCTTCCCCAGTCCCTCTCGACATGAGTTCGCCATCAGAGAACGGCTTCTCTGCCTTGGAGCACATGTCCTGCCAGGATGTGGACTGGGACGAGGATCACCACTCGAACCAGAGTCTCTCGGACGTAGCCGACGATGTCAGCTCTCTCTCATTCTCCGCGGACCGCCAAGCCTCCTACCTGGGTGCATCTTCCATAAAGGCTGCGCTCATGGTGATGCTGAAGGTCCAGCCTGGACTCCGGAACACGATGACTACACCCTCATTCAGCAGTGTCGAGATCGGTCACAACATGCCAGTCATGAAGCAGAAGAGTACGACGCCGACGGAGCCACAACGCGTGCCTTGGTCGTGGAAGGGCCAGACACTCATCGACGCATACTTCAAGCGGATACATATCTTCATCCCGATGCTGGACGAGGCATCCTTCCGCGCCGACTACCTCGAAGGTCAGCGGTTCGACGTGCCCTGGCTGGCGCTCCTCAACGCAGTCTTCGCTATGGGCAGCATCGTCGCGATGAAGTCTGACGACTACAGCCACCTCAACTACTACACTCGGGCGATGGAGTACCTTCCTATTGAGTCCCTGGGTAGCAACCACATCGAGACTGTCCAGGCCTTGACGCTCATCGGCGGCTACTACCTCCACTACATCAACAGACCCAACATGGCGAACGCAGTGCTGGGAGCAGCCATCCGCATGGCGAGCGCCCTGGGCCTGCACCGCGAGAGCCTCGCATATGCGCCTAGCGGGAGCAGCAACGACATCACGGCCACAGAGACACGCAGGCGCACCTGGTGGAGTCTGTTCTGCCTCGACACCTGGGCCACAACCACACTCAGCCGGCCATCCTTTGGCCGCTGGGGTCCTGCAATCAACATCAGGGCCCCCGAGGCTGGGGTTGCCTCCGGGCGTGACTCGGCGCAGCACGCTGGCATCCTGCCGCTGATTGAGAACATCAAGTTCTGCAAGATTGCTACGCAGGTGCAGGATCTGCTTGCCATCTCCCCGCTGCTACGCGCCGAGGACCGATGCAACCTTGACGGCGAGCTCGTCAAGTGGTTCAGCAGCCTGCCATGGCTACTCCGCACCAGCGACCCCTGCGCGGAGCCGCTCTTCATTGCCCGCTGCGTGATGAAGTGGCGGTACCAGAACCTGCGGATGCTCCTGCACCGTCCCGTGCTGCTCAACCTGGCCAGCAGCGGAGCGTCCCACGCCGCCGAGCACGACATTGTCGCCGTCGAGGCCTGCCGCGACCTTGCCCGGCAGACCATCGAGGATATCTCGCGCGAGTGGGCCCGCAACCAGATGTCGGGCTGGAACGCCGTCTGGTTCCTCTACCAGGCGGCCATGATCCCGCTCGTCAGCATCTTCTGGCAGTGGGACAGCCCGCGCGTGCCCGAGTGGCAGAAACAGATCGACATGGTCCTCGAGCTGCTCGAGCAGATGGAGGACTGGTCCCTCGCCGCGCAGCGCAGCCGCGAGGTCGTCTGGCGCATGTACGAGGCGTCCCGCCAGCTCGAGCCCACGCTCCTGCGCCGCCGGGCCAGCAGCCACCACGCCGCCGCCGCCGCATCTGCCACGTCTACTACAGCGCCCTTGCAGATGAGCCTTATTACTTCTGCCACCACTGCTACAGGGGTCACTGCTTCCGCTGCCGGCAACATGCTGTCTATCAGCGGCACCGGCAGTGTCGGCGGCGAGATCCACATGTCCCCCATTGGGCTGGAACCCGAGGGCTTCGGAGACATGATGAAGATGCTCGACCAGCACGGCCTGTGGAGCATGGACGGCATGGTCTGGGACATGTCTGGCACCTCGGTCCCCGGCGGCGCGGGGCCCGCCGAGGACGACGACTGGACGTCACAGTACAACCACCACAACAACGGCGGTGGCGGCCTCCCAACAGGCGACGGCAGGTTCGTCGACTACGGGGCCATGCTTGGGGCAGGTGCTGCTGCGGTGGCGGGGCCCGGCAGCAGCTGCGGGACCGGCGGCAGCGACGACGGCGGCGTTGAGCCGTCGCCTTTCTCCTTTGCCCAGTGAGCGATCGCAACTCAAAGAGAAAAGCAACCGACAGAAAAGCTATATTGTTTCCACTATGGGGGCGTGTGTGTCAAAAAAAAAAAGGTGTGATGGAGGTAGGGTGGTCCAGGCCTGCGGGAGGACCATCCGGGGGGACAAGGGTCAGCAACGAACCATGCAGGACGAGGGACCTGGCCCCAACGATCTGACGAGATTTATGATATGGAACTTTGTTGTATGGCTATGGAGTTGTACTGCGTACGGACTGCTTGGCATCATTGGCTTTTTTGCGTCGTTCTTCTTCTTCTTCTTCTTATTCTTCCTTTCCCCAGTGTTATACCTCTACATTACATTATGGACTTCACTTCTTCGTCCTCTTCTTCCAACCCGCTCAGGGGCCTTCTTGGCATGGACTGCCGGGGGGGAGCGGGTGGATGTTGTACACACTTCTTTTCCTTTTCTTCTACAAAACAGACCTCTCTGACTTACCAGCATCTGGCGCATCGGCATCTTGGAGATGTGATTGGCCGGGCTGTTTACATATACCCAAAATTACAAGTTTGCCGCTTCCTTTTTTATCCCCCAAATTTTCAAACGTCAGATGTCTCGCTCGCCTGTATCTGTGGTGACGTGTCCGTTCTGTTTGCCATGCTTATAAGATTATGCTATATCGTTGCCACCAAGGGCCCATCTATCGGAAACGGGTCCGTGTCGAGACCCCAAGCCCGCTGTGAAGTCATCGCTGTATGTATGTGTTTGTACTTGCCTGCCTGCCTGCCTGCTGGCGGGTGGACTTTGTGTGGCACGATCCTGATATGACACCACCATGACAACTCCTCCCTGTCTGCCTAAAGGTACATTCATACATTTCAACGCCAAAAACAAAAGCCCGAGCTCCGATATTAACGTCAGAGAAGTGACCCTGCCCCAGCTCGCCCCGTGACGAGCAGAGGAGGGATCTTTCGCCGCCCCTCCCCCCCTTTTTCGTCACTGAGAAGAGAGGGGGTTTTCCCGATCCTGCCCTCCTGAACCCTACTATATTGAACAATGATCAGCTGCGGTGGGGGGGAGGCAAAGCGAGGCGGGAGCCTCAGCGCTGGCAAAGTCATCAAAGTCGTCTTTTAATATAAAAAGTGGCCACCAGACGTACCCTTCATACCTACCCGCCCGTCCGTCCACCTAATACCCGGCCGGCGCCTGGCGTGTGTACCTAGGTACGTGTGTGTGTGTGTGTGTCGTACACGAACACGAAAATACATTGGGACCAGGCCAGGGGGGCGGGATATCTACCGGGCGAGCGCGTAGTACCTACGCGGTAGATCACACACATACCAGCACCACTTATGTTGCACAGGACGACGGGGCATCGTTTCCTTGTTAGGTGCTGTTATTGGATGATGATAGATGAGTGAGCCATTACAAAGATCTCGTGGGCTTGTGCTTTTCGTCCCTGATCTATCTGAGTTCGTTCGTCTCTCTCTTGTCTTCTTTCTCGGCCGACCCGCGCCCTGACGATTGGTGTGAGTCATGTAACACCCCCCCCCCTCTCCTTTCCGGGAAGATGGGCGATGCTTCCTTCCCTGTCCGAAGCAAGAGCCTGTCGTGATATCGAGACACTGGTATGAGTGACGAAGCTCTTGCCTCTGCTGGCTTTTGGGGACCGCTCCGCGGCTACCTGCGGTATCATCGAGACGCAGAGGCAACCGCGCTGGGAAGGCGATTCGGCATGTCACCCTGACATCGAGGTGTTGTCCCTTTCGATGTCACGCCTCGAAAGAAAGAAAAAAAAGCGGTTCTACCGCAGTGGAGCCTCCAGAGAGCTCTGAGCATACGTTCGCTCGCTCGATAGGTCAAGGTAGGGTACCATGACTAAACAAAACAAAACAAGAAAAGAAAAGAGGAAACCACAGAAGCCGTTGGAGAGTACGAGGGCCAAGTCCTGCCCAGCCAAGCGAGCAGCCGGCTCTGCGGGTCAATCATGCGGTGTCCTCCTCACCTTGAGCCACGCCGTCATACAGGGGAGCTGCTTGTTTCGCCATTGATCGGCGGTGCTGCAACGGCGACTTACATGGCTTGCTCGCTTGCTTGCTTTCTCTGGCTAGGCCAAAAACCAAAAAAACCGTTACGCACGACCGCGCTGCAAAGGGTCAAGACAAGATAGATGAAGGTGGCGCAGGCGACCGGTCATCAAGGAACACGAGGGCAAATGTACAATTTCCACTTGTTTATATTGCTATTTCGCCTCTTTGATCTCAGCTACAACCCAGATGCTGGTTTATTTCTTCGGGGTGGTCGTATCGAGGGATCTTTCCCGCTCCTCTGGGCCTCGCTTGTGTCGAGGAGGCTGAGAGGGCAAGTCGGTAGGCAACCTGCCCACATACATCACAATACAGCCTCAGACATCTTGCTGCAGCTCCTGCGGCATCATTATGCAATGGATGAGATCCGGAATTATACTGGCCCGCGAAGAGGCGCATGCCAAGATCTGGGGGGTGGATGAGGGAAAGACGGGGAAAGCGGAGCTGGGGGAGTATGTGAGGCGGAGAGTCACGAGCGAGCCGAGATGCCCATCGTTCGGCCCAATTGTCTCCTGCTGCTGCTGCTCGGATGCCGGGTCGTGTGTGTGTGTGTGTGTGTGGCTAAGCGGCTTACACCCAACCCATCCCCGAAAATCTGCGACAGTGACACACACAAGACGGGCTGTGCTTACCTCGGTGCATTCGACGGCACGGGTGGTGAGAACTGGGCCGAGTGCTACCATGGAGACTTGCTTCTGAAAGACATGTACGGGCATGATGGCATGGTACGCCAAGCGCAATAAAGCGGTGCCTAACACATTTTCCAAGCCGGAGAAGCGCTGTCAGGGCAAGACCTACAACTTAACAGAAGGGCATTATACCAGTGGAAGACCCTGGCTGGGTGCTTCACTGCCTCCTCTGTGGAACCATGGTGATGGCTTCTCGACAGAGCACCGTCAAGTCCCCACAGACGAGGGAAAGCTACAGCGCGGCCAGAGGTGACGGTCCTTGCATATGTGCGTGGCAGCGGCATAACCTGGTGCAGTGTGTCAATGGGCCGAGCATGATATCCATACACCGCCAGGCTACCTACGGTCTGGGTCTGGACTTATGTTTTCCGGGGCGGCCGGGTCTGGCCATGTGAGCGTGATGGCAGTGAAGGCAGCGCGCTGGGCGGTGGTGCGGCTCCTTCGCCGTGAGTTATGTCCTGCTGATCAGCTGCAAGGGCCCGCCCTCACGGCTGTTCTGCCGTGAGCTGGTTGCCTTCCCTTCTCTGTCCGCCTGGTGGCTGCCAGCAGTCTTCGGTGTCCAGCACGAAACTCCATAGGAGCCGCCCAGCACCGCCGCTGTCAGACTCAGGCGTGTGTGGGCGTGTGCGTGTGGCGATGGCTTGTCACATTCTTCCGGTGGCCGGGGCCAATGCAACCCCAAGTCACGAGACACTCGTGCTTCTATCCGGGGAGCATAAGCGGGCAGCAGGCGGGCAGGCAGACAGGCAAGCGAGGTCCAGACGTGTTGCACATGCATTGCATATGCACATGTGCCCATGGCAGGTAAGGCACCATCAGGCACTCCGTCCTGGGGCAAGGTCGGATAGGAGAGAAGCAGGAAAAAAGAAAAGGGCGGGGTGAAGCCGCGTCTGTCCCGGTCGGTCTCCGAGGGTGCGTGTAGGTGACCCGAAAGTCCACCCGGGGAGAACGGGCCCGGCTATCCACGCACCGCGGATCAGGGAAGTTTCAGATCCAGAAAGTCGCCTGCTGGCAGCATCGGAGAAGATTCAGCAGGATCTCTTCCTGGCTGGAGATCGAGTCAGCGTCTGTATGCCCGACAGGGCCGGCCGCAGGGTGCTTACCTGTATAGATTCCTGCTATCAGATGGACAGTTGTTTCACCGAGACCAAGTCGCCGTGACTTGGATCTGCTCCGGGTCCGCGGGTCCCAGATGAAGGCCGGGCGGGACCTGGCCTTGCCAGGCCGGTGTCGAGATTGTCTCGTCATGACCCTGACTGGCAGCGGTGACCTCGCAACAAATTGCCCAAGAGAAGCAAGCGAGCCAAAGTAGCTTCATTTCACAATCTGCCCTTGCGGGCGGTGAGATGAAGTGGCATCGAAGCCGGTCACTGGTGAGCAAAATCAAGATGACGTGAAGAAGAGACCACCCACCTGGAATGGAGCCCTCCAGACCCGGGTCTTCGTCGAGCAGGCGCACAAGATTG
This sequence comes from Microdochium bolleyi, assembly GCA_001566295.1. Classification (NCBI taxonomy): domain Eukaryota; kingdom Fungi; phylum Ascomycota; class Sordariomycetes; order Xylariales; family Microdochiaceae; genus Microdochium; species Microdochium bolleyi. Next base: position 868,660 of record KQ964246.1, read on the forward strand.
CTCCCCACACTCTCCCCGCCCCAAAGTTCCAAGGCCATGTTGCATCGTGGCTCGAGACGGCTGTGCAGAGGCGAGTGAGTACGGGGTACTTGCTGTCCTGTACTGTGTGCTGGCGGCGGAACAGCAACGGCAATCGCGTCGCACAAGGCCAAGGCCAAGGCCCAGCCAAGCCAACCCCTGCCTTGACAAGTCCCGCCGAGCGAGTCCACCGACAAGGTGGGCAGCCGCCAGCGTGCAAGTGGCCGTTGGAGGGCTTGGTGTCCTCTGACGGCTGGGCACACACGACAACTGGCAGTTCATCAGGGAGCCGGCATCCGAGGAGGCTAAGCATGTCGTTCCCGTGCTATTGGCAGGGACCCGGCTGAGGTCCAGCCAGTGGCATCGAGTCATCCCGCTGCAGAGCGCCCGGGCTTGAGTCTAGTGAGCATTAAGCATAAGCGGATTGAGCAGCTCCCAGTTTCACATCGAGTGGCCCTGGCACCCCAGAGGCGGAAGCGATCCACTGCTGCCTCTCGAACAATGTAATTGTCTTCCCGGTCGTGTTACCGGGTGCTCGGATACAGTCTCACTTTGAGTAGTTCTCTGCGTCCCCGGCTCGCTAAACTACCTGGCTACATCACGTTGCCACGCGGCTCTTGATAACGACCCGTGGCGAATCACCGGAGATGAGGAATGAGATGAGGACCCCGCTCAACAAAGTACGCAGTCCCGCAGGGAAGCTCGTCGCTCATCTGGCCCGAATCATCTGGAAGAGTAATTATGGGCCCCTCGGACCTTGAGGATAATTGAGACAGGTACAACGGCATCAGATGGATGCTACATGCCCCGCTCGGCTCGTCGCCACTTACACGCCCTTGAGGGGGGCCAGAGCGTGCCTCGTGACAACGACAGCAACTGTGGCAGTCCGGCCTCTTCACCTGTGCCGCATGCGTCATGTTTTGCAGGAAGGGGAGGTAGGTTTGTCCTGTGATCATGCCGCTCCTCCTCTAGCAAACGCCCCGTGTATAAGGCAGGTGTCAGAGTTAGGAAAAGATGCAGACGTCCTCGCCCGAGCGAGTCACAATCCCGGATTGGGAAATCCCTCCCATCGCCTTACATATTGTGATCCCTGGCCGACCCTGGCTCCAAAGAGAGCCGCGCGTGGGTCATGCCTGGATCAGGGCAGGGTTGGAGGTGTGTATCTTGAGTTCTGGGTGTGTGAAGGGGGCCAGGGTCGAGCTGGCCACGCAGGACGCCCGCATACACAGACACCTCTTGCATTCTCGCGAGACGTCGTGTACCTAGTGCTCTAGTGCAGACCAATCAGCTGCAACCCGACGGAAGCTTAATATGGCTTGTCGGGCCGCCAGAACCTTCAAAGACGACTCTCGAGTTGAGCCGGATGTCGATCCAGGGGTTTTGTAACAACGCCGACAGGGGCGGCGCTGGCAGTAGAGCGCCGGCATGCACCCCAAAAACCGGGGTCCCCTCCTCCTCGATCCACGCGCTGTAGTCTGAGATCATCGCCCGGCTTGACCTTCCTCGGAATAGGTCGAGTGTCCTGAGGCGAGCGGTCAAACATGGAGCCGAGGAAGCCATCGAAAGATTCCGCCTGGGTTTTGGGCGCCATGGGTTGGCCTTCTTTCGTGCTGGTGGACGCTGGCGTCCACGCCTTGAATGCGTTGGTGATGTCTGAATCGGTCCCAAATAGGGCCCGAGAACATGCATATCAAAGTCTCCCAAGGCTATTCATCCTCGGTCCAATGGACCTCGGAGCATTCCATCTGCGACAGAGCGGTCGCGCTATCAACAACTACATCACGCCTCTCGTGACTTGGGCAGTGAATTGAAATGCGAAGCTGGGCGAAAACACTCGACGCATGAACTGCCTGGCCAAAAGAGAACCTGCAGACTGATACAATGAGGATGCTGGCATCCATATCTCAAAGCGGCCCAAGTGTAAAGCACTCAATCAACCTCCGGACTTTTGCGCGTGCCGTGGTGCGAAATTCGATCACACGCTCCATGTTCCAGACTCTTGTAGTGCGGGGTGACACACATTCTTTGTCTCGATTGGCTGGCTCAAAGTAAAATGTCAGATCAAGGTTCCCAGGCCGGCATTGACATGCAGGTTGCTGATCAAACGGGTGGCAAAATGCCTTGCCTGCGCGTCCGGCTTCTTGACTGCATCGTCAGTGGTAATGGCCTGACCATAAGCTGTTCCTTTGCACTACATCACATTCTGTGATTCGCACAAGGTCCTCTTCCCCTTGTGCTGTCAGACGACATGATGACCCTACACCCCGCGGGGATATTGCCGAGGTTGTGACCTCTAGTGGCGACTGAAGACGCTTCCCTGCCTATTTCGGAGGGCAGGCGTAACATATACCTGATGGTGGTGATCTTAGCAGGCTGAAAAGATTTAGGCAAACATCGAAAACAAAACGCAAGCCTGCATCGTTGTACCCATGTTTGCGACACGTGGAACGCGTCTTCACCGGAAATGGGTAAAATAGCGAGTACACGTGGAGGCAGTTATTGACACAAAGATCCAAAGGGGGGATGATAGAAAAAGGAAAAAGCTCACTTGGCCTATAATGCTCGCGATAAGATACCCTTCAAGGATGCTCCCAACTAATGCCGAGCTCTCGGTATTTACCGATCGACAAAATCTGGTTGGCAGCTAGTGACTTGGGGACTCGAGGTGCTGGTCTATACAGCTACCAGATATACCGACCCGGCCAGCATTTTGGGGCGTCCCACACAAGCCTTCGCTGACTCGCTGTGGTGGTTCAACTGTTACAGAATATGCGCCACCGAACTGAGACGATTCGCCTGGAGTTTTTGCGCCGTGCCTGGTGTTGGAGGCATCATCTCGGCCGACGCGCCTATACTCCGATGGACGTGACCCTCATGTTCCTGGTAGTAGCACACGCATCGTAAGATGAATAGCTGGAATATGTTACGAACCCCTGACAGGGGAATGACAACCGCAGTTGTCATCGTAAGACGGGCTCATTGTAGTGTCAGAAGGAGTGCAGCCACGCGTCGAGAAACTGGTCGTCGGATGTAGCTAATCTTAGAGGTTGATTTTCCAAGGTGATGGTATCGGAGAGCATCGTCTAGATGTCAGGTTACAGCCTGGCTACAGGAGTTTTGCAGAGGTGATGAATTGTGTAATGACAGACGAATTGAGTCCAGAAAATTATATCCGAAGATGTCGTCGGTTGGTTGGCGATCTTCCAAACCCCTTCTCGTGTCGTCATTGAGTCCATAATATACTGGATTAGCACTTTTACCCGTATTCTGAACAGTATGACGAAAAGTGAAGTCTGAAGGACGATGATACGAGGGACCTGATAAAACTCTTGCGTGTGCAGGAGTGTCCTCTCTTACTACCCTTGAACATGTGTCAGCACTTTTTCTCGTTGCGTTTTCGACGGGAAGCATGAAGTCCTAACGAAGCGCACTCTGCTTCCATACAGCTACCTTCAGGTAAGCAAGCGTGGCGGAACCGTTCTGCTGAATGCTGGCAAGTAGACCGAATGGCATGATATCCTGCTGAAGGACTCCAGGGAGGGCGATGGCTTGCTGCGGAGGGAGAGGAGGGAATTCTCGGAGTCAGCGAGCCACAACTCGGGAGAAATGGAGCATAGCGAAGACGATGTCAAGGTCACCGTGCACTTTACTTCTAGATGGATTGGTGCTTTCCGTTGCCTGTCTGGCCAGCGTCCTTTGATGGCACGCAAGGCATTAGACCCCTCGAACACGCTGCGAGTTGTGGTTGCTTTCATATGATGGATGGAAATTCCCACGTGGACAGTGGCCGTTTGGGGTCATCGTACTTAATGGAGTTCCTGTAGATCATGCGCTGGAAGTAGTCGAGAACACTTACCTCAATCTGTATGGCCGGGTGAGATCTGCGGACGGGTTGCCATCGACTGTGCGATCTGGTGAGGTGTTGTTGATTCGGACAGCGATGTATGCCCACGTGTGCTCATCGGGCCAGCAATCAAGGCAAATGGCAGGGACGAGCGCTGCCGCGCAACTCTCGATGGCGTGTGTCGCCTAGAACCTGCCCGGGAAGGCACGACGGGCGTTCTTGCCTCCAGCACAGGCCTTGAGACTTCCATATAAAGACCACAAGAAGCTCGCAGAACTTGTCAGCATCGAAATCGTCCGCAATCACAGTTGTAACGGGAACAGCATCATCGCCCACCTCCGGCATCAAAGGCACCAAGCGACCACGGTACCTCAAAGCCAGCATCGATGGAGCATGTGCTGCGATGCAACGCCCTCAAGTGCAGGAAGCAGCTTGGTGACAAGGCGCTGGTGACGACTTGTAGGTGCGTTGGGCTGCCATCTGGAGATCGCCTGGCCAGGAACTGACTGCCAGTGAGTCCAGCCACATCTTCTGTCCGGATTGTGCTGCACGTCTCGGGCTCGCTAGCCGCGGGGAAGACAGGCGACCGTCTTGCCCGGCATGCAACTCACCACTCAACCATCCCGACGATGCAGTCGTCGCCTTGCTCAACCCCAGCGAGGACTACAAGACAAGTGTGCTGAGCGGCCTGACGCCTCAAACCATCGTCGAAATCGCCAGCCGAGGACTGAGCTTCTGGGCATACCAGACAACTCAAGAAGTGTAATACCCAATACCCGCGTATCCTCGCCATTCTCGCAGGAAAGAGCACACAGGCTGACACGGATGACCAAAGGGTCTACCAAGAACATCTAGGTCACAAGCTCTCTGAGAAATACGCCGATCTCAATCACCATCTCAACCAAGTGGCCAGCGAGGCCAACTCTGAGATTGCCAAGCTGCAGAACCAGGTTGCCAGTGAGTGGCCCTAAATCACTTTGGGTTCAAGATGGCAGTACTGATGGCAAAGTCAGGCATGACGATGAGTCAGGAGGCATTGCTGAAGAAGATTAATGATCTCACGCATAGAAGCAAGGAAAAGAACCGAAGTTTCCAGCAACTACAAGAGCTCTATGACAAGCTCAAGCAAAAGGCTATGATGGGTCAGATCCAAGGTGCTGCCGAAGAAGCAGTTGACTCAACACTTCACGGCCCGCAAGGTGGCCTCTCGTCATTCAATGTGTCGACGATGAGTCCAGGTCCGCTTCACGAGCGAGCTCATCGCCAAAGCCCACAGGCCATGGCGAGACAGTCGGCCTGGCGGCCGCACTCGATGGCACCTCCACCTCGTCCTCTCCCGCATAGCAGCATGAGGTCGGCTGTGATATCAAACGGTAGGAAGTCAAGATACTACTTGTAAGACGAAATACTAATCTTGAGCAGCGGAAGTCCCTTTCACCCCATCCTCCCATCGCCAGAGACTCGGCGACCCAGCTGTCACTAGTGTGACTCTACCACCTGGTCTTGTGGCCGGATACCCACGTGAAGCTACACAACCAGCGTTTTTTGCTTCACAGCATCGCAGTCCAAGAGGCGCCCCGCGTTACCCGGGTATTGGGCTGAGCTCCGGACTTAAGGTCAGCCAAGCAGACAGAGTGGAAGGACTGGCAGCACCGTCTACAGTTCCCAGAGGTAACTTCGCTATGGCAGTGACTTGTTTGGAAAGAACATCAGCTGACTCCCATCAAACAGCGGCGCTTCGCCCCATGCCAAACTCCTCAAGTGTCAGTCAACGATTATATAATGAGACAAGACCGGGCCCGGAACATTTCCCACCTCGCTGAGACGGCACAGCACGGAGGCAAGCATCAAGGCAGTTTGAATGCTGTCAGTCAAAGATAGGCGTAGCGGAGCGGTGTATTATGCGAGCGACACAGTGACAATGAGGCACATGCAGAAGTCACGTACATGCTTCTTACTTCGCCTTCTGCCCCATCCTTGCGGCTCTGGACGGTGATCATTGGTCTCTCATATAGATTACTGCCCTCAACCAGGTTGTATGAGACAAATCCATAAATAGTGTGCCAGATTATTCATCTGCGTCCGGGAGGGTGGTTTTGAACTCGAAGTTGCTACAGAATGTGGCCGTGTTAAGCGAACAGATGTGTACCTTACAGTTTACGATCAATCTCTCTCTGTCTCCAAACCACCTCAATTGCGTTTCTTTGTTTTCCTCATCTGAATTGATCAGCATAGAAGCGACAGGTTGGCGGAGCAACATCGTAGTGAAGCTCTTTGGTTCCATGCGAGTGAATCAAATTTGAATGATGGGGTCTAGCTCGTTGAGACAAGCGTTTAGTGTTTCATCGTCAACAGTTCTGAGGCTAATACAACTTCCCGTGAGTTGTGGCCCTTTATGAGCGCGTCATGCTTTGATGATATGGAGACAAGATAGCTAAGGGGACACGTAGCTGAAGACACAATGCCGAGAAAAGAAAAGAAAGGAGAAAGAGATAGCCACGAAAGACAACCTCAAGTCTGGAGCGCATCACACCGGTGTGGGAGGAGCCTCAACAAGTGCTCTCTCTCTCTCTCCCCCTCCCTCTAACATGTCTTGCTCTCCGCGTAACGCTTGTGCCAGCTCCATGGCAAGCCAGCGAATGAGGGGGAGCGGTGAATGCATCATTCTGTGATTCTGGAAGCCACTCTCCACGTCGCTCACCTTCACTATCGACAGAGCCTCCGTGGTTCTCCGCTCTCCCGCTGCCCCTTGCGCGAAGTTTCCGCGGGGCGGTTCTCACTCACTGTGACCACTCGTCTCCTCTGGAGAGCAGGAGAGAAATATACGTACATGTCCATAAAAACACTTGAAATGAAGAGCTGGGTTGCAATCGCAAGTTACCGCTACCGAACACATCTGGATCCCCTCAGAATGTGACCTCACTGGCATGGCATATAATATATATACACTCACGGTGATAGCGTACGACGGCAACGGCAGCCGCAGCCACACGTAGTAAAACGTATCAAGCGACCATACCCCTCTAACCTATCTCGGTCTACATCATCACTCGCTCCCTGGTGTATATACCGAGCGGCGCAGCAGAAGACGACAGATGACGTGCTTCTGAGGCGGGGGTCGAAAATCAGCAAGCTGTGTGTCTACCTCCCCTGCTTCGCGGCTTCCGAGCAGTGCGCACTGATGCGAGATCGCCCAGCAAGCCGTCGTGGGAATAGACCACATCCGTGCTTGCTCTTGTGCTGCGTAGGTGACCCCATTCACGAATCCTGGTCATCATCTCGAACGTTCTGTCCTGTCCGAGTTTGGACCGGATTTGTCGGCCGGTATGACCCTCTGGGGGCCCGGAGACTGCATCTCGGGGGATGTGGACTTGGTCAACCCTGCGTGATGTCATCCATCACCCATGGTCGTTCGAGACTATCCTTTGCGAACCCAGAACTTCAAATTGGCGGGCAGTTAAAGCCCAAAAAGAAAGAATGACTTGCATGGTGGTGCACAGCAAGTGCACCGGAAAGGTCGAGCTGTCAACAGTGACGATATCACCAGGGCACAAACACGTACGGCTAGCAAGATCCGCTAAAGAGGCTGAACATAGTCGTTGAAGTGCCAACCAGGACAAACATGCGGGGACTAGACGGCTAGTCACGAACCCCCACGGACAAGAATTCTGTTCGACCACTTTCCAAGATAAGGTGATGACGACCATGGTTATGTAGACATCTGCCGAAAGTGCCGAGATGCACGCAGGGGTCAGATACCGCGGTGGCAAGGTAAGGCGAGCATCGCACACGATAATGCTGGACATCAAGACCGACGAATGAGGGCCACTGAGAGGATTCGGCAGAGTCGCCGGTAGTGCAAGACCACCCAGTCCAGCGCTGTGGTTTCGCGATGTCATGCTCGCCATGGAATGACAGCATCAGGAGCACGACTTTGTCCACGGCATTCAAGGTTGGGGTCATCGACTTGAGGGTTGGTGCAAACCGTCGGGGTCGTCGAGGATGCACCCACAGAGTCTGCACCAAGGGGTGAAAGGGCAGGTGTTAAGAGTCTTGGCCGTTTGGTAGAGTTGTGCTTGAGACAGCCATGCAGGAACTGCACCTTTTGAGCGAGCAGACGCGCGGCGTCTTTGCCATTCGCGCTGCAGATCACGGCCGGGAAGGAAGGCTTGGGAGGGGTAGTTGACCCAAAGGATGTGTCAATCAGAGACATCAACGTTTCAGCAGGCCCGAATCGCCAATCGAAAGCCCCAGGACTCGGGACGCGGTCCGCGAAACAACAACATAGCCACTCCTGTTCAATGCAGCTAAAGATAGCGTACGCCAGTGACTATGAGCCCTGGGGCTGCTGCACTCAGCCTACGCTTCGCCCGCTGCGCGAGGAGTATGCCGAATACCCCTTGGGCTGGGCTGAGCGAGATGACCTGAGATAGTGGTTGACTGGCGGCAGGCTACGAACGAGCAACCGAGTTGAGCCGGATGTGCAACCCAAGCCGACAATTGAGTAATGGCAAGAGCCATTGCGTCATTGCAACCACAAGGCTGGAGCTGCGAGAAAATTTGGCAACTCTCTCAGGATCCAAGATCTTCGCGGAGGGCCCAGAGAGTGTCAGAAGTGGGGGGTCGTTTGTGATCCTTGTCGGCAATACCAGGTGGGCTGACAAGGTCCGTCGTTGCGATAAGCCCGGCATGGTTGGTCGGCGATATCGACTTTCAGCCCTTGGGCTTCCAACGTGAACTCTACGGACTCGTGCCGGACAGAGGTGTGCAAGCATCGAAACAGACAGGCGCTAGTGAAATCCTTGGGCAGCCAAGGATGCCGTCTCACTATCGGGCAGAGGGATTACACATCTCTGTCGCTGATTTATTTGCAGGATCAGCAACCTGCCAAGCAGTTGCTCATGGAGTGTAGTGTGGAGCGTGTTACGTATGCTGGGTGAGAGTCCGGGTTTGTCAAGAACTGGCGAGACGGGTTCATGTGAAAGCCACTTGCAGCCTGCCCAGGTCGAGACAGTGCGGACCTGGCCAGAGACCACTGTACACACCCCTGTCTATGGGCTTCGTATCTGCTGGGGTGGTGCCTTGGAGGGATCGAGATGTTGATCAGCTTACGGAGTATTGCTAGGGGAACTGCAGCGTTGCAACGAGGCTTGATTGGACGCAACAGGTGCTTGCGATGGTGCCATGACTTGACAGCATTGTGAGCGGGAACATCCCGCGGGACTTTACCTTCAAGTTCGTGTCCGCCCTCATCCCTCGACTCGGTGGCCATTTGGGACATCTGGACTGGACGAGGGCGCCACTGGCAAGGGCCCAGGCCCCGGCCGAAGACAGACCGGAGGTGCCACCACGCATTGTGCCCGAGTCGCCCGTGTGATTGTTGCCGGCACCAGACTGAGACTCCCTTGCGTGGGGAAAGTAAATCCGGGGACTCGCTGGTGGTTCAATGGCTCGCCGAGGGGCGCGGGGCCGCGAAGGTCGAGGGTCGTAGGTAGCCGACGGCGCGGCGCTGTTCTCTGGCGAGGGGGCGTCGAGCGTACGTGTTGCGCATGTCTGGCAGGCTCTGGGTAAAAAGAGCTGGAGGACGGCGCCGGAAGATAGCAACGCCAAGGCGGACCAGGCCAGGCACTCTGGGCGGAGGAGGGCGAATGAGAAGGTGCGAGAGAGGCACGAATCACGACGGCGAATTGGCGGATTGGCGGACTGGCGGAGTCGAAGAACACGGCCGCCGCCACGAAGCAAGAGGAAGCCACGATGGTGCACAGTGCCCGCGACTTGTCCCCGGCGCAAGCTGCAGCCTGCTGTGGTGAGACGGATTCCCATGCGGTACGGGCCAGGGCCCCCGGGCTGGAGTCTACGCAATACGCAGTAGAGTGCTGCGCTGCATCCAGGCAGCACGAAGGCAGCATGGTCGTACGGCTCTGTGCCGGCCATCTGTAGCCCGGCCGCGCGACAACCGCGATGGCAGCCGTCTTGAGCAGAGGGCCGACCAGACTGCGTCGACTGTGTCTGAGATACGCGTGGGTGCTGCGCCCAGAGGGCGTGTTGGGGTGTCCGGACGCAGCCTAGCCCCCAGGGCCCTGCAGCAGGCGTCGAGGCCGGCCGGGCTGCACCAAGCAGGAATTGCCTCTTCGGAGTGCCAGTGTGGTGCTGCGGGCCGCGCTAGTCCTGCATGGCCCGTCGCCAGACTGGGAACGTTGTTATCTCCTGTGCCTCCTGCCTCGACTCAGCACGACCACGACCCAGCTCCAGATCCTTCCACAGCTCAAGAACTCTCGATACCTAGTCCAGTCTTGTCCAGTCCTTCTCGCTCATCCCGACAACCTCACTTCTCGACGCTGTTTCCTCGCAGTGCTACTGTTGCGCGCCGCCCACGACCACGCAAGACCCTTCCCGAGCGCTGCGCTAAGATTAGCCCCTGCTCCCCAATTCTACGCTCGCCTGTCTCCGCCCACCCCCGAATCTGACTTTCGTTCGCCTGCGAACCTCGAGAGTCCGCTACCCAACCTTAATCGGCCGTCGCATTCTGCCCTGTCCTGTTTCCTTCGATTTGCGATTTCAGTGACAGACCCCTTTGCTGTGGTAGTCAACTTCAGACTCGACGTCAGCCTTACTACTCGTTTCTCCACGCTCGTTCCAAGACATCCCACCTTCCAGCGCCGCCTCTACCTACGCGCGCCCCTATCCCAGGCAACGCGTCTTCCACGTTCCCAGGTGGCCAACGAAGCGACTCAACAGGACAGTGACCTCTATTCAGACCCAACGAGCTTCGCACAAGATCACTTGCGGCTTCGTTTCCTAAACGACAGATCTACACCATTCGCGACGCCATCTGCCGACTCAGAGCGACACCCGTAACATGAGCCACGTGTAAAACAAAGTCGACCGATTTCAGTTCGACCGTACCCTCATAAAAGCTGGACGCCTCTTAGCACGGCAAACCCCTCGATTGAAGTGTTCCAGTGGAACAACCCCCCAAAAGCGTCATGGGCAAGGAAAAGTGTAAGCTTCCATGCGATCGGTCTGGTTCGTCTGACTGCGTCTTGCTGACACGGATGTAGGGCGATGGGGAGTGATTCTCGATGCCGGCTCGTCCGGCACCCGGCTCCATGTCTATCGATGGGAGAATGCGGCTCACGTCATCAAGGATGCCGACTCGCCGCAGGAACTCAGGCGGCTGCCCGAGCTCAAGACCAAGAAGAGCTGGACCAAGAAGATTCGGCCTGGAGTCTCGACCTTTGGCGAGCGCCCCGAGGACATCGGCCCTGAACACTTGAATGCACTGGTTCAACACGCAGAGAGTGTTGTCCCTGCAGACAAACAACCCGACACCCCCATCTTTCTGATGGCGACAGCCGGCATGCGCCTATTGCCTGTTGTGCAGCAGCGTGCAGTCCTCGACCAGATCTGTACATACTTCCGGGCTGAGACCAAGTTCTCTCTTCCAGACTGCAGCACACATATTCAGGTCATTCCGGGCTCGACAGAGGGCTTGTATGGCTGGATTGCGGCCAATTACTTGTTGGGCGGCTTCGACGATCCCCAAGGCCACCTCCATGGCAAAGACCACCACACATACGGCTTCCTCGACATGGGAGGTGCGTCCGCGCAAATCGCCTTTGCACCCAACTCTACGGTTGCCGCACAACATCCAGAGGACCTCCAGCTAGTAAGAATGCGGACCCTGGACGGCGCGCCGAGCGAGCACAAGGTCTTTACCACGACTTGGCTCGGGTTCGGCATGAACGAAGCGCGACGGCGGTACGTTGAAGAGCTGGTCGACGAGTTTCTCATTGAAGGAGAGCACGAGGTACCCGATCCATGTCTGCCCAAAGGACTTCGTACTACAGAGAAGGGCGACATGATAGAAGGTGTCACAGACAAGTTGGAACTTGTGGGAACCGGCATGTGGGATGAATGTCAGAGACGAACGAAGCCGCTGCTCGGACTCGACAAGCCTTGCGAGGAAGATCCGTGCTTGCTCAACGGCCAGCACGTCCCCTCCATCGATTTTGACGTCAACCACTTTGTCGGCGTGTCGGAGTACTGGCACACTACCCATGGTGTCTTTGCCGGGGGCGACGAGAATATCTACGACTTCAACACGTATCAGAAGAAGGTGCAGGAGTTCTGTAGCACGCAGTGGGATGAGATCATGACTGGGCTTGAGACGCGGAAACACAGCCCAGAGAAAGAGGCCAAGGAGGCCCAGGAAGCGTGCTTCAAGGCGGCATGGCTGATCAGCGTGCTTCACGAAGGGTTGGGTATTCCCAGAGCCGGCATTGAGGAGCCCACTTTACCCGACACCGACATTGCCAAAGAGATCGGCAAGGCGGCCAAGGAGAAGGGATTCTTGGAGCCATTCCAGGCCGCCGACAAGATCAGCGGTACGGAAGTCAGCTGGACATTGGGCAAGATGGTTCTCTATGCATCCGGTCAGGTGCCGCCACAAAGCATGTCCAACCTGCCAGTCGGCTTTGGTAGCAACGTGCCGGGAGTTCCCAAAGACTTCCAGTATGCCGGCTCCACCTACAACGCAAGTCTAGTCGCGGAGTTTGACGACGATTGGAGCGACGCTGCCGAAGACCTGATCGACCAGGCCAAGTCAAAGACATCAACAGCCGTCTTGCTCGTCCTCATAATATTCATGGTGCTTGGGTTCTTGTTCAGAAAGCGAGACCGACGGATGGGGCTCTACGTCAAGCTCAACTCTATTATGCGACCACGCAGAAAACCGGGCAGCCCGAAGAAGCCCGCACGTGGTTTCTCCTCGATACGAAACAAGTGGTTCCGCCGTGGCAGCCACAACTACGAACGTGTTCTTGAGGAAGGCGACGTCGACCAATTTGAGCTGGCAGAGACATCTTCAGACGAAGGGGAGCATTCGGACAGCAGTGGTGACGGCTCACGCATGGGGAGAGCATCTGGCCTGGCGACCCCCAAGATCAATGTTGGCAGCTTCGACGACTTGCGCAAGTCGCTGCATCCTGGGAGTGCTCTGGACCGATCTGGGCTCGTGGTCCGCACCGAGAGTCGCGAGCGCCTAATGCCTCAGATGCTGAACGCAGGCCGGAGGAGTCGTACTGGCAGTCCCACACGCCAGAAGAGCCCTTTGATGTCGCCATTAAACGAGGATTGATCGCTGAGCGCTTGGCAGCTGGGGATACAGTCACTATTCACTTCATTCTTGTCACCTTTATTTGACCGGACAACTACCTTTACCCTGGATCGCCGCTTTTGATTTGAGTTGTCCGGTTTGGCATCAGCGTATAGCTTTTCGTGTAGCAGATAGGTTGGAGTTTACTACCTGTTCTTGTCAGGCACGAGCTTTTGGAAAGTAGGGAAAAAAGGTGTTTGGCGTTCCTCCCACTTTGGCGTCTGGGGTTTTGCTTGCCTGGCTTGGAGTTTTGGGTCTACGGGAGGGAACCCGTGTGGAAAGCGAAACGAAAGTGGTTATCATCATTGCATAAAGTGGAATGGGTCCTGGCAGTTCTGCACATATATATCCTCCTGTTGTAGCTCAATGCAGACGACCAAAGTACAAATCCGAGGCATCGCGTGACAAGAAGTGGTTTCTGTATATCGACCGAGTGTATCGATGCCACTTTCCGTCCTTGCCCTAGGCATCTGCTGAAACGTATGCCACCGCCACTGCGTCCTCGCTTCTTCATCCCCGCTCCTAGTCCTGCGGCCGCTCCAGGAAGGTCGGATCGCTCCGCACCCGGCCCTCAAACTTCTTCCACCATTCCTGGAACGCCTTGAGCGGCACGACCTCGACCCCGCCGGGCCCTGCCTGCCCGCTGAAGCTCGACAGGAAGTTGTACGCGTTCTGTATTATCCGCTGCGCGAGGACCTGCGTCGACGGCTGCTGCCCGGTGGTGCCCCCTTGTATCGCCGTGGTGTTGCTGCTGCCGCTGCTGCCGCCGGCTGTGGCCTTGTGCTGCTGCACCCTCTCTGCCACGCTCGCCGCGTCCTCAATGTTGACGCCCAGCACGACCACGTCCCCGGCCCCGCCCGGCGCGGGCGCAGAGGGCAGCGCGTCGGCGCTCAGCTTGAACACGGCGCTCTCCTTGCCCGGCCCCACGCCGCCCAGGAACTTGAAGTTGGGCGGCTCGGCCCCGCTGACCAGCGCGGCCGGGTTGAGGGCCAGGTATATCGCGGCCGCGGTGCCGTCGAGCAGGCTCACCCCGGGCAGCAGGAACACGGCGACGTGCGAGAAGTGCGCCGAGATCGTCGCGGCGGCGGCGGGGTTGCGGGAGGGCACGGCGTAGAGGAAGGACGTCGGGGACGGCTGCGATGTCGGCTGCGTTATGAGCGGCTGGCCGGCGGGCAGGACGCCTATTATCGGCTGCGAGGCTTCGGCCATGTTGTGTGTATGGATGTGCTGGCGCAAGGGGGTCGTGGATCGAGACGGAGCTCGGACCGGTGGCTAAGTGGAATCAATGAATTGATCGTAATTGGTGATGAACAAGGGGACCGTCTTGTTGCTGTCGAGGCTCTTGGTAAGGGTTGATTGGTCGCTGTCACCACGGCATGGCTCGAGAGGTGAGGTGAGGCTGGGAGTACCAAAGGGACGTACGTGTATGTGCGACACGATGCTGCATGTCTCGAAGCTTCGAGATTATTTCCAGGGTCGCCATGGGACGTCAGCTTGCATCTGCTTGGTGGGGCCAGGGTTCGGGGCCAGCTGCGCCCCTCCTCCGCCGAGCGCCGGCGCCGGGGAGCGGGTTGCTTCCGTTTGCCGAAGACCGCCACGCCGGTGCTCATCCACCACTTATGTTCATTAAACTCTGTTACAATCGCCGCCTCTGAAACCATTGCTTGAACAATCAATTTGAGCTCGGCGGTCCCTTGGCTGCTGGCCATCATTTCTCCGGGGACCCCCCACCGTCGTCTGCCGAGGCTTCGAATGCTGCTGAGCTGGAGGACATCCTCGCGTAGCGCTCCGAAGCTCCGGACTCGGAGCACAGCTTTTTCTCGGACCCAGCTCCCGGATACCTGCTACCTTTCACATCACCAGCGGCGTGTCTCTCCAAACCTTCAGATATCTCGAGGGCCAACCCAAGGCTGTCCATTGAAGCAGACTCGACCCGTGTCAACAACCTCGACAAGAACTTGCCGGATCCGGGACAACGACCCGGTCAACATCTACGCCGCAGGGCTCCGAGCATCCCTCACGGCTGGCAAGATGGCCATGAGCAATCTCGACTTGATGATGGTGGCTGATGCGTGAGTCTCCTTTCCTGCTCCTGCTCCGCAAAGTCAGATCACTCTCCTCGTCACCTTCTCAATGCCAGTGACCTCAATGTCACATCAATTCCAGCTCTTTGGAGCAAAACCCACCCATAATCACAATCTTGAAGGCTCACAAAGAGGATATATAGCTTTCCCTACCAAGACAAGCCCTCAGAATCAGCAGACTACGACCGCATAATGTCCACGCTCTACACCCTCCTCTGGACAACATCACCACAATCCCAGCACAGCCCACCGGAGCCTCCCGTTACCATAGGCTACCTCCGCGATCACGTCGTCGATGCGCTCCTCGCCGTGCCCGAGTCCATCCGGGGCCCCGTCGCCGTCGACAGGCAGGCCCGCACGGTCCGCGCCTTCGAGCACCTACCGTCCGAGCCCGAGCGCACGCGGGCCGTGGGGGATGTGATGGCGTACTGGCGCGAGCACAACACGTTCGAGGTCCTGCGCGGCTGGCGCGACGAGCTGTGGCCCGTGTACGGCTCCGAGACGGAGGTGCTGTACAGCGTGGAGCGCAGCGGAGCCGGCCTGCTGGGCGTGCTGAGGCACGGGGTGCACATGATGGCTTACACGATGCCGTCGTCGTCGTCTTCGTCGACGGGGACAGCAGGAGGCGACACCACATCACGCAGGGAGAACACCAAGAACGACATGAGGATCTGGATCTCCCGCCGCTCCCCGACGAAGCAGACGTACCCGGGCATGCTGGACAACACGGTCGCGGGCGGATTCATGACGGGTGAGATCCCCTTCGAGTGCATGGTGCGCGAGGCCGACGAGGAGGCGTCCCTGCCCGAGCAACTTATGCGCGAGAGAGCGCGGGAGAGGGGCATCGTCACATACATCCACATCACCGACGAGCGGGCCGGCGGCGAGGCCGGGCAGATATACCCGGAGATGCAGTGGATCTACGATATCGAGCTGCCCGACGGCGTCGTGCCGGTGCCCAAGGACGGCGAGGTCGCCGGGTTCGAGCTCATGACGGTGCAGGCGGTGCAGGCGGAGCTGAGCAAGGGCAGCTTCAAGCCGAACTGCGCGCTCGTGCTGCTCGAGTTCTTCGTCAGGCATGGGATCCTGACGAGGGAGAACGAGCCGGGCTTTGATGAGATCGTGGCGAGGATGCATCGCAGTCTGCCGCTGCCGGGGCCGCATCTGGGTTACCGGTCTTGAGCGCAGGCGTGGCTGGTCGCCGAGATAGATAGGGTCGTGGGAAAGCTGGTTGACTTGAAATAGCGTTGATTGATTCAATTTGCCTTTAGCATACCACGTTGCATGCTGCGAAGTGAAGAACGTGGTGGCATTGGACTTGTTTCCGTGTGAGCATGGACGAAGTCGACCAATGTTGCTGGATATAATTTGCACTAAACATTGTACGCCTGACTAGAGTGTTGTGGATAGCCAATGTGTGCAATCCAACCAAATATATGCCAATGTGAACTTTCTATCATTTCTGAACGCCGAGCGCCTGTCCTATCAGTTGGACTTCCGTCTTTACAACGTTTTGTTGTCTCTCTTCGCTATGTGTTTGCTGTATGACCCCGAACCGACGCCCAGCGCTTATTTCTTGACCAGCAGGTAGGTGTTGTCGACGTGTAGCGGAGTGAGCTTCTTGTAAGGGCCCTCCAGCTCCATCAGAAGACCACCGAACGAGATATAAGCACGACTATAAGTGTCCACATTAGCATTGTAATTCACAGTAAATCTCTTGCGGCCAGTCCGAGCCAGCCTCAGAGCCCGATGTGCGGAAACAACTCACATTGTCTGTCCATCCTTGCCGTCTTCGAACTTGTAGATCTTGCCGTGGCAGACATAGTCATACATGTCGGCGAGGGTGCTCTCGTCGCGGGTGTCCTTCCAGCCTTTCTCGTCGTCGTCGCGGGAGCCGTCCAGGGACAACGAGGTGGCCAGGACGATCTGCAGGTTCTCGCCGACCTGCGCGGGGAAGAGCTCGATGTTGATGTCGAGCTTCATCTGGGTCTGGTTGTCGGCCGAGGTCGCCGTGATGCGCGCGACACGGTCGTACTTGGACTGGTCGTAGTCGGTGACCGTGAAGCTGTCCTCGAAGAGCTGCGCATCGCCTGCCAAGTTCGCCATGGCTGCTGATGTGTGGTAGGAAATTGGTCCCACGGGTCGGACGAAGTGCGAAGAAGCTGGACGTAGGCAGATGTGCTGGCTGTTGGTTGGGTTGTTGCTCGAATGTGACAAAGAAAAAGTCTAGAGGTTGTTCGCGATGCTCGGCGGAATTGAGAGCGGTCGTCGCAATCGATAGCGCTCTCGCGGGGCAGCTGTACATGCGACAAGCTCTTTTGCGGAAGCTGCGTTGCAGGGGTCCACTGACGCAACACCAAATGGGATATCGGTCTTTCGTCAAGCTCTTTTAAATTCCAGCAAGCTTCCGTTGTTGAACAAGATTTCCTTTTTTCCCACTTCTGGCACTGCTCATACAGCTGTGATCAACGGGATCGATCCTGCGACCAGGAGTATGTCTTTCAGAAAACGGAATGCTGTCATCAGCACTTCCTCGGCCACCCCCGTGGCGGGCAAGCCTACCAACGCCCAGATTCCAGGAGTGCGGCCATCCCCATACGACAGCCGGCCAACCACGTCTACTGGCACACCCTCCTTGGACAATATTCTGGCTGGGCATGCCGGCATGCCCATGGGCACCTCTTTACTCATCCATGAGCACGGCACCACCGATTTCGCAGGCATCCTGGTCAAGTACTACGCCGCAGAGGGACTGGTACAGGGACATCAAGTACATGTCCTTGGCCTGCACGATGGGTGGAAGAATGAACTCCCTGGCATCGCTTCCGCCTCTTCCTCTTCCTCCAAGAAGAACATGGCGGAATCTCCCAGTGACAAGATGAAGATCGCGTGGAGATATGAGACTCTGGGATCCGCCGCCGCTTCCAGAGGTGAGAGGCCATGCACCACTGAGGTTTCTTAAGCCGGCGCGACTGACGTACTATGCAGAACGAAACCCCGTCCAGCACCCGTCCGCCTCGGGGGCCGGACCTGCTACTGTATTTTGCCATTCCTTCGACCTCAGCAAGAAGCTCAGCCCCGGGGATGTGAAAGGCCAGGTCACTTTCTATCCATCAATGGCTCCACAGAGTTTCAAGACGCAAACGAAAGCACCACCATCGCCATTAAGACAATTTATTCGAGACCTGTCAGCCAAGATAGCCAGTTCTCCTTCCGACGTTGTTTATCGCATCGTGGTCCCGGGCTTGTTGTCACCAACAGCATACGCAGGATCATCTTGTCGGCCTGAGGAGGTCCTCCAATTTCTCCATGCTCTTCGCGCCCTCCTCCGCCAGTATGCTGCACGCCTTACAGCACTCATCACCGTACCTGTCAGTCTTTATCCTCGATCTGCTGGAGTTACGAGATGGATGGAGATTTTGAGCGACGGCGTGCTTGAGCTCATCCCTCTGCAATCGAATGCCATTCACGCACCGCCCCCTACATCAAAGTCAGACTCGAAATCTGAAGATCAGACACAGGGCCTTATGAAAGTCCACAGCTTGCCTATCTTCCACGAGAAAGGTGGAGGCTCTTCAGAGAGCTACACCTCGGGTGAAGATCAATCTTTCAGCCTCAGTCGCTCAAAGGGCCTTGTCATTCGACCATTCAGTCTTCCTCCAGTTGGCGAGGAGGAGGAAGAAAAGAAGAAACAGGAAGCTGGCAAGTCCATGGACTTCTGAAGACCTGTCCCCAAATTGCTCAGAGATGCAGTCATTACACAGCGGAATATGGCGAGAAGTTACTCACACCTCGAGGAACACACAGCATGTCCTCCCCAGAGTCTGACTTTAATAGTCTGTGGAGCATAGACGAGGTGATCACTCGTCGACGGGTCCTGCCTGGGTCTTCCCGGCTACGGAACACAACCACTTCGCTTACCCTGCAGAGCCCCACATTGCCGCGTCCTTGGACAGCCGTGGATCAAATTTAAGCTTGCCTGCACATTTCGCAGACTTCTCTTTCCTTCCGACAACAACAACCCCAAACAATTGGTAAGTCAAAGAAATTTTTGAGAAGCTCCCGCACCAGTCCCTTCCCTACCCAGGCTTGAATGATTATTCTCCAAATCAATATCTGTCAATCCCCAGAAGCTACAAAAGTAGTAATTTGTTGATACACGATTTGTTACACACCTATGACATTACGCCACAACCACTTCCGTTATTTCCTGGACAAACATGCGTGGGAGCTCCCAAGCTAACACGTTCTCAAGACTAGATTGAACATCTCGATGCGACCAGCTTGACTTGACCAAGAGCTCCAGCCTTTAGTGTCCCTTGCCGTGCTGGCCAGCGAGACCATCAAGATGGCGCATAGGACTGCACCCACTGCGGCCGCATCTGATCGCCCTCTAGTCCGCATATCTCGTGTCGCATCCCGATATCTCATATTTGACATTGACGATGTGATGTTTCTGAGACGCCATCACAATCTGTGTAGCGTGTTCAGCGGCACAGTCCCGCAGAACCCACAACAAAATGTGTTCATGGGTCTCCCTGTGGAGCTCATGGCTGAGGAAGCGAGAGCTCTTGTCGAGGATGGAGCTGCATATGTAGTAGACGATGCCGACTTCCACATCCGCATGCTCAAGGAGCTCACCAAGAATGCATATACCGTTGCCCTTGGGGATGAAGTTGACGCTTCCAGTCCTAGCGGGAACGCTATCTACGAACACAGGACGGAGTATATAGCGCACATCACGGAAGAAGGCACTGCAGTTATGCAGGCGCATCTTGACGAAAAGCAGGCGCTGCGCGATGCCTCGCTCTTGAAAGCGTCAAAGGGCAAGAAGAATAAGAAGGGTAAGCGTGGGGAGGGCGATGTGACTCAAAACAACGGGCAACCCTCGCAAGCGTGCGAGAGTGCCCTTGCGGCAGAGTCCATGGCCAAAGCCGAGGAAGGCGATGCGGAAGAAGGCCTCTTCGGGTCTGCTAGCCCGCCAAAGCCAAAGAAGAATGAAAAGCAAAACGCGATGGTGCCTTCTGTACCATATGCCGTCACCCCAACCACCACAGGCTCACTGCTCGAAACCTCTTTCACCCCCTCATCTAATGAGCTCGACCCATCTTCCCTGGCAGTCGACGTTCCACCCTCGTATCCTCTGTTCAAGCACCTTCACGACAAAGGCTATTACATGATGCCCGGTCTGCGCTTTGGATGCGACTACAACGTTTACCCGGGCGACCCCCTGCGGTTCCACGCGCACTTCCAGGCTACCAGTTACGACTGGGACGAAGAGATCAACATGATGGATCTCACGGCCGGCGGGCGTCTGGGCACGGGAGTGAAGAAGGGATGGCTTGTTGGTGGGCGGCCAGCAGAGGGCGAGGCAGAGGGCAAGCCAGCGAGGGCATTCTGTCTTGAGTGGGCTGGCATATAGTCTCTAGATCGTGCAGACAAGATGCAATGCAACGATAGCGCTTCTGCAAACATGAGTATCTCCAAACACCAGTCTAGGCAAACTGTACACACCGTGATTAGAGATTTATTAGGGGGAAATAGACGTGTGGGAGACCGTCATCGTCATCACCGTTGTCACTGCGTGTCTGAAACCAAGCTTGTTCAAGAAAATGTAGCGTGGCCATATATTCCTTCCTGGATCAATACCTAGTGAAACAGAACACAACGAATGCAAGAAAGAAAAGACCCGGTAATCATTTGCCGCTGATGATATGTAAGAAACACTGACATGACGCATCGCAAGAAACCTATCCTGCACAGCCACGAAAAGACAACGGTGACAAGCACTCAAGGAACATAGATCCTGCTGAAGCTGATGACCTCGCGCCGGCAACACACGCACTTGTCAAAGTTGTTCATGGCCAGTGTGACGCGGCATTCGTCGCACAGGCTCAGACACCGGCACGGCCAGACGATGATGCTACGCGGGCTCGTGTGGCACACGACGCACACAGGCGCGCCGGCTGCGCCTTCATCTTCGCCGTTGGCAGGGTGCTCCGCGTATTCCGTCTCCATGGGATCCGACGAACGTCGGCTCAGTGCCGACGAGGGGAGGCCGGAGCCTCCCCGCCGCCGGGCCAGGATCAACTGCTCCAGAAGCTCGGCCTCGTTGTGTGCTGACAGCTTCGTATTGACGTAGCTGGGCGGCAAGTCCGCAGCGCGACGCGCGGTGCTCGAGTTGAGCAGGATCTTGGTACGCTGGATTTGCTGGAATTTTGCATACTGGGACCGTGTGAGGATGCGCTCGCTGCTTAGATGCGCGGCCAAGGCGTGAGCTTCTTGCCGCTCCTCTGGGCTCTGCGGGTGCAGCAGGCGTGCCAAGTCGCTCATAGCGATAGGCTGGTCAAATGGCGTGCTTTCCCGTGAGAACTGCGGTGATGTCTGTGTAGGTGTGCGCTGGCCCTCAGCAGCGTCGTAGCTGTCATCATCGTCGTCGATCCAAGCGTCTCGATCGGCTAGAGACTCGCTGTCCGTGTCCGCGACGCTGTATATCATGCTGGTCGTGTCCCAGTCGTCGTCGCGCTCCGCAGGCTCCCAGTCGCCACTGGTGTCTGTGTTACCCCAAAGGCTGCCTTTCTTCCAGGCATTGTACAGACGGGCGTCGACCTCCTCCATCCCAAGTGCAGCGGTCTCTGGCGCCTGCAGCAATTGCCTGCGAACCTCTGCTTCGAAGTCCGCATTCTCGTCGGTAAGGAGGGATGACCGTCCCTGGCTGTCAGGCACGCGGGTCTTGTTTGACCGGCTCGAGCCGGCTGTCTGTGGCTCCTCCTTGGTCGTCGGCTTTCCAATGCTGGCGCACCAATTCAGCCACCGCGGTGTTGGCAGACCGATCGCCGATAGAACCTTGATGAGCACGACGGCTCCAGAACGCAGCACCAGCTTGTTGATGTTTATGACGAATTCGAGAGCGAGTAGCCACCTGTTGCTACGTTCTGATGCGCCCACCCCATCTCTCTGGCGTCTGTCTCCCATTCTGGTCTTGGGGATCTTTTGCGCAGCTCGCTCGCGTGAGAAGCCATTTGATGCCCCGATCTGGCCTTCTTTGACCGGGACCAAGCCAATGGTCCCAGCAGAGTCAAAACGTGAGCTCCCGTCGCCGGTAGTGGCCCATTGCATTCGCAGCGAGTCCAGCTCGCGATAGCGCTCCTCCTCCAGCCATGTGCGCGCCTTGAGGTTAACGTTGCGATCCTCGTTCAGGTAGACCGCTTCGCTAGCCATTGTGATGACACCAAAGCCTGTTCGAAGCAGCGCCGTGTAGAAATCCATCTCACGCGTGATGCGGATCTCGGAGAGCGAGATATTAGCTTGCATATGCTCGTGAGCCTGCACGAGACGCGTGCGGAAGGGTAGGTTTCGTTCGGCGGCAGAAGGAGCGAGTGCGGCCACCAGTACCGCGAGACCGTAGATGATAGCGCAGACCAAAATGCCTCCTAGCACAAGTACGTGCGGAACGAAGCCGAGGATGCACACTGTCGGGTATCGGAAAAGACCCATCATGGTCGGGCTCTCGAGCGAGAATCTGTAAGCCTCGAACACAATGGTGACCATGAAGCACATGGCCCACAGTCCCGTGCTATACAGACGATACCTGCTCTGTAACCCAAACACGCCTAGCACATGACTAGTTAGGTGGCTCATAGCCGAGAGAAAGCCCACCATCAGAACCTCGGGTGGTGTGTTGACTCTCTTCATGATCATGGATCGTGATATCGCAATATTGGCTCCCGAGGCGGTCTGGTAGCTGGCGTTGGACAAGGTGCCATTTGATGAGAACAGCCCCCATCCAAGCTGGTTGCTGATGGCGGCATCGGCTTCCGCAAACGCAAGGGAGTGCTCGAACAGTGTCATGCCAGTCTCAACGGCTACAGGACGTCCTTGCAAAGCGCATGAGATGGTCTCTACGAAGTGGCTGAAACAGAGCGTGCCGAACAGTGGCCATAGTCTTGACAAAGAGCCTCGTAGCTCGCTGGACAACTCGACAGCCTTGGACGGTACCATGGACACTGCGCGACAGCTGTCGTAGTCACTCTGCCCGAGCAAGAGTGTAGAGCTGACGCTGTGCAGATAGCCGCCGTTCTGTGCAAACATAAGGTCGGACGTCTTGCTGGCGTTGCCCCAGCGCATCTCGGCGAAGTCGGGAGACGTCTGGCATTGTATGGAGCGTAGTAGCTGGATAGCCTGAAGAGAGAACAATAGGATCGGAAGGAATCGAAGGAAGAATCGGATGTGCCACGTGAGCCGGAGCCTGCGGCGAGAGGCGGCGAAAATGTGTGTTCGGTTTAGGATGATGGCCTAGATGATGTGGTATTAGGCACTGCAGATATTTGTAGGGTGGTGGGCCTGAAACAAAGAGATAACTCACCATTGCGACACAGCTTAACGCCCACTTGCTTGTGGCATAGCTGAACACACTACCCAGCCCTCGGGCGCCCTCCATGGAGAACCTTGACATGACGGCCGTCGATTCCGGGTCGGCATCGAGCACTTCGGCAGCGACCGCGGCCACAGAAGCCCCGGCACCACCAGCGACAGCAGCAGAGGCCATGCCGTCGCTCACGAGGACTGCAGCGGCCGGTGTGGTCGTGAGGAAGTAGTCGGAGCCAGTGGCGTCTGGGATCACGCGCTGGCCAAAGCCGTCGATGGCATCAGGGAGCGAAATGATGGAGCCGAGCTTTGTGAGCATGCGGGGGCCGGCAAAGATGAGATCCTCGAGCGACGGGGCGTAGCGGGTGACATTGAAGTGTTGCAAGGTCCAGATGGTGAAGTTGTGCCAGGCGGTCGAGCTGTCGTAAATGGTTGGAGTCGGGCCAAGGGCCGCGCCCGGGGCAGCCATGGATGGGTGGCCTCCGTTGACCTATCGAAGGCGGGCGTGCTCTACTGGAGATGAGGTGATGATGTTGGGAAGCCGGAACGCTCGGTGCTCATGTTCGATGGTACATGGAGCACAGCCGAAGAGGCCGATGGGTAGGCGTTATCGAGTGCTGGACAAACAAGCTGGCCCAGTGATGTTGCAGATTCGGCGCGCCACTGAATGCGCAGTATCAAGGTAGGCTGATTGCGTGAACTATAGAGCAATCACAGGTCAAAGTGCATGGACAAGCATTCATCCACACGACATCAGTGACGGTCGGGCCTGGGATCTGGCAACTAACTCCGAATGTCTCATTTCAAGGCCGACCTAGCTAGAGCGAATTGCTGGAGCAGTCTCCAGGGGTTCTCGGCCGGGAGTGGGGGTGCAGGACCCACTGGCATCATCGCGTCACAGCGCGTTCCCAGGCCTTATCGGCGCTATCAGATGCCTGGCCCGAGGCAACGCAAAATGCTGTATTGCAAGCACTCAGAACATGCTTAAACCAGCCTTGTCGACCTTACGAAGCCACTGACAGGCGGTTAAGGCTCGCGAGCAAGGGGAGCCTGGCGCAATGAAGTCGCAGAGAGTATGGCTTTGTCCAGCTTGCCTGGAGAGCCCGTCCTCACCACGTCGACAACAAGCCGGAATCCGACTCGTGTTGTGCGGCCACAGCAGAGATTCCTCCACAGAGCATGTCCAGACTGCAACCAGACTCGTCTCATATCTCGCGTAGCTTATCCGAGTTTTCTCATCCTCTTAGCGGAGACGGATACATATTGCCGTGTGGCAGAGCTTCCGACGAGGCACCGAAGGCACGTGTGGGCGACCTTCAGCTTATTGCCGGCATCAACACAGGCCTATCGTCTCAGAGTGATGAGAAGCCAGTACATCTGGTGCCGTCTCGTGACAGCTGGATATGGTTCCTTGCAATATCCCCTTCCTAGAGGTTCATATTGACTGGGCCTGCTGCTGTGCGGTATCTTGTAGGGTCTTGATGACCACGTGATGAGCATTTTGACATGCCACCAAGCTCTTCTCGAGTAGTTCGTTATATAGAGCCAAACCATTGCCCGGCAGCGTCCCTTTGAACCAGACATTGGTCACTTCTCCTCTGGACGGCAGATAAGCGGTGCAGCATGCTGCGTGGACCTTGTCGTGATCGGAGGAGGTGGGATCCAGTACGACTAGAGGCTTGTCTGTGCCCGTCTTTGTCACAACGGCAGCCACGCCGCCGGCGACTGTGTCAACACAGTCAATGCCTGCATCGGCTATGGCAGCCGAAGCGACCGTGATACAGCCGCTGAGGACATTCATCATGTCCCAATCCGCCTCCTGCTGGTAGTCGCTCGCGTCGCGGTCCTGGTCGCCTTCTATGATCGTGACAATGATGTCGACACCGCTCTTGGGCCAGCGGTCAGCGATGATGGCGCCCCGCAGTGCTGTCTCGAGGTGGACGCCCAGATCTCGCTCGCTCGAGTCTCGAAGATAGCCCCGGCGCTGTCTTGTCGCAAATGGCGCATACTTGACATGTGTCGTGAGGATCATATGCGGAGAGAAAGGCGCGGATCGAGGCAGAGCTCGTGGGCCGTGGACGGTGCAAGTGAGCTTCATTCGTGTGCTACCACCAAGACCACCGGGGCTGGCGTTGGGGTTCTCCAGCTCCATGTAGGCGGAGCCAGAGGCCGAAGGAGTAACACCTGTTCTCAAGACTACGATATGCTTGTCAGTATATATGATACCATGAGGCGTTCGCCGCTGGCTCCAAGGTCCTTACAGATCTTCCGAGAACCGTCCACTTTCGTCTTGGACGGGCCTTGCGCCGGCGGACCTGCGAAGACTGGCGGCAGGGTGGTGCCGGTAGGACCATTGATTCTCCTCCTGTCCGCCATGATGATGTACACGAGAGACCGAAGTGCCGGTTGCCGCAAAGAAGTCCGTAAGGTGTGGTGACGGGTGGTGATTGCTTGCTCGCAGTCGTCCTCCCTCCCTGCAAGTGGGCAGTCTTGCAAGTGTCATTCGAAATACTTTCTGGAGCCAAGCTCTGGCTGGTGGGCCTTCGGTCTCGGACTATCAAAGGTGGGCTGCTATCCGGAAGGCCCCACCAACGAGCCGCGCACGAGCCAATAGAGACAGCAGCAAGCTCAGAGCTCTAAGTAAATTTTTGGCTCGACGTGCAGCTCTTTCGATTTCTTCCTCCTGCCTCATCACCACATCTTCAGACACGACCGGATCGCCCGTCCACGCAGCGACCACGCGGGGTGCGTGACAACATCGGGCACAATGCTCTTTGCCTCAAGCCTATCTGGCTTCAAGGCGTAAGATCTAGAGCAGAGCCAGATCTGTCACGTCGCTCCGCGCACTCTGCGTATCGCGACTTCTGGTCGCTGTCTGAAGATTGTCTCTGCTGCATTCGTAAGTAAGAACTTGATACACTCGATCAACACCCTCCCAGCCCGCTCTTGGACACCCTCACCTCCCCCCTCTTGCTATTGATGAATCTGTTACCACAGTTCTCGCGATCACCTGAGCGACTTGAACAACATGCACTACCATCTGAAGCATCACCTCAACCTTGTCCTCTCAACCCACCATGGTCACGTGTAGGACAAAGAGACTAACTGTAACCAGACTTGTGCAGGTTCTTTGACTTGTCAGACAGCTCAACGCTGCTGCTGTATTCTCCCAGCATAGGTAAGGCACGGTCTTTATGGTTCCAACCACAAGCACAAACAACCTGAGTCGATGATGATAAACTATTTTCAGTTCTGCTTCTGAACAAGATGAAGATACCAAAATTTACCAAAAACAACCTCTGATATTATGACTCTACCCCTTCCGTCTATCACTACCACACTTCAGCTTTGTTGAGTCCCCTTAACTAACAATGTCTCAAGTCTACAGGTGTTTGTCCACTCTGCCAATCTGCCTTGTCATGTATTATTGCCCACATGTCATGATCAATGCGTAAGTCTTTTGCCTTCATTTATCACCGTACGCGCACCACCCCAGTCATCATGATCGAAAACTGTTATATCCATTCCATGATCACAGCGAGTCGAGCCGCCCTCCCGCACCGGAGCTGAGCTCCTTCTGGAGCCCAGTGATGATCGGTTGTGGAGTTTTCTCTGGACATCCTCGGATATCCTGATGTCATGCCTGGCTTCCGTTGCTGGCTCTCTTCGGGTTTCGTCTTGAGACCTGGGTGGAGCTGGCCGACTCAAGTGAATGATTTAACCGGTAGTCTGAATACAGAGACACATATCTACCCATTATACTTGGCCACAGGAACACAAGTACCTTGACTGACCAACATGACAGTTGCCCACTCGCTTTCCAACGCAAGCGAATGTGATTTGAAACGGTAAGTTGTGCAGGCAAGTGGCATGCACTGTCTCAGCACTCAGTCTCTTGGAAGAACAAACAATACGTATTATGTCTGTAGTCTTGCCACCGCAATAAGATAAAGAACTCATACATGTTTATATCTCGGTTTCTATGATGATTTCTTGTGCACGACCGTGCAGCCGCCCTGGTGCGAAGGCAGGATCATTGTGTCCGCCACAACGACGTTTTCACGTCTTCCAGCCACAAAGACGATGACCTCAGCAATGTCGTCGGGAGTCAAGGGTTCGCAGCCACTAGAACCCACATGATCGTGGTTAGCATCACACTCTCGTTGCTCGACCTTGGCCAAGCTTCAAGGCCAAGGCTGGAAGATGGACGGTGGTGAACTTACGCGTAAACGGCATCAGCCTTCGCCTTGTCGCCGTAGAAACGGACGACCGAGAACTCCTGCACATATCTCTACATTAGCCCCCCGATTTCTTTTGTCATCCCCCCAACCCCCCCCCCCCCCCAAATGCTTTGAAGACAGAGCAACCCGAACTCACCGTTTCGACCTGGCCCGGATCGATCTCCATGACCCTGACGCGTGTGTGCACGAGCTCCTTGCGGAGGGACTCGTTGAAGCTGCGCACGGCGGCCTTGGTCGCGCAGTAGATGCTGCCGCCGACGTACGGCTCGCGGCCCGCGATGCTGCCAACGTTGATGATGTCGCCCCGCCCGCCGTCGGCGCGCTTCAGGTAGGTCGGCAGCACGGCCTGCGTCATGTTGATGAGACCCGTCACGTTGGTGTCGAACATGATCTGCATGTCCTGCTCGGCGATCTCGGGGGCGCGGGCGACGCCCTTGACGAGGCCACTATGATGTTTGAACATTGCCCGTTAGCTCTCGCAGTCCAGATACCCCATGGGATCGTCCTAAGGTGGGACAATACTCTCATTCTGCAGGCGGGGGGGGGCGCAACCCTTTCTCGACAACCACTCGCAACACGGACCCGAGCTCTTCTGATAACTAGAGGCACTTACGCATTGTTGACCAGCACATCAATCTCCCTGAACTCCTCGGGCAAGCCAGCCACAAACCCGCGGACCTCGTCGGGCTTGGAGACGTCGAGCTGGACGGGCAGCACCTTGACGCCGTCGCCCACCTCGGCGTTGATGTCCTTGGCGATCTGTTCGAGCACGTCCTTCCTGCGCGCCGTGAGCACGAGCTTCAGGTTCTTGGGGCTCGTGCGGGCGAACTCGAAGGCGGTGCTGCGGCCGATGCCCGAAGAGGCGCCGGTCACGACGACCGTCTTGCCCTCGAGGCGCTTGCCCATTGCTGTGGTGGACATTGTGCGGCGGTGGTCAATGGTTCTCGGGCTCGTGTGGAGAGGCTGGCAGGGTCTAGAGACGAGCGGGCGTATAGGATTTGTCGCGGTTGCGTGCGTTCTGCTGTTGCGGACGACCACGAGAGGACGTGAGCAAGACTGCTGGCTCAAAGGGAGGTGGTGTAGAGTGCGCAGTGTGTTCCTGAAAGCCTGCATGGGGACAGCTAGACAAACCAGTATAAGTATGACTCGACCGTGCAGGTGGACAAGAAGGGAGTTGAACAGGAACTCGGGGTTCAAAGCGGAGGAAGTGGGAACAAAGAGGGAATAAAACCCGAGATGACTAAATTCGAGTCCCCGCGGTCCAGATCGGCTATCGAAGGATTTATCTACGTGAGGGGACGGAGCCGTAGTTCGACAATGCAGCTCGGAATTGGAATCACCAATTGGTTTAAAAATCGTGTTAAAATAAAATAAACCCTTTCTACTTTGACTATTGTGGTCCCTTATTGTCCATTCTTCCATTGCTATACACTAAGGACTTTTTGTCCTCTCTTTCTCGTCAGCAGCAAAGAGCTGTTTGGGATAATGACGCCCCGGGCTCTGTCGTCACTTGAGAGCACGATGGTGCGAAACCCCCACACTTCCCCTCCTCCCCTCCCGCTCCGATGCGGAGATGCCACCAGCAGTGCCCGAAGGCGGCGAGGCGAGATGATTTCATTGGAGGCATGGCTGCAGGCCGTCTACATAAAGCGTACTAACAGCTGTGCCTCTCAACCACCAATCACGGTTGTGTAGTGTAGCGGTTAGCACGTGGGATTTTGATCACATAAATCTTCCTGAGACCCCGGTTCGAGCCCGGGCACGACCTCATGCAACGCTTTCTTTTTGCAGTGTCTGTGCGGCACCAGCTTGCCTGGTTCGATGGTGTCAACGAGAACTTGGAGAACTAGATGTTTACCATTTCTTTCTTTTTGAATTCCGCCATTCTGCTAGCATCAGATGAGAGGTTGAAAAGGAACCCACAGAGCAAGTGCGCTAACACGGTAGATTGTGGTACGACAGTGTTTGCTTTCCTACTCAGGCCAGTGTTCACATTGAGGGCGGGCAGTTTAACATTTCATCCATATTACTGCCGGATACATGCCGCCGAAGGCTTTCTGCTCTTGTAGGTGCTGGTCTGATTGCAGAGGCTGCAGAACCCGTTTACAGCTGGTTCATACGAAGTGTTTATACAATCCATTGTCTTTACACTAGCAAGAGAAATCTGCTCAGCAGACCAACTTCTACTTTCTATTCTACATATGCATTATAGTCTTGCGCAATCAGACTCAGACTCAGAAGCTCATAAGATCTGCCAGGTTCTGTCAGCATATTTCAAACATTGAAAATCGAGAGGTGAAGAAAAAAGAAACTTACCTCGCCCGAAAAGTCCTCTCTTGGTCCAGTCCATGGCCATCAGGACTCTTGTCCGCATGCCCACGCTCTGGGCAAAGTACGCACCTCTCCAGGCATACACAGCCCAGAGCCCACCCATCACGTTCCAGCCGTTGCCTAGGTCGAAGACCGCCGAGTTGCCGACATACGCCAGACTGCCGAGGTGGTGGTACTCGAATGCCTTGTACACTGCGGCGTCGAGGTCGCCGTCGCGGATGTCGTTTGTGCTCAGGCCGGGAGCGGCGTGGGCCATCGCGTTGAACTTCTTAGCCAGATACATGCCCTGCTGATTAGCGCGCTGCGCAGTGGCGGGCAGCGATGTGAGCTTGCTGTCGATCTGCATCAGGAGCTCCCGGAGCTCGCCAAAGTCGAGCGTGCCGGACTGGTTCTTGTCGTACTGCTGGAACAACTTATCGAGGCGCTTCAGGTGCGCGACGGACTGCGGGAACCGCTTCTTCACATCGGCGGCAACGTTGCGCCAGTCGGAGAAGTGCAGCTCTAGGGTTTCAGGGTCCTTGCCATGCTTGAACGCGACGCCTCGGAGGAACGACACAATGTTCTCGGCAACGTTATTCTGAACCGTGGAGCAGTCTCCGATCGCGTACACGTCTCCGAGAGGTGTGCCATTCAGGCGCAGGTGCGTGTCTGTCTCGAGCGCATGCCTGTTGTTCTGGAGCGGGCCGAGCTTCTCGGCGATCTTGCGGCAGATCTCGGCTTGCGAAACACCAGTTGACCATAAACAGAAACCCATGGGCAATTCCTTGTTCACAAGCGTCCCGTCGTCCAGCTTCTGAGTGAACATGATCTTGTCCGGGTGAACCTCCTGGACACGGGAGTTCGTGAGGACCTCGACCTGGTCGCGTGCGAACCGCTCCTCGGCATATTTAGAGACAGCTTCGTCGTAGGTGTTCAGGATGTGGCCGCGACTTTGGATCAAGTGTACCGAGATCTCGTTGCGAAGGATCCGAGGGAACCTTCGCGTAAGATCCTCATTCAGCAAGTCGAAGACTTCTGCAGCGAACTCGACGCCTGTCGGGCCACCTCCGCTGACAACAAAGGACAGCAAGCGTCTGCGCTCCTGGTCAGAAGTTGTAGGCAGGTTAGCGAGTTCGAGGTTCTTCATGATCTGGTTGCGAATCTTGCGTGCATCATCGATGTCCTTGAGGAAGTGGCAGTTCTCCAGGCCCTTGACTCCATGCGGGTTGGTCACAGAGCCAACGGCGATGACAAGCTTATCGTAGGGAACGTAGAACCGAATCTCCTTGCCAAACGAATCAGTCTGGGATACCTCGACAAGCTTGTGAGAGAACTCGACGTCCTCGGCGGCGGCACGGAGGTAGTGGCCGCCGACACCGTGCAGGATTCGTCTGATAGGCTCAACCAAGCTGCGCATCTCGAGCGTGCCGACGGTTGCGGAAGGAAGCATGGGCGTGAACAGGAAGTAGTTCTTCGGGCTGATAACGGTAACGTGGTAGTCGTCGGGGTTGAGCTGCTTGAGTAAAGCGACACTGCCCCAGCCACCACCGAGGATGACGAGATGCGGCTTCTCCTTGCGTTGCCTGTGCTCCTCGGTATCATCGTCATCAAGGAAGGCTTTGACAATGGGCAGATTCTTGGGTCCGCCGCGCGGTGGCTCGAGAGCGGCCTGAGACACCGCACAGTCAGAAATAATGTCGGCCTCCTTGTAGGTGGTCGCGTCGTAGATGAAGAAAGCGGCAACCAGCAGGCCGACAAAGCCGACGCCGGTCCCGACAACAGCAGCAGAGCGATATGCGAAGTTGAGAACCGGCGATCGTCGCTGGGGCAAGGGCTTGCCCGAGAGGTGGCGTGTAGCACCTAAGCTCGCGGAGGGCTGCCATTGCGCTGGCGCTTGGAAGCATCGGTTGAGGGATTTCGCTGGAGATGATCGAGAAAGGTTGCTGTACAGGCGCGATTGGGTGTTGGCCTGCTGGCAAGCGAGGTCGAAGGGCGACACTGCTGGATTGATGCATCGTGATGTCTTAGGAAGGGCTGCCTTGGTCGCCAAGGACCTTAGCAAAGACCGACTTGGCGCCATGGTGCGAAGACTGTCGTGAGGTGAAGAAAGCGCACGCTTAAGCAACGCTCATCCCGCAGGCTGCGACAGGTGAAGGCGAACAGGCCGGAGGTCGACAAGACCAGGCTTACTGCATTGGACTTGAAAGAATGTCGACCCTGGAATGGGTTTATAAACGAAACAATGCGCGCTGGAACAATTGGCCGGCAGTGGGTGCAAGGACGTGGAATCTGCCAGCTCAGCTCCCACGAAACACTGAAAAGTAGTGTCTTGCTTGTTCAGCTTGAGCAGCTGTTGCGTCATCAACACACAATGCACTACTCAGCGCCCGCTGGGTCGTTCCAGGGTTGAAGGCGCCGCACAGTGGACCCAGCAGCGGGCTCGCCGAACTCGCCTCCCTCACGTTTACGGATTGGCGCCAGGGGCTCCAGGTTGTGACACCAGTGCTCGCCGTGGACGTCGAGGACGGTTGACCAGTCATATATGGCATCCTCCACGGGATGCCAAGAGCTCTGGATCCTGATCTTAAAATCAATGTTGCCAGAGTCTATTTCGTCTACCATTTTCATTCGCACCAGGTCCACTGCGGGCGCATCTCAACCTCTGCAAGGTACCGCTTCCGCGTGCCACAAACTGATTCTCGGAAGAGTCGGATCGTAGTGCGCGTATTGGTCACACCAACACGAGGATGTGGATAATGATGAGGCCGAAGTGCCGACATGCTGAGAACACTTGATATCGAGCATGTTCTGTTTTCAGGTTTTCTCTTCACTGCAACCGCCTGGCATGCACTCATCGCTCTGCCCCACAACACGCGAACTCCTGTATGAAAATGTCATGTCTTTTATCTGTTGCAACCGCTTGCTTTGTATATGCGATGACTTTATATGCTGAAGTCCTTGTAGCTCCATTTTTCCGTGAGCGTTGTACGGGCCTGCTTCCGGAATGGTCTCCGCCTGCGAGCCTCGACTCTTCCCCTAACCATCATGCTGCGGTAGCGGTCTTTGAGCAGGTTGCCTTCAGGCTTGAGCAGGCGCAAAGTGTCTTGTAGTTCGTCTGGGAGTACCAGCTCGAGATCCTTCTCGGGGAGTCTGTACTTGCCCAACTGCTTGCGGCGGAGGACGTCGTCCGTGCCCTCCATGCTATTGTCGCTATCCTCGCCGTTCTCGGCCAGAACTAGTGACGAGTCCTGCTCAGCAATCTGCGCCGCGATCTCCTTGATGCGCTCGGCCTGCGCCTTCTTTGCTCTCTCCTTGGCTTCGTGCTTCAGACGTCCCTCTTCGGCCTTCCTCCGCTTCACACGGTTTCGCTGAACCGGAGTCTTCCGTTCAGGCCTCTTCTTGCTGGTCTGGAGCTCTTCACCACCACTCTGCACGCCTTCCCATTCCGAATCTTCGTCCCACTCGGATAGCTCAGCTCGTGCTTCGGCGGCCTCCGCCTCGGCAGCTGACCTGGCGACAGCCTCTTTTCTAAGACGCTCAGCTTCCTCCTCGGCCAGGCGCTTCTTCTCTGCTTCGACAGCTTTGTCCGCCTCAGCCTTGTACCGCGCCTCGTAGTCCTCAAACTTGGGATTGTAGCTGTATCCGCCCGATGGCTTGGCAACAGCCGGTATCTCCTTGCCGCTGGCTGCCAGAGTCAACGGCTTCTGCGTGATTGTCTTGGGCGCCTTCTTCTGATCATCCCGCATGTCATGAATCACTGCTGACTTCTGCTTGACAGGTGCCGCAACAGTCCACGGGTCGAAAGTATCTTCCGAAATTTCGATCACCGACTCGTGATGACCGTCCGCTACTTTGCGTAGCCTCGAGAGTTCTTTCTGTGTGACATATTCGGTTCGCTGGCGCTTGACGGGCAGGATCCCGTCAGTTGTCTTGTCGCTGGCACGCTTACGCAGCGAGACAGCAGGCACAGCAGATCGGGCTGCAATGATCTCGTCGGCCTTGAGAAGTTTTGAGCTCTTCTTCGGGTGCTTCTTAGTAATGGCGGCATCGCCAACGACGTCAAGGGTGAAGAGTTCGTCGGCTGGGCGCTCGGCAACGACACCACTGTAGAAGAGATCATCAGCACATGAGAAATTGTTGGGAGTATCAGTGTTTGCGTTACGTACCCCTTGATGATTTCTTCGTTGAGCTCATCGAGGCCCTCTTCTACTTCGGTCACGTCGACGTTCTTCCTCCACGCCTTCTTGCCTTTCCTCGAAGGCTGCTTGAAGGACCCTGGACCAGCGGTCGGGCCGGCAGCAGGTTTGATGACGGGCATGGCCGCGATGTCTGATGTTCTTGCAGAGTACCGGTCTCGACGGTATGAGCCTCCACGCAAAAGGAGGACTATCGATTATCGTGATTGAGCGGCACCTGCAGATATTGAGAGGCACGAATCGTTACTGTCGAAGAGGAATGCGCCGCTAGGGTGGGGAACCTCGAGGCCTGTCGGAGACCGAATTTTTTTGTTAAGCCAAGGGAAAGATAAGCTGATAAAGAGCGGTCCAGATGCCAGCACAAACCGTGGTGGAGCCACAGCAGCGAAGGGTCCTTCCGCGTGCTCGGGAGGAGCCCACATGTGCAGCGGCCAACCACACAGGTGGGCGAGCGGAGAACTGACTTTGACTCTCCTGACTGAAGACAGATCAAGCGAAAGCAGTGGCCGAGCCCTTCCAGGGAAAGATTCAATCATTGCAGGATTCTGGCAAGTTATCGGGGCTTGTTCTAATGCAAGGCCGAGGACGCGTGCTGCTGGTTGGACTTCGGAATTGGGGCTATTCGACCTGATTGAAAGGTGCGACCAACATGAAGCGCACTTTGGGGTTCCTGCCTACATGGATGTTTGCCTTCAAGCCAGTCTTGAAATGCTACGACGTTTACTCGCGTGCATCGGGCGCGCATGAAAATGTCCAGACTGCCTCGAAGGCACACTCATATACGTTCTTCTGTTTGCACCGCCGTTGACAACTCACGGCTATACTCACAAGCGTACAGAGTAGTGCATGATTGCCTGGTGTCGTGCACCGCTTGGTGCACCACGGGGGCCTTGAATCTGGGGCGGCGGCGACCCAAGCCGCCCTGGCCCATGGCTGAGGCTACTCCAGACTCCGCCTATCACCTAGCGGAAAGGGGGCGATCGCCACCGCATCACTTACTGACTTGTCCCTGTTGCATTGGCAACTCTATTCCCACCACCTCGGCCTTCCTCCAGCACACAGCGACATAGGCTACAGTCTTGCCAGACGCACCCTGCTCTGCCTCTGCACCGCCACACTCCTTACCGCAACATCTTCCGCAACATCCCCCGCAACCGACGCCGCCGCCGCCGCCGACTGCGACTCCGTCTCCGACCAAGCCAAGTCACTAGATCGCCTGCGTGGCCGCGACCGCAAAGATGGCACAAGCAGCTGGGTCATACAACAACCCACTCAAGAAGTTCAAGTGCGTACTCGCGTCACGACATGGTCTCAGACCCTCTACAATGGCCCTCCAGTGTACTGACTTTCCGCGAACAGGCTGGTCTTCTTGGGTGAGCAAAGCGGTAAGGCAGTCCTGCAGAGCTTGGTTCGACCTATCGCGCAATAGCTGCGGCCTACCACCTCGTTGGTACCACTCTCCAGGAATGGCGGCTAATTTGTTCAACGCAGTCGGCAAGACGTCCTTGATCACGCGCTTCATGTACGACTCTTTCGACAACATGTACCAAGCCACAATCGGCATCGATTTCCTTTCTAAGGCGAGTCCCGACGAAACCACCGATACAATAAGGGAGCACAAGAGCACTAACTGAGGCGTGGGCAAATGGACAGACCATGTACCTGGAAGACCGGACTGTGCGCTTGCAGCTTTGGGATACCGCCGGCCAGGAGCGATTCCGGAGTCTGATTCCTAGTTATATTCGAGACTCGAGCGTCGCCGTGGTCGTGTACGACATCTCCAGTATGAGGCTCTATCCTGAAAGGCTCGCTTGAATATCTGATCTGACGGCTTCACAGATGCCAAGTCCTTCCAGAACACCAGGAAATGGATAGACGACGTGCGAGCGGAGCGAGGAAATGATGTCATCATCGTACTTGTCGGCAACAAGACAGACTTGAACGATAAGCGCGAGGTCACAACGCAACAGGGTGAGGACGAGGCGAAGAAGAACAACCTCATGTTCGTCGAGACGAGTGCGAAGCTCGGCCACAACGTCAAGAACCTGTTCCGAAGGATAGCGCAGGCCCTGCCTGGCATGGAGGGCACAGACACCGCGTCTCAGGTCACCTCGCAGAGTAAGGATCCACCGCGTATCTTTTTGGCGGGAATGTGCTGTCTTCGAATGATTGTAGAGACTGACGACGGCAATAGTGATCGATGTCAAGACGACTCCTCAGACCACGCAGCAAGACGGTTGCTCATGCTGAAAAACAGTCGGCATGCGCAATGGATTCAGGCATGATTTTGAGATGCTCTTCACGCATTACGAACGGATGACAGTTCTTCATTGCTGCAAGGTCCCTTTTTAGAGCATGCCAGAAGATAACGAAACCACATAGTAATTTGGCTTTCGAGCACATTCACGGGGATGTGACTCGAAAGTGGCAATTCATGAATCATAATCACTTCTTGGGTACAATCCTGCAGTGCCGGGGGCTTATTCACATCCGTGGTGCATGCCTCCGATCAAACGCCTGGCATCAACTATCTGTTACACCTGCATAGCCTCTCTTTGTTCCTTGGTTGGAATACACTGCTAATCAACCCAGCGTCTTCACACTGCCATCCTTCATGCCAAAGTACACCTTGACGGGCTTTTCACCACCCATACCCTTCTGCAGCGCCTCGGGTCCCGTGTGGCCCGAGAATACACCGACCTCGAGTACACCCGTGATGGCCTTTATCCGCGACGCCAGGGCATCCACAGTCCACAGGCCCTTAGAGGGGTCCATCTGATCCGCCTGGCTGTTGAGCAATAACGGCGGGAAGGGCGCATCGATGACGTTGTTGCCGTTGTCCGTGACGATGGAGCCGGCCTTGCCAGGCAGTCCCGAGCGGACAAACGGCTTCTTGGACCCGAGCAGCAGCAGCTCGCGACGGACGGCCTCGGTGGCGAGCGGCTGGACCTCGATGGGGATGCCGACCCAGCTGGTGAGCAGGTTGGGTACCTCCTTGCGGTAGTCGGCCACGCAGACGAACTGCTTGGAGAACTTGGCGACGAGCTTCTCCTGGTAGTGGCAGGCGCCGCCGCCCTTGATGCAGTTGAGCTCCGGGTCCACCTCGTCGGCGCCGTCGAAGCACACGTCCAGATACTGCTGGCCGGGGACGCGTTCGTTGAACTCGAGGACGAGGTCATCGATGGCGAGGACAGTGAGCTTGGCCTCGCGGATCAGCGCGCGGGACTGCGACCCTGTGGGCACGAACTTCATCTTGGCCGTCACGTCGCGCGGGAGGTCCGCAATCGCCTCGACGACGTACTTGATCGTGCTGCCGCTGCCGATACCGACGTACCGGAACTCCGGAGAGAGGTAGTCCTCGACGGCCCGACGGCCGGCTGCCCTCTTGGCCGCCTCGACCAGGTCGCCGGCCGTGTTCACCGGCGTGGGCACGGGCGGCTCAACGAGATTGTCAGTTGGAGCCATTGTGCGTGCTGATGTGCAGAGGGAGGAGTGGTAAAGGGGGGATCTGTATGGCTCACTGTCAGCATGTGATCCATGTTCGCAGGTTTGGTCTGGGCATTATTCGGGATCCTTCCAGTGTCGTAATGCTGCGCCATATCGAATCTCGGCTCCAAAGAAGATGATGTATCGTGACAACGCGAATGAGAATCCACGTTGCGCGAGCGGAATCAAGCAGGTCCTCTTTCCCCCATTGAGACATGCAGATGTCTGCAGTGACATCATCCCGAGCACAGCCGCCGCTTACATGAGAGAGGGGCGCTGTGGTGCATTACTGGTAGAGGCGACAATTTTCTACTAACATGAAGCTGGGCGACAGGAGTGATGCCCGAGTTGGAACCTGTGTGATAACAGCTCCCGGCTGCACACGGCGAGTCGCGAAATTCCTTGCTGCGGGGATCGAAGGCCGGACGACGCCGAATGTCCTGCCGATTTTGGTGCAATTGAAAAGAGCTTTGGTAGTGGAAGGACTCATGAACACTGCGTAGTATGCTTCTGATGTTCTCTCGGAGGGCCCGACGTTAAGAAAGATCCGATATGAAAGTCCGTCGCGAACGAGAGCTTCAGAGTGGGATGATCTGCAGTCGTCCTGCGCAGGCCGTGCCGGTATTGATTGGCTGCTGGGTGGTGAGCAACGCTGCTGCTCTTGCCTGATGGAGGGGTCGTTGGCTTCGCTTCCCTGCCATACCACTTCCGGTTAAGCTGCGAAAGTCACAATGTTTACTTCTTATCGATAGTCACCTCCCATGCTCGCCAGTCGAAGGGAGGTCATTCTATCCAGGTCTGGACATCATCATGGGATTTGTTGAATTTGCCCGTCTTCATTCAAGTGGTTGAAGAATGAAAGCCTACAAGTCTTTTGGCGAACTCGTACATCTCAGGAACAGCCATACGTGTCTGTTCCATGTGATTCATCATTACAATTGACAACGATCAAGGCTGCCGAATTCAAAACCAATGCCTGCGAATGTTCAGGCTGGAAGTTACAAACTGATGCTTTGTATGCAACACAGAGAAAGTATTCAAAAATAACAGGAAAGATCCGCTGCGTGTATGATATCGTGACACAAGTGCTAATACTCGCCAGGAGTCCGTGGCCGAGAGAATGGCTGTCGAACGCGTGATTCTGGTAACAAGAATCCATATCCATCATCCGGACCCAAGATTGAATGCCGAGCAAGGCCCGAGTCTGCACAAGCGTGCACGGCGGGACGACCCAAATCCCGGCCGCCACTCAACCTGGAGACGAATGACTGGAAATGACAATCCTGATCCTCCGCATGACGCATAGAGACGTTCGCTGTGAGCGGATAAATCCATGTCGTGCTCCAGTGCCCGCAAATGCGAACATGCTAGCCGTGCGGACAGCCAGACAGTACCGGACCGCAGTAGACTGGGGTCGCAGACTACCAGATCACGACATCGACTAAGAGCGTCTCGCCATGCGGGTATCGGAAGTCGCCTCACGATGGCGTCTTGTTTAGCGGGTATCGTTGCAGTGCTGTGGACTGGGGTCGCAGGAGCCACACAGGGGTCGCGACTACATCGATGCTTCGGGGCCTGGGGAAATCTGGAGGCATTGGGATGCAAGCATTTCTGTCCGGCTACCCATCATGCCTGATGATACATTTGAAGCAGACAAAAGAGCTGATCCCGCTGCAGCCAGGGCTCACTTCCTGATGAACACACTCCCTCAAGATGGCAGCAATTCGAGTCCATGACTCGAAGGGAGAATGCCAGACACATGCGGGACTCGGTGCGGCAGCTGGAATGACGGAAACAGCAGAGCCGTGGATGGATTAAGTAGCGCATGAATGTGCTTCCGAATTTGACTCCGGGACAAGCGAGTGCGGGCGTGGGCCGCCGGATACAGGCACAGGATGCTGGGTGGCTGCGCCATTTAATTCACGACGAGGTGTCCCGAGTCCCGAGATCCAGGGTCTAGAAAGGCCGTCTCCAGGTCCGCACCCAGGGCCCTCCGCAGTCGGGCTCTTAGAAAGACGCGGCCGCCTATTGGCTGCGCATCACGCAATCGAGGACCGCCACAGTTCGAGGGGCACCAAAGCCCGGCATCGACAAGATGGTTCGGCGGGCCCCACGGCCGGCCGCGGCAGCGGCATCTCCACGACCGCTTTTGCGCCCAGGCACAGCACAGGCATATGGCATTTCCAAGCGGCACTCTGCCATCAAGCTCGTTGTCTCGCCGCCGCCGCCCAACTGCGGTCTGCTAGTCTAAGCCTAGTCGCACTTCCCACAGCTCAACACCTGTGTCTCCAGTCTTTTTTCTCCCGCCCGTCGGGCCCCCGGATGCCACAGACTATTTGAGAGCACGAGTCGCCGCTGCGGGCCACCCCTCCCACGATGTCGTTCCTCTTTGGAAAAGCAGAAGCCTCCGCCTCCCCTGCTGCTGCCTCTTCCTCGAGACAACAACGGGCATCTCTCAGCATGGCGGACGTCCAGCTCACAACGCCTCACGAGGCAGGTAAGTCAACTCCACTACCTCCCAGATGCTCTGCCTTGGGGACGGTCTTGTGGTGAGAGGGGGTTTGGTCTTCCAGCAGCAATGACCTGTTCTCTCTTCTGTGTGATTGTATTGGCCGCCGTCCCTGAGAATCCGATCGTCTACCTCAACGATGCAGTAGTGACTTACACCAGTTCTCATCTCTAGTCGCGCGCGTTGCATACCTCGCCAGCGATGTCGTCGTTTCCGTCGAGCCTGCCCACGGCCAGGACTCTGACTTCTCGAGCCACTTGAAGAAGTACGCTGCAGCCAAGACCCAGGGTCTCGTTGCTAAGACTGCAGATGCTCTCCCAGAGGTAGGCAGTCTTTCCAGTCCAAGACTAGTCTTTGCGCTCCGTGGCGAG
Source organism: Microdochium bolleyi (assembly GCA_001566295.1). Lineage (NCBI taxonomy): Eukaryota > Fungi > Ascomycota > Sordariomycetes > Xylariales > Microdochiaceae > Microdochium > Microdochium bolleyi. The sequence continues at coordinate 909,243 of KQ964246.1, forward strand.
AACACCTCGACTGACGTGTTTCCATTTAGATTCTATCTGTCAGACACAACACCGACCCTCTCCTGTCCGTTTTCACACCTATTCGCTCCGGCCGGATAACATCAGTCACCACGACCTCAAGCGTCCTCCTTCCTTCCATCGCCCACCTCTACAAGCTTGCCAACTACCCCGTTGTGCTGCACGTCGCCCTGGGACCATCAGAGTTGCCAGACTACTCGGCGATAACAGCCATTAGAAACTCGGGATGGACATTCTTGCAGTCCGAGTCTGTCCAGGAGGCGCAGGACGTTGCCATTTCTGCTCACGCTCTTGCTGTCAAGTCGGGCAAGGGTGTCATTCACTTCTTCGACCCCAAGAGCTCCTCGCACGACCGGCCAGTCACTGCTGAGAGCGACGAGGTCGTTGGCCAGCTCCTAAGCTTGGATGATGTCCGCCGTTTCCAGGCTGGATCCGCTCAGGACGGCGGCATCTATGCCGACGATGGACGGGTAGTGCACTCCTCTGTGCAGCCCGAGGCGGCTACGAATGGCCCCGTTGCTACTCTCGCCGACTCAACCGTGCTCGGCGCCGCCTCCAAGGTTGCATCCTCGGCGGTGTCAGAGAAGTCGAGAAGCGAGAAGAGCGAGTCCGCTGCGCCTTCGATCGTTTCCACAGCCACTACCGTCGAGGCTGCTGCGGTACAGTTGAGCTCGGAGGACATCTACAACTACATTACTGCCATTTGGGCTCAGGTCAAGGAGCTCACCGGCCGCGAATACAGCCCCTTCGAGTGGTCTGGCCCTTCGAATGCCGAGCAGGCCATCTTCGTTTTTGGCTCTGATGCTGGTCTTTTCGCACAAGCCCTGGATGCGGCCAAGACTACCGACATCTACGCGAATGCAGGCCTCATCACCGCGAGACTGTACCGTCCCTGGCTCGGCGCGAAGCTTCTTGATGCCATTCCGAAGAGTGTCAAGAGGATTGCTGTCCTCGAGCAGATTTCGAAGAAGACCACAAAGTGGGGTCCTGTCTTGATCGATGTCCTCACCTCGGTCAAGAGCGGCCCCGGTGGTGTCGAGACGATCGTGGGCCACCAGCTGGGCTACATCGAGTCCGACACCATTGAGCAGGCTCTCCGCGGCATTTTCCAGAACCTTTCTTCCGAGAAGCCTGTGCAGAACCTCGAAGTTGGCAAGACATCTGCCCCAACCGGGCCCCGGGAGTCTGGTCTTCACCAACCAAAGGTCGAGACTGCCTACACGAAGATTCTCGACCAGCTCTTTGGCAAGCGCGTCTACATGGCGAACGCTCTCAAGTCTAGCAACACCGGCCTGACTGAGACCATTGCTGCGAGCCCCGAGTTCGGCTTCGGTTCCCTGCTTGCTCGCAAGGAGCACCGCGAGCGCTTTGTCAAGGACGTCAAGGTTGCTGCCAGCTCGGGCAGCTTCATCACCACCTCGCCGGTTGACTGGCTCGCCAAGTGGGCCGCCAATGCCGAGGATGCTACCAAGGCTGGCGAGCTCGCTGATGATGTCATCGCCCGTCTTGAGACTGACGGCTCATCTGTCGCCCGACAGCTCTTGGCCAGCAAGGGTCTCTTCCGGAAGGAGTCGCTCTGGCTTGTTGGGTCCGATGCGTGGTCGTACGATCTTGGCAATTCTGGTGTCCACCATGTCTTGGCTTCCGGCGAGAATGTCAACATGCTTATCATTGATTCGACGCCGTACTCGGAGCGTGCTGCTGCCGATGCCGCGAGACGCAAGAAGGACATTGGACTGTATGCCATGAACTTTGGCAACGCCTACGTCGCTTCCACTGCCGTCTACAGCTCATACACCCAGGTCCTCCAGGCAATGCTCGAGGCCGACAAGTTCGAGGGTCCTTCCGTCGTCCTTGCCTATCTGCCCTACTTCGGTGAAAACGACTCTCCTCTCACAGTTCTTCAGGAGACCAAGAAGGCTGTCGATCTCGGCTACTGGCCTCTGTACCGATGGAACCCCGAGAACGACACCAAGAACGAGCCCAAATTTTCTCTTGACTCTGAGCGCATCAAGAACGAGCTCAAGGAGTTCCTCTCTCGTGACAACCACCTTACACAGCTGATGAACCGCGAGCCCAAGTTTGCTGCCGTACTTGGTCAGGACTTTGGCACAGAGGTTCGGGCCCAGCAGAAGCGCAAGGCGCGTGATGCTTATAACCAACTGCTCGAGGGCCTGTTTGGTGCGCCTCTTACCATCCTCTTCGCTTCCGATGGCGGCAATGCTCAATCCCTTGCAAAGAGACTTGGCACTCGTGGTCGTGCCAGGGGTCTCAAGACCACGGTCATGGCTATGGAGGATTATCCCATTGAGGACCTGTCTACTGAGGAGAACATTGTCTTTATTACGGCCACTGCCGGTCAGGGTGAATTCCCCCAGAACGGTCTCTCTTTCTGGCACACAGTCAAGGACAGCACCGACCTTGATCTGGCGTCTGTCAACTATTCCGTTTTCGGTCTCGGCGACAGCCACTACTGGCCGCGCAAGGAGGACAAGGTTTACTACAACAAGCCTGCGAAGGACTTGGACAAGGTCCTGACCACTTTCGGTGGCAAGAAGCTCGCTGATACCGGCCTGGGTGACGATCAGGATCCTGACGGATACCAGACTGGATATTCTGAGTGGGAGCTGAAGCTCTGGCAAGCACTTGGCGTAGACAATGTCGAGGGTCTTCCCGATGAACCCCCGCCGATCACCAACGAGGACATCAAGCTGGCTTCGAACTTCCTTCGTGGTACCATCGTAGAGGGACTCAACGACACTACCACCGGCGCCATTTCTGCAGCTGACCAGCAGCTCACCAAGTTCCACGGCACGTACATGCAGGACGATCGTGATATCCGAGACGAGCGCAAGGCTCAGGGTCTTGAGCCTGCCTACTCTTTCATGATCCGGTGCAGACTTGCGGGTGGTATTTCCACGCCGAAGCAGTGGATCCAGATGGACGATATTGCCACAGCTCTCGGCAATGAGACCATGAAGCTCACCACAAGACAAACATTCCAATTCCACGGCATCATCAAGAGTAAGCTGAAGCCAGCCATGCAAGCCATCAACAAGGCTCTCATGACCACCATCGCCGCCTGTGGTGATGTCAACCGTAATGTCATGTGTAGCTCTCTCCCGACCGAGGCTGGCTACCAGAAGCAGGTGTGGGCTGTGTCCAAGCTCATCAGCGATCACTTGCTTCCCTCCGCAGCCTCCAACGCCTACCACGAGATCTGGATCGCCGACGAAGACAACAAGAAGACTCAGGTTGGTGGCAACGCCATCCAGGACTTTGAGCCGCTCTACGGCCCTACGTACCTCCCCAGAAAGTTCAAGATCACGATTGCCATCCCGCCGCACAACGACACTGACGTCTATGCACACGATATCGGCTTGATCGCCATCAAGGGCGACGATGGCAACCTGGTCGGCTTCAACATCGTGGCTGGTGGTGGTATGGGTGTCACGCACAACAACAAGAAGACCTACCCCCAGACAGGCCGCATGTTCGGTTACGTCCCTGCTGAGGAGGCTCACATTGTGTGCGAGAAGATCATGCTTGTCCAGAGGGACTTCGGTGACCGCAAGAACCGCAAGCACGCTCGTCTCAAGTACACGATCGACGACATGGGCGTCGATGTCTTCCGCGGCAAGGTCGAGGACCTGTGGGGCAAGAAGTTCGAGACGGAGCGCCCGTTCCAGTTCAAGAGCAACGTCGACACGTTCGGCTGGCAGAAGGATGAGCACGGCCTGAACCACTTCACCTTCTTCATTGAGAATGGCCGCATCGAGGACACGGCCGAGTTCCAGATGAAGACTGGACTACGTGAGATTGCCAAGGTGCACAAGGGCGAGTTCCGCCTGACCGGCAACCAGCACCTGATCCTCAGCAACGTCGCGGACGAGGACCTCGACGAGATGAAGGCGCTGATGAAGAAGTGGAAGCTTGACAACATCCAGTTCTCCGGCCTGCGCCTGAGCTCCTCTGCCTGCGTGGCCTTCCCGACCTGCGGTCTTGCCATGGCCGAGTCGGAGCGCTACCTGCCCGTGCTCATTTCTAAGCTCGAGGCGTGCCTCGAGGAGAACGGCCTCAAGCAGGAGTCCATCGTGATGCGCATGACGGGCTGCCCCAACGGCTGCGCCCGCCCGTGGCTGGCCGAGGTCGGCTTCGTCGGCAAGGCGTTCGGTGCATACAACATGTACCTGGGCGGCGGCTACCACGGCCAGCGCCTCAGCAAGCTGTACCGCTCCTCCATCAAGGAGGACGAGATCCTGGCCATCATGAAGCCGCTGCTCAAGCGGTACGCGCTCGAGCGCGAGGAGGGCGAGCACTTTGGCGACTTCTGCATCCGCGCTGGCGTCATCACCGCGACCAAGGAGGGCCGCGACTTCCACGAAAACGTAAGTTCATACTCCTCCTGTGCATAGTACCGTGCAGCAACGATAAGCTCCGGGGCTGACAAAGCATGAATCAAACAGGTCGCCGAGGAGGACGAGGAAGAGGAGTAGAAGCAGTGACTTGCACCAGCCACGTCAACTCTCTCCTTTTCTGTCTTCTTTCTTTGCTTGTGTGTGTTCAGTGTTACTGTTATCAGAACAGTAGCCTACAAAAGGGATTCCCACGGTTGAGTGCATATAGCAGGCGGCGTCTACTGGTTATAGGGTAAATTTTTATTTTATTTTAAATATTTATACACACTTTTCATCTGCGTTTCATGGTCTATTAGTGTCATCCTGTGTACTTTTATTCGTTCTTGTTATAGTCACAACCTACTCTGTTGTGCTCATTGGAGATGACGGTCCCGAAAAAAGGTAGTTCTAAAAAAGACGTCCATGAACTGCGTTCTGACTCGGCCGCGTGACCATCTTGCCATAATTTCCGTGTCTTTCTTGTCATCCTATTCGATCAAGGGGGGGCCACCCCTGCCACCATGGTCCTTTTCGGCACTGCAATATAGGCACTGCAACTGTAGCATCCCGTGCTGGCGCCATGCTCAGCAGCCGCATACTCTTTGGTATGCAAGCTCTCGCCCTCGGAAGGCCCTTTCTGGAAAAAGTTAGGATGAGATCGGTTGTTACACACAAAGGAGGGCAGGGATGTCTGTGCAGGGGACATGGCTGATGAGGCTATTTTTAGGTCCTCTCCCATGTTCTAGCTTGCTGCAGAGTGCTGTCGGTGCAAGGGTAGCAAGGGGTGCCCGATCGGGGGAGCTTCGCAGGAGGTAGATTGTGAGGAGGTAGCATTTCGTTCATTTCTGGCGATTGAACTTCGCTGGAGCATGGAACCCGGTGAGCGAACCTGGTTCTGCAGCTGCGGCAGTTGGGGTTTACCTCTCGATTGTGATGTTCGACGCCGGCGTGTACACTCGAAGTGCAACACAACGAGAAGCTGAGCTCTGCTCTCTGGAGCCTCATTGTCCTCGGGAGCAAGACCTGTCTGTGCCTGTGCATCCCTGCACCAGCTACCTGCCTAAACCGGCGTAGCCACGCACGGCTTGACGGGTGAGTGCAGTCTGACTGCAGCCCCCCGAGATGCTTCTCGACAAGCTCAGCATCTGACCGACGAGCCGGGCCGATCCCACGAGCCACCTCTGCTCTCTAGGCGTCTCCGCACCACGCCTGGCGCCATCACGTTGCTGGGATCTTCGTTCCCGTGCTGATCCCTATCTGGGACCTCTCAGCCCTCTCGCACTTATTCTCTCTCTGTCTCCAGCCAGGGTGATGTGGACCACAGTATCAATGGCTCCCCGAGCGCGGGCAGCAGCGACCCCCTGGTCCCTGGATGGCGCCAGCAATGCACTGCACTCCACGCACTTACCACCTCGCTCTCATCCGTCATGGCTGATGTTCCAAAGCAAGCAGCAGCCTCCCTCCTCCTTGCAGATGGAACCTTACACCTGCACTCCAGAAGCCTACGAGAGTTCGTGGGCAGGACATCGTGACTTGATGGCGCCATAGACAGTCGCGACAACTCAAGGAAGAGCCCGGCCATTCCCTCCCCCAGGTATAAGAACAACGAGATCCGCCTGCCTCGTCGAAACTCCATACCAAAGAGGCCTTCTCTTCATCGCACAGAGCCTTTGGGATCAGACACCAGAAGCCCCAGCATAAAACGCAATGGTCAAGCTTCTCTCCCTCGCGGCCAGCCTGCTGGCTGCCGTCGCCGCCGCCTCGCCCGTCGTCGGTCAGGATGGCACCACCGCGGCTTCCCCCCACGCCGAGAAGCGGCAGTCGACGAGCTTCTGGTACGCCAACATGGACCACACCGGCAATGCGCGTGGCTACGCTCCCGACCTCGACGGCGACTTCAACTACGCCGTGTACAAGGCCGTCGCTCCCGGCGATGGCGCGGGCATCCAGCGGGCCATCAACGAGGGCACCAACGGTGCCACGCGCCACGGCCAGTGGCTGGCCTCGCAGCCTAGGGTATGCTAGACCTCTGTCACATCTTCAGGAGCGCGGCATGGGTTTGGGCTAATGGGGGCATGCTTAGGTTGTGTATATCCCACCCGGCACGTACAGCATCAGTAAGACGATCTACATGAACACGGACACCATCCTCATGGGTGATGCCACAAACGTAAGCTCCCAACTCAATCTCATAGCTCAAGCACCACACAGACTAACATTTTCACAGCCACCCGTTCTTAAAGCCGCTGCTGGCTTCTCGGGTACCCAGCTGGTCAATGGTACGCACGAACCCGAATACATATTCTGTCTCTGTGGAAGCTTGATTTTAACCGAGTAAAATACAGGCCAGGATCCCACCACTGGTATCTCGGGAGAGCTCTCCTTTGCCGTCGGCTTGAAGAATCTGATCCTGGACACGACCAGCATCGGTGGAGGTAAGGCAACCCTACTGCCAGTATCTTCTGCAGTCAAGCTGACCGTGACCATTCGCACTTATCAGGCCAAGAGTTCACGGCACTTTACTGGGGAGTAGCTCAGGTCGCGCAGCTCCAGAACATCAAGATCCTGATGCCCTCGTCTTCGGGCAGCAACGCCGGACACACGGGCATCAGACTCGGGCGGGGATCAACCTTGGCTCTAGCTGATGTTCGGGTTGAGCGTGGTCTAGTACGACTTCTTCTCTTTCCGCCCAGAATTCGATTGATGAGCAATGACTTTGGAAACTAACAAAGCCATTATGTGTAGAACGGTATCTGGCAAGACGGCCATCAACAGGCTCTGTACAAGTCCATCTACTTCTACCAGAACACGGTTGGTATGCTTATCACTGGCGGCGCCACTGTCAGCATCTTGGCACCGACTTTCGACACTGTTGGCACTGGCGTTCTTTGCACGGGTGGCGCGCCTTACATCGGAATCGTGGATGGAACGGTCATAAACTCTGGCGTCACCTTCAAGACCACGGCTTATCCCTCGATCCTCATCGAGAATCTCAACAAGGACTCCCGCTCCACCAGCAACGTTGCTGAGGGCCCGAGTGGCACGCTTCTCAACAGCAGATCTCACGTTGACACATTCACATACGGCAACACAGTTGGTCGTAACCCCGTCTATGGAGACACTTACACTACCAACGCACGACCCAGCATTCTCGCTCCCGGAGGGAAATATCCCGTCCTGCCTGCCCCCAACTATGCTGCAAACACCGTCGCCGACTTCATCAACGTCAAGGACCCTGCCCAGAACGGTGGCCGAACTGTTCTCGGCGACAACACCAGGGACGAGTCCCAGGTCCTCAACGCAATTCTGCAGCTCGCCGCCAGCACTAACAAGATTGCTTACTTCCCCTTCGGCAAGTACAGGGTGGACGACACTCTTCTTATCCCCAAGGGCTCTCGCATCGTGGGTGAGGCCTGGGCCACCATTACAGGCAACGGCGACAGGTTCAAGGACGAGAACAACCCCCGGCCCGTCATCAAGGTTGGCAATGCTGGCGATGTTGGCGTTGCCCAGATTTCCGACATGCGCTTCACCATCTCTGATGTGCTGCCCGGAGCGATCTTGGTGCAATTCAACATGGCCGGCTCCAAGCCTGGCGATGTTGCTCTGTGGAACTCGCTGATCACCATCGGTGGCACTCGCGGCGCAGATGCCCTCAACTCCAAGTGCCACAGCGCAAGCAACGAGTGCAAGGGGGCTTTCCTAGGCATGCACTTCACCGCTAGCTCGTCCGCTTATGTCGAGAATGTGTGGAACTGGGTCGCTGACCACGGCACCGAAGAGTATGACGCCGGCTCGAACATTGCCGCAAAGGGTGGCGCTCTGGTTGAGTCGACAAAGGGCACGTGGCTCCACGCCCTGGGCAGCGAGCACTACTGGCTCTACCAGCTCAACCTCCGCAAGGCCAGCAACGTGATGATCTCGCTGCTCCAGTCGGAGACGAACTACGACCAGGGCGACAACGTCCAGCAGATCCCGCCCAAGCCGTGGACCGCCAACGTCTCCGGCTGGGGTGACCCGGATTTCTCGTGGTGCGGTGGCGGCGACACGCGCTGCCGCATGGGTTTCTCGAACTACATCAACGGCGGGTCCAACATCTACACGTACGCCTCGGCCTCATGGGCGTTCTTCAGCGGCCCAGGATACCAGGGCTGTGCGGGACAATTTGCTTGCCAGAGTGAGTTTGGTTCTTTTGAGGATCAGTTATCTTCATCTTGAATACGCCTCGGAAACAAATGCTAACACAATATTTTTCTTTTCTTCTTAGATCACCTCCACTGGATTGAGCAGACGCCTTCCAACTTCCAAGCCTTCGGTCTCTGCGGCAAAGACAGCTGGGCCGCCCTGCGTCTCGGGGATGGTACTGTTATTACCAGCGAGCCCAACTTCAAGGGTTCGTGGGCCGGTGGCGCCGGCGGCTCCCTTGTGGGCAGATACACCCCGTAAAGGAGCCACGCGATATGATCTATAGCTCCGCTTAGGAGTGAGAGGTTGGCGTCGGAGCATGCAGCCAGCTATACGTCTGTACAAGGCAGCTGAGGCCTCGAGGATTTTGGGATCATGTCATTAGCATTTATTAGATTAGGTGTGAGCCGTCAGCTCTCTATTCTAGCCCTGAACATCAATGCGCATTCGGCTCCCCGACATCACTCTTCGTATATGGTGAGCATGTCTACTGTCGACTCCTCTATCATACGAGCAGAGCAACTTCAGATATGCGACCGCGGCAGTGTATCCCGATGCAGCTCGAGGATCTCATTGCCAGCCAGCTCTCCCTTGCTCGCTCTGCCAGCGTGCAACCTTCCATTCCGTGGCATCAGATAGCTGGAACCGGCCTGGTTGTGACAAGCACACAATAAGTGATCACGGGTCGAACTTCCTGCCATCCTCCGAGCCCTGTGTCTCGCCAAGGCCCGTGGTCCTCGCCCGGTCCTGCTGGAAGTACGGGTTTGCGTCTCAGGACAGGGCTCTGATGTGTAGCTCTGTGCCTGTAGAGCTCCAAGCTCCGGTCTCTTCAAAGACCAGGAGGTACTTCCAGAGACACGCGTTGCTGCCGAAAGAGGTGTGCCAGCCTCTGACGGAAAAGTGGTTGTGCGCGCAAAGCTGATTGTTCTGCCTAGCGTACCGGAAAGCCTCGCTCGACTTCTGTCCTGGAGGGAGTTCGACGATCGTACTGCAGTCGTGTCATGGGATTGTTTCAGTGCGCAGGTTCCCGAGTACCTGATAATGGCAAGTGGGCGCGCATCAAACGGTCGTGGATGCTGGTTTCCTGTTGTGGTTCAAGATCCAGAATGTGCGCCGCTGGCGGGGGTCATGTCACCGACCGTGGCGGGACTGCTTCCCGCATGAAGAGGCTCGGCGCCGTTGGTATTCATGACGCGGTAGATAGAAGGCCTATCAATATGACCGGGTGGTGAATGTCGTGGCGTAATTGGAGCCTCTTGAGAACTCTTCTCCATTCGCAGTACGAGTTGGGCCCTTGTGTATGTTTGCGTGGCGGCAAATCTTCTCAGCCATGCTGGTTTCGATTCCTCTGTCTTCGATCTGCATCTTCAGCAGCCGCTGTCGACCTGGTCTTTGGACGGGCGACTCGTCTCGTGGACCTTTGTGCTGCTCTTTGATACTTGCTCGTCCTGGCCGTGCTCTGGGCGCGTTGTATCTGATGTTGTCGCCGTGCCTTGCGGCGACGGGGCCGCCGCGGGAGCTGTGAAAAACGGTTCTTGCGCGGCACCCACGGAAGATGTCGTAGAGGAGCCCTTGGACAATGGCGCTGACGAAGCCACGGTGTCGGCAGCTTCGAGATCGACCATCCTCCGGTCAGCGTCGGCCGCCTCCGCCTTGAGAGCGCGGACCTTGCTGCGCCGGCGGGCAGCCCAGATGCACACGCCGATGAAGCCGATTGTCAGGACGCCCACAAAGGTGACGCCCGCGGCCAGGCCGATCATTGTCCGGTGGTCGAGAGACATGATTGTCTGTTGCTGTTTCTTCTCTCCCCTTGGGTTTTTTTTTTTCTGGCCCAGTTGTTCGTTGAAAAGCTCCTCCCACCCTTGTGAGCTCTTGGCAGAGGAAAGAGACCGACACTGGAACACCTTTTCGGAAGCTGGTCAACCGTGGTTGAACAAGTGAAGTTGCTGGAAGTATGATTCTTTGAGGTCGGAAGCCCGCAGATGCCCGCTGGCTGTCTGGACGGGAAGTCGGAGGATTGCCCGGAATGGCTCCGGCGAGGGCCCACCTGCAGTCCCGCGTGTCGGCTGGCTTTCGGTCCTACTTGCGCCTAGCGAGCAGCGCCTGCGTGGATATGACAGCAGGAGCCGCCGACAGTATTCGATGGAGGAGAGGAGCCGGACCGACAAGTCTGAAACAGTGGGAGTTCGCTTGCAGATATGTTGGCCATGGACAATGGCGAGAACGGGAAGGCAAGAGTTGATGGTGCCCATCCGTGGCCGAGAAAAGCGACCATCAAGTCCAGACGCAGTGGGGACCAGTGACGCAACATGGCAGGCCGTGCGGTTGCCAGCACTGTCCTCTGAAGATCTCAAGGGGGGAACTTCTGCGGTCAGATTGCGGCACCTAGACAGTAGTCAATCCGTAGATAGAGAGCCCTGCGCAGTCATCGGCCCGTGTTTCTGCGTCTCTGTGCCGCCCATCTCGCCATCCCCAGCACTTCGGCAAGACCACAAAAAAAACTAAAAAAAAACTCACATGATCTCTGCTGATCCACAGGCTTGTAGGGTATGTAACAAGCCGAGCAGCCGCGAGCGTCCCTCAGCCGCAGCCGGGTGAGTGGCCAGCAGCAGGGAAGAAACGGCGACAAGAACCCGCGAGAGGGGAAAAAAAAGAGGCCCGAAGTCGAGAAGGGTCTGCCTGTTTGGGACCCCCGACGGATCTGCCACGCCAAGCAGCGCCACTGCCGTGCGGTGCAAACCCTACTCCCAGCGGAATTTTTGGAGGGCTGCGACCTCGCAGGGCTCACAGGCAGCACTGGGGCGGCAGTTACTCTAGTCGCTCTGGCGTACGTCTTCGTTGCAACTCGAGTCGAGTGCGGTGTCTCATGCATGCAGTCGAGTGGTTAGTTTTTTGCCCGAGAGTGACAGGGGGCCCCCTCCCCGTGCCGCACACCATCGAAGCTGCTTTGCCGCGCCTAGGGCATGTCCAAGGCGGCCTGGAGACGGACGGGACACTGTGAGATTGCGACCTGCTTGACGGGAGAGTCAGTTCTGCCGATGATTGTCCAGGGCGGAGAGAGTGGAGGCGATCCTGGCAAGGGCCACGGACCAGACAAGGCACCTTCCAGCCGTGCCAGTCATCTGCCACGCTCTTCTGCAACACGAGCCCCGAAAGCTTGGTCGGACAGGCCAGACCCTCCTCCACGCGATCAAAGCGCCCGGCAGATCTCTCATTCTTGCCACAGACTTTTCGATAAGAGCAGGGGTGGCTGGCGCATCAAGATGAAAGGTGGCTGCGGATGAGCGAGTGTGTGCGGGGCCGAGCCGGCAGTCGTTGTTGGAGTTGTTTTCCCATGGTTGCGACGATCGTGGGTTGCCTCTTTACTGACGACCAGACTCGACTATCTCGCTGTCTCTCTTCATAGAATGCGTGGCAGACACTGAACTTGTTCAAGGATTGGCCACTGGGTTCTCAGCACCTCCCCCGTATACAGTCTCGAGTGCGTGCCTTCCTCGCCAGAGCACAATCTGCCAACCCATTCTGAACCATACAGTAGACCGTGCAGTGCAGCGCCTCCTATACCAGATTCGTCATCAAGTCCAGAGACACATGCAGGAGTGCTCCGAGCCCGAACAAAGGACGTGCTTCAGTTACATCAGGCATGGATACTGGTGAATATTGATGTTTCATTGCGGCTCGCCCCGCCGTAAAATATCCCTGGAGCATTTGGAGACGGGCACGTCTACTGCGTATACACGTCACGAAAGGCCCGTCCATAATGTTGCTGATGTGGGCGATCAGTGGTGGTATTGGGCTACGTTACCATGCACCGTGCCAGCAGGGGAATCATCTTCGCGGCATGGGCTTGTGACAATGTTGCTGAATATTCTGTTTAGCCTACGCCGGCCATGCATGAAGATGCACACCATGAGAAGCTGGCAGGGCTTGGAGAGCCTAGTCGTGAAGGAGCCTCAACAGCGGAAGTAGCGCTTCTCGATCCACCGGTCTTCAAAGTCTGCAACCAGGTTGCCAACCACGACTGTCACCTCGGGGAAAACCCTCGTCAGCCGGTGAATGCCGACCCGGCCCGCCGAGTACGTCGCAACCACGATGCGATCCTGCCGCACGCCGTGGTCCACCAGTACCTGTACAGCCATGAGCGCAGATCCTCCGCTGGACATTTGCGCGTCGAGGAGAAGGACGCTGTCATGCTTCTCAATATCGCTGGGCAACTTCAGGTAGTGCAGCTCCGGCTCGCCAGTGCGCACGTTGGACTGGATGAGCAGCCGACCCGTCCGGCAGTCGGGAATAACCCTCCGGAGGCCAGTCTCGAATGTGGCACCGCCGCGCAGGACGATGACTGCGCTGACTTCGCCTTGGGCCGCGAGTCCCATATACTTGTAGCCTGCTGAGGTCTCTACGGCTTTCGATTCGAACATTACATTGTTCAGAGACCTGCTACAATGTCAGCCTGGATGCAGTTCTGGGTTCATAAATAGAAGGGCTACGCACATTTCAATAAGAAGACTGGTGAGTCTGTCGAAATAGAAGATGAAGTCCTCGCTGGAAGTATCAATGTCCTGGATGATGGTGTTCATGCCCCGGAGCTGTGTTGTTGGCGTCAGGATCACCACCTTCTCAGAGAGGGGTTCATTGTCGTAGCCAGTCTCGAGAGTCTTCAACGCCGCTCTATGGTGTGTCGACTTCTCGACCAGTTTCCGCTCGATATATTGCGTAACCATTGCTACAATACTCGTCAGCTTTTGCCATATCGGATGTCTTGGTCCGCGTACTCATGGCTACTACGTTCTCAATACCACGAGGGACGATGATATCTGCGCGAAAAAGTCAGCATCGAAGCAAGCTTTGGGCAATATATATGAGGACTGACCGGCATTATTCCGTTGCGGTTGCACAAACTACCACCCAGGTCAGTTGGGAGCACTGAATGCAAACTCCGAAATCCAGGGCCTACCTGTTCGAAGTTCGGCTTGACGAAACCAAACCACTGCTTGATACAGCCCTCGACAGTTCGGCCGCGGTCCTTCACATCGCGTAATACTGGATCATGGTCAGCACTTCGTTCTGCCTTGAGGATGACTGTCGAGCGTACTTCTCCGGGACAAGCAAGTGTCCATATCGGCCTCGCAATACAACTAGAATTACTGTCAATGACCACTTGCGCTCGATGTCACACAGTCGCTTCAGTACCTTCATGTCCATGAGCTCCATTACCCGCTCATCATAGAGCGCGAAGATTCCCTCGAGGACGAGAACATGGGGCGAATAGATAGAGGTCGTGGAGTCGAGCCGCGCATGTTTTTCGAAAGAGTACTGAGGGATCTCAGCTCGTTTGCTGCCAGTCATTGTCAGAGCTCTGCCGCACCGCTTTCAACAAAGTGGTGCCATCTACCCAGCTTTCAGATTTCGCAGTGTTTCCACCAGGGCGTCGAAGTCGATGGCCTGTGTTCGACTTAGTGCTCCTCCGTGGGAAGATGATACAGCCGAGCGGAACATACGTCTGGAGAGTCAAAGTCATATTCGTTGAGGAAAGCCTTTCTGGATTGTTCTGGGGTCAAGGGCTTGTAGTAAGAGTCCTGTAGAGCGACAGTCAGTACATGTGATCACAGTCCAATATCCGGTTGGTTTCGCCCACGTACCATGGACAAGATGACAACCCAGGGCAGATTCAGCTTGCTGACGATGGCGTGTGACAGCGTCGACTTGCCAGACCCAGAGCTGCCCGCAACTCCAATGATACTCAGATCAGCCCATGGAGGGCTGTAGTGCACCCGCTTGGCGATGGTGTCGGACTTGTCCATTGGGTTTTCCAGTCCGATCGCCGGTGAGCTGACTCCAGTGTTCATGGTGGCGGCTGTGCTGGACAAAGCCGAGCATGTAAGAGTTCAGAATGGCACCGATGTAGACGAGGACACGGCGCTATACGCAACCAGAAGATGAAGCCAGCTGCAGCAGAAGACGCGGACCAGAGACACCGTCGCGGCAGCCTGGGGAGCAAGCGGATACAGAATTTGAGGATTCGCAGCCTGACTGTCGCGTGCCTCCAGAGGCTGTCACAAGGAACGGCCCAGACGGTGGAGGTCAGCGGCGCTCCGGCCGGTGCCGCATCTGGCAGGCGCAGTATTTTGCAGTGGCCCCGTCGGCTACCGGTATCCTTGATCTGACACTGCCCATGCGGGCGATAATATGCACGGTGCGTCGAGGATAGATGTGTAGGCACAGGCGGCCATGGATTTTCACAGGACCTTTCAGAGAGCATGTTCAAAGATGTATTTGGCTGTATTCATTTCGTCATCAAGGGGTGTCACATCCGTGAAGCTGGCAGGACGTGACTCGACCTTGGGACCCTTGGGAAGTGCAGCAAGTGTGCTGGAGATCAGGGCAGTTGCAGCGGCCGCCAGCCTGGGAGAGCTCAAGGGGTCTGCGTAGCGCGTCCTACCGGCACCCCGCTTTCTGCTCTCGTTCTGCCTGCCTGAGACCGCTCAGCACAAGTGGTCAAAGCTCTTCTTCTGCTCGGCGTCTTGACGTCGAGTTTTCTGCACCGGGGTCGACTGAGCCTCACCACCATCTCTTCTTCCTCACGATCCCGCGTCTGCCTGCCATTCGCCTGCCCTTCGCAGATCCCGTCGACTCGACCACTACCGACCTCTCATTGCCGGTTCTAGTGGCAGACTCTCTGCACATATTGTCATCCCTGGCGCCACGCGCGTGGCAGATGCGCCGCTGAACACTTCGTTTCTCGCGGATTCGTTCCTTCGTGACTGGCAGCTTTCGAAGCTGCCATCCCTCCCCGACTGCAAAATGGTACGTCAACGCTGGGCGCGTCTAAGCGCGTCTTTTCTCACACCATACTGACTTTGCCCAGACATCCTCCACGTCCACAACGACGCCTTTGCACCTCTTCTCGCAACAGGTCCAAGACGTGAAGACTCCCAAAAGGTAAGCTTCTGCCTCTCTGTCAACACTGCCCTCGCCTCCGGTCGCTCTTCATATGATGTAACGAATAATCAATGGGAATCTCTCCGAGAATTTATAATGCGGATAAAGATTTTATCTTTTCTTTCTGAACACCAAGACACCGAACTTCATCATATATACCCCGACGCGCACTGTTGGAACCCCGAACTAACAAGCGCAGTGACATCAATGCGTTGATCCTAGACTATCTCACCGTTGCCGGGTATCCGAATGCGGCTGCCAAGTTCTCCGCAGAGGCCAACCTCCAGCCTCAACAAGACATGTCAGACATCCAGGCGCGGCAGAGGATCCAAGCGTCCATACACAGAGGCGACATCGAGGCTGCTGTCGACGAGCTAAACGACCTCGATCCATCTGTAAGCACCCTCCAACACTAAGTCTTCCTGCACACTGTCGCTATGATTAGAACAAGAGTTTTATCATGCACCACTCATATAGTCTTCGGGCTATTGATGAGAAACAACCACTTTTCTATGAGCAAATCTTTCTTTTATCCATTCATTTCAGCCGATGCAACGTCCTTATTGTGGCAAGGCTAACATGGATGATAGATACTAGATGAGGACGCCGATCTCCACTTTGCAGTCCTGCGCCTGCAGCTGGTCGAACTGATTAGAACATGCACGGCGAGTCCGGGAGGTGATATCACGCAGGCCCTCGACTTTGCCACGTCTCAGCTTGGACCGCGTGCCTCGCAAGACACGAGGTACCTGGACGATCTTGAGAAGACAATGACCCTGCTTGTGTTTCCCCATGACAGTCTAGACCCTCCACTGGCAGCGCTTCTGCAGCCTGGACTGCGCCGCACCGTCGCAGACCAGGTCAACAAGGCTATCCTTGAGGGCCAGAGTCAGCGGCGCGAGACTGCGATCCGCCAGCTCGTGATGATGCGAGTATGGAGCGAGATCACTGCCCGGAGTGAGACGAAGAAGGACCTCCCTCCACGGATTGAACTCGGCCTTGATGGTGAAGAGTCTCTCAAGCGTGAGAACGGTCACGACGAGCCAATGTCCATGAACGCGTAATTGTGCATATGACTTCTATTTGATTTGTTTTGTGCATTGGGCCCACAAAGAAGCGTTTTCACCCAAGGGCTTGCAAGGCGTTCGGGGTACTATATAGTTGGTTTCGACACAGTTGAGCCGCGGTGAAGGCGTTTCCCTTTAAACATAAATCATTCCACAAGATACCAGCAGGGGGCGAATACAGACCACAAATTACACATACACACAACTACGCTGAGGACGGACAGGACTCTTTTGATATATCGCTTGTCCTTTTTATGTACAAAAAGTCTCACGTGTAGTGAAGACCGGAGCAACGACTACGATACCAAAATGTCTGTATGTCCGATTGGCTTCTCATCCTTGTACACATTCCTTCCTTTGCCCGACCCCCTGAGCCTAGATAAGCACCCCCAGACTACTTGGTCCGGATGTGCTTGAGCTTGCCCGGCGAGTAGAGGAAGTTGTTGGCGTAGGCCTTGGGGCTGATGACGCGCTCCTTGGGCTCCTGGACAAAGTACTCGTACCCTTGCTTCTCGGCGAAGGCGACGGCGGCCTCCTTGGACTTGAACTCGAGCCTGGTGCCCTGCATCATGTCGGCCGAGGACTGCCAGCCCATCAGCGGGTTCTCCCAGCGGTGGCCCTTGGCCAAGATGTCCCAGTCCATGCGCCAGTGGTGGGAGCCCCAGTTTCCGGACTGTGTCGCGGGTTTGGCCTGCTTGTAGATGCTGTTTTGAGGTGAACAGGAAAATTATCAGGTTAGCAGGTCAGGTCTTGGCTCTGAAGCTAATGTGTTCGGCAGAGCTCGTCTCTTCGTGGTGGTCCCTTGGGTGTTCATGCATACCGGACAGTTCTGGCCTGCAGCTCGATGGGAGCGCCGGAGAGCACGGCGGCAGGGAGGACGTCGACGTCTTCACTGCCATCCATGACACGCTTGGGAACGGGGGTGAAAGTTCTGGAAGGTGATTGCATCAGCATCTGCTCATGTTTCTGCTCCGCTGCTCGAATATCTGTCTGGTGAAGTGTATAACACGCCCCAGGAGCTCCTCAAGTGTCGCACACTCAGCGAAAAGAAAGCACTCGGGGCATTCATGCAGCGAGAGGAAACTTGATCCTCCCACTTGAGAGCAGATTGAGTGGACGGCACAGGGGTGGTGGTTCGAAATGGCCAGACGTACGAGGTAGCCTTGTCGGTGTGGACGGTGTAGTCTGGCGAGTTCGGTAGCCTCTCTTTGGGGACGACAGGGACATGGCTGGCCGGCTCGGGGCTGTTGCTCATGGCGGTCGGGCCAGTCTTGTCGGCGGCGTCTGTGGTCTGGAGGCGACGCTGGACGATTGACGAGGGTGCCACGCGAGGGGCGGCGGTCCTTAGCAGCCGAGCTGCGGAGACGGATCTGAGGGATGCCATTGTGTCTGCTCCTTCTGCGAATGTGTCGTCGAGGGGTCGGTTTGAGTGCCGGTAGTGTTGTGGTCGACGGCGATTGAACGACGGCGTCGAGCCTCTTTGCTGTGGGAGTTGGTGATTCCATCCTCAAGGTTGAGGTGCAGGCAGACCGGGTGGGTCTGGCGGTCATGAATTGGCGGGGTCTGATTGGCGCTTGCGGCAAATCATCGCGCTAACCAGCAAGTGAGTTCTTTTCGTCCTCTGGCCTGCCCGTGTGGCCGGCCGCAAGCTCCTTCGCAAACCGCCCTCCGAAAGATTCCATCACCAACCCCATCGTCTCAACCACAAGCCGTCGATTGAGGTTCGCGACCAACGACCCCCAATTGACCTTTCGATCTTCTCCCGACGTCTCCGCCGCACCCGCCCGCCATCATGAGCTTCGTCGCCCGCCGGGGTCTTTCGACCCTCATCCCTCCCAAGGTCAGTCCTCGCCCGCCCGCACTCTGCCCGCCTGCACCCCCGGCTTCCGGTCCAACCTTGGGTTGTCGCATACATTGAACCGCCATTTATGTCGTCGTCGGTCTTGCTAATTTCGTATCACAATAGGTCGCTTCGCCTACAGTACGTTTCCTCCCGCCCGCCCTGTCGCTGCCTGTTGATGCCGGTTTTTCCCGCTCTCCTCACGATTGATCACGATGTCGATATTGCACGACTGCTCGACGAATGACCTTTGCGCCATGTGCGCAGGACTGAGGAGGATTGAGATCTCAGCTGTGCGAACTCTACGACGGACTCAACCGCTGACCTTGCGAACTCTAGGCCCTTGGCGCTGCCCCCGATGCCGTCCGCATGAAGCGTGTCGTCAACTTCTACGAGAAGCTCCCTCGTGGTCCCGCCCCTGAGGTCAAGCCCACCGGCCTCTTCGGCAGATACCAGGCCAAGCACTTTGGCAAGAACCCGACTGGCACCCGTACGTTGTCTACCTCTCGTCTCTTTTGAGCGGCTGTTTGCGTCATCATGCCATGAGACAACCAGTTTGAACCCGATCCCCATCGAATGTTAGCTGACAGTCGCCAAACAGCCATCATCCACGCCATCGGTCTCATCCTTGTCATCGGCTACCCCATGACCTACTACTTCCACCTGCGTAAGTCTATATGTGGCCCCGATATCTTATAGGCGGACTGCGGCTAACAATTCTGCAGGCCACCACAAGAACAATGCCCACTAAGCTAGTCTATGTCGATGTGCTTGGCTATGGAGAGGTGTGGCTCGAAAAGTAAACTCAAAGTCTGTAAATAAGCAAGACGAGGAGGCGAGTCTGGACAGTAGCTCAGTGAAGCACTGCCATTCGATGTCACCGTGTACCAGAATTGAAGGGCGACATGCCCTAAATACCATGTCCCATTTGTCATCATTGGACACCTACATTTACGCCTGCACTTGCGAGTAGATGTATGAATTCACGCAAACATGAACAGATTGGCATCTCCAAGTCTACCGCGATGTCGCTGCGCGGCGGGGCTACACAAGGAGTGGATGAGATTCGGGTCGAATAACGCATTGAGCTCCGACATCAACACGTTTGATACGATTACGGAGAAATGCTCACAGGGCGAGGTTTCACGTTGCCCTGTCCATGGTCGCGATTGCATACAGAATGAATGAGCTTCTGCTCGGCGTGAAACAAGTGGTACGCAAGCTGCCGGGTAATTCCCAAGACCTGGGACGAGGCTGGCAAGCCCTGGACCAGACTTGTTCGTCACATTGCTTAGCCTTGGGAGTCTGGCGAGTTAGATATCGGCACAACCTACCTGAGCAAAGATAATATTGCCGGGTCCCCTGAGATCAGCTAAGATGCGACGGAAGCCTTGCCAAGTCTAGCAGGCATCCTCTTCGGCGCGAGTCTAGACTGGCCTGTGCTAAACTTGGTCAGATGTTGTATGACTCCAGAGCTGTTTATGTCGCGTGTCACGTATCCGACCGAGTAGCGCAGGCAATTCTGCGCAGTATCATGCGAGCGCAAACAAGAACGTCGTGGCAAGGTCGAGGCTTGCGCCAACTGAAGGCTACCTGGGTACTTTAAGGTCGAGAATTCAGGTCGAAACGAGTGCCTCACGTGGAGAGTGCTGGTGGCGCACTGTGCACATTGTTTGTGCCTGGTCAGGTGTGACTCGCCCGGGCTGGCAGAAGCCCGCCCAGCTTACTGCTCAAGTGGCCGCTTGCGACTGCTCCAGCCACGACCCGAGCGACGGGCATACCCACCACCACCTGGGCACCTTTCCCACCTGCCGCTGCACAACCACACCAGCCCATCACAACGCCAACGCAAGCACCAAAGCGCATACCCAACGACGACTCTGCGCCGACAAGACACATCGCCCGCGAACGAGCATCCTCTCCGGCTTCCATCCCAGCACCCCTTCCTCGACCACCGGCAGTGGATGATGGCTGCTGAAGCCACCGCTACGAACCCTGTCGATGTACCTCCAACTGAGCCTTCGTCCGTAAGTCAAATTCTCGCCAGCTGGATCCTGCCACGAGAGTGTGCACGACCACCTGTCGAGCAGCGGCTATGTGTCGCCTGCTCCTATGTTGCCTTGGCGCCTTAAAGGACATCATGCGCTTTCATTCGTGTGCTTTTGGCTGATGTTCTCGCGCTCGCATCTTGTTGTCACAACAGACTCACGCCTACATCGACTCGGATCCCCACAATGCCACCTCACCAAGTCCACCCGTAAACGGGTCCCCCGATGAGATCGAGAACAAGCAGATCACCGACCTCGTCGACGAGCTTGTGCAGTCTGCCGAGGTCAGCGTGAGTGGAGGTTCCGATACCGAGGCGTCCAAGTCCAAACTCGACGACAAAGGTCATGCGCGCAACTCGTCAACAGTCAAAAAGCCGCAGAGCTTCAAGTCGGTCTCGGTCAACAGGACATTCCTCGCCTCGAAGGGTGCTGTTGCATCGACATCCAGACCTGAGTCTGCCGCCGGTTCCGCCTCTTCCACTCCAGCACCCGGAAACGCAGGCTCGTCCGCCTCGAAGCTGAAGCTTGTCTCCAAGTCGCAATCTGGGATAGGTGGCAGCAGCAAAGCCTTGGGACTAAATGGAAAAACAGCTGCGCCAAGCGCTAGTTCTGTCTGGAACAAAAATCAGCGTATGCTCACTGTGGCCGTCTCCTGCTGCGATACCTCTCGTTATGTTGCCTTACTGATCTGATTCATACAGCTGTGCCTCCACCAGAGCCGAAGAAGTTCACAGACGAGGAACTGCAACTGAAGTATGGTATCCACCTCGCAGATCGCCTTGGCCCAGACAAGGACAGTGGCCAGTCTAACTGGGCGGACATTGACGATGATGAGGAGTGGGATCCTGACACCATAACATGGACGGACGGAACCCATATCAAGCTCCCGCAGGCCGATGAAAAAGCTCCGAGTCCCGTGCCTACAACGGTGGCGCCAGCTGCTCCCGCTGCCTCCACTGCACCCAAGCACATCGAGCTGCCGCCGAAGACCCGGTCGCCCATCCCGCCCACCAGCAACGTATCCTCTCCCTCCATTAAGCCTGGCGTGCTCGCATCCGGGAAAGGGTTGGTACTGAAAGGCGGCCCCGAAAAGCCAGTATTTGTCGCTAAACCACCAGCTCCATCTCAGCCTGCAAAGTCTCCATGGGCTGCACTGCCACCTGTTGACAAAACCGCTCCTATCGTGCTCGAATCTCCCGGCCAAGGGCCTGCTCAGGGATACCAACGTAGAGATGGCATGCAGAGCCGGACGCCCCCGCCTCCGACCAAGGAGATCGCGGCCGATGATTTCAGTCGTGGTCCGTGGCGAGATGGGCCCAATGCCAACTCCAACCGGGAACTGTTCAACTCGCATTCTGGCCGTTACGAACCGGTACAGGATAGGCGGGGCTCGAGAAACGAAGGGGCGTACAACCGACAACAACCGTCTGTGTTACAGAGACCGTCTCACCTCGAGATGCAGGGCCCAGCGGAACCCTCTGCGGCATTCCAGACAAGCCGAAACAGCACAACGGATGGTCCTTACAGTCGACGTCGCGGCTCCTCGAACGTTAGTGGTGGTAGCGGTAGCCTGGGATATCGCCTGGAGAGACCGAATCATAATATGCCTGGTCCTCATGATCCTAATCATGTGCGATCTGGTTCGATGTCCGCAGGTCCGGATGCAATGGCGGCACAAGCTATCTCTCCTCAAGCTACGCCACGTACCCAGCATGGCCAGCCATGGCAAAACAGACGCCCCTCGAATGCCATGCCGACCGACTTGCCTCATGCACACGCTCCGCAGGAGGCGGTTGCGCCCGCGCCACCACAAGTACCCGTGGAAGATGAGATCGAGGTGCAGAAGAGGCTGATGCGCGAACGTAGGGAGGCCGCCATCAAACGTCGGCAAGAAGACGAAGCACGCGAGGAAGAGGCACGAAAGGAACGGATCCGCAAGAAGCTTGAGGCCATGGGACCCGCCCCAGAACGGAAGAGTACCAAGAAGGACGAGAAGGACGCTGTGTCATCGCCGACAAAGGACGTGCCACCAGCTCTCCTTGCTAGGGCCAAGCCAGGCGACAGATCACAGGCCACACCACCTGCTGCACAAGACGCTGCTGCAAGGGACAGCCTGTTGCCCTCCGTCTCAGAAACCGCCGGGCAGGCGAATGGCACTGTTGCGCACCCTGACGGTCCTGAAGCTGAATTATTGGGGGTATCATCCGCAGCGCCAAGAGCTCAACCATCAGCGCCATGGCCTGATGCCCCTCCTCAAAGCGCAGAAAGATATCCTACCTGGGGCGGAAACCAGGCCAACGCACCTCGCAATGTGTGGGCGGCTCCTGGGAACGACCGCTCTTTAGGAAATGGCACTTTCATTGCCGACTTGGGTCATTCCATGCATAACCCGTCTAATCCCAATATCGCCAACCGACCTGCACCCATTGGACCGCCACGGAGCGTTTCTCAATCTCAGCCATCAGCCCCTGCGACAACAAGAGCAGAGGCCCCGGCCACGCGCCTTGCGCCCATCGGGCCCCCTCGAGTCAATCGAAACCACGATCTGCAACAGAATCAACCGTCTGCGAACCCTTGGCAAAACTACGATGCTGCGGCCGACGATCATGCAATTCGCGAGCGAAGCCGTGCCCAAGAAGAGGCTCGGTTGAAGCGGATCGCAGAGCAAGGGCTTGTCCCAGACCATACAGGACCTGTCATCTCGGAGACTTGGCGCGCTGTCAAGTTGGATGAGGACGGCAGGAGAGGTCCCAGCGGAGAGTCTTCGTACGTGCACGGTGCTGTGCCGACCAGACCATCGGATATGCGCAAGGGTCAACGACCCGTTCCGGCTGGTGCGCACGCTTCTACTGCAATGTCACAATCTCGCAGCAGCTCGCGATTCTTCCCGCCTACGCGTGACAGCCGGTACGAGGATGCGGCGCCGCAACACCGGCGCGCGAAGTCGCCGACCCCCCCACCTCCTACCATGGAAGATCATCCTGCATATGCCGGCAATCCTCATCGCCCGCACGTATCGCTGCCTCGTGGCCCAATCGTGGTCAAGCTTCCCCCAGCCGCAGTCAAGCAGGCACAAGCGCAGGCACCGCCAAAGCCAACACCACCCGTGTCCTTTGCAGCGGCAGCAGCTCGTTCCGTCACACAACCTGCGATGACACGAAGCGCCGGGCCAGGGCAACGCGCCACTAGCCAGCAGATGGGTAGCGAGACGGGCTCCCCATGGCAGGAGAAGATTAACAGTCTCATGGGGAGGAAAGGGCCGCGTCCAACTGTTGATTCGACTAGTAGGATTTCTATGGAGCATGGCTCTCATTCAGCAAATGTGTCTCTCCCAAGCCTCTCCTCCGCCAGCTCGGTGATATCGGATGATAGCACTTACACGAGCCGAGAGATGGCCGAGGAATGTTTCGAGGAACAGGAGATGGGGTCTCTGCCCGCAGTCCATCTTCCTGCGAAGGCTCCCGACGCTTTGTGGCATGCTGTCAATCCCAACTGGTCTCCGTTGAACCCGAAGTACAGAGTGCATGCCACCAATGTCGAACCGCACCGGTTCAGCTACGACTACTTTAATGGGGACTCAGTCATCCGTGTGCTGGCTCCTGGTATGCAAGAAGTCAGGACTGTCAAATTCAAGGCTCAGCCGGCTCGCTCTGGACTCAACAGTCGAACAAGGAGCAATCCTCGCCGCGGGAGTACTCGAGGAGGCATCAAGAACTCCTCTCGTGGCCAGAAAGGGGGGCGTGATGGCATACCAGACGGCCCGAACCATGCAAACAATACAGGAAGTCCATCATCTGAACGACCTTCTGCGTCCCGGGGTGGCCGTGGTGGTTACCGGGCACGTTCGGAGGCGTGGTCTAGACAACCATCCTCGGCGGCAACTACCCAGAATTAAGATCACGGGGGACTTCGCATGCACGAAGGACCTACCGCTTTCGAATCGCAAGCGTTAGCTTTTTAGGAAGCTCCGCTGGAGGAAACGCACCTTTTCCTATTTCACTTTTCCACCAAATCATGTACAACAACATCACGAGAAGCGCCGTGTGCCCATAGCCAATGCTTGAGGCATTGACTAACTTGGCGGTTCGCATCTATCATTCACCTTGGCAGGGTCTCGGATAATTCTGTGTCGGATCTGCGTGGCAGGAGCTTGGCACATTCAGTGCTCGTCCTCACAAACTCGACGATGGCCACACTGCCCACTTCGGTCTGCGCCATCTCGCGCGCAGAGTTGCTCATAACGTACGAACTATTTCATCACGCTGTGAACGAGAACTGGTTACGGAACACGAGTGTATGGCCGAAATGGCAGGGGAACATGGAACAAACACAATCAGCCAGTGCTGCGGACTGTCAAGAAATTGTCTCGGCAGGTGTGAACTTCCACAACCTGCTGGCCAGACGTCCGAAGATGTGATCAACAGCAGCTCCTATATACGGGGCTCTGCTCTGAATCGCACCTGCGAGATCTCGATACCCAGGATGCAGCAGACTATCTTTTGTTGCTTTGGCGTGCGCATCGGGATTCGCCAGCATCTTGGTGAAACACCAAACATTACAGACTTATTTGCAATCGAACTTTTTCTCTCAATCGTGTGCGAGCTCCTGAAAGGTATGCATGTGAGCGTCATCAGATAAGATTTGTGTAGGCCCCAGCATGATCAGTTCGGTCGAATCCACGAGCGGGACCGAGTCCTCTGAGACCCATGAACCTCGGAGGCTCTCCGTTTGTGCCTGAGAGATTGCGAAAAGAGCGACTTCAAATTTCAATGGAGCCAACGAAGCGTTGTTCATATGGAGGGGAGCGATGGCCATACACGAAGTACGGAGGAGGGAACGAATCGGGAAGTTGCCATGCTCTCTGGTGAACTGCCTTATCCTCACAGCCAAATAAGCATAAGAAACGAGCATGCATGCATGTAAGGCATATTCTGGCTGTCTGGGCTCAAGTATAATCATGTAGGAGTTCGGGAAGAGCAACATCAACAACAACAACCCCACCAAAGGTAGCTCGCTCGAGAGCAGTAGGTTTTCTAATAGATGTTTTGGCATCTCCGGGATCCTCACCGTGTAGTTGGTTAGTCCAAGCATCAAGAATCATCCCGTGGGACTGTTGTGGAAATAACAGCTGCGGAGGAGGAGGGGGGGTGCGTTTTGGTTGAGACGGGGACCGGCACTCTAATTATCTGGCTGCCTGGATTGACGAAATGGTTGGCGCGCGTCTCTCGCTGGGCCTTGTTTGGACAGATCTCTAGATCTCTCTGGGCGGTGCGAAAGGGAGAAAAGAGAAAAAGAAAGATAAGATGGGTGTCAGAGACGCGAGGGAGGTGTTTGCTGTTGTCGAAAGCTACACGGGTTGCGTAGAGATGATTTTCACGTGTACTCTACCTTGGGCACCCGGAGGCAGGAACGGGCAGTCGAGCGGAAATGGCCACCGCCAACATATAGGGTACAAATCAGTAACGCAGTGCAGATGTCCCGGAGACTCTCCGCTGCGGAATCGTGGGAATGTATGGAATAAAGTGTAAGAACAATGGCCACAAGGTACTTGAGAATCAAGGAAAGGAGGGAGGTGGCGCTTGTGTGCTGCGCCGCAAGTCGCATATCTGCAAGCCTGGATGTTGAAGACTGTCTTGGTGTCTCTTGTGGCGTGCTTTACGGGTGGGCCGATGATGCGCTGGAGCGGAAGCCGTGCACATATATCGACGCCATTCAAGAGTGTCAAGAATGCAGGTTCGTGAGGTGTCAAAACATGGTGTTGTTTCCATGGCCTTTTTAGGGCTGTGTTCCGCCCGCCCATCACGTAGGCCTAGAGCACGTTAAGGTAGGCTGCCGCGGGGGCGGTACAGGCGCACGAGCGTCGATCACCCGAGCTGTCAAGCAGGATATGGCGTCACAGTCGGCGAGCAGGATGGGGGTGTCGCGTGCTTTGGTGATGACTGCATCGTGATCGGATCATCGGGCAGGAGTGATTCGCCCGGCGGCGGGCGTGCGGCAGGGGGGTGGGAGCAATCACATGCAAGAGCTTGGGGTGTGGGCCGCTCGTCTGTGGCTTGCCAGCATGACGACCGACCCTGACTGCCCTCGCAACGTTGACGCCTGGACAGGTCATCGGCGGGAGCACGCAGCGACGGCTGCTGGAGAGATGATCCTAGTTGCAGGCCGTGCAGTGCAGTGCAGTGCAGTGCAATGCAGCTCCTGGAGTCGAGCCTCGCAGCGAGGTTGGACGACAGGAAACCGTGAAGCGCACGGGATTACATAAGGCAGTGACGCCATCTGGGAGGGGAGCTTCGATAGCTGAGACAGGCCAGCCTAAAAAAAAACAAGGACCCCTCCCCCCCTTTTGGGCCGGCTCGTCCTGAGGGCTGCCGCTCCACGTCAGTCATGATGATGGTGTGATGGAGGGAGTGCCTGGTCTGCCCTGATCTCAGTCGCCCGTCAGTCAGTCACACCAGAGCTCCTGCAGCAAGCACCCGAGGCTGCAGCACGGCCTGCACGGAGATCTGGCCTGAGGAGAGAGCTGAGGAGGGCCGACGGAGCATTGTGCACGAGTCCAGACCTGCGAGAGCGGAGCCCGACGAGATGATGCTCGAGGTAAGGTAGAGAGACCTAGGTAGCCAGGTAGCTAGGTAGATAACACAAGTGGATAACCATGATTCCTGCATGCAGGTGCAGGCGCAGGCGCAGGTGCAAGTGCGTGCGTGTGGGTTCCCGGGCGGAGCTGCTGTGATTGTCGGGTCTTCTCTGACGACAGCGTGTGCCACCGTCCGTCAGTCGCACGCGACAAAACATGGCAGCTGCTCTTCTTCTAGTCTTGCCTCGCCCGACACCCTGCTGGCTGTCCCTTCCTCTTCCCTCCCCAATCACCACAACCCACCACAACCTCACGCACAGTCGCATCCTCCATATCCGACATAGCCTCAGCCTGCCCCAGCAGCTCTCTCCGATCCTCGTATGTCTCTTCCCATGCCAAACTCGCTCGTCCCTGCTTCCCGCACCACGCTGACCACGTTTTCTCCCCGGCCAGACCAGACAAGCCCACGACAGCTTCAACCCCTCACAAAGCAACAGAACCACCACCAGCCCTCCGCAATGGCTGACAACGCTCCTGCCGCCGCCAACGGCGTCGACACCCTCAAGGGCAGTAAGGTACGTCGTCGCCACTGCGCAAGCAAGCATATCGCAAGCTCGGATCTCCCGGAATTATCGGGCACCGCCTGGATCTTCTTCGGCTAACACAACGTTCTGTACAGTTTCAACTTTCGCGAGCGTTCCCGGCATAGTAGCCAAAGCGTCCCAGCTATGCCGTCCTCCTCATCAAGGTTGTCACTGACATGGCTTTCTTTTTGCAGATGCCCAGGCTGCCTACCAGAGTCTCGCAAACGGTAGGGATACACACCCCTACACCTAAGGGAGCTGCGGCGACTGACTTCAAGTTGTGTTCACAGGCCCCGCTGCTCAGTCGGCCAAGGCTGAAGCTGCTAAGACTTCTTCCGAGTTCTCCAACCTCGCCAACGCCAGACAGACACCCGCTCAGCCTGCCGCCACTGGCCAGCCTCTGACTCACTACCACTCCTTCTTCTTCGAGCTCCTGTCATGGAACAACCCCAGTAAGCTACCGACAATTTGGTGATTGATCGAATCGCGGATCTTTTGTGCTGACGTCAGAACAGGAGCCTCGGGTATTGCCTATGCCACTGTGGTCACTCTGATCTTTGCCGCCAGGTATCTCGACATCCTGCGCTACGCCTTCAAGCTCACCTGGATGACCCTGGGCGTCACGGTGCTCGCAGAGGTTGTGGGCAAGCTGGTTCTGAGCAATGGCCTCGCCACCCAGCTGCGGCCTCGCACCTACTACACCATTCAGAAGGAGACCCTGGACGCTCTTATTGGGGACGTCCACGAGCTCATCAACTTCTTCGTCATCGAGTCCCAGCGCATCCTCTTCGCTGAGAACCTTGCTGCTTCTGCTGCTGTAAGTTCTTGACGACACAGTGGCTAAGCAAGTCATCATCGCTTACTGATCATTTTGCAGGCTGCCATTGGTGCTTTCATCTCCTACTACCTGATCAACATCGTTCCCTATTGGGGCATGGCCCTGATCGCTGCGACTGCCGTCTTCTTCGTTCCCTTGATCTACACCTCCAACCAGGAGCTTATCGACAGCCAGCTCAAGCAGGCGGCCGACATTGTGAACACCCAGACCGAGCAGCTGCGCACCGTTGCGACCAAGCACACCAGCCAGGGCGTCGAGATCACCAAGCAGTACGTGGGCGACTACACTGCCAAGGCTCAGCAGATGATCTCTGGCCGGTCTTCTCCCGAGACCACCAGCAAGAGCCCGACCGTCAAGGCCTCCCAGTTCCCCGCCGCTCCCAAGACCGGTGTAAACGAGTTCCCCACTGCGCCCAAGTCCGACCTTGTCAGCAGCGAGGAGGATGAGCCTCTCATCAAGGCTTAAGCACGACGAGCTAGCTACGCAATGCTGTTAGTGGTTGTCATTGTGCAGCGCTTTACCTGTGCACAGTACAATTTAATCCCGCTGACTATACACGACAAATGGCGATCATTGTGAACATCCACTTTTGACAAGTGGCACTACCGCCAAACACTTGGACCTTTGACGACTTGATAAGCAATAATGAGCATGTCCAGGACCTTTGGGATTTACGGCGTCAGGCTATCGTTTACTGCTCTTGACTTTTCGGCATACTGGTTGCGGAAGGGTGGGATTAGGAAGACACAAAATGAAGAAGAATCGGGCGCGGTAAACATAATGGAGAGGGTGGAATGGGAGATGGTGCATTTGCATGCACTGCGGAACAGCCACGTATTCGGGTGACTGAGTGTGGTGCGTGGCTCGCAGGTGTCGGGTGAGCACGATGCACAACGGATTATTCTGTTACTCAAATATTATTACTTTGCAAAAACTGCTGCTCGGTGTGTTCTGCCCTGCCGTGTAACGAACGATGATTCACAGCGTCATGTTAGACTTTGGCATCGTACATCTTGACATACTTCTAATCTCGTCACGACAGCGTCAATGTGCTGCATGCAGGAATGGGTGCCCGCAAACCGGGCGAGGAATATCACTGACATGTCTGGTCCGTTCATCCCGGTAGGGTATGACTGGAAGGCTCTTTGATCATGTTCTCTGGTCTAGATTCTTGCAAGTGTGATTAGGGCTCGTGTAAAGCTCAAACGCAGCTCGATGAGGGCAGTCCGCACTGTCTCATGGTCTTGTCTAGTTGTTCTCGTGCTTGTCTGTCGCGATGCTATGCTATGCAAGATGGATGGGTCTCCTTGCTGATGGGGTTGGAGAGTAAAATAAGGCAAGAAACAACAGTGTTTGAGCAAGAAAGGTATATCCGTCACTAGCCACCACGGCCAATTCCCTTGATCTCCAGCGCCGTCGTGGTCTTCTCCACGTGGTAAAGCAATTTGTCTACTTCCTCCCCTCTCCGAGGCTCATCGCCGCCACCCCCAGAACCCACTAGTCGCAGCTGTGCCGGGGGTCGTAGCTGGTGTGGTGAGTGAACTGGCTGATACAGTCCTCGTGCCCATCATGGAAGGCCCGTCCATGCTTGCTCCCGTCAATCGACTGAACACACCAAGACCGCCCGTGCTGGAGGTGGCCGGCGGCGTGTCGGCTCCTGTAATGCCATGCGCCCTTTTGTAAGTCTCGAGCATCTGCTTGTACTCGTCGGCTTCTTGCCGAGCGATCGCCTCGGCCGTCTTCGCTTGGACTAGTTCGAGAACCAGGGCTTCCTGCTCATTCGGAGGAGGTGGAATTGGCTCTGTGTGTGTCCGCACGATGGACGAATTGCGACCTGGGAAAGGTTGCGTGCCTGGCGTGGACTTGCTACGTCCAAGCTTCAGTTCCCTCAACTTGCCGGCTCCTCCGCTCGTTGGCGCGGCTGTGTCAGGTTTGTTATTCGTTGACGAGAACCATCCACCTTGATCTGATGAGCTGATCGGTCCTTCAACCGATGAGCGCCCCTTCATGCTCTGGAACTGCTTCTCGAGTCGTTGCCTGTCTTGATGAGCACTTCTAAGGCGGCTGTGGCTCTCACGCAGCTCCTCTCGCAGGTTGCTAGCCTCTTGAGTCAGCTCCTCGATGCGTCTGTTAGACTCTCGAGATTTGGAGGTCTCGATCATCAGATGCTCCTTTGTTCGTTCGAGCTGTTCGCGAAGCTGTGCTTTGGTCTGGGCCATGGACGACTTGCGCTGATGGCCCACGCTGTTGTTGCCAAATCTTTCTTCCACGTTGTCGACTAGTCGGTTCAACTCCGACTTCGTCAGTTCGTCAGTCGTCAATGGAGCTGGGGTGTCGTTATTGGCATCGTCTGAAGAGCTTTCGCCAGAATCCGCACTATCTCGTTTGTTGCTTTTCTTGAGCCCATCCAGCAATGACCTGACGGCCTTCTGATCCTCCTCTCTTTCTTCCTGCTGACTTTGCAATTGTGTTGCGAGCAGTGCGTGGTTTCGTTGCAGCTCACTCAAGGCGGTGAGAAGATCCTCAATCTGGCTGTGTAGTGATTTATCTTGTGTGTTGGTCGTGATTTGTGACTTTGTCGCCGGTGGTGTAGATCCACGAATGGAGTTGGCGTCAACAGTAGAGGAGTCTCGGGACAATGCTGTTGCGTCTGTAAAAGTCGTGCTCAGCACACTCGACGAGCTTGCGTCGACGGAGTTGAGTGTTGAGGCCAGGCTTTGTTTCGAGGTTGAACGCCGCAGCATACTGAGAGGCCGAGACGGAGCAGTCAACCCAGGGCTCAGAGCGCCTCGGGGTATGTTCACTGACACGCCAGCAGTCCACAGCCGGCCCAGAAACCTCGACGCGGCGTTGCTGACTGCTGAAGTTCGCACGACATTACTCGTGGCCACCTTCTCCTCACGGTACTGAAGCTCCAGCTGTGCAAGTTTCTCTCGAGAGACAATGTTGGATAAACCCACAAAGTCCTCCACGAATTCGTCTGCACTGTAATGATAGCAGTCCCACAAGCCTCTGGATAACAAGAGGTGCATCACATCTTCGAGCTCTGTGCAAGCTAGGATGCGACTCTCGTTCTTGCGCATGAGAGAAAGAGCCACACGCATAATGGTTTCCGAGGCGCCCTCGGCGAAGATGACGTCGTAGATGCGGAACAGCATAGGCAGAGGGCAAGTTACTGCGAAGAAAGACAGGAACCACTGTGAGACATAGG
Source organism: Microdochium bolleyi (assembly GCA_001566295.1). Classification (NCBI taxonomy): domain Eukaryota; kingdom Fungi; phylum Ascomycota; class Sordariomycetes; order Xylariales; family Microdochiaceae; genus Microdochium; species Microdochium bolleyi. The sequence goes on from KQ964246.1 coordinate 940,947, forward strand.
TTGGGTCGACTTGAAGCTCTTCCAAGTGGTTGGACACCGCCGTGAAGTGCTGGCGGAGAAGCTCCCGGAATTGGTAAATGCGCACTTGCAGGCCGCACAAATCTGGCAGAAAGCAAGACCGCAGGTCGTAGTTTTCCATCAATCTCACCAAGACGCAGAATGCCTGATTGTCTGGCATGTGCATCAGCAGAGGGCCGACCAAGAAGGCAAGTCCCTGGCAGTATCCGATCTTCTGGTCGTAGAGGCTGAAGCATTTCAGCACTCGCCCGAGCATGCGCTGGCCATCGCCATCCGGATCCCGGAACATGTCGACGCCGGGAAAGCTACGGCCCAGATCCTTGCCGATGATCCCCTCGTAGGGGCTTGATTCACCACTGAGCCGCTCGAAATTCTCGAGAAGCATCGAATCGCGAGCCTGAGCCATGCTTTGCCAGACAACGCCGCGGAGTGGTGGCGGAATACCACTTCGAATCTTTCTGGAGAGCAACGTGGGGAGACGAGCTGCTGTCTGTTGGTAGTCCTTGACCAGCGCCATGTAGAACTCGAGGTCTGTCATGGGCGGCGGCGGGACGACAGAGTATCTGAGAGCCATGGGCGTCGGGCCGTGGGCCATCTCTCTAAGCTGGGCCATTGACGGCGGCCGTGGGCGGCGGGTAGTCGGCTGCTGGACAACATTGACTTTGACACTCTTTGGGTTGATGGCAAGCTTGTTGTTCTCCTGTTCTAGGCGTGCAAGCAACATGGCAGTTGACTGAAAACACGTGAGCAATCGTTAGTAACTGTATTTCGCAGTTTATGAAACGGGGCAGAGTGCTTGGGGTCCCACGACGTATGCGTGTGTTCATGGGGTGGGCACATACGTTGTCGTCTTGGTCTTTAGCCTTGCTCTGCTCGTCTTCAGTTCGCTGCAGCTGCTCCCAGTCGACATCTTCCGGGTCGGAGTCGGAGTCATATTCGACGGGACTGTCCTGTAGTACTTCGTTCTCGGACTCGGGCAGAGCGTCCTCGACTGGTTCGTTCTTGACGCTTTCATTGTCTGTATTTGATGTATCCGTGGTCTTATCGGTGTCGACCATGGCTTCGCTGGTCTCTGTGGCAGGCGTCTGGAGCTGCGACTCACTCGAGGCGGGTGCTACAGCACTGGTTGGCGTGCACTCCGGCCCAAATATGCTCCTGCGTGTGGGCAATGTGTTTGGTGGCAGATCTGTGTTGACGTGTAGTGACGGAGGTTCTGACAGGCGAACAGTCACCATTGAGTCGTGGGGTTTCTTGTCGAGGTCATAAGTGATCTTTGGCATGGTGGCTTCGGCCACGGGCGAGGCCACTGATGGTGAAGCGGGCTCGGGCTGTTGTTGATCGTCGTGCTGTTGTTGATCGTCGTGCTGCTGCTCCTGCTGCTTCGGAGGCGGCAGCGTGATAGTTTCGAGGCTTTCTTCGAGATCGGCAACCGGCTTGGGCGAGTCTTGTAGAGGCGAGGCGGCAGCCATGCTGGCTGTCGTAAGGGTCGGACTCGTCATTGACGTCGTCGCTTAGGAAGCGTTGATCTGTGGTAGTTCCGGAGGCTGGCTTGTATCAAGCTCAGTGGTGGAGGGGCAGCGGGTGGAATGTCTGGGCCTAGTCGGACATTCCAGCAGAAGGCCAGTGGGCAGCACCGAGCTACGGGAGAGGACTATCCGGTCGAGAGGCCTACTTTTGCTCCACGGAGATGTGACTGATACTGCTGTAGCGAGTAATGCGTATGTCGTCAGGCGGGCTGGTGAGTTCGAATGGGGTGGCTGGGCTTCTTGTCGCGTCCGGACTGGAGTCGAATGTCTTGCAAGCGAGAAGAACCTTGGAGGTCCCGATCCGGAGGTCGAGGCGCGGGCAGAGTGTGGATATACGAGGATGAGACAGGGCTGGCTCCTGCACTGGTGCTGGACGGCCAGATCAGGGGGGTGAGGATTGGTCTCGAGGGAAGGTACCGGTATGCTCGCTCGTGGATCGGCGGATGCGGAGAGGCGGCGGTCGTGCCTGAGGATCGCTCTCTGTTCTCGGCAGGGGTCGATGTCTCCAGTAATATGGGCAGATTATGGAGTCGGGGGAGCTGTTGCGGAAGGCGACTGGCGCTTCAGAGGCCGCGCTGGTGAAACTGTTGCGGTCACGGCAACCACCAAAACCGTCTTGTGATGCAGCAGCAGCAGCGACAACAACAACAATTGCTTCAATGTTGTGCTTGTGTTTGCGACCGTGGCAACTTGGATTCTACCGACAAGCCGTGCCGCCAACAGGAGGACAAAGGACAAAGGACACAGGAGAAGCTTCTTCGCCACCCGGTACCAACCACTCCGTCCCAACCTCATCCCTCGATATTACTGACTATTATCCTCTCCTGGCTCGCCTGGTCCCCTTTCCTTGTCCCGCCCACATTGGATGGAGACAGGGGTAACTCATATTGAGGTCCCCACTGCGATGCAGCCAACCACACCGCTGCGGGACCTGAAGAACGGCGCCCGCCCAGAGCTAGCCGGCCTACTGTGTACACCGCGTCGACGGAGTGGAGGCTGCCATCCTTCGAACAAAGCCAGTCCGCGGCCCAGTCGTCAATCCGTCCCTCCCTTTGTCCTCCGGGAGACGTTCGAGTGGACGCTGCTGCTGCTGCTGCGTCCTGTCAAATCGGCTCCATGATCCTTCTGGCGTCGACGAGCTCATTACACAAGCTCGCCACTCACCAGACCTGTCGGGCACAGGGTACCTACCTTAGGTACACATCAACGTTGCTCTTCATCCGCCAGAATCGGACGGCACGTTATCATCGATCCTGATGGCCCGCCCGACAGGGGTTGATGAGCCGATGCCAGTCGGAGTCGACGGCGGTCAGCGAGCGTGTGACCGTTCCTGCATTCATGCATGCATGCAAGGCACGAACCACATCACCCACATCATGTACAGTGCTGCGTGCGTAGCTGATGCGAACCACCCGCCACGATGATGACTCCGATAGGGGAAACCAAACATCATGTCCGTCATCATCGCCGCGCCACGAAACGCGCCTTTACGCGTGCTGCCGTTTCCCAAACCTTGGCGGGCTAGTCATAGAAAACCCCTTCTCTCTCTCTCCGTCTCACTTTCCTTCACGTCAACGTTATCTAGACTTTGCGCCCAGGCGCCCGGTTCGTCGTGTTCAAAGAGAGCTGCAGCTGGCTGCGAGCGGCCTAGCGCAAATTACGCCCCATCCAGGCACAGGACTGTCTGGTTGGCCGGGCTCGAGTCTAAAATCTCCACCAGTCAGAAAAGGTATGTGCTGGGTGGTCAGCACACGAACGTTGCAGGCATCCAGCACCGGTCAAATCACACGTCGGATCTCTTGACTCGCCACGCCCCGAGAAGGAATGGCTGGTTCGCTGGGTCATATCAAGCATTAACAACCTGAAGGTGGGTATCACTCGGGTGGACGATCGTCGCGTTTGACTCTCCCCACATTGAAAGGCCCCCTGAACTTCGGAATGACGATCAGCCCGTCTAGACCCCGAGCTGGCTAACCAGAGCAGTAATGCAAGCTCAACTTCCGCATGCTCGTAAGAGCCATTACTTAGCCATACAGCTTGATACTTTCACCGCTGTGCTCTTTCACAAGACCGATGAACATGGTCTCAAACCGAGCGAGACACGTGCAGAAGCCGTATGGTCTGCCTTGAGGATGCTGTATATGATCGTGGAATAATGTCTCTGTATCCAAACCACCAACGCCAACGGGAAAGAACCAAAAAGCTACCCTGTGAATCTCACGAATAGAGACAATCCGTCTTATGTACGGCAGCTGCATGCCTCTGCTGAACCATCAGTGGCCTTCTCCACCCGCAGGACTGCCATTCTCATTATTGTCGTCATCAAACATCGAGTGCATAGCGGCGCGGCGCCCTACCCCATCATCTGCGGCTGCTGCCCCGGGAAGCCCATCTGCTGCTGTTGCTGCTGCGGAGGCATCAGTGGGGGTTGCCTGTTGCCCGGGACGGGGCTGACCTGGCTCGGCGTCTGGATGCCCGGCTGCTTCGGTCCACCACCGCCAGCGCCTCCTGCGCCCGGCCGGTTCCCGGGCCCCGGCATCACCGGCTCCTTGTTCGGGTCCACGCCGGGGAACAGCGCCTGGAGCTTCTTGTAGAGATCTTGCAGATATCGTGATGTCTCTTCACGGTCGGACGCGGTATTGTTATTGCTGACTTGGTTGTTGATGGTGCCATCTGTTGACTCGGGTGGTGGCATGGGCTTGAGCTTTGCGCGGGTGTTCAGCGGCGGCGCCTTGAGGAAGGCTGGGCTTGATGACGGTGTTCCCTGGCTCTTCTTGTCGGCGAGCGCTGCAAGGTATGCCAGATTGGCCTGCAGTCTTCGCATACATCTATTCCCAGTCATATCAGTAAGCGGTCAACGAGACGCTTGCGTACACATGGAAGCTCACTGTATGTAGTCCTGCGCCAGCAGGTCCTCCTCCTCCTTCGACTTCTTGTCGGCGCCCGCTCCGTCGCTGCCCTCGGCCAAGCGCTCCTTCTTCAGTATAGCCTGAGTGTGTTGGATCTGTAACGCCTCCAGCAACAGCTCATTGTTGATCTCGAGGAGTATCCCGTTGCGCTCCTTGTCCCTCGATGTAGGCCCAGGACTAAGGGGTGTCGCCGTTGACGAGACACCATTGGTTGCTGTCCCAGACCCTGACGTGGGGAATGTTGGTGTTTGTGGGGTCTGGATTGTGGCCGAGTTGGGCTGCTGCTGCTGGCCTGGATGATGTTGTTGCGGCGGCGGCTGCTGCTGCTGCTGGAACTGCTGCTGTTGTTGTTGCTGCTGTAAATGCTGTTGTTGTTGTTGTTGTTGCTGCTGGAGATGTTGCTGCTGTTGCTGCTGCTGTTGAAGATGCTGCTGCCCATGCATCTGCAAGTTGTTCTGCATTTGCCCCTGCGGTGTCCCTTGACCGTTCTGCGGTGTTGGAAACTGGGATTGTTGTGAAGGCGTCCCGTTCGGCGTGGGTGTACCGTGGCTGGGCGGCTGTTGGAACCGCTGGGGCGTGGGTGTCGACATGCCGCTGTTCATGCTCTGCTGTGCTTGCTGCTGCTGCTGCTGCTGCTGCTGCATCCTCGCCATCATCTGCTGCTGTTGCTGTGGTGTCATGCCTTGGTGCATGGGGAAACCGCCTCCCATGGGCATGCCAGCGCCCATGGGGTAGCCCGCCGGCATGTTCATCTGTGCGCCCGCCATATTGGGGTTTCCAGGTCCGTACGGGTTCTGGTTGAAGGCGGCTTGGTAGTTGGGCACTGCGCGCACAGGAGTTCACGTTAGCACAGCTCCATATAAGCACGTGGGATGAGTGTTGTGGATGCCGGCGACACCAGCAGCCGGGTCAGGACGACGAGGAAGGGCTCGATCGTCGAGGTCCGCGGCGCGTATGACGTGACCCAAGGTTCGTGTTGCCCGGGAGCGTCCGTGCCTTGGCCTCAAGTGGAACACCAGGACCGCAGAGACACCGAGTCCATCGCAAGCGCGCGACGCGGCGATCCGGACGCCCTGCCAGTCCGGGGAGCAGAAAGGGAAAGTTCGCGACTAGGGAGGGAGAACCATGGACGGGACCGACGTACTCTGGCCATTGGGAGCAGCCATGTGCGCGCTCGGGTTCTGCATCATGGCGCCAGGCCCGCCGGCGCCGGGCATGACGTTGGGACCGGACGAGTAGGCGGCGCCGGCGCCGGGTTGGCCGGGGCCCATTGGGAACTGCTGCGGGTTGTACATGATGGGCAGCTGGGCGTGGTTGTCAAAGGCGAAAAGATTGTGTGGCGGTTGCTGATGTGGGAGCAGAAACAGCGATTGCGCCTGTGCCTGGGTCGCGCTCCTTGGCGCCTGTCGGGCCTGCGCGTCCGAGTCGCCGTCTCCCGCCAGCATCAGTGGTGGGGCTGCCCCAGCTCCGCCGAGCCCAAGTGCGAGTCCAAGTCCGTCAGGATTCCCGCCGTCAAAGGCGCCGTATTCGTCTGCGAACATGGCCATGGTCGGGGCTGGCTAGCCCTACAGTATGCGAAGTCGTGCGCCTGTAAGCAGCTCCGGGGGTCGACGACATCGACAGGACATGCACGCAGGATCCAACTGCTCAGCTGATATATTGCTCAGCTGAAATTGGGCAGTTGGAGCCGGGGTATTGGAGTCTAGCTCTCGACTTGTTCGCGCAAGAGCACTCCAATCACATTTAGCGATAGCCTCAGCTGGCTCTCAAGGTGTCGAATGACGCGACGTAGCGATCTATGAGGCTTGTTGTCTGTCTGAAAGACTTCTGGAATTCTGAAATTACTTGGCGCCTATTCAAGAAAGCTCCAACAGTCTCGAGAACGGCGTGCATTGCTCTCGACATGAAGCTAGGAAAAGCTCATGGGCATTGCGGTGCCGCTCTTCATGTGCACTGAACATGCCAGAGATCTGGGACCTAGAAGAATCCGGAAACGTATGACTCTTGCCCATCATAGACCTCATCTGGTACTGACATGTTGGGGTGAGCTAATGACACTGGGTGATATTTCGAGGGGACAAAGACTAGAGGTTGTTGTGCCTGCAATGTACCAATATATCTTTGTATAATTGTCCTGGAGGTCATAATGGTTCTATAGTGTAGTTGGTTATCACTTCGGATTCTGATTCCTCGTTGTAAAGACGCTGTGAGAAGTTTCCGGCGACCCCGGTTCGAGTCCGGGTAGGACCTATACTTTTGCATATCTGCCACCAAATGTGATGCGTATGTTGCTTTTTTGGCAATAGCTCAAGCACAAAACAGTCAGTCCTTTCCCGGAGATAATGGCCGTAGTTGTCAACATTACATTGTTCTGTTGTTGGAGCGTTCACGGGTAGCAGATGATGCACACTACGAACTCGGGCCCCTGGGTGCGATGACGTCGTCCAATTCCAATGGTCTTTGTAGTCACAACCCTGGGAGAACTTTGCATGGTCTCAATCGTGAAGACATACAGCAAACAGCACGTAGAAAATCAAACAAGCAACTCAAAAAGTCCCAATACCCTCGCCAGATACCAGAACGACGCCTTTGGTTCCTGAGGTCCGAAGCCGTGCCGGGTGATGCGAACTGAACATCTCATGACCTTGCCCCACCACGGGGAACGTTCGATGACTGACTTATCCCCGCGGCCTTCCACGACAGCATTACTTCCTTTCGACTTGTTACAAAACTGCAATTCCACATCACGGAATCCTGCATGCGGCCGCTTCTCGTCTCACAAGTTCTCAAGTTCGGCAGCAGAACCAGCACGATGGCGCTGCACTCGGCCAAAGACCCCTCCAAGCTCATCTGTAAGCCAAACCTCGGTTCCCCTCGAAGAACTTACAAGGGCCATACACTGACTGCTCCTCTCTCTTCCAACTTTGACAGTCGCTCCAGCCGGGAAGGAGGAGCACGGCCAAGCTGAGCAGTTCAATAAGGGCACGCTCACCCGGCTGGACCTCGACGCCCGGAGCCCCGTGTCGCAGTTCCACTCGTGGTTCGCGACCGCGCAGCGGGCCGACGCCGCCGTCGCGCACCCGGAGACGTGCTGCCTGTCCACGGCCTCGCTGCCGTCAGGCCGCGTCTCGGCGCGCATGGTGTACCTGAAGGAGCTCGATACGCGGGGCTTCGTCGTGTACAGCAACTTCGGGACGAGCCAGAAGAGCAGGGACCTGGCGTCGAACCCGTGGGCGAGCCTGACGTTCTGGTGGGAGGCACTGGAGCGGCAGGTGCGGGTCGAGGGCCGGGCCGAGCGGCTGCCGAGCGAGGAGAGTCAGAAGTACTACGACACGCGCGCGCGGGGCAGCAGGATCGGCGCGTGGGCCAGCAGGCAGAGCCAGGTGCTGCAGCCGATGAGCGGTGTCGCGGGGACGACGGAGCAGGCGCAGAGCGTGGCGGACGACGGCCGACAGCAGCTCGAGGGCTGGGTCAAGGAGGCCGAGGAGAAGTTCGCGGGTCAGGACCAGATCCCCGTGCCTGAGTTCTGGGGCGGGCTGAGGATCGTCCCGGAGTCGGTCGAGTTCTGGCAGGGCAGACAGAGCCGGCTGCACGACCGGTTCGTGTACACTCGCAAGCCTGGCAGCGAGGACAAGCCGGCTGATGAGGCTGAATGGACGCTTGAGAGACTGAGCCCATGAGCGGATAAGTGTGCCAATGAATGGGAAATGGCGGTACCGATATGGTCTGTTGTTGACGTCTGTAGCTCCGGACGATATGTACGCTCATCGGAAAAAGTTCAAGTGTTCTTTCGGTTGGTTGATGTTTTCGCGGTCGGCAACCCCAAATTGTCACAATCACCACAGGGCATAATTTATCTTCGCTAGCCACGAAGCCCAACAACAAAATGGTTGGAGTCACCAGAAAACTGTATTTCGCTGTGTAAAAATATCTAAGGAGAAGGAAACATCACCTTCCTATCCCATACGTGATGAAGACTCCATGAACTCCTCCGGCGCAATACTGAGCGGACCATGCTTGAATCTAGCGTGGATATAACCCCACCAAAACGCAGTGTGCTTGTGCCAATCCCTCATTTAATGCTTCTGCGGTCCGGAAGAAGCTGCCAAATCCAGGTACCGCCGTCCATATCGTCGCTCTGCGTTGCCTCGGACCAATTCCACTCAGAGGAAATAGTCCGCCACAGGCTTTTTAGCTGGCATGCCTCGAGAGTCCTGCGGTGCTGCTTGGAACACGCGGTACCGTCTGCCAGGCCCACTGCGAGGCACAATGGGTATGTCGTTATCCCACGGCTTCATTGCATCCATCACCCGTTTCCGATCTATGTCACCATTGCTGCGTGCGAGGATGCCATCGCCACCACCGTCCTCGAACAGCTCCAGGACCGCAGCTACATTTCCGCAACGATAGCAGTAGTTTGGTGCACTCCACACTGTGACGATACTCGCGTCGAACATTTCCTTAAAGCCTTCCATGACGAGCTGATGCGCACGGGCGATGAGCGACAGGTCGTTCCGGTGGTTGAAAATCTTGACAATATCAGCGCCAAAGAGGAAGCCGGCACCTCGCGGCGACAGACCCCAACCCTCGATGTCGTCTGGATCCGACCATAGAAGATCACACATGGGTCCTTCATGTGGCACCTCCTGCTTCCGATCCAGGAATCTGATCTTATCAATGGAGTCGACCAGAGGAGACAACCCACCGTGGACGCAAAGGATCGCGCCTGTTGGGTTGCCCATTGATCCGTTACTGGAGCCGGACGCGCCCGAGCCTGGAGGACCAGTGTTGCCGTTGAGGCCGGATGACGCTTGCGGATTGAGAGACTGACTTCGTTCGCGATCCTGCCGGGAGAAGTGGCTAATTCTCTCACCGTCGGCATTGCAGACTTCGATCTCGACATCGTCAGGGTCACAGTTCAGTGGTGACGAGCCAGGGTTGTCCGAAGGAGTGAGGTTGTTGGATGCCCCAAGAACGATGGCGCCAAGAGCAAGGTAGTCGAAGACGTCGCAACAGTACCGCCAAACGTTAGCGCTGCCGTACTTTCGGAGGCATTCGTCGTAGAAACCGTACACTGTCGTGATTTGCCGCGACTCGTGATTGCCGCGGATGAGCGTCATTCGATCAGGATACCGGACTTTGAGGCACAGGAGAAGCAAGAAGGACTCTAAGGAGTAGAAGCCGCGGTCCACGAAATCACCTGCAGAATGTCAGAATAGTGGTCGTGTGCTTTGGGGCGCGCACGCTCGACGTACCCATGAAGAGATAGTTCGTGTCCGGAGGATCGCCTCCCACGCGAAATAGTTCCATGAGGTCATGGAACTGTCCGTGGATATCGCCGCATATCTAGGGCGCAGAAATGTCAGCCATGTCCGCGCGCACTTGAGTTGGAGCCGTCCACCCGGGGCGGCGACCAGACATACTGTAACTGGCGCTGTGACTGTAACCACATTGCCCTCCTCGATCAGAAGCTCGCGGGCTTTGTGGCAGAGTTCGCGAACCTGGGCCTCTGGTATAGGTCGGCATGCCCGCAGCTGAGCGATCGCTCTGTAACGCGCATGTCAGCGTTGTGTTCTTTGTACTATCGACGTGCGTGGACGAACTTGTCGAGGTCGCTCATCCTCGCAGCTAGCACCGCAGGTGCCGCTCGTGTGTGCTACTCGGGAAACACCACAGGAAAGTTCGCGGTACCGGCCGAGACAGAGGCGACCAAGATGTGAACACTGTCCCGTCTGGACCGAGGTTGAGGCTGGTTATATGCCTGCGACAATGCGCGATCGTGGTGGTTTCAAGATGGCGGTGGTTGTGGGGTTCGGACGGTGGTGCGCAGCGTGCCGGACCGGGTGTGTGCGGGAGCGCCGGTAGTCGTTGAGAGCCCGAATAAGTCTTTTCACCAAGGTGTACGCGAGGCGTCGGTGTCGCGAATCTGCAGTGTAATGGCGAGAGCTGGCTGGTGGTGTTGAGATTTACAGGTTGCCGTGGCGGACCGTGGAGTTTGTCAAACCGAGTGGTTGGCGGCGCTAAGAATTAAGGGCAGCTAGCGGCCCCTGCCAGAGCTTCCAAGGTTGGGGAAGCTGAACGTGCTCAAGTGCCACCCCGACCATCGCCCAGGACCCTTGTCAGCAGGCCAGACGGCATGGCACCTCGAGCTTTGCAGTACAGAATGGATGATCGATTCTCCTGGGATACGCTGTATCGCCTTGCAGGATTTCCTTTCAAGGTCATCGGATGAATGAGGCACGAGTAACCAGATATAGCGGGGAGGAAACAAGGAGGAAGAGCGACGGGCTTGCCATCGACTAGGTACATATCGGCAGGTCCGCCACAGTCAGCACACAGGCACACAGTTCAAATCAGTATTGCGGATTCTTACATTCGTTACTGCACAGAAATACCTCGTCAATGTTGATTTCCAGAATGGCGCCTTTGCTTGCGAAATGGCTTCAGTCAGGACAATCATGTGTGAGCACGTGGGCAATGGTCCCCAGTCAATAACGGGCATCGAGACCGAGGACAGTTGCGGGACTCCAATCCCAAGTCGCATGAACGGCACCAGCCGTCATTGTTCTCAACCATGTCTCTGCCTACGCGGCAAGCCTTTATGACAAGATCTAATCCTTTTTCTCACCAGCTGGACTAATATCGTTACCGCCATGGAACCACAGCACTTTGCCACGCAGCATCTCCTACTCCCACAAATTATCATCGCCCTAGAATATCAGCGTACTCGTTGCGGCCGGTGGACCGGCTTGAACGTGACAGGACACGTGCCTGCCGAGACCCTCACTGTTTACGCGCATGGTAGGCAACCAGAAAAGAGTCTGACAAAAAAAAAATACGCTTCCATTGATCATAGCATAGCTTATACACGAGTGAGCTTGGTGTCAAGCTTCACTCAAGGAACCATCGACCTAAATCAGCGGCTTTCTCGTATATGAGGCCGTCAAAAGATCGTCGGCATTTTTTCTTCGCCTAGAGATCTCTTTGTAAAGGTACCGGTTCATTCCCCACCAATCTCGCCCGCAAAGCGCTCCCTCGAGCAGAGCGTTTGATTCGGGTCTTACCTCCTCCGACCCTTGAAGAGGATACCGCCCACCACACCAGCAGCGATGGCAACACCGCTGATGATCGCGACGCCCATGAGGCCTTCCTTGGCGACCTTGTCGTCGATGAGCCGCCGCAGGTCGGCGGCTTGAAGGTTCGCGGGTTCCTTGTCGAGCAGCAGGTCGTTGTAGCGTCTCGCGTCGGCGTAGTTGCCGAGCTTGTAGTTGCCCAGTGCTAGGTAGTACAGGCACTCGCGCCGCCGCTCTGGGGAGACACGGAAGATCTCTGAGAGCAAGCGGACGCCTTGCTGCTGGTCGTTGCGCGAGTTGGACTTGACGAGCCCCCAAGCGAAGTTGAATTTTGTCTGCACTCCAACCATGTCGCCCTCCTTCTCGAACTGGGATCGCAGAACGCCGAGCTCGGCATCCTTGAGCGGCGTTTCCGCATCGACGGCGTCTGCAGGAGTGGACGCGGCGAGTTAGTGTCACTGTGGGCGCCTTGGTCGGCAGAGCACCGCGGGGTTGGGATGTCGAAATTGGGCACGTACGAGGCAGTGCGGTCATGATTGTGGCCGTGGGGTATCTGGTGGTATGATCACGGCTGTGCTTTCAAGTGTAGACAGGATTTCGAATATGGCTGGAGGAGAAATGCGATGCTGCAGGGTGGTTATGGGTATTCTGATGCCGGTCCGAGGAAGCTGATCATGCGAGCGACAGTGTGGCGGAAGCTTCTCGAGACCTGGGCTGTGGCTCATCAGGTTTGCTTTATGACGCAGCCGCGGCAAATAGCGTGGCCAGGTCTGCGCCTGACCCCAGCCCAGGCCGCTGCTTCTCGCCCGAGCGGGGCCTCCGACCCTGCCGGGCCTGCCCGTCTGAGAAGTGGAGTCGGCACTCTCCTCTGGGGTCGGACGCGCTGCGCAGTCGTCCTGGTGATGTTTTTTGTTTAGAGGGGTTGGCCGTCGCCAATCAGCATGCGGGCCAGGGTGCTGGTGCCGGCATCCATCCACCATCGACCCTGGATTCTCGATTTGGCCGACCGTGATGCGCCCGACAGCACGATTAAGGACTTCCCCGACCTCCAACTTCATCCTCTCCACAGCGCAGTGATTCGACGGCCCGCGCAAACAAATCCCATCTCGATCCAGCCTCAATCCACTCGACCTGCAACACGTCGTCCTCTACGAGCATCTCCTAGCGATCGCGAGACGAACTTGCGGCACCACGAGCCATCACGACTCAAACACTCTCCCAGACCAAGACTGAGCAGCAGAAAGGACAGGACGCCACTCAGTCATCATGCTTCTCGACGAGGACCCGGCGACTTTGATCCACCATACGATCAACAACTTCAACACCGCGCCGGACAAGCTTGCGATTTCGCGCATCCATGACTCCCTATCGACATTGAGGCAAGCGCGCGAGCTGCGCGCCCGTGAGGCAGAGGCCTCGCTGAAAAGTAGGTTATTCCCAATGGAAGAGACTCGGGCTCGCCCGCTACGACTTGGCTACCTAGCTTCACCCTGCCATGCGGCCTCGCTAACCATGCACCGCAGAACTCTCCCGCACGCTCAACACCCTCCACACACAACACGAAGAGCTCGCCTCCGCACACTCCTCGTCCGCCCACGCCAGCGAGATCTCGCGGCTCGACACGCAGAAGTTCCGCACCGCCAAAGCTGCGTCCGACCTCGAGATGGAGGCCGAGCGGCTGTCGTCACAGCAGGCCGACCTCGCCGCGCGGCTACAGGAGCTCGAGATGCAGGGCGTCGAGGGTGCCATCGGCACCGGCGGCGGCGGCCGCGGCGAGTCCGGCAGCGGCGGGGGCTCCTCGTCAGATCCGCTCGACGACGAGGTCCTGCTGAGGCTCAAAGTGTACCGCAGCCTGGGCATCGACCTCGAGCGCGACGAGGCCAATGGCGAGTTCTGCAAGGCCATTGTGCGCAACGACAAGAAAGGCGACGTGCACGTCGTCAACCTCGACAAGAAGTTCTCGCGGTTCTTCTACGCCAACTATTTCTGGGGCACCCTCTGATCAGGACAGTGGGACATTGGTGGACGCGTCGCTGGTCGTCTGGCTCACATGAAGTCAGAGGGCGGACTTGGTCCCCCTTTCGCAACAGTGAAGCCTTCGCATTTCTGTGTGTTTCTTGGTATGAATATCAAACGAGCTTGGACGATTGCAGGGGACTTTGTTGGTAACAGGCGTTATGGGAGTTGATACAGCACAGTGTTGTTACAGTCATTCTAATTTTCGGTAAATGATAACTGCCCAAAGGTATCTTGTCGTGCACATCAGAGCTTTCATGGTTCAATTGAGAATTAAATATTGCTTCTGTCATTAGAGCTCATTACAATTTTTTGTACACCGAAATTGAAACTCCATCAAGACCCGCGCGCAAGACTCCAGTCCGACCTTTTCACACGACGATCCTCTTTGGTGCCCTGCTGTCGTAAGGAGGGAAGTAGCCATCCTGATCCACGCGTGTGAGTCCTCGCTGCTTCATCCCAGTGGGTGTCCTCGCTCGCAGTTGACTTGGGGATGTTGTCATCCTGAAGTTCTCCGGGCTGACCGGGCCACCACGAACGGGACCCTTCAGGCCATAGAGGCCAATGGCGCTGCGGGATGCGGATTTGATGTCTCCGCCGCTCTGCGTGCGAAAGTGGTGTTTTCGTTCCGGCATCGCCAATCGCGAGTTCAGATTGAACCACTGCTGGTCGTCCAAGCCATCCGGATCCGCTTCGGCGCTCTTCAGTCGCCATCCTCCAACGCCCTCAAAGTCTCTCTCCAACGCAGACCCGAGGGAGAACAAAGCGCCGTCGACATTGGGGATGGTATTGGTAGTTGCGGTGGTCAAGCTGTCTCGTCGATTCCGTCGACGGCGTGGTGAGAGCTGCGTTGGCGATGACGGGGCTGGCGTGGTTGCCTGGGAACTGGTTGATGCCAACGAGGCAGTGCTGTCGATGCTGCGACCGAGCACGACGTATCGTAACGTGTCGATGGCCAGGTCAAAGTAGACGACGAACAGGCGAAAGAAAAGCACCAGGAACGCGAGGACCGTGGTCAGGCCAGCGCATATGGCCAACGGGATAGCCACAACCAGCACGACTGGGACGACGAGCAGGCGAAAAGGTTTGAGCCAGCCCATTTTCGATTGCCAAGGTTCCTTGGCCGTTGGTGTCGTTGTCGATGGTGTCTCGGTGAGGAGTAAGAGGAGAGGTCTGGAGATTGTAGCACTCGAGGGCACGCCCAGGAACAAGGGCACAAAACGTTCCTGAATTGAGTGAAACCTTGAGGGTACAATCCGGAGGATGTCTCACATGAACGCACGAAGGGATACCCCGGACAGGATGGCCCGTTCAACGTCCTCCCAGTGCGGGATGAGCAATTGCAACCGGGTCTGTATGGTGTCGGAGAAGTGATTGTCGCGCGGTGGGCAGGGCGAGTTCTCGAGACGCTGGTGTCGGCAAGAGAGAACCAAGCATGAGCACCGGTCTCCAAGCCAATCGGAAGGAGGACTGTTGGATTGCCCGCAGGGCTAGCGATGCAGCGGCACAAGTGTCGGAGCCTGCTCAGCTTGTTTCGTGGTGCATCGTCGTTATCAGCCGTGTAACCAGCACGAGTGGACGCTGGCAGGGCGCGGAGGTGTTGGGCAGGTGTGGTGTCACCCGGGGGGGGAGATTGGAGCGCGGCAGGATGCGGGCAACGGTCTTTGTTGAAGCATCAGGGTACAGGCCGGGGTGTGTATGGCCAGAGATGTTGCATTCAATGCAGCAAGGGCCAGAGTCGAGAGAGGAGGAGGGTGGCCTGGTCTTTTGAGTTGGAGAAGCAGGAAGCGAGGGTGGTGTGGTGTGGTGTGGTGGCTCTGCAGAGGAGCAGCCTTCACATGCAATCGGGGTGAAAAGGCGCGACCTGAACGAAGGTTCGCTGCTCGACGGTTACGGCCAACTCTTAGCTCGGCAACCACCAGCCTGCATCGCGCGATGCCAGCGTGTGCGGCTAGCCATGCCATCCGGAAACCCGAGCAATTGCAAAGAGCAAAAGCACAGTGCCGTCCATCTCCGGCCTCAGCCAATCTCGTGAACCTGTGCCTCTCTTTCCATTGTCCTGTCCCCGCAACCGCAGTCCCTCGAGAGTCCGCCAATGCGCCCCGGGCCATTTGGACCGGAGCTGCGAAGCACCGTCCAAGCCGGCAAGTAGGTCGAGACGAGACGCCCTGATAAGGGGCAACACTGCAGGCACCCTGTCGGGGACGTTAGGGCTGATCCCCTTTCACTAGGCACCGATCGACCCGGTCTGGAGTGCGTCCGGCCTTGGAACCGCGATTTAGACTCTGGCCAAGTTCGACGTGGCGCAGGGGAGGTGGAAAGTCTAGGGACCGACGACGCCTCTATGCGTCTGTGACGGCAGCCATGATGGCGACACATGATGGCGACCGGTGGGCCCAAGTGTCAGTCTCGTGGCGACAGGGACTCTCGCGTGCCCGGCTCCGGGACGCGATGCTGCATGGCAATACTCGGCCGCGAGCTGAGACCGCAAGATAGGCATGATCACCGAAGCTTGGTCCAGCCAGGGTCCCCCAAGTTCTCCAACAAAGAGTCATCCGTGAGGGGGCGAGAGGGGTCTCCGATGCCCTCGCCCCACCACGGGCGCGGATTGCGTCAACCGGCAGGTCAACAACGCTGCTGACTCTGCCTGGACCTGCTCGGAGATGACATACGACACCCTATGCATACATCGGCCAGCTCTGGTCTAATCGGCGTATCACAGGCCGGAGAAAGGTCGAGCCAGCATCGCTTTTGCGTGGCCCGAGACCGTCGAATCACTCCTGGCCATCATTGACGGAACGCCCCGTCAAGTCCCACCGCTAGGCAACTCCTAGTGCCCCTCTGCTTGAAATAGGTCATCGCTGGGAAGCCTTCAGGTACGCATATTCCAGGCCAACCTCAAGCGAGCACGAGCCGGGATGTTGACATGACCGCAGCTACCTTCAAGAGTCTACACCATGTGCCAGCAGCACACTGCAGATGACGATGGAGCCGCCAGCATGCATGAAACTCGAAAGCCCGTCGAGAGCCCTGATACGGACCCTTTCCCTTGGGAGCTAGGCGTGTATGATGCACACTGCCACCCGACAGATACCCTAGCGTCTATAGCCAGCATCCCCGACATGCATGCCCGTGTCCTGACCGTAATGTCAACTCGAAGACAAGATCAGGACCTGGTAGCAGAGGTTGCCGACAAGTATGGCGTCAAAGATATTGGAGCCGTCACGTCTGGACCGGCGGCACGCACGGCCCGGATAGTGCCGTCCTTCGGATGGCATCCATGGTTCTCGCATCAGCTGTACGACGATACAGCTCCCGTGCCCTCCTACGATGGCACCCCCGAGGGGAAGCGTGCGCACTACGACGCAATCCTGCAGCCGAAGCCGTCGGCCAAAGATCCAGCCTTTAGCGATGGCCTGCCGGAGCCTCGCCCCTTATCAGAATTTGTCAGGGAGACACGTGCCCGTCTTGAGGCCCACCCCTTCGCGCTCGTCGGCGAAGTAGGCGTAGACAAGGCCTTTCGGATACCGCAGAACTTGACGACCGACCACGAAGCAAATCGAGACGATACCCTGACTCCGGGTGGCCGTGAAGGGAGGTTGCTGAGCCCTCACAGGGTGTCCATGGCCCACCAGACCACCATCCTTGCAGCGCAACTCCGGCTGGCAGGAGAGCTTGGCCGACCGGTCAGCTGTCACGGTGTTCAAGCGCACGGCGTCTTGTACGATGCCATAGCGCAGACTTGGAGAGGGCACGAGAAAGAAGTTCTTTCTAGGCGGGAGAAGAACCAAATCGCCAAGAATGCAGAGAACTTCAGCAGTAGCGACGGGTCTGATGACGATGATGATGATGATGAGGGTCGCAGCAACAAGGCACCGCCTAAGCCTAGGCAGGCTGGGTCTGTCTCTCCGACACCCCGTCAGCTCGGACCCAAGCCTTTTCCGCCTCGAATCTGCCTGCACTCCTACAGCGGCTCGGTGGACTTTGTCAAGCAGTATATGCACCCTTCCGTGCCAGCCAAAGTCTTCTGTTCATTCTCGATTGTCGTGAACTGGGGACAAAGTGGAGCTGGTGACAAGTCTGACGAAGTGATCAGGGCACTCCCAGATGACCGTATCCTGGTCGAGAGCGACCTTCACACTGCCGGCGAGGACATGGACGGTTTCTTGGAAGAGGGCGTCCGGAAGATCTGCGAGATCAAAGGGTGGGAACTGCGCCAAGGGGTTGCCCAGCTTGGAAAGAATTGGCAAGACTTTGTCTTTGGCATCGAGCACGAATGAGGCCAATGCTTTAGTATAAGTATCAATATTGTCTTGTATTGGTAGCTATGGTCTCTTCACTTTTGCTCAACGGAACGTCATGCTATTGACACTTAACCACGGGGAGGTCTCATGTGCTCATTGCCAGGTCGCAAGTGCTCATTGTACTTATAAAAGTACCCATTTTGCGCGTGTCGCAGCCGGATGGCCGCGAGGCGCTCGTGATGCGCCGCCACACGTCGGCGCTCCTTAACCTCCCGCCCCTCGCACCCTTGCGGGCACTCGCGGGGTCCTAGGCTAGGGTAAACCCACCAGGCATGAAAGTGCAAAATGCACCAAAAACATTCATAATCAAGCTTTCTCTGATAGTCAATGTCTTCTTGGCGAGTCGGTGTTTCGATGGCCTTCACTTTGATCAGAGGTTCGTTTGCACGGTAGCGAGAAGCGTGGGGCTTTGGGTCGCGCGGATATGCTCCCGGACAATTGACAATGACGTCGGGCGTTGACACGCGCGAGTCCTCCTCCAGATAGTGGCGAGCGCTGCTGGGCGTCGAGACGCTCGAATATTCCTCTGCACAGTGGCGAGCACTCTTTGGCGTCGAGACGCGCGAATCTTCCTCTGCACAGTGGCGAGCGCTGTTGGGCGTTCGCGGATAGACCCCCGGATAGTGGAGAGTGTTGGGCGTCGAGGGGCGCACCACCTTGTGTTGAGGCTTGGGCACCTAAACATCCTCCACGGCACAGTTGGGGTGAACAATATAGGTGACGCCCTCGGCGGCGTCTTGCACAGCCATCAAGATCCGGTCCTTTACCATCTTGCGGAGGACAAGCTTGGTGGTCGCGAGCTCCGCGTTGTGTGCATCCTCATCTTCCAGCTCATCCTCCACTTGCTCCAAGTACCACTCGGCCAGCTCATCGCCGTTGACGCCGACGCCCTCACCCGAAGCCTCATCGTCGCGAAGTCTGGAGACAATGAGATTGACCATGGAAATGTACTTGTCATAAGTGATGGCAGTCTTCTTCTTGTCTGTGTCACCCTCGGCAATGCCTGAGGCGGCGTCCGCAGCAGCGACAAGGGCAGCAGAGTCCTCGCCGGAGATCTCGTCGTAGTCGTCCATGTCTATGTCGTCGTGCTCCACACTGATAATGCTCTGGCGCAGCAGGTCGAAAGCCTCGTCCACAAAAGACGGCGAGATGTCTTCAACACAATTCGCCTTGGCGATGGCCTCGGATAGGCGAATCAGAGACTCGAGCTGACGCACCGTGATACGGTAGCTGTTCTTGCCCACGCCACCCTGAGCGTCATCGGCGCGGAGCTCCTTGTATCTCTTGACGAGGTGCTCCTTGGCTTCGGGTGTGAACTCTGGCCGGAAAGTCTTCGCGAATCTGATGTATCGCTGCAGGCACTCTGTGCTGAACTCGGGTTCGATGGCGTTGTCACGCAGGGCGTGGATGCTCACAATGTGCTCCGCAAGATGACGGTCGACAGCCTCATTGCATTCGTCCAGGATGACGAAGAACAAATCGAAACGAGACATGATGGGCGCAGACATGTTGATATTTGAGCGTAGGGTAGTCTTGCGGTTGTAGCGGCCGCCAACTGGGTTGGCAGCAGCAAGGATTGATGTGCGCGCGTTGAGCGTAGCTTGGATACCAGCCTTGGAAATGGAAATGGTCTGCTGCTCCATGGCTTCATGAATAGCGACCTGATCGGCAATGTCCATCTTGTCAAACTCGTCAATGGCACAGATGCCGTTGTCTGCCAGCATGAGTGCACCGGCCTCGATCGTGAACTCGCCTGTCTCCTCGTCCTTAACCACGGCAGCAGTGAGACCGGCGGCTGAAGATGCTTTTCCGGAAGTGTAAACAGCTCTGGGGGCAAACGAACAGACATACTTAAGGAACTGCGATTTGGACGTGGAGGGGTCACCGACAAGACAGACGTTGATGTCACCTCTCAGAGCCATGCCCTCAGCGGTCGTCTTGGAGACACCTGACATGAGCTGAAGCAAGATACCCTTCTTGACGATCTCGTGGCCATACACCGTTGGGGCAATGGACTTGACAAGGCGAGCGTAGATGTGGTCGCTGTGGACCATGTGTCGAAGCTCCTCAATCTCGCTTGGCGTCATGGAATTGAGAACTGCAGCTTGTGCCTCTTCAGCAGAATCGGCAGTCTCAGCCGAGGCGGAAGTGAGTTGGTTGATGATGTCGTTCACCTGGCGCGAGGCAGACTGGCCTGGCGTTGAGGTATCTGGGGTGACCATACTGGCCAAGAATGCCATACGGTATGTCAAATCTCGCACGCCCAAAGCCTTGAGACCAGACACACCGTTGCCACCCACGTCGTTGCCACGTCCATTCGGTCTTTCGTCGCGGACGGCTGTAGGACGAACGCCGGGAAGACCCAGCTGGCTGACGTCGGGTACGACGATGAGGGCGCCGGTGAAGATGCATCTCTCGCCAGCCTTGGCCCGATCGACCATCTCACCACGCATGATGACGTCCATTGTTCTGGGCATGCTGCCTGTGGGGATCTCGCTGCTGTTCTCCTGTGTCCTGACCTTCTGCCAATCAACAAATGTGGAGTGTTTGATGTCAAGCTGCCACGCGAGGCGGTTGCCGCACTCGGCGTTGGGACATTGTGTTGGCTCTGTGTATCGGAATGTCTGCTCGACGCTGGGGATGACGCTCTTGCAGGCCTCGCAGATGAATGTGGCCAATGACAGCTCGGGACGGACTTCCGAGGTTCTCGTGACGGTGCCGGAGATGGACAGAAGCTGACCGATGTTCTTCGCTCGCAAGCTGCGGACTCTTGACACGAGGGGAAGGTTGTAGAAGGCAATAGCAAAGAGCTTGTCAGTCTGTTGGTTGGCAGTCTTGCTGCCCTGCAGCTCAGACTGGCTGGCAGAGCCTGCCTGACTTGCCCCAGAGGTGGTCATGCTGCTCGAGGCCGTAGCCTGGCGATGTTCTCGGAAGTACTGAGGCTCGTACTTTGCAATCATGTTGTGCAGGCCGTTGGTAAGGTATGGCAGGAACCGGTAGTATTGGGAGTTGATGGCATTGGCCAGGCCTCCGTTCTGGTATGTTGCAATGTGGTCGTAATTGACATAGAAGGTGGAGAGCTGGTAGACACGCATGCCGTGGATTTGGGCGACATAGTACTTGTCCGTCGTCACGGCACTTGATGTTGGAGCAGTGGACGAAGAAGGGGCTTCGATGAACCTGGAGAATGACTGTCAGCCTGGGGCAGCATACACTGCATGTTCGATGCAACACATACTCCTCGATGAAGTTCTCGAAATGTTCTTGGACCGTGATGCCAATCTTGTCCTCTACTCGAGGAATGTTGTGGTCGTTGGCTCGTCTCCGGCGGCCAGGAATCTGGTCGTCGACGAAGCCCTCGGCCTCGTCGTCGCTAGGGGCACCGAGGCTCTCCGAGGGTGGCCCTCGTGGGCGTGATGACGATGGCGTTGCCATGATCAGACCGGCAGGTGATGATGCTTGTTTGGGATGGTACAAGAGGTCTACGTGCTGTTGCTTGCCAAAAAAACCAAAGTGCAGCGTGGTGATGACTGTGAAGAAGGGGTTGTGATGATTGTGCAAGTGTTGTGATGATGGTTGTGAAGACGTAGGAGGGAGGGCAGGTTGAGCAGGGAACGTGGTGGGGTTGAGTCACAGTAAGGCTACTGAGTAAGCACGGCGGCAGTACCCCTCCTGCCACTGTCTTTGCATTACCTTGAGGAAGGTGCAAACCAACCGGTCGCTGGAAGCGAATGGAACAGTTGCGTCCCTCGATCAGTATGAGCCGTTCCCGGAGTCATAAACCCATCGCATACGTTTTCTGATGCTCTCGAGCAGCTATTTCGCCCGTATTATGGCACAGACGGCATCTACAAACCTGGACGAGTAAGTAGCTCCACAGTGTGAACCGACGACATCAAGTGCGGCGTCAAATCAAACGCGACGCGTCCAGCCGCGCCGGCACGCGTAAAGTGGTTCTGGGCAGATCGCTCTGTCCGGTCTGGCCCACCACCAACCGCAGGGGTCCAGTCAAAGGATCGGCAAATGAACCACTTCACATGCTTCGCAAAGGCGCGCTGCTGATGCCTACGCAGCGGCCAAGTGTTAGATGCATATAGTATATAGACAGGATTTCCTAAGGTTGCCAGGAGACATATGGCGGATGCCCCGCCCAGCGCTTTGGTCTACAATAGACTGCATGACCATCTTCCCTTTACCCATGGATCTGTGCCAACTTGGCTGCACTTCTTTGCCGTTTGCACGGGACTAAGCACCACCAGGGCTTCCTTCCGCCACCACCATCACACCCATGCCCTGGACATCACCAATGCCGGCCAGGGTTTCCGAAAGATCCTCAGCCTTGCAGCCACTCGGTTCCCCGACCCGGTTTGACGACATTGCGATGGCGTCCATCACCTTCGCCGAGAGCATGACCAGTGAGTCCCTTATGATGGCGCCAAGGGCTTTCGCACATCATAATGTGCCAAGGATACTGACACTGCGCCAAGACCATAAGCAACAAGATGCCCACCAAAACAGCAGACCCAAATTCACGAGAGATAGAGAAGGTACGAGTGGTTCCGGTGCATCATCCACTCCCATGCCTGATGGATCTATCCAAGTCTAGCACCGCGCGCTATAGGGGTTCCAGGGTGCCGAGCCTTCCACACAAAATGAAAGGCGTCAAGACGCCGACCCGGGCAGCAGACTCGAAATACCAGAAGAAGCAGGACTACAAGTGCTTCTAGTGCATCCTGCACTTCCACATCTGGGACGAACCGATAATAAGAGGTACCAAGACGCCGACTCGCCAAGCAGACATGGACTACCAGAGGAAGCATGACTACGACTGCTTCTGGTGCATCCTGCACTTCCACATCTGGGACCGCTGATAATGGGCATCGAAACGCCGACCGGGAAGCAGACTTGGACTATCAGAGGAGACAGGACTGCAAATGCCTTGGGTGCATCCTGCACTTCCCCATTTGGGACCGCGACGAGTGCCTGCAAGGCTGCGAGGGGCGAGAAGGTCTGGGCCGTCGACGTGTGGCGACAGTCCTTGGGTCAGTAAGGGAGAGGGAGGGGGAGAGGAAGCCATGAGTGCTTCTGGTGCATCCTGCACTTCCGCGCCTGGTGAATCATTCCGAGCTGGGATCGTGACATAGCAGCGTCAGGCTGCTGAGTCTTTGCACACAACAGTGGACATCGAGACACCCGCCAGGGCGGCATGCCTCGAGTTCTGGAGAAAGAAGGGAGACGAGTGTTTCTGGTGTGTCATGCACTTCCACGTTATTGATAAGTGCTTCTAGTGTACCATAACTGTGCAAATCCACGCCCAGTAGATTTTAAACCCGATGAAATGTCCATTTGCCCGATGCATTGCCCTGGGTGCTTCCGCTTTCCTGGCATGAGGACCTTTTCTTCCCAGGCACTGCCACAGTTATTTTGAGCATGTCGTAGTCGGCTAGCCACACGGCACGCGCCATCATGGCCAGTTCTCAGGTATTCGTTGTATCTGTAGAAGTACCCAAATATGTCGAGCTCGGATAGCCGTGGAGCACTCCTTCTTCTCCCTCATTCTAGGGCACCGAGCCTTTGCACAAGATCTTGGGCATGCCTTGACGTAGAGAAGAAGACCTCTACAGAAGTCCAGAGGTTCAAAGGTCCAGAGGCCCAGAGGCCGAGCAATCATGGTCACGCTCCTCACGGCATGCTTCGGAGATACCTACAGCTCCCGCATCTGGTGAACTCTGGTGATCGTACCTTACATACTTAAGTCGGGGCTTTCGCTCCTTCCCATGCACTCGCTATTCCAAACTCCCAGGCCAGAAAGTTTGCCTCTCTCTATCAGCAGTCCAGCGATCCAGTCTCACCAGCCAAGAGTCGACTTACCTTGAACCATCCCAACCTCCCGCCCTCATAACATCGACAATGGTTTGGAAGTTCTCCCATTACAACGGGCCCCTGAGGGCCGGAGCCTGTGGGCGTCTGCCATCAGTCCACACGCCGAGCCGCGGCGGACATACCCCGAACTACGAACGCAGGGCGTCCGAGACGTGCCTCAAGGTGTGCACGATCCTGACCGGCGGCACGACCATCATGCTCGTCGCTGTGCCGGACGTCACCCGGTGGTTACCTCACAACGTGGCCTTGATGTGCTGGCTCTTCACCGTCGTCTGCACTTTCGTCTTGGGCCTCGCCGCGCTCTTCATTCCCAAGCGCCACTACCCGACAAGCCACCACCTAGGGCTCGCGCAGAAGATCCGCGTCTGCGTGCTGTATCCTTGCCTGCTCTGCAACCTGGTGGTCGTCTGCGTCATGACGGCCTTTGTCAACCACAACGGCGGGGAGCAGCTGCGCATCGACTGGGCCGCTATGGACTCTGGGTACCCCAAACGCCTGTTCGCAGGCTCTCTCATGCACTGGGGGTACACGAGCGGCTGGGCCGTCGCTTGTTTCTGGGACAGAGGCGTCTTCAAAGACTTGTTCAAACTCTATCGTCGTTTTTGAGTCTGAGTCTGAGGAAGGGGGGGGGGGGGATGGGATGTCGACAAACAAAGGGGTTAGAAGGACGGGCTTGCATTAGATTTTCATCGTTTCAGCATCTGTAACTAGCATCAGCCTTTGGCATCATTCAGTCGTCGTCGGTATCAATTCAAAACATCTGATACATGATCTTTGCCACAGTACGCCGCCCGATAGGGCCGTGAAGCTGTCTCCGCTGCGTCTAGCAAACCGCCCCTTGCCCCAATCGCCAGTATGGACGACCTCTGCGCTGCTCCCGGCTCGCCCGCCGGCGTGGGCGACGATTTCTCTCCTCCCCCGCAGGCAAAGCCTTTCGCAGCCAGGAGCTGTCGTGATAGTCCCTTGCCCCCGATTCCTGTGGGAGGGCCCTTCCGTGGTCGCCTGAGCTAACCACGCTCTGTCCCATGTGTTGCGAACGCCGTGGGTGGGACTGGTCCTGGGGTAGCGATCGCAAAGGCGATGTTGTCCAAATGGTCCCTGCCCGTCTCCGATCGGGACCTCCGCGTTTGCGCCGCCTGTGATTTCTAGATTAGGGTCAAGTACCTCCCGCTGTCAGGGGAGGGTCTTTGGCCGAAGGTCAGCTTGAACATACACAGAATACACTCAGCAAAGTTGGCCGTCTTGCGACCGGGCCACCTCGACTGTGTTTGCAGAGTGACCAAATCGAAACAGCGTAGAGTAACTGCGAATAAATCTGATAGAGAAAAGCAGGAGAATGATTGGCCTGATGACGTTGAAGGTGGGGAGTAGCCCATCCGCGGGAGAAGGTGGTACAGTGGTAGGTACCGCAGAGTGAATAATGGTGGGCGGGTGATCCATAAAGGTATGCCTCCTGGCAACCTTGCTTGATCTCCGTGACCGCGCATCCAGCACACGTGTGGACACTGGCGGGATCGCATGGAACAGTCTTTCGATGATAGGTGTGAGTCAAAGAAGGTATGACGGATGGGATGCCCTGCTGAGGGTTCTACTCTTACGCTACAGCTTCCCCTCGCGTTCACCTTCCCTCCACTGCCGCCGGATGATCCCGTCCTGGTACTCTGTCGCGATGTGCACGCCCGCCGGACTCCACAGCTTGCTCATGACCACTCCCCTCCCCGCCTCGACCCTTGGGAAAGAGACCTCTTGGATCCACCACTCGTTCTCGCCATACTGCATCACGGCGTCCTGCGGGTTCACGTGCACGATGAAGGAGTAGCTCAGGCTCGCGGCGCGCCCAAAGTCCCAGCCGAACCCGGCGTGGTTGCCGAGCATGAACAGGCTGTTCCGGTCAGCCTCGAAGGCATGGCACATGATGTGCATGCTCGGGCCCGCGGACTCGGGGAGCGGCGCGAGGAGGCGGTACAGAAGCAGCTCGCGGCGGTCGTGGAGGGGCTTGCCATTGTTGAAGGCGCTTAGGTCGACCTTGTGCATGTGCAGACCAGGGAAGGTGCCGGGCTCACGCGTGGGGAGCTGGGCGTTTACGCTCTCGACGTTGGACAAGGGCGATGGGTCCCATGCCGAGGGCGGCCTCGTGCTGAGGATGTCCCTGAAGCGCTGCTGTGGGGGTTCCTCCTGGAGCTTTACCTGAGAAAGGCCGACAGGCCGGAAGGAGACAAGGGCTGTGAAGCAGACGGGGCCGAGACGGAGCTTCGAGTCGCCGATGGGGAAGAAGCCGTTGGCCGAGTTCATGCTTGGGTTCACGGGTTGCCGCACGGTGACGAGCAGGTTGTGGAAGCCGGCGTTGGCGGCTATGACTTGGACCTCGTAGATAAAGGGCCGGTCCGCGGAGCCAGCCTCGGCAAAGTAGCCGTGTATGGT
The DNA here is from genome assembly GCA_001566295.1 of Microdochium bolleyi. NCBI lineage: Eukaryota > Fungi > Ascomycota > Sordariomycetes > Xylariales > Microdochiaceae > Microdochium > Microdochium bolleyi. Next base: position 967,097 of record KQ964246.1, read on the forward strand.
CTGCGTATTCATCTGATCAGCATGTGGTGTTTGGGGTCTCGGACGTACCAGAGGTTCCGGCCAGAGGTATAGCGGACGCCGTGTGTCGTCCAGGTTTCGGCAAAGCTTACATGGATGCCGTATTGTTTTTGTGAGGCCTTGTCCGCGGCGGCGGCCTGGCTATCCGCGAAACACTTGGCCGCGACGAGCCCGGACTGCGCGTACACATGGCCGCCATACGTGGCAGTGCCGGTGAATGGCACAGGCCTGCCAGGTCCGTAGTCTTCGCGCTGGAAGGGCAGGTCGCCGCCCGTCACCCACGCTGGCCTCGTGCTCATGTAGCGTTTGATGGAGGCCGAGACGATGCTGCCGCCACTGGCGGTTGCGGGGCCGAGCTCTACAAAGTCCATGGCGTCGTGGAAGGCGAGGCGCTGCCTGGACTGTCTTGGTGACGACGACATGCTGGGCAAGACGGAGCGGTGGGCTCGACGCGCTGTTGCGCACAACGTGCTGGGGCGATGTTTGGGAAGTGTTCCTCTTGCGACTTGGTCGTGATGGATCGCGGACGTGCAAGTGCTAATCGAGAAAGTCCCACTGTGCCTCGGTCGATCTCGGCAGTCACCGATGTTGATGCTGGTCGTGATGGATGTCGAGAGGCGCCTCGACAGTGCTCCCAAGGGCCGTCGCGGTTGGCCGGCCACTGCGCCTGCCTCGGGACGTTGCAAGGGTGTTGTTGACTAGCCCGAGGTGCCGTTTGACAGCGCACCATGAGGAGGCCGTGCTTGTCCCCCCTGTTCGGGACATGTCCTCCCAAGTACCCTGCAGTCAGCGAACCGCTGGGTCACTTCACACGAGTTCCAGATGCCATCATCATCATGACCATCGGCCCTCCCGTTTGGAACGTCGATTGCAGTGTTCGGGCAGCTCGTTGTCGTGAAAGGGAAGGGCGTCGCATAACTACCATGATGCGGCGATCATGATTGCGCGGAGAGCTTGGCCCTTCCACGAGCGGACAAGAGAGGTAGCTTCAAGACCGCAAAACAGAGTCCCGGACTCCAAGGGCAGCTCCCCAGCTGTAGGGCTGAATCGGGCAATCTCCAACATGTCAATTCGAGGAAACCATGGTGAAACTGGACGGTTCTTCAGGGTTCACAAATTGTGGGCCGCCAGCTTCAGCTCTCTTTGAGGTAATCCTTCTACGAGTAGAAGACGTTGATGTCCAGGGTCATAAACTACCTTGGGTTTGTAATCAATAATTATAGGGGAATTTTCGGCTGCAAATGACACCGGTGCTAAATAAGCTAGGTAGTCACCAGAACGTTGTCACTTTAGCATCGTCGCAGCAAGGCAAACCCATCTCCTCTGGCACAGAATCCTGACGTCAACCCCCCCAACGGTATCGCACTTTATTGCAACGACACTTTCTGAAAGAAAACGAGCAAGAGAAATAATAATAATAAGGAAAGCTCGCAGAAAAGCTAAAAGAGATGGAACTCCCCTTCGCGACTCTTGACGTCTTCACCTCGACCCGGCTGGAGGGCAACCCGCTCGCCGTCGTCACGGTGCCCCGCGCGCTCAAAGGCGAGCTCTCCCAGGCAGCCAAGCTCAAGATCGCGCAGGAGTTCAACCTGTCGGAGACGGTGTTCCTGCACGAGGCCGCCGCGGATGCCGCCGGCGGGGAGAGCAGGACCGTCGACATCTTCACGACCGGCCGCGAGATCCCCTTCGCGGGGCATCCCACCATTGGCACGGCCGTGTATTGCTTGCACCACGAGTCTGAGGGCAGCGGCAGCGATGGTGGTGCAGGATCAGGATCGCTCAAGACGCTGGTCACCAAGGCAGGCCCGATCCCCATCACCTCGTCCGCCTCACGTGTCGTCAGCGCGCAAATCCCGCACAACGTGCGCATCCACGCCAACACGCTCGGCGACGTCCTCTCCTCTCGCTCATCGCCGTCTTCTTCTTCCAAACCCCTCCCCGCCGCCGGTGGCACGGCCTGGGTCGTCCCCGCCCAGCCCGCGGAGCAGCCCGCGGTCAGCGGTCTGTCATCGGACCCCACGATCCGCGCGGCCGAGCTCGCCGCCCCCGTGGTGAGCATCGTCAACGGCATGACGTTCCTGCTTGTCAGACTGGACAGCCTGGAGGCGCTGGGCAAGGTGGAGGTCGCAGCGCTGGACTACGACAAGTTGTCTCCTGGGAAAGGAGGCGAGGAGAAGCATCTCCTAGACGAGGGGTGGAGGGACAGTCTGGTTGCGCGGTACTACTACGTCGACGTTCCCTCGTCGGCGGCGTCGTCCGTGATGGCCGGAGACAGGGTCGATGCAGAAGCGGTGAGGAACCTCAGAACCCGCATGATCGAGTTCAACATGGAGGATCCGGCTACCGGGAGTGCCGCCAGTGCTTTAGCGTGCTACCTGAGCCTCACTGCTGATGACCAGGGGTGCGAGAGGAGGAAGTTTGTCATGACGCAGGGCGTCGAGATGGGACGGAAAAGTGTCATCAGCCTGGAGACGACCACGACGAGGAAGGAAGGCAGCGGCGACGTGGCGATCGGCGAGGTTCATCTTGGGGGAACGGCGGTCGTCGTCATGAAGGGCGTTTTGGCTGTCTGATGGACCTCTGGACTTCTGAACCTGTGTAGGCGTGAAGCTAGATCATGCTCTTATTGTGCAATATCTAGCTATCTCATCATCTCTGTTGGGCCACTCAGGCATCCTCGGGTATTCTTGTCACAAGTAAAGCAACTATGCTCGCCGCTCCGATCGTGCGCGCTTGTGGCGGCCACTAGGTGTGTTGCCTGCTTTTCGCTTGCGTCCACGACCTTCCATTGCACCACTTTCATCGTCATCGTCGTCCTCGGCTTCAGGCGTCTGGGGGTCCTCGTCGCCCTCAAGATCCTCCTCCTCTTCGTCCGCCACCTTGAAATCCTTGTCCACGTTCAGCAGTTCAACGAATGCTTTGCACTGCTCTGTCATACGCCTTGGAGACTCCAGTCCATTCATGATGTTACGGACATCCTCCCAGAACTTGTCTCCGGTGGCGCCTGGCAACTTGAATGGGGCTTTAGTCAGGTCTTTCGTGCCACCCTTTCCCTTCGTCTCACGCCGGCTTGCATTCACGCCATAAGTACGGCGGAGATGTGTCCTGGCTTCCCATAGAAGCATGAAGACGGTAGACCCAGCAGCTAGACGGCGAAGTCGTTCGATTGGCACGGGTGACTCAAAAGCCGCTGGGACCGGTGCATCGCCACCTGCGGGTTGCTGCGAGCTCGTCAAATTGTCCATGCTCACCTGCAGAACCTCTGCCTCGATGAGTTGTGCGATGCTGGCACCAGTACCGGTAAAGAGCTTCTCCATCGCCGCCACGGTCGCCTGAAGCTCGCCAATAGTGACGAAATCAAAGAATGCCATGTTCTCAAGAATAAAGCGGGAGTACTCCACGTGCTGAGGAATGCTGTCAGCCAGATCGAGCTTGGCTAGCTCAAAATCAACTTGTGCCACAAGCTTTTCCAGGAACCTGAGCCGGTTCTTCGATTTGCTGATCTTGAGAACTTCGACCAGTTGATGGAGTTTCGGGGCAAAGGGATCGGTGGTTGCGCCACGAGAGTCGTGAATGACGTCTCGCTGATATTGGAAAGCCGATTGCACAGCCTTCACATACTCGCGTTCTAACACGGTCTCGTGCTTCTCGTGGAGAGCACGATGTTCGTGGTAGGCCAGCTCGCTGATTTTCGGGTGTGGACTGGTTTCAAGGGTCATGAGCGTGATGCCGGTCTCTTTGGGATGAACCAATCCCTGTCTGTTGATGGTCGCCAGAACTTCCATAGCAAGGAAGGCATGGTCGTCCGGGTTTGAGAGTGCAATACGGGTAAGGTGCTTCAGGAAACGTTGCGTTGTTGCGCTCGCCACATCATCGAAAGATGTGCCACCCATGACTTTGAGATCCTTCTTCGGCTGGTCTTTGCCATTCGCAGCATTCGCAGCGCTTTGTTCGGATCTCCTCTCCTCGGTGAACAAGAACTCTTTCAACGACCTCAATATCATTGACTCTAGAACCTGGTTCTCCTCATCAAAGACTTGCTGGAATGCAGTGTAGACATTGGCGGAAACGTAGTTTCTCGGATTGGACTGGCAGACGAGCCCTACAGCATCAAGGGCTGGACGCCGGATGTCGAGTGGTTGACTGGGACCGGCAAAGAACATCAAGACGTCCACCATCAATTTTGAGACTGAGCCACCTTGCCACTTGGGGAAGTGGGACTTGAAGATGTCCGCGTGCGAATCGAGATCGCAGTGCTTGCCAGCCATGCCGACGATGAGCGAGTAGCGGTCAAACTGTCGGATTTTTTGTTGGTCCAGAGGTCCCTTGGCAGTGAAAGCTCTGATTTTCTGAATACCAGCCAGACTTGAGGACACGAGGCGTGCCAGGTGCTCGGATGTCTGGAGAAGGCCGCTCATGATCCAGAGACAGGCAATGACATCATCCAGCAGTGCTCTGCCAACCTTCGACACAGCTGGCATCAGATCCTTGCGCACATCGGCAAGAAATTGCGAGTTGATGCTTGAGACTTCAGGGAGGACCCGACGATATATTACGACGACCGCTCGCGCGACAGCCAAGTCGTCGCTTGTGCTGACGCTGGCAATATGTGGCTTGAGGAGCTTGATTTGTTCGAAGGTAAAAAGCCTTGGGTCCGCTTTCGCGAAAATAACGAGAACCTGCAAGGCGTCTTTGCCAGATGGCGTCGAATTGTCCTCAGACTCTGTGTTGTCCAAAAGATCAAACATGCTCCCGACAAGTCTTTTGCACACCTTGGCATTGGCTGATGCGAGTTTCGATTCTGGCGACAGGATGATTTGCAAGACCTTGTCGAGAACGGGAGCAGAATTTCCGTGCTTGACAGTCTGAACCATGAGCGCGACATGGTCTGTCAGAGCCTGTCTCGACTCCATCGATTCATCTGATTTGTAGAAGGGAGAGATCCAGATCTCCTCGACCATTTGCTTTGCCAGCTCGCGAACACCCTCATCGGGATCTTGCATGCGGTGCAACAGCCCATTGGCGATGGTGCTTCGGACTTCTTTGCTCTGGTTGCCCAAGTAGATGTCTTTGGCGAGCTTCATGGCGCGCTTCCGCACACCAACGCCAGAGTCAGTACATCTCTGGATGACCGTGGGGGTCATCATGCCTTCCAAATGTGGCCGTACACTGATGCACTTGCCAATAAGGCCAAGTGCAGAATCTCGGACCTGCGGCGAGGAGTCGCTAGAACATTGTAAGATTAGCTGGATGACAACGCTATCGCCGTCCAGGATTGTAGGGTCCGTCTCCAGGACTTGGTTGATGCTCTTGATACTGCGGCTCCGCACAGTCGCCTGGTCTGTTGTCATGGAGCCGAGAAGGATGTTGAGCACAACATTGAAGGACGCGCAGAAACTGGACCGCAGAAGAATAACTGAATGTGCGAGACGAGCGTGCTTTGCTGCGACTTGCTTGAAGCTGTACTCTCGCGAAAGCCACTTGGAATCCTCAATCATGTTCCGCAGCCGATAGGCCGTTCGGCCGTACTCTGAATCTCGGTCGTGAACATCCTCAGCCGTCTCCGAGTCATAGCCCACATTGATCTGTGCTGCCCAATCTGTAACGAGGTAGGAAATTGCGCTCCTCAGATACTGATCGTCCGTGACTCGGTCTTGGAGGAATTCAAGTACAATACGATACGGTCCGAGCCAGCCAAGAATCCTGTCCGGCGAGATTTTGCCTTCGAGTGCCATCGTGGTCAGGTCAGCGAGCCAGAAGCCAAGCTCATCAGCATCACTGCCCTCGAAATTTGCCGCAATCTTGCGCACGTGCGAGCGAAGTTTTGAGATCGCTGCAGCCATGACTCCTAGCAATTCGAGGGCCATGTTCCGTGCCGGAGCAGAGTTTTCCTTTCCGTCGACCTGCTTGACCATCATAAACATGAGGAGGCGCAACAGTAACTCAGCCGCAGGCCAATCTGGAGAGTCCAGACAAGTCGTGAAGTCTTCCACAAAGAGATCGAGGAGATTTCTATATGGTGTATCTCCAGATTTGGTGGATTTGAGGGCCCGCTCGACGATGAAATTCACCACATAGTTGGCATCTCGCGCAGCGGCGTTGATAAGTGGCTCCGCAAGCCCTGAGATCTCTTGAACGGCGGTCGAATGCTGGACGGCAGCGACATCTTCGGTCCTAACGGCATAGATCGGCGCCGTAGGTAGACCACTCCCTTCCTGGTCTTCCTCTTCTCTAAGAGCATTCATGACTGTACTTCCTCGGTTCCCTCGCTCGTTGTCGACCTTTCCGGCACTGGCCTGTACAAGTCGCATGATGAGAGCAGAGACTGGCTGGATGCTGCCGCCTTCTGAGAGCTTGAACTGGCGTGCACGCTGCTTGCCAACTGGTAGCTTCTCAAGCGACGTGAGAATCTCGGTGAAGATGCCTTGTCGCTGGTTAGGGTTCATTACGAAGATCTGGGATAGCATGTTCATCGCAACAGAACGAAGGCCATCGAACTTCTGGACGCCGAGCACGGAGTCCTTCTCGCTGTATGCGTTTTCGACGAAGATGAGCTTGGACGAGGCGTACTCGAGCGTATTGACCACGCTCTCGGAAAGATCCGTATTGACGATAAGATCAGACATCAGAGAGAACAATCTTTGGCATGCTGTGAACAAGGACCCGATGGCCTTTCTGTGGACTGAGACCAGCTTGAAGAGGGGGCCGGTGTTGTCTGTGCTGCGCAGCTCGGCGAGCGGAACAACAATTCCCTCCATGACATTCTTGAAGATATTGAGACTTTGGTGGATCAAGTCTTCAGAATAGAGTTGTTTCTCTTCGCGGCCACCGCACATAACACGTAGTGCAGTACGTGCCGCTTTGAGGCCTGCCTCGATGTCCGGCAGGAGCTGAGCCCAAAAGCCAACTTCTGTTTCAGTCCAGCTGTCGTCGATCTTGAAGTCTAGGGAGTCCGCATACTTGATGGAGACCTCACTGAGATTCTGTATGCGAATGATGTCATCAACCGGTGCCTGCTTAAAGCAATCCAGTTCAATAGTCTTCTTGATCTGATTGTGAGCTCGAGAGTGGCCAGCAACAGTCATCATGGAATCACCGTCGTTGGTCACCATGATCAGATGGGACGATGCTCCTGGTTGTCCACCGAGAGCATTCTCCGCAGCGAATATGTCCTGGAAGCACCGTTGGAGTTCTGAAAACGCCACATTCGCGAGGTCGCGCTGGTTGAGATCACTGTTCAGCATGTCTTCATCGTTGTTGTACTTCGACCCCTTCTTCGTGGAGAGATACGTAGGCGCGTCCAAGATGTCGTTCACCACAGCGAATTCTTGTCTGTCAAACTTGGCAGTGGGCAGCTCGATACGGAAGCCATCCGGTCCTGAGCCTTGCAAGGACGTCGCTCTGTCGTCGGACGGTCGAGCTTGTGTATTTTCGATGCTGTTGGGTATTTCGGTCTGTACAGCCTGAGCCTGACTGTCCTGGTGGTCGTGACGTGGTGCTGCGGGCTTGAAGTCGGAAGAGATGGTTTCCACCTTGACCCTGTCCTGTAGCTCGGCCTTCATCTCTTGTGTATCAGCTGGTATCGTATGCGTCTGAGCGACGGGTTCTTGTGGTGTAATGTCGTCTGAAGATGTGAAGCTGTGGGCGGATACCATAGGCGGTGGGGAAGGTGGCTTCATCATCAGATCCGCGAGAGAAACAGTCTGTGGCTGCGCAGCAGCGAGCGGCAGGTGATGTGTAGGATCGGACACTCTTTGTGGTGCCCGCTGTGCAGAAATTCCAGCCTCGAGCTCTCTCTGAGTGGGCAACCGGATCTCTATGCGGGACTTCCCTTGTGAGGATGCATTGCTGCTGACGGAGGCTGGATTGTGCTTGACGACCTTCGAAAGCTCGGGACGCCGAGCCTTTGGTGACTTTTTCAGTACCTTGGGAGACATATTTGGCCCGTTCACAACTGGCGTTTTCGGGACTTCGGGGGCAGCGTGGCTGAAGCTGACGGACGTCTGATCAAAGACGAGTCTGGTGAAGGGCGAGAGACCGCTGGCCAGGCTCTTGGAGCCAGGGCGACTCACAGCTCCTGGTGCAGGGACTGTCTTGAATTTGCTGGAGAAGAAGTCAGCATGCGGTAAGTCCATAGATATATATATGCGAAAGTGAGCAAATCCTGAGGGGAGGTTGCGCCGACAGACTGGCCAGTGTTTGGGGGCAGATGGGTGTGGAACGTACAACTCCGTGATATTGTCTGCCTGCAGAAGGGTTTGTATAAAGTCGAGGCTGCCTTCGATCCGTTTCGAGTGCGAGGACTCGGAGGCTTCGCGATTGAGGGCGTTGAGGTCGTCGCGCGGCAGCAGTCCAGCAACCGTTGGCGCAAGGGGCCCAGACCCGATCGTGGGCGTGTTGATGATGTCTGTTCGAGTGATGGTTCGTGAGCTTTGGTCTAGAACGTTGTGTGCAACCAGCCGTAGCGCGAGCAGGTTTCTAGGAGCAGCTTTGAGGATGGGCGCAGGATTGGGACGTCCGGAAGGAGGGCGTGGACGTGGGGTCGCTCTTACCTGATTCAAACGGGAAGATCGATGTGAACGGCGTGTACGGCAGCGCTTCGCTCAACACGAAGGGCTGCCGCTGCGCCCGGTATGGCTGTTGCTGGCTTCCATCCTGATATGGCTGTTGATCTGGGGCCGGGCTGTAGTATGGCAGGCCGCCATTCTGTCCACCTGCCCACTGGTCCGCCATGTTGTGTTGAGAGGCGAAGGCGCGCCTTCGTCAGCCAACAGCCACAGTCTAGAGCGCGCTCCCTACACGGGTCGAGATCATGATCGTCCGTCCGTTCCGCCCCAGAGACTATTCACTGCGAGACCTGATCCCCATATGCGATCAGAAGTGCCGGGAGAAGTATGCGCCTGTCGGGCTATTCGCTGTGCTGTCAACGACCAGGGAGTCGGGTAACTGTCGTCGGGGCCGCTGGCGCGTGGGGGCTTTTCGTAGGGCTTCCGGAGTCTCAAGACTCGCTTCCTCGTGGTCGGTTAGCTGACTTGTCGGGATGTCGCGAAGACTATGCCATGGTGGAGTTGGCGTTGTTAAACGTTACAGTCTGAGCGACGGGAAGCTCGAATCGCGACTTGATCGTGCCAAGACCATCGGTGGATGATCTTAAAGTCCGACACTGGAAAGTAGACCGGCCCCAGGAGTACGTCGGTGAGGCGCCCAGACTCTGTGGTGCTCGATGTACTTGGACGCGGGCCAGTACCTGACAGTCTCAAGCCCAGCTGAAGGCCCCGGTCCCTCAGTCTAGCTCGTACAGGACTAGTGGATGCTGCGAAGCGGGCCATCCCCGGTGTTGCGTCAAGCTGCTGATTGGCAGGCGCATTTCGAGATTGCCAGGCCAGGTACGGAGCGCAGACGGCTTTTTTTTCCTCTCCGCATGATCGCAGGCCAATACCAGCTCCCTCGACAACCAGAATCCAAGCACAACGCCGGCACCCTGACATACCGACGCGACAACCTGGAGAACACTCCTCAGCATCAATCAAAATGGCTACGATTGGGTCGCTCATTTTCTGCAAGACTTGTGGAAATCTCCTCCCAGTCTCCAAGGGCAACGAGAAGAACGTCCTCGAATGCGAATGCTGCGGCACGAGGAATCAAGGTATGGCCTGCCAATGTAGTGCGTGGCGGTACAAGAACCAGTTTCCACTAACCCATCATGCCTTTCCTCCCAGATATGGCCTCCAAGACCGTGACGACAAAGAGCAAACCCTCCGACTTCCCTTCCCTCCTCCGTCAGCAGCTCTCCACAACCCAGACCGTGGAGAGGCACAAGGTCCAGACCGAAGCGCTGTCAAACGTACCATGCGAGAAATGCGGCGAGACCAACGTCAGATATTCAGCCGTCCAGCTTCGCAGTGCAGATGAGGGCAGCACAATCTTCTACACGTGTGGTGACTGCGGGCACAAGTGGAACACCAACAACTGAGAAGCTCTTGCGACCAAGCTCTCACGTCTTTTCACCAAACGCCTTTGCTCAGGCCTGCATAATCTACCAGTGGAGTCAATTTACCAGCGCCCGCTGAAAATTGCTGTGACTCCATAGGTATTCACATGTGCTGTGGACTTTTTGACTTCTGGGTCTTTCGACCTCTTGTCCTCGGTCGAGTTATTTCAGTAACCCTTACACTATACCAGGCGAAATCGCACAAGCCTGTATGAGAAAGCACGAAATCGATTTACCAACGCCTTCTAAAAGTCGATATGCTCTAATAAGTATGTACACGTGCTTTGGGGCCTCACGACCTCCAGACTTCTAGACAGCTTGACCAGGAATAAGAGCGTATTCGGCCTGCCCAGACTGCTCGTAATCCACCATATCGAGCGCGACAATGACGCTCTCGCGGACAACCTTCTCCTTGTCGTTGAGGAAGCTTTTCAAGGTCTCTTCGACACCAGGCTCGTCGCCAAGGCTACCGAGGGCCTCCGCAGCCTCGTGGCGCACCATGCTCGCCTCCTCAACGTTGGCCAGAGAGGCTGTCAGTGCCGGGATCGACGCCGGGTGCGACAGCTGACCAAAAACGAACGCGATTTCGTGGCGGAAGAGTGCCGAGGAGTCGCTCAGACCCTTGGCGAGGGCAAGGACTGCGGGTGTCGACGTGGGCAGGTCAGGAGGGGACGCAAGGTCGCGTAGGCCGAACATGGCACGGTAGCGCACGAACAGTGGTGCTGAGGTGTCCATGAGCTGTTTTTCAAGATCCTCAACGGTCGCGTTCGACTCGGGCATGGGAGGAGCCGGGTCCACCGACGCAAAGTCACTATATACAGAGACAATCATTAGCATTGCAACAGACACCTGTGCGCGCCGTAGGCGCAATCTTACCTTTGATGAAGCTTCTCGGCCTTGCGCTGCTCCGAATTCTCCCACTCTATCCGGTCGATAGCGATCTCGCACGTCTCTGTGATACACACGTCCTCCCCCTTGCGGTCCCGGAACTCGCGCAGGATCTGCAGGCTGTCCTGGTTGCCGAGCGCACCCAGCGCCTCGGCCGCCTCGTGCCGGCACATGGGGTCCTCCTGCAGGTCTGCGAGGACCTGCTTGAGCGGCGCATTGGCCTCCTGGTTGTTGCTCTGGCCGAGGCAGTAGGCGAGCTCGTGCTTGAGCAGGGCGGACGGCGATGCGAAGCCGGCGGCGATGGCGTCGATGGCCTCCTTGGACTCGGCCTCGGATCCGTTGCGGGCAACATGCTTGAGAGAGAAGAGGGCGCGGAATCGGACGGGCAGCGGAGTCGCCTCCGAGCACAGCGACTCGCGCAGGCTCGCGATTGTCGTGGACGACTTGTCAGCCATCGCAAAGGCTTGTGATGATCGATCGGTTGTGTTACGGATTGTGTGGTGATCGTTATCAGATCTTGAAGCCGCCAGGGTTCTCTATGCGGGGCACCGGGGTCTCAAAAAAATATTCGGCGTGCAGCCTGGCGGGATCCTGCGCGACACCGGAGCCCCGCCGCAGAGGCTGAGGAAGAAACAAGGGACCAAGTCCCAACCGCCGCAGTTCCAGTCGAGGAGGCCGCGTCAAGGCCACTGCGGAAGCTCGCCGTGTCTAGCCTGCACCGCTGAGCCTCCTACGGTACTTTGCCTTACGCATTTTGGGCTCCCTTGGACCATGTAGAACGAGCTTCAGAGCTCGCAAATACTCTCTGAAACTCTGTTCTTTAAACAGACGACCTCGAATCACCACTGTTGAAATCGACCTTTCTACACTCTCTCGGACGTTAATCCATCACTTGCTATGATATCACACATGTGCAGCTAATTTTTTCTCCACGGCTGTGTTTCATGTATGCTTATCTACAAGGTTTGCCATCATTGGCGTCTGGAAGTACCGAAGGCCACACTGGCAATGCTTAGCCACGACCGGGACTCAAGTGCTCATTGTATTGATCTAACTGCCTATTCTGAGCATGTCGCAGCCCGAAAAGTTGAAAAAATAAATAAATAAATCCCTAGAACTAATCCTCTGGCAGCATGTAGACTCGTTCTGCTGAAATGCTTTCCCATCGTCTATCGATGTTACTGGCATTCATGAACGAGACCAAGAAATCCCATAGTTATTGATGGCTATTTAATTCCACTAAGCAACAACGCAGCTTGGCCACACACATACACCTCTTCTCAACAATCGTTTAGTCGTCGCTGACCCCTGAAGTAATCCGCCACATCTTCCTCGGAGCACAGAGGCGAGTCGACATCCCCTCATTCCCGCACCCAGTCACCATGGATCTGCGCAAGCGTCGTCTTGAAGGCCGCGTTCTCCACCTCTTTGGTCTCAAACTTGGCGTCAGAAGGCGACTTGGGATCCTCCAACAGGTCTTCAATGGGAGGCTGTGCGTGCGGCCCGCGGCCGGCAGACTTGACGATGCGCCAGGCGCGCCGGAACTCGTCGCGTATAGCTACAATTCCGTGGTGGGTCACGGTCCGTGCTACGTTGTGCTCGATCTCGAACGGGTCTTCGATGGCGAATAGGTATCGGTTCCGCACCTCTTTGAACCCGGCGGTCTTGGTACGAGAGGAGGGCTCGGTGGCAGCGCCGGCCTCTCCCACGGTGGGGACCGTACCTGCCGCCTCGGTGTTGGCTTCTTCCGCCTGCTGAGTACTTCCAGTATCTGTATGGTGCAGAAGACCCGACTCTGGCTGCCTGACAGTCTTAGCGCCAGTCCATTGTTTCTCTTGCTTCGTGAGGAGGCCGCCCCGGGTTCGAAGACTGAGCACTTCCCTCCCCCAGTCAAAGCCGCGCTTGTTGACCGTGCTCATCATGTTGTTCTGCGCATAGTACTCGAAGAAGCCGCGAAGCAGGGTGCCAAGGCTGTCCTGATTCTGGGTGAGTCTGTTGCTGTTCGCAAGAGCCCGGATGGCCTCCTCGTCACGCCAGAACCGGACATTGTAGCCCTTGCAGGTTGTGAGGCCTTCTAAAGCCTCGGGCGGCACGTCTGGGTCTGGCGGCGCATGCAGTTGCAGGTTTGGACACACGAATGGCTCCGCCACGTTGACCAGATAGTGCAAGACCATCAAAACGTAGCCGTAGCTGCTAAGGGTGCCGCGGTAGGACGTGTTGATGCCGCGGACGCGGACCCAGTGCTTGACGAAGAGTACCATGGGCCGGACGCGTGGGTCCGTTGCCGAATAGCAACGCAGTAACAATGTGTTTTGCAAGGCAAGATGTGCCGAGAAATTGATATCGCACTGGACACCAATATTAGTCTTGGGAAACTCCAGCTTGTCGTGGTACTTGTCCTTGGGCTGGCTTGGAGCGCTCGGCGAGGGAAATGGAAGTTGCTTTATCCTCTCAATGAGTGCCGCTGACTCCCTGGTCGGCCGAATTGTAACCCTTCCAAGATCATCAGCTGGCTCACGGACTGCTTCTGATGCGGGACCATGTTGAAGGAGTGCAACATAGGCTTCTACCGTAGAGGCATCTTCTGGAGCATAGAATCCTTGCTCAAGTGCTTTTCTGTAAACCGCCACAATCTCGAGGATCTTGTGCCGCAGCGCTACAGCTTTGGAGAACCTGCCGGTCGTAGTAGTTACAAACGTCTGGAGTTGTTCGCGTATGCGTGCATCGTGGATGCCTGCCACATATTTTGTGAGGGACAAGGTGGCCAAGTCGTCGCTCACTCCATCAGGGCCACTGAGGTCCCGTGTAATCTGCAGCATTCGTACAATATAACTCTCAGCGGATTCATTCTGTTCTTGTGATAGCTGCAGGAGCTGAATAGCCGGTATGCCACGAACGACCTCCACGGCCTGATGCAATTCTTCGCGGAAGTTGAGTGATGCGAGATCATCACCGTTGAAGCCTGATTGTTGATTAAGATTGTGCCAGGCTTGGATCAGAACCTCGGATTCTGCCTCCTTCGTGCTGTTGCAGTCGCGCAAAGGCCTGCTGTTGTAGAGCATGATCAGGCTCTCGCCTTCCACTATTTTGAAGACACCATGGAGAGTTCTGAAGTCCTTTCCATGAGCACCGGACGCACTGCTGTAGGAAGGTTGGTTCTGGACGCGCTTCCGTAAATCCTTGTCGTACAACCCATCGACAAAGGATTCACAGATGTCCCCAAGAAGCACATATTCCTCAAGACCAAAGCTTTCAAAGTTGGATTTCGTCCGGTCTCGCGCATTCAGTTGGCGAAGAACCTTTTTGGCTTGACCATAGTAATTCGCGAGGCTCTGATTCGGTGATTGCTTGAGTGTCCATGACCTCGCTCTCGATGGTGTTTGAAGCGCAGTGTCGTCCTTGTGCTCGGAGGAGGAGGGTTGCTTCATCGTATTTGGTGGTGATATGGCAGCCCCCTCGGGCTTTTGAGCTGGAAGTGCAACTTCGTGGGTTGGATCTTGAGCATCCTCATTGTCCTCATCGCAACTGTCGTGTTCTTCGTCAAGGCCATGCTCCCACTTCTTGCGCTCGTCGATTAGGGCCTTGTATAGCTTTTCGTCTGGGCGCTCGCAGAGTTTGATGATGGGCACTCGTGTACGCGTCAGGAGACGTGCTCCTAGTCCAGCATCGAGGAGAGCCTTCTCAATGATGCGTGGGATAGGCGAGTTCGGGTCCTCCGGAGAGACTCCCGACATGGGCGAGACAATACCAAGATCCATGTCCGCTGCTTTGGTTGCAAACCCGGACATGAGGCTGCCGAAGCATTTTAGCTCGACCGTTTCGGGTCTGAAGTCCTCGCGATGGTTGTTCCCGAACTCATGTTGGTGTACCGCGGCGCGACATATCTCCTGTACACGAACTCGGAAGCTCTCCTTCTCACTGATTTCGCCAGGCTCAATCTCTGCGCCCGCATTGACTTGATGGCACAGCCAGTCCAGAAATGCTGTTTGGTTGGCCAGCTCCTCGGGCTTCACAAAATATTGCCGATTGCTGGTATGGAAATGCTGACCATGCTGTGATCCACGGCCTCGACCGCGACCTCCAAAACCATTGGACTGCACAGGGAAGCCGCCTCGGGGACTCCGCTGATCACCTGCCTGTTGGCGGTGTCTCCAGTCCTGAGCCTGCGCGCCATGGGGCGTCTGGTGCCCATTTCCGTGATGTCCTTGGAAGCCTGGCTGGTTGTATGGAAGATTGGGCACGGCGTGCTGTCCCATTCCCGGGCTGTGTCGTGGCCCGTGGCCATAGTCATGTCGAGGGCCTTGGTGACCACCCCGGAAAGCATTGCTGTCGGGCCTGGAATGACCAGCTGGTGTAGAAGTCTGGCGAACGTCGATCGGTATGGTCAACTGAGCATTCATCTGACGCCGCTGCGCTTGGTTGGGACGCTTCTTGCTTTTCTGAGGGCCCTGCGAATCCTCGGGCACAGCTTCCGGGACGGCCGGTGCAGATGTGTCGTTGCTGAGGATGAGGCCCCTCAGGTGGTCCTCTAGCGGCTTGGACGGCTTCTGAGACTCCATGCTTGCGTTACAAACTCAACACCGCTGCAGGTGTCGGTCAGCCAGCACAGCCAGTGTAGATGCCAGATGGCGACAGTGCAGGGATTGTGGTGCAGGGCTTGTCGGGAACCGTGTGATTGCGGCAAGATCGTGAGGGTCGCAGAAGTGGGCGACCTTGCCTCTGGGAGCTGCAAACAAAGCAATTATTTTCTGGTCCTCCACTCTGCGCCTTTGGTACCTGTGTGCAGCTTTGCCTGCCCGCCTGCATACCTGCCTGGCCAAGTTGCTGGTTCCCCAATGCGTATTTCATATCACTGCCTCGAGAGCCTGCATCTCGATACCGGAGTGGTGCTCTCCATGTTCGTCAACGGCTTGGACCGTGATTTGTGCCGGCCTGCAAGCAATGATGAAGTCAAGTCAAGCTCCAACCCTGGCAGGGCTGCAAGCGGGGCAGGATGGAGGAGTCCGCCGCGGTACTTTGCTGTCAAGTCGCGCCGCCTGGGGATGTCCAATTCTCCGCTGTGAGTGGCTGAACAGCTTGAACAAATGACGTTTGGCGGGGAAGCAGGGCCCTATCAAGCACGCTTGGGCCGCTTAGTACTTTAGCGCTAGGTACCTTCTTCAGGACCTTCCAGGCCTGATGAGTCGACTCGCCCCACTTTTCAGGATACAGTACAGAGTACGAGCGGACATGGCAGCACGCACAGGCAGGCAGGCAGGCCGACCACACTCTTCCATCAGCCCATCACACTCTGTGCGGCTTCTCCGTGTCGACCATCGGTTCTTGCCGCAAGAAACGTTGTCGCGTGGCACGGAAGCAGCGTACTCTATGCACACCCAGCCTTTGCGCCCTTCATTTGATATCGACCATCGCATAGCCTCTCGCACGGCGCGCCTGGCCTCGCCCAGTCCAGTCCTCCTCGAAATCGCCCCTTCCTCTCGCCGTCCATTCCCAACACAGCTCCTTGCTGCGGACGCCTCCGTCCCGATGCCCAGTCGTGCAACCGCTACATAGACGCCTCATACGTCCAAGAAATTCACCAGCATCTCACAAAACACCTTCGTTGCCGCTTGCGCACCAACGCCATGAGCAGCAACGCCCCAAACGGAGTGGCTGCGCCAGGCACAGGAGCGCAGAAACCGACTCCGCCTCCTGGAGCCAATCCTTTGCGCAAGCCTCCGAACCGCGGAGGATCGGGCAATCCCCTCGTCAGTCGCAAGCGCGTCGTGAGACGCCCGCCGCCTACCGCGAATGCTCCCGCCGCCTCCAGTGTGACCAACCTTCCGGGCTCGCTCCCTAAGCACGTGCCACTCTCTCAACAGAAGCCCCAGAACTTCGAAAGCCTGCGTGCCCAGAACGGCGGCTGGTCTTTTCCTAAGCCCGAAGGCGCGAATGACTATCCCCTGCGGATAACGAAGAGGGCGCTGAAAGAGGGCATGCGATTCCACGTCATGCGACTCGTGCCTGCGCAAAGATTCGCCAAGCCTGACGATTTGGGAGTCGATCCCACGAACCAGAACGAGTTCACGCGACCAGTAACGCTGCATCGTCGCGACCCACGCCAGCCACCCCCCGGCCGGGAGCTCAAGGTGGAACACATCCCGGAACCTCCCGTTGTGGACGATGCGGAGGTCCAGAGACTGGCTCAGATCAAAGAAGCCAGGGAGGCACAGCGTGCGCTTGACGATGCGCAGAAGGCTCCTGTCGTCAAAGAGGTCGCTGTCAAGAAGAAAGACCCCAAGAAGGAGAAGAAGCCACACACGCAGGTTGCGTGGCAGCCTCGCACCGAGCAGCAGCGGAAGGAGGGCGAAATTCGCTACGAGGAGGCTCTACCTTGGCATCTCGAGGATGCGGATGCACGCAATGTCTGGGTTGGCCAATATGAGGCACCGCTATCGCACGCCAAGGTTGCCTTGCTCATCGATGGACAAGGCTTCCGCATGATCCCGCTTGAGAAATGGTATCGCTTCACTTCGAAGCGTGGTGCAATTCAGGCCATGACTGTCGAGGAGGCCGAGAAGGCGATGGCACAGCAGGCACCCATGACACGCTGGGCGATGAGAGATGCGCAACGCGAGGCCAAGGAGAAGGCCATGGCAGATTCCCGCGTGATCATGTACGGGCGTGCTGCTGTCAAGCAAGAGAGCGCCTCTTTCCGGAATGCCTCGCGGCGCGAGAAGATGGATCACGACGACATCGACATGTCAGGAGATGAGTTCCAGGACGACGACGAGACGGCTGGCTATGAACCGGACCGTGACGAGGACACCAAGGACTCGGTTGACAGAGTGCGCCGTGAGCAGCTCGGAGCCAACTTGTTCGGCGACGCCAATGAGAAAGAGGTCGAGCGAGTAGAGAAAGAAGAACTGAAGGAGGAGGAGGAGCGCAAGCGCCTAGGCAAGGACTTGAAGAAGGCGTTGCGAAAGCGGGACAAGCAGTTCCAGTATGACTCTGATTCTTCAAATGATCGGGATCCCTTTGCGACATCATCGGTAAGCAGCAGTACCTCTTGTTTTGTCTCGTCCTCCAGCTAACCCCGAACAGAGCGAGTCAGAGTCGGATTCGGACGCAGAGAAGAAGGACGACGACAAGAAAGGCGATAAGGACAAGGACAAGACAGCAGCGGCCTCGGGAACATCGTCCAAAGGCACAAACACACCACAGGGCAAGAAGAGTGCTGCCGAGGCCGCGAAGAAAGGCAAGTCGCTCAAACGCCCTGGCTCGCCGATGGCTTCCGACTCTAGCGGCACGGAATCGACCCGCAAGAAGACCAAGACTGGCATCAACTCGTCGCGGCCGAGTCGTGGCGGCACACCTCTGCCCGGGAGCCAGCGCGGTCGTGGGGCTGGATCTGGAAGCGATGGCGAAGGGACGGCTGGCGAGATGTCAGATGGCGCTGGCGGCAAAAAGAAGCGCAAGGGTCTCCTGGGCGGCGATGCACGGCCAACGCCTGGAGGCTCGCGAGCTGGCAGCCCAGCTGCGGCAGGAGGCGCTAGCGGTACAGTCTCGACACCTCGTGCTGGCTCTCCTGCTGCCGGCGCAGCGAAGTCCTGGACCAACGCACCCACACTGGAAGAGATCTCGGCAGCACTTCCCGCACGTCCTCAGGGCCTCAGTATCGGCGAGCTTATGAAGGTCTTCGCTGGGCGCATCTCCAAGACCGAGGGACAGGATGGCCTGATGCCTAGAAAGGAGTGGCTTCGTCTCGTCAAGCTCAGCTGCGACTTTGGAGAGGACAGACTCCTACGGCGGAAGGTTTAGTCAGACATTCGCATCAAGTTGAGGCTGTCCCCTCTCTATGCGAGGTTGTGACCCCGCCACCGAAATTTGTGACAAGCCTTGCAAAACGAGCTGCTCAACGATACGTTTCTGCAACAGGTTAAAATACTCACCATGTCTCAGCGATGAGGCATACGGGGAAGGTGATCCCGGGGCAGAGCAGTCCCTGGGAGCAGACATTCCTACAATATAAAGTAGACACGTACCAGAGGTCCGTTTCTTAAGCCTCATGCAGATACAACTTCGGCATTGATACAGCCATAATAAGCATATGATAAAGTGCGCGAACTGTGCCAGGCCCTGTCTGAGCGTGATGGAACGTTGTGATTTGTTTCAGATAATGATATCTAGGGTATATTTGGCTGCCACCTCCATTCTATTACTCGTCCATCTGCCACGAATACTCGAGCCCCTTGTTCCGCTCGCGCCTGTTAATCGCCTTGAACCGCTCCGCCTCAAACCCGTTGCTCCTGTCCACGCCGTCCCAGCGGTACCCGGGACGTATCCCATACCGATTCGGCGCCCAGGCGCCTTGATACACCGGTTTCCCCTTCATCCTCTTCCCAGCACCACTCTTCCCCGCCGCTGCCGCTCCACCACCACCACCACCTCCCCCTGCCTTGGGCTCGATGAACTGCGCCATCGTGTCCCCCCACCGCGCCTTCTCCTTCATCTCGCGGTTCATCTCCTCGTCGTCCGCGCCCCGCGCGACGCCCATGAGCTTCGCGTCTTCCAGCGCCTCCCGCCGCGCGCGGCGCTCCTCCTCCTGCACCTCGCCCCTGAGGGCCTGCTGCGCGGCGGCCTCCTTGTCCTTGGCGGCGGCCGCCTCGCGCCGCGCCTCGGCGCGCTTCCACTCGACGTCCACCCGCCGGCCTGTGGCGTCGCGGTACACCGTCTCGGCCTCCTTGTGCGTCTTGCGGAGCTTGTCGAACTCGGCGCGCTCCTTGGCCTTGCGCTTCTCGAGCTGCGCGGTGACGGAGGCTGCAGACTGCAGGCCCGCGTACGTCCCGTCGGACATCATCACCGCCGGGCTGTCCTCGTCGTTGTCGCCATCGGCCTTGGAGGTGGATTCTTGCGCTGCGGAGGCTACTATCGCGTCTGCCTCTGCATTTGATGCTTCTTGCTGTGTTGCGATTGTTGTTGCTGAGCCACCCGCTAGAGACTTCCAGGCGCTCTTCTTGGCTTTCCTGAACTCGGCGCTCGTCCCCGCCACCGTTGCTGAGCCTAGACCGCTGCCGCCGAAGCCTATTGGCCCGTCGTCATCGTCATCACCGCGTGACGGGTTCCCCCAGCCTGTCGCGTCGTCGTCGGCGATGATCAGGCCCGTGTCCTGCTGTCCGGCGTTCTTGTTGCGCTTGCGCTTCTTGCTCCCCGACGAGGGTTTTGGGTCGGCGGTCAGGTAGTGCTGTGCTAGATAGCTTGATACGTCGGAGGGCATGGCTGTGGGTGTCCCGTGAGTGGGAGAAGCTGGAAGCTCTCTGCTCTGGGCTGGTCGGTGTTCTGTGTTCGGGTGAGGATGTTGGAGGAGATGGGCTTGTCGATGCGCCCCAAGTTTCTAGTGTCGGAGCTGGGATCTCCGAGTGCCGGGGCGAGGGCCACAAGTCGTGATACTCGGCTCTGTATTCGGGGTGAAGCCTTCGGTCGGGGGAGAGCAGCCTTCGAGGTTGGAAATGGCCAACAGGGTGAAGAAAGTCCAAGTTCCAGGTTGGAGAAACAGCATTGAGATTGTGGAGCTTGCCGTTGAAGCTCGCGCAACAGACCCCTGCACTGCAGGCCTGTGGGTCTTCCCGGTTCACGGAACGGGCCCCGTCCAGCACCTGGCATGTTGGCAGAGCGGTTCTGCGGAGGCAGATGCTTGATATCCGTGAAATTCTCTAAGCTTCTTTCGAGTCTGTAGGTACATCAACGCGTGTAAGAGCACTCAGATCGAAAAGGACGCTCTATTTGGCTATCAAATGAAATACGTCTTGGAATATGAAGTCTGGATCTGCTAGGCTGTCGACTTCTGTCGAATAGAGTAATGATGAACCTGCTCACCCGGAGACAAGAGCTCACATCTGAGCATAAGAGAGCCGATGGATTATATGCCGCAGTCGCCCTAGTGAATAGCAGCGCAAGTGTTGATGATAGCCCAAACGCGACATGACAGAACGACAACCGGCGCTGCACCTCGGGGTATGAAAGGAAAAGTGGAACTATGACGGAACCCTTGTGCCCCTCCGTCAACGCCGCTGATCGGGACTTCAGATGGCACCTTTCCCCAACTCTGGGAACTTTTCCCCCCTGCCTCCCTCTAATTCCTGACATTCCCCAAAAACCCGAACGCTGCTATCGAGACCCCGATCAGTCGCCGTACTCGTATCTCGACATACTCTACCCAGACCTCTCATCCGCGCGCACGACATGGTCAAGAAACTCACAAAGTCCTCCACCAGCGGGACCAACACGTCCCTCTCGTCCCTGGCGACCTCGACTTCGACAGGCGGCTCGATCCCGTCCATCCTCTCCGACGGCCTGCCCCTGCCGCGGGCGGTGGTGTTCGACCTCGACTACACCCTCTGGCCCTTCTGGGTCGACACGCACGTCACCCCGCCCCTCAAGCCCAACGCGTCCCACTCGGCCGGTACCGACCGCAACGGCGAGTCCTTCTCCTTCTACGCCGACGTGCCCGCCGTTCTCCACAGCCTCGCGATCGCAGGCGTCAAGGTCGGCGTCGCGAGCAGGACGAGCGCGCCGGACCTGGCCAGGGAGCTGCTCAAGCTCCTGCACATCCCCGGCTCCGCGACCGTGCTCGGGGAGACCGGCCTGCAGGACCTGACCGAGGCGCTGTACACGAGCCACAACGAGCACTCGCACCACAGCACGCCCGCGCAGATCACGGCGCTGCTCAAGCAGAAGGACAAGACCCGCAAGGCGATCGACTTCTTCGACGCCGGTCTCGAGATCTACCCCAGTAGCAAAATTCGGCACTTCGAAGCCCTGCACAAGCGCACCCAGATCCCGCACACCGAGATGCTCTTCTTCGACGACGAGAGCAGGAACAGGGACACCGAGAGCTTGGGAGTCACGATGTGGCTCGTGCGGGACGGGGTGAACTGGGCCGAGGTTGTCAAGGGGATACAAGAGTGGCGGAGGCGGCGGGGGATTGAGTCGTAGAGAGCTGCGGTTATGTCAGTGGTGACTAGCAATAAGACGCAAAGGTCAGGGCTTTCACCAACCGTGAGAGAAGCTGGTTGGCCCATCATTGTTATGACAATGGTTGCCGAATGATATCGATGTCACATCCGAGATAAGCACTATCAGAGCACGCGATATCATGATCAAAGGCCTGGGGTGTAGCCAGAAAAGAACCATTTGCGTGTACTATACTACATCTCGAGTCTGTATATAATTGTAATACCCTGTATACTCTGCAGCGAGGTGGCCGAGATCGGCCTTGTATACGAATGAAGCGCCTGATAGCTTCATCTGACTTATATGCACCACCCACATTTGCGGCTAATAGACTTCTAAGGTGCAGAGATATAGTGTTTGAGTCAATGCTGGTCCTGGTCGTGTTGTTTGCCGAATGGCCAGATTATGGCACAATCTAGCAGTCTCACGCTGCCGTGGGTACACACGTGGCATCTTTCTTGTCCTTCAGCGTCTGGACCTCTTCGTCCGTCAACTTAAGTGCCTCAACCTCGTCGATAGGGGCTGTCGTGATATGGTCGCCCTTGTAGACCTCCTCGCCCTTCATGGTTATTGCCATCCCGGCAACTTCAATAGCACCAGGAAGCTTGTCCTCTGACAGGGCGGTGGTTGTTGTCGACTCCGCCGCGGTAGGAGCTGGTGTCGCCACGAGTCCAGCAGGAATAGCGGCGGGAGTCGACTCGGCAGCAGGCGTATCGCTCGTCTTTTTGGCAGCTTCGACAGGCGTGGCAGCGCTCGGCACTTCCTGCGTGGCAGCAGCTTCGGGGTGCGCCGTGACAGGACCCGTGCTCTCCGCAGTGAGCGTCACGGGCGCAGCCACCGCGATGGAGCACACCAGGTCTCTGCGGGGCTGACCATCCTTGTAGCCCACGGCGTAGCACTGTAAGCGCGTGCCGTCCTCGATTGCTTCCCAACGCTTCGGGCCGGAGGGGAAAGTGTTGTGGCCGTTCTCCCACTTGCAAGCCTTCATGATCCCCTCGTCCCAGGTGGGATCGTCGAAGAATTCCCACTCGAGCTCGCCGCCATACACCTTGGGAATGTCCTTCATCTCCATAAACTGGGAAAGAACAGGAACCACCTCGGGTGCCGTCAGGATGAAGATCTTGGACACTGTCACGGGATCGAACCACTTCTTGATCCAGCCCCAGACTGTCGAGAAGAAATAGGGGGCGCCGATGATGAAGATGCGGTCTAAAGTCTCGGGATAGTGTGTCGTGGCCAGCTCGCTAGCAGCCTGCATGTGCGCCCGCAAGTTCCAGAACATCTTCAAGCTGACGTTGGAGATATCGACAACGTTGGTGCTGAGGGTGATTGGTGTAGGTGCGTGCTCGCGGTCGGTGAGCTGCGTGCACAATGGCTGAACGAAGCCCGTCAGGTCCTCGTAGAGCGCGATCAGGCGCAGCAGCTTGGCTGGCGTCTTGCCGTCCGTCTCGGCCTGGCTGTATGTTGACTGGGTGTCTTTTTCGTAGGCAGCCACGGCCTTGGAGTCGAGATGTGAGATCCGGTAGACGTACACGGGCATGCCACGTCTGTCCCGGCGCCCGGTGAACCGGGGATACAGTTTCTTTGTCTTCTCGTATGCGTCCACGTCCATGGTCTTGTAGAGGACGTCTAGCTGGTTCGCCTTCCGGAAAGCTTCGTTCTCGCTGAATTGCTTGTAGGCGTCCTCGGGGACCCATCTCCGGGCGCGAAGGAAGCGAAGGAGCTTAGGGTCGTCGTGGTTCGCGGGAGGCCCGGGGGTGTACTCGCCCTTGCTCTCAAGGAGGGTCTTGAAGTCGGCGAGGGCCTTCTCCTCGTGCTCCTCGAGGTGGCCAAGGTGGCCATGCGGGTATCCGACGCCGGGGAGGCCGTTGGCGGTCATTCGCCCGTTGTGAACAGAGCCCATGGCGACACACGGACGATAGCCTCGAGACTGGTGTGGTGTAAGAGGGAGGAGAGGACCGCGGACAACGCCCCGGGACAAGATGACCAGAGGAAAAGAAAACGGCCCCCGAGCAGAAGCAGGGAAGACGGAGGCTTTGTCTGAAGAGCGCGGAGCTTGGAGACGGAAGCAGAAGCAGGGGGGAGGGCACAGGGCTGGCGTTGGTTGGAGAAGGCGCGGCGCCTCCGGCGACTTCGGGTGAGAAGGAGCCTTGGGAGCGCTATTCCAGTGGGGTTTGGCGGGCGCCCCGCCCAGACCGAAGAGGACTCTGCAGGGTGTCAGATTGTTTAATGACCCGTCCCGTCATCAGAATGCACCTGGAAGTTGACAGCAGCAGCCGTGTGGAGTCACAGCAGATCCGGGATCCTTAGAGATCGGATGGGTTTCTGCAGGTGTCGAGTCGTGTGGACGATCAGTGTCACCACATCTTGCCTCGTGGAAGAACCACAATCAACAATAGAGTACCCTCAGGTCAGCTTGTCTTCATCCTCATGATCGCGGTCTGAGACTCGCTGTCGTCACCAATCGATGCGCCAAGTCCCCATGTCATCACGACTTGCGTGCCCAACAGGGCCAAGCCAGCCACCGGCCCGCTATCGCCAGGACCCCGAAGCACCCGAGTCGCAATTGTTTCCCAACTCAAGGCCGCTCACCGAGTCAGCTCGATCCTGCGGCCAACTTTAGATCTGCCCCGTCAGCTGGGCCAAGTCACCCCTGCGCGTCCTGAGCTTTTAGCATGTTCGAGCTGGAAAGACGACATTCTTTGTCACAGGCGAGACCACTACGTATTGATCAACCAGAACGCCGGCCCTCTCATCTGCGAATGGTGCAGGTGCATACATGTATGTTTAGAAGAGTCGCCTGTGACATTGCGGCCCTCTCGGATATAGGTCATGATGGACTCGGTCGGGTGTTGGTCTGAGAGACAGAACGACAACTTGCCAATGCTTGCTCAGGACTTTTCCGTTCCTGCGTCACCCATCTTCTTGTCCCAGTAGCGCAAACGGGTTGTTTAAGCCGGTCCGTGGAGCCGTGTTGCGAGAGGAGGCTGTGTTTGACGATGACTTTTTTCTCTTCTTGGTGGCTACCGTCGCTGGCTTTGTTGCAGCCCTGTCGGGGATCCCCAGTGACCTCGCGATGCTCGAAAGCCCCGTAGATCCAAGCTTCACTAACAACGGCTGAACCATGTCGACAGTGGGCCACTGGTCGATTCCCGGCAACCTTGCGAGCACTTCGCACAGATCGTCGTTATCCTTGTCGTGCATGTCCGGTGACAAGACTTTGACCGCTCTGAGCACCTGCTGCAGCATTCGCAAAGAGTATAGCGTGGCGTTGATCTGGGCCGTAAAATGGACAAGGCTCCAAGGGTACCTCTGCAGCAAGCCTTTGGATCGCTTCGCTCGTTCGAGCAGCGAGACGCTTGCGGGGCTGTCATACTCGCCGGCCGCCCACTGCATCTCCAGCCAAATGGCGAAGGAGAACCACAAGTCTTGCTTCAGCTCTGGATCTTGGCCAAGTGCGGCCAAGGTCGAGAATATCTCTGCTCGGCCCCCAGCGAATTGTGTTGCGTCCAAGATTTCGACCTCGCGTCCTCCCTGACTCCTGCCTGAGCTCAGAAGACGATATTCTACGACAGGCTGACTCTCGCAGGGAGATACGGTCTGTAAGTGACTGTACGCAAGAGCTCGTATCTTCGTGCTCATTGTCCACGAGCTCTTCCTGCATGTATCCTCTGTCAGGATGGGGAGAAACATGGATAGCCTGTGGTGCCCACGGACCATCCCGGAGGTGGGTGTTATGCTGGAGTTTCGAAGCAGCTGGCTCTGTACGACGAGTTCCGACACGCGCGGGTCGATGGTGAGAATCGCTTCAAGCACAGGATGATCAGGCGAGATGTGTGTTCTGGGCGAGTGCTCCTCCGTGAAAGCGGTATACTTGGGAGAATCGAACACGCAGACAGCAGCCTTCTTGGCGAATTTAATGGCTGTGCTTAGCGGTGCTTTCCTTTGGTCCATCTCAAAAGCTACTCTGAGGAGCCCCCCGTGATCTTCGATGCCTAGTTTTTGATTCACCATCTGGTAGTTGAACTTGAGCGCCTGCAGACTCGATTCTCCATCCCTCCGACTCTCAGCGAGGTCAGAGAAGAAGCAGACAAAGCCATTCACTCCCAAGTCTTGGACCAGGAGATCAGAGTCGCTCGTAATAACGGTGCCGCCGTTCTCTTTGATATCTGCAATGCAGAAATCGTCTGCCTCTCCGGGTACGAGCTGGATCAACGAGCCCCAACAGTCGTGCCGTCTCAATGCATCGATAACAGCAGGGACGAGGAAGGCTGGATGGGGAAGCAACTCGTTCGGGTTGTGGCCCGTGACTCTTGTGATGGAGATATCCGGAACAATTGATTTGAAGACATCACTGGGAGGAACTAACATCCCTTGGACCTCTTGTGAAGCCAGCCGTCTGAGTTTCTCGGTCTGGCTGTTAAGTCTTTGTATTCTGACATCCCACTTGCTCGACGGGAGGAAGCCGTCAAAGTAGATCTTCCGCCTAGAGAGGCGGTCAGTCTCCTGCCTCTTCTAAACGCAGTGTAACCTCAATTGGCGATTTGACTCACACTGTGATGTCGTGAGTCTTGAGCTTGTCAAGCCACGCGATTGTGATCTCGCCCAGTTCGGCGTATGAAGGTTGGCAGAAGTATGTTTTGCCTCGCGGGCCGAGAAGGAGGCACCCGCTTAGTATCTTGTGCACCAAGGCAGGGCCGTCGATCACGACATCATTGTGATCTAGAGCAGCCGGAGTGCCGAATGGTCTCACAGCATCCGTCAACCCTCTGATCCCCATCGTCGTTTTATGTTTCAGGTGGAGTGGTTTTGAAGGTGTCAAATTGAATAAATCAGGAGTATGGAGAATTTTTGACTGCCATGGTCGCTGTCTATTCTTCAAGATGTCGCAAGTGAATGCAGCGTAACGATGGTGATTCTGACGTGTTGTTCAGTCCTGAATCGTTCTTGGAGGTTGGCATGGCTGAATTAATCGTTTGTCAGTATTTGAGTGATTTGGGACAGTAATGGATTCCAGAGTGTCCGAATTGAGGCGAAGAAAACCAGACTGTCAGCCCTGATACCAACAAGAGGGACAGCCTGCCGCTACGCTTCCCCACGGAGAGTTCATGACCCGATAACGGAGAAGGATGAAGCATCACATGTTACATGACTTGCCGGTTTCTATAGCTTCCATTTATGAAGAAGCAGTAGCGTGGTTTGAGAGGTAGGAGGCCAAGATAGAGGTCATCTATGGCCAGCTTCTCCTGTATCATATCCTTTAGACGAACAGGATCCCCTATGCTGTATGATGAGTCGTGAGGGGATTGTCGTTCAAGTTGCTCCCGTGCTATCGTGGTGAGGCCGCGGCCAGGGGTTTGATTGCGGGCGATAACGGGCCGTCTTGCAGAGATTCCGGGGCTCGTGGGGTTGCAGCTTTCCACGTCTTTCTGCTTCAGTTCTGGCCGACCCACCGAGGCCTGAAAACTTCAACCTTGCCCTTGCTCTTTCCTGAGCACCCACCACCTCGACAGCTTCGCGTTTTTCCAGCCTCCTCTTCCTCTGCGCCCTGACAACAATTCTTCTGGCGTCTTTGTTCCCTCGTTCTCTTTCCTCCTACACCTCTCCTCCCCCTCTCTCCCCTCCCGCTCGCGCGCGAGGCCGAGCCGCAGGTCCCAGGACCACCCGTCAACCGCCATGAGAGGCACGCTCGTCTTCTCGGGCTCGTCCTGCCCGGGCCTCACGGCCAAGATCTGCTCGAACCTGGGCATGAACCCGGCCGAGGCAGACCTGTCTCAATTCTCCAATGTACGTCAACCTGAGGACGGCGCTGCCAGCAGCTGCTGCTTGTCTGCGCAGCGTGTCGCCGATTGAGCACAGGCAATCTGACCGCTGTCACAGGGCGAGACGAGCGTCCGCATCCTGACCAGCGTGCGAGAGAAAGATGTCTTCGTGGTGCAATCGGGCAGCCCAACCATCAATGACACCATCATGGAGCTCCTTATCATGATTTCAGCCTGCAAGGGCGGTTCGGCGAACAAGGTCACTGGTAAGCCCAATTCTCTTTCCACACTCCAAGTGTCTCCTTACAGCATGCTGATCCAATTGGCTCCGTACAGCTGTACTACCGTACTACCCGTACAGCCGACAGTCAAAGAAGAAGTCACATCGTGGTGCGATCACTGCGCGCATGCTTGCAAACCTGCTGCACGTCGCCGGCGTCAAACACGTTATCACAGTGGACCTCCACGCATCCCAGATGCAAGGATTTTTCAAATGCCCCGTCGACAACCTCCATGCCGAACCGCTCCTCGCCCGTTGGATCAGGCTCAACATCCCCAACTGGAGAGAGGCTGTCGTCGTGTCTAAGAATCCTGGCGGCACGAAGCGAGCAACGTCTCTGGCTGACGCCTTGAAGATCAATTTCGGCATCGTCACCACGGACAGGAAACGTGCGAAGCCCAACATGTCCGCCAGCATGATCATGAACCACCTTGACGGCTGGGACAACCCGCAAGCGTACCTGAACCGGTTGTCTCGCGCTCCAACGGAGCGGGCGCTCACTGAGGAGAGGAGGGAGGCAACACCCTCCCCTCCGAATGATGATTCGACTACAACACTTCCACACCGTGTGCGAGCGGACTCGACGGGATCGCCAACAAGGGCCAACGGCCCAACACTGCGTACACATACGCTTCAAAGAGAAAATCAGAGCTCAGCAGCCTCTTCGAACGGGGATCGCGATCATGGCGATGAAGATATCGCCGAAGAGGATGATCAGTATACAGACATTCGTGCCCAAGAGGTCACACACGGACGTTTGGTACAAGGTCACGTAGTCGCAGATGACGACGTGGACTCTGAAGTGGCAGCCGAGGAGAGTATTCCTTCGCAACCATACGAAGAAGATCCTATGGCCATGTCCCATGCGTCATCCTTCTTCGCACCTGAACCACATGCTCTGGGTGGTTCAGGCGACGCGGAAGCCTCGTCTGACGACGACGAGCAGAAGCTGCAGGATCCCAAGATCGAACACATGATCACCCTGGTTGGGAACGTCAAGAACCGCCCTGTCGTGATTGTCGATGACATGATCGACAAGGCTGGCTCGTGGATCGCTGCAGCTGAGACCGTGGTCAAGCGCGGCAAGGCCCGCAAGGTCTACTGCATGGCCACCCATGGCGTCTTTGGAGCCGATTGTCTGGAACAGCTTCAAGCCTGTGATTGCATCGACCAGATCATTGTAACCAACAGCTTCCCCATTTCGGAAGCAAAGGCCAAGAAGGCGAGCAAGCTGATGATTCTGGATCTGTCCTATCTCCTATCTGAAGCTATCCGCCGGAACCACTATGGCGAGTCTATCTCGCCACTGTTCCAGCACGCCGAGTAACAGCACTGTTCTTGGAAAGCATCTGCCAGGGCATGCACATTACTGTATGAGTTATGAGGTGAGAGTGACTTATCTGCAAGGCGTTTCAGGGTGGCCAGGACCGGCCCGGGCTTCAGCATCAACTCCGTTCACGGGGAGAACATTTCTGCATTTCGAGGTAGATCAAGGAAGTCCGATTGCACAATCAGCAAGAGACGCCTTTTGAGGTATGTTTTTGGTATTGACCACTGTATGCAGCCAGTTTGCTGTGCTGTACCATGCAACCATGCTATATTCACTTGTGCATGTATGCTTGCCATTCTCCCATCTACACAAAAACAAACCCCCAACGGTTGCTGTCTTCGGACAGCCAGGGCTGAGGTCTCTCTAGGACAAGCTTCTGAACGGAACGTTGGTAGAGCAAAAGCAATCCTCTTTTGGATTCATTCCGATAGTAGAAGGCCAGTGACTCAAGCGAGATCTCGTGTCTCGCTACGCCCTCACGGGCGATGGGTCAATGGCAAGAGATACCTTTGGACATTTCATCATTCTCCGCGAATTTAGTCCCGCAACTCCATGTCCAAGCGATGCTTGAAAGCAATTAATTTCTCATCATCATCTCTGCCTTTCGCTCCCAAATCTTCCAATCTGTGCGTACTGCGAACGTGATGCCGTGTTATCCAGCCTGACACTGCGACCGTATGCGATGCATCTCGGTCTAAATGGTCCAAACCTGTGTCCCTGATGTTCCCACCATCCGTCCGCTACTCCTCTTCGTGGCACCGTTCACTTGGCCTTCATATAGTGGCGCAGCTTGTGTGCAGGGCAACCGTGAAGTCGAGGGACAGGAGGCAGCACCTCCTTTGTGAAGTCGACGCGCCAAGGGTGCTGCCATGCCTTCTTCTTCGTATGCGCCTTGGGGGCGAAGACAAAGTCGGCAGTGCTCTCCACCGTCGGGCGCGGGTAGCGGAATTCCCACGGCATGAAGTCGTTCGGAAACATTGGGTTGTAGTGACAGCCGCCGCTGAAGAGCATGAAGATGTGACGAGTGTTGTAGGCTCCGCGAATGCCCACCTCAGTCACCGCTGCGTTGTCATTGCTCAGAGAAAAAGTGACAAGCATCACATTGTAAAGATCTGCCGTCACTTGCTGCATAGCTGCTGGCGTCCAGGTGTGAGGCATGTGCATAAGCTGATACAGGTTGGCTTGGAAGTCCGTCACGCCGGGACCGCTGGTGGTAAAAAACTTGCTGTTGAGGCTGTTCTTGTAGAGGCTGTGGCGTGAGTGCGCAGGAGTGTTGAGCACGTAATGCAGGTAGCCCAGGTGCTCGGCCTTCACGAGGTCGTAGTACTTGGTACTACCATGCAAAGACATGGATAACGCCCGCCAGTAACAGTCGCCATCAGGGATGGCGAAGTTATGCGGCACAACAAAGTCCACGGACTCGACCAAGGGGAACCCTCTCATCAAGTTGAAGCCCTTTTCAAGATTCTGCGGGTTCTTGCAGCCTTGAGCCACGAAGCGGCGGAGGCTTTGTTCTTCGTCATGAACCTGGGGGCATCCCCAACTCTTCTCCTTGAGTAAGTGGTCAATCTTGGGCTTAAACATCTCCAAGTGATTCGCGTTAAGGTCCTGAAGGTAATGCTCAAGATCGACATCGGCAGTGGGATCAGGTCGGGACAGCTGATAGCGCAGCAAGTCCTGCTCACGTTGCGATCCGGTTGTATCGGATGCGATCACGGTGGCAGACTTCCTTTTTGTCTTTAGAAGCTGCTTATTGCTAGGATTGCCGCCACCAACAGTAGAGAAAGAGCCTTTGCCCTTTGTCTCCGGTGATGAAGTAGAGGCGGCGCTCCTTGTAGACGACGAGAGCGAGGCGCCTGTAGTGTCGGCACTGCTGGATCTGGTCGTGCTTGACGACACACCGCCCAGGCCACGGCTTTTGATCTCGATGATGGGTTTCTCGATGATTTCGACCTGGCTTCCATCGTCCTCATCTTCAGTCCCATCAAGATCGATCACCATCGGGCCCCCAACTGTCTTGTTCAAGTCCTTGCTGCCGTGGTGCGCGCCATTCTGAGAGTCATGGCAGCGCATGCGGCCTTTCACCACGAGAACATGTTGATTGGCGACAAATGGTGTAAGGAGCCGAATCTGCTCGCGGTCTCGCTTGTAGTGGTCGAGCAGCGGGGGCAGCGTGATGGGATTCACCTCTTTCAGGCTGGACGTGGGAGGGGCCGCGTTGACCGTCTTGATGCCAACTGGTGATGCTGCTGGGAGCTCCGATGACGAGTCGCCCAATATGTTGCGCCCGGGGTTGTCCGTGTCTACGTCGGTATTTGCTTGAGCTTCCCTCTCACGGGCACCCACATTGTCATACTCATATTCATCGTGTAGGCCTGACTCATCCTGCTCGTTGCGGTTTAGGTCAAATATGTTGAACGACATGTCTTCGGCCCCGAGTAACCCAAGGAGATCCTCAGAACCAGTCTGGACTTGTTGGTGAAAGCCACTATGGCAAACATTGCTTGGGATTAGCATACGTCCTTCTTGACTCAGTTCCATCATTCAACAATAGTTGGCTTTGTGAGCATAGAGCTTTCTTACCTTGAGGATAGCGGCATGTGATGCTGCAACTCGGCTATTGCATCTGGATGCAGCTGTCCATCGTCTTGCTTGAGAGCCTGAAGGGTGGCCTTGAGCTCATCAATCCGGGCTGCGATATCGTTCTGCGCTTCCGCAAATGCACGGCCATCAGTATAGTATGATTGCGCCACGTCGGTCATGACTGCATCTGGTGTGTCGCCAGTAGTGGCAACATCGTCGTCTTCGGGGCTGGCTTGCTGCTCGATGGTTTCCACCCTTTCTTCTTGAGTATCATCCAGGTTATTTTCGGGGCCGTAGTCACCTTCAAAGACATTCATGCTGCTAACGAAAATGACATCTCCGTGCCTCTCCTCGATCTCTGGCTCAGCAGAGCACGAGTTCTGTGAGTCGCCTCTGGCAATGTTGTTGTCTACCGCACTGTCCGGGAGATCCGAAATCCTCGTGGAGCTGCCGTGCGTGGAGAACATATGTCTGATGTCTCCCCGGGCCGTGGATGATGGCTGCGGTGTCGATGACTTTGCGTTCCTCCGTGGCTTCTCCGAGCCTCTTTTTCGTGACAAGGAGCGGGAGCTTTGGCAGCCGTAATCGCCACCGTCGTCGTTGTCTTCTTGGTCGCTCTCGACAAAGCAGCTTTTGGCAGAAGCAGTTTTGGATTTTCTGCGTGCGGGCTTGTTGCTTTCACTTGCGCAAGGGTGGTCATCGCCATCCTCGCTCTCGGGCTTTGAGCTCGCTATTCTGCTGCTCCTGCGTCGAGGTGGTTGTCTGAAGCCATTCCTGTACTCGGAGTGAGTGGCAGCCGATTCCGTGGTGCTTTGCTGCACGTCGGCGTGCACTGTGCCGAGCCTTTCGGTGTTGATGCCGTAAAGGGTCTGTGAGGAACCGGTAGGGTACTCCGTGTTGCTCGAAGCTTCTGCCTGTTGGGAGTTGTCAAGGCCATTATCGGTAGTCTCCTGAGCTGAGAAAGTTGCGACCGCGGAGGTGCCCACTAGCTCCGGTCGCTGCCAGTTCCCTTCCTCAAACATTGAGCCAAGGCTCAAGATCTCATCCTCCGTCGCGAGGGGCCATTCGATCTTGGTTTGCTGTCTTTCAGAGGCTGGCCCCTTCGGTAACTCTATCCCACCCTCAATAGATGGTTGTGGTTGATCATCCTCCCTGAAGCACCGCATGACTTGGCTTGCACCCAAACCTATAGTCTCTTTGCGGTAATCCCAGGCTTGCGCGACGTCGCTATGATCATGCGCTGCATTTTGAGCAGCGGACAGTGGCTCAACCAGTGTAGATGCCTCCAGTCCCTGCTTTTCAGTGGAAAGGACGACTCCAAAATTTTGCGGTTCGTTCGTCGCATCATAATCGCCGAATGTGTGTCTGGGGTCTTCTTCGGGGTAATTCTGCCCATCATTTGCTGCTTCCTGTGCTCTCTGGTTCGGCATTGGATTCAGATCAGGCATGTCAATGTCTGGTGGAGTGGTGAGCTCCATGGGAGCAACTGCTGTTGTTGCTGTTTGCGCACCCTGGACAGGCAGTGCCACCTGATCAACATTGGCTGTGTCACCCGTAGACAGCAAGTAACTATCTTGACCAAAGACTCCCTGCAGCTTGTTGACTATATTCTCTTCGAGAATCGATCTCACGGTGCTCGTGAGCTCAGCTTCATCAGACTCTTCAGCCACAATCATCGCTGACGGGTGTGAGTGCTCGGGTGTTCCGAAATGCTCTCGAGATAGGATCTCAGTGTTGGCGGAATCTGGGTAAATGCTCTCGGGCATGCTCCATCCAGTGGAAGGCAGTGGTGTCTCCTGCTCTTTGTTGGCAAGTGGCACGCTCTCCAGTTTGGTCGTCTCTGTCGTCTCTGTGTCCAAGCTCAGCTCTGGTGACAGTTTCTGGCGCTTTGGTTCATGCTCCGTGTGCGGGATCGGACTTGGCGAAGACGACCGTTTACGCCCCGAGTGCTGGCTGTCGCCAGGCGTAGGGTACGAGCTGGACGACTCCATGCTGCTCCGTTCCTCGGAATCTCGGCGCCCCATGAACCGTCGAATGCGCTCCATGTGTGCCGGGCGATGGCTCTTTCGTGTGCTTTCTTGAGCTTAGAGCCTGTGGTATTTCAATGGTTTCGTGATGCGGAACGTTACTGAAGCCACTTGGAGCACGGGACGCTGTTGTTTTGGGGCGCTCGGTACCGGAGACAGCTGGACAGCGACAGCCTGGCTGTGTTTGTGTATCGGGGTTGCTCAGTATGGCGATGGGTGAGATTCCTGAAGCGAGTGGAGATCAGACAGAAATTATCCTCTGGTCTCAGCCCAGAAGTCGTGTGAGACGACGTGTCGAGGTGGTGAGGTCGTCGTGAAGTGGAAATATGTTGCGGCTTGATGTAATGACGGAGTTTTGTGGCGGAAGGTCTCTCTTAGTCGGGCGACCGCAATTTCTTAGACGAGGAAGCCTCCCGAGGAAAGTTGCTGGCCCGCCTGCTGTCAGACCTCCGGAGCTGGCTTTTGCTGTCGAAGTGTCTGAAAGTCGTGGTTTGCAGTTGCGATGATCGGAATGGTCTTAAAGAAGGCGGGAATGTCCGGAAACCCTCTTGAGTTCGTGAAAGAGATCAAGAAGAAGGCTTTGCTCTGAAACGGCGGACGAAGAGGCGCGTATGTTAATAAGAGTGAGTCGCCACAGTGAGCGGCTTCTTGATGAATTGGAAGGGACTTCAGAGCCCTCCGGAAGAACTATTCTCACCGCAAAGTAGCTCAAGTGAGTGGTGGTAATGAGTTGCTCGGCAACAATGAAGCGACCGGCTACAGCGAGTCTGTATCTCGAGCAACTATTCACAAGTGACTGGATCAACGAAGAAATAGAGGCAGAGGTTTTATCCGACCCTCTGCATCTTGTCTCTTGCCTTTGTGGTTAACAAGTTGCAGAAGGTAGGAATGAATGCATGGAAGGCTTGCACTGATCAATGCTGTTCTCTGCGTGTCCCTCTGTATCGACAAACACTCACCTACCCGAAAGCAAGGCTTGAGACAATGGGCAATGTCACTTGCCACTGAAATGTGTGCGCACGGGTTCTTTTGTCTTTCAGTGTTTGCAGGTTGAGATAGAGGAAGTCGTTTGCTTCCAATACTTGTGACTGTTACATGGCTTGCTTCTATTCAAAGACAGCCCGTCACTCGAGCCTTTCAGTCACGTAGAGGATAGTGTCAGAGCTTTGTCAATGCGGCTCATTATGGTTGGCAACTTGGAACAATTGACCGAACATCAAAACGCTTTCTTTCCTTCGGAAGTCTTTTCCAGACCTTAATTTCAGTGGCCTTAGTTCATATCCAAAACATGCGACACCGCATCTAAGAACTCCAAGGAGAAGTCCACTGCTCCGTAGTCCACACCATCCGGATCCCGCTGGCCGCCACAGTCTCGATATCCCGAGCAGGGAGGTCCTTCTTCGTGGTCAGCACAGCCCACACCCAGCCCGTGAGCTCCGGCGGCACGCCGACGACACCGCCCTCGCCCACAAGAGTGTACTTGACATCCCCCCAGGGCCCCATCCACGCGAGCCAGCGCTCGCCCTGCACCCCTTGCGGCAGCTTGACGGTCACACTGACTAGCCTGCCCGCGGCGCGCTTCTCGCCGGTGATCTCGAGCTCCGGCTGCAGCGTGCCGAAGGCGGGGGACTCGGAGCAGGACCCGTCGACGACGTACTTGCTCGCTATGTGCGGCCACGCGAGCTGGAACGGGATCAGCGCCTCGCGCGGCGAGGGGCTGGCGATGTGGCCCTGCATCATGCTGACCACGGCCGCCATGCGGGACTGCGCGCCGGCGGCGGTCGACAGCGGCGTGACCATCCACTCGTCGCCCGCCGTCGACTTGGCCGCGAGGCCGATGATGTCGTGCGTCGTGCCGATGGCGAGGGACAGCGCCTCGGCGACGGTCTGCAGCCACTCCTCGAGCGAGTCCGCGTGCAGCTCGTACTTGCACGGCTTGATCAGGTCGCGCTTGAAGTGCTGCAGCGCGTCCGTGTAGGTGCGCAGCTGCACGACCGACTGAGCGGCCAGGGAGCCGAGGGTTTGCACGATGGAGTCCGGGTACGCGCCCTTCCAGGTGCCCATGCTCAGCCGGGCAAAACCCTCGGTGAGCAGGGTGGAGATGAAGTTGCCCTGGAAGAGCAGGACCTGGAGGTAGTCTACGCCGTCCTGCGTGATGCTGTCGGACCACTCGTAGTCCTTGGGCGAGGCGCCGCCCGCCATGCCGGCAAGGTATGGGTCAAGCACGGCGCCGAGGCCGGGGACCTCGGCTATCCAGTCCTGAACCAGAGTGGCCAGGTCGAGGACGTTGCCCGAGATGTGTGGAATCAGGACGCCGTCAACCTTGAGGGCGCCGCCCAGGGGCAGGTTGGCTGGGATCGAGCTGGACGGGGCGCTGGCCGCGAGGTGCTTGAAGGCGTCGAACGTGTTGCTACCCTCGGCGGGGGCATTGATGGCGCCGATCATGCCCGCCTGGCAGTGCGTCGAGGCCGTCTGGGCGCAGTAGAACCATATGGGCTTGCTATCCTTGACGGTTACCTCGAATGTGACACCAGAGTCCTTTTCCTCGGTCGGGAAGAACGGCGCTGCGAAGCCGCCATCGAGGGGCTGGCACGGCTTGTCAAAGGATGACTGGACGATGGAGTGGTTCTGGAGGGGGCCAACGCGTTAGAGGTTTGATTTGCAAGACAATGAGTGTCAATATGGTACTTGCCTTGGGGTTGTAGTTGAACTCGACAACAGTGCCGACGAGCTCCTTGACATTGTTTGGGTTGAAGACAAGTTTCCCGTCAAACCCGACATCAACGTGCAACTTGCGCAGTCCGCCGCTCGATAGAGTGCCAACGGCCGGTGTGCTCGGCGGTGCAGAGACAGCCTTTTCCTTGTAGGCCTGGAGCGTGTTGCCCTGGGTCGGTCTGAAGTACAAATTAGCACGAGGGTTGTAGGATGGCGTGGACTGTCATGATGTCCTAGACCACTCACGCATTGATGGCATGGACCATCCCAGATTGGCAGTGGTTGCCGTTCTGTTGTGGGCAGTAGAACCACAGAGGCTTCGTGTCGGTGATGGTTATGGTGAAGTCTGTGGCCGCAGCCACATCTTGCGACTCGTTGGGTGTGAAGCCGGAGAAGATGCCGTGCTCCTGCAGCTGACATGGGTGCTCGAAGGAGGACTGCGCAACGGCATGATTCTGGATTCAGGAGGGAGCAGGTCAGCATTGTACCAAGTATCTCCCGTACCCAACGAGTTACACAAGCTATGGTCGGTGCTGCTGTGTACTCACCCTCGCGAAGAACTTGTATGTGACGGTGTCGCCAATCTTGGCCGTGACCTCTTCCGGCACGAACTTAAGCTGGCCACCTTTGCCAACGGTGACTTCGAAGTGTGCGGCAGACACCATCGAGGCAGCCAGCCCCACAGTGGCGGCTGCAACCTTTAGAAAGGTCATGTTGGCAGGACCGGGAAAGCGTGAAGATGAAGAAAATAAGAAACGAGAACTGCAGTATTTTCTGCAGCGGAAAGGGCAGTTGACCCAGAACCAAGAAGTGAGAAGAGAGAGTTCCGTGGGCCTCTATTATGCTGGTCGAAGATGTTGTGATGGATGTCCTGTTCAGTTGTCTGGACCGCACTCTGCCCGACGATATTATATTCAATCTGGCTGACACTGACGCTGACGCTGACGGCGTCCCCTTCAGCCCTACCAGGACCAATAATGAGTGTGCTGATGTTTCGGGGTTGCTGCCGCCGCCTGCCCACAGCCCTGCAGGGCCGCGCCGGGGTCGTCGGCTGTGGCCAGTCCCGGGGGGCTGGAGCGTGTAAGATGATTGGCTGCCGTGTGCCTATTTTGGGCGTTGCCAGCATGTTGGGCCCCAGACGTGGTGGCATGGTCAGCACGCCAAGACCTGGCAATGCCCGAGCTCTCAATGGCCCTGGGACCGGCCAGAGTTGTTTCAATGACTCGGCAGATCCGGGTGCCGTCGTCCCTGGCATTGTCCGTTGTGCTGCGCCGCCATCTCGTGGCCCTGTCCTTGCGGCCCTCCCAGGTCTGACGCCAGCCGACCTGCGGTCCTCCCTGGCTGGCCATCTTCCGGCTTCACTCCGCCACATGATATATACAGGTCGCCCACAATTAGCCAGCGTGGCAT
Organism: Microdochium bolleyi; assembly: GCA_001566295.1. Lineage (NCBI taxonomy): Eukaryota > Fungi > Ascomycota > Sordariomycetes > Xylariales > Microdochiaceae > Microdochium > Microdochium bolleyi. Next base: position 1,005,093 of record KQ964246.1, read on the forward strand.
CCGTGCTCGGCCGAGACATCCCACCCGCGGCATCTCGGATCGTTCTCGTCCGGGAGATTGTTTCTCGTCCCATGGATGGGTCCAAATACGCCAGGGGTCCGGTCGCCAGCCTCGCTCTCGTCAGCTGTGGCAGCATCCGCAGCCCCTGCCGGAGCGCGCAGGACTCCTGCATGGCGGCTGCTGGCGTCCAGTGAACCCCAGGTTGATGCGCCCGCTCTGCTCACGAGAGGCTGTACACTCTCTTGGCACCCTGGCATGTCGTCCAAAAATTGTTTCTGAAACGACATGCCCTAGGCTCCGCCACGGAGGTGAGTGAGATGGGCACACTGTTGGCGCACCCGAGTAAGAGTGCTCTTGTGCCTAATTAGTGCTGAGGTCAGCGGGCTGCTGGATCTGACTCCGGTTCGTGCCAACGTTTATTACCATGCAGTTCTCTCTTTCCCTGGCCGTTGATAGTCGTCGGCAACTGCCGCATCAACTTGCATAGATAGTACTACCAGCCCACATAGAGCACCACTCACCTTGATCCCATCGCTTTTCGAACCTTTTTGTGGGAGCGCCTCTCTGCACCCTTTTTCCCTGCCCAGCATCTTCGTGCTACCTCGCACAATGGCGCGTTTACCTTGGTCCGGCATCTTTCTCGCTGTCATTTCAGCCGCCTTCTCCCTAGTCATCATCCTGTCTGGCGTTGCAGGCTCGGCTCCCTTATTCTTTCTACAAGTCAGTCCAACCGAGCCAACAATGGCAGGCCCGCAGATGGGAGACACGTTTACTTACCATTTCCCGTTGCACAGTTCAACACCAAAGGCTACCGAGGCCCGAATCGCGGCTCACAGCTTAGCAGCTCACAGTTCTTACAAGATCTTTCGACGGTCTCCGGACACGATCTTGTTGGTTCCGGCAGCAATGGGCAGTCTGCCCACATCGCAGACTTCTACCAGGTCGCGCTCCTCACCGTATGCACCATCGACAATGGCCGGAGCAGCTGCGCCCCTCTCAGATTCGGCTCCAGCCTCGACATCAAGCAGACGTTCCAAGTGCAGGTTTCCATGTTCGAGGGCAAGGACATGACGTCGTTCTGGAGACAGGTAGAAGGGTACCCGAAGATCTCTCTCTTCATTGCTATCGGATTCGTTCTCGGCACTGCCTGTACGCTGCTGTCGCTCGCACTCATGTTCTTGACTGCTTGCTTCCCCAAAGGCGCGTCGCTGGCTGCCTGTGCCAGTCAGACCTTGGCTGCCTTGCTCCTACTCGCCGCATCGATAGCAGCTGCAGCGATGTTCTACAAGCTCAGAGACGTTCTCAACGCGACCCTTGGTGCCGTGGGCATACAGCCGACTGTCAGCTGGCGCATCATGGTCTTCAGCTTCGTCGCCGCGTTGGAGTCGTGGCTCGCTCTTATCTGCCTGTTTAGATTCCGCAAGAGCTTCAAGCACCGTCGTTCGTTCGCTCCTACTTCTGCGACCCGCAGCATGGCTTCTGGTTCGATGCCGATGGGGAACAGCACAAAGGTCTTCGTCACTGGATCCAACGAGGGCGCGCCGATGACCGCGGCCGGTGGCGGTGGCTCTGCCTACCGTGGTGCAGCAGCGGCTGGCATCGGCTTCCTGAAGAAGATCCCTACTTGGAAGCGCAGCCAGCAGCAATACACAGAGATTGAGAAGCAGCCTGGAGCGATGGCCCAGTCTGCAACAAGCTACAACGGCAGCTCTCGGGCGAGGCCCTTGGCTTCCCAGGACGAAGACGCCGATTTTTCGGCCGGCATGCCGGACGACGTGTCCCAGGGAGCGATGGGCTACAACCCGCGGGATCCTACGGCGAGGTACGACGATCCTGTGGCCGCTTCTTCAGTGCCCAGCAAGGCAGGCATCCACGCCGATACTGCATACGACCCGTATCAGAAGTAGCATCACTCGCCAAGAAAGCGCTGTTTCATCGGCGTTGAGCCTTCTCCTTGATATATTTGGCTTCGTTTGGGGAGGCTGTGCATTAGACTGGAGAACTACGCGTACGTAGGAGGTATCCCGAGCTCTGGTACAATGTGCGGGTGGTACTTTACGGCGGCATGGCGTTTGACGCGTGAGGACTGCCTAGCTCGCGGGACAGTGTCTGCGATAACGTGATTGGAAGATTTAAATTGTCCAGGTTTTTTGAGAGAATGGCTTAAAGATGGCGTTGAGGTAGCAAACATCTGTTTCTTAACGATGCATTGAACGATAGTGTCGGCTGCTTTTCATGCACTCTTCATTTTTTGCTGCGTTGATTGCAAATCCCGAGTAAGGTCAAGGCTTGGAAGGGCTGGATACGCGTAACCGAGTCAGCCTGCGGGAGTATGGGTGTAAGAACATGGCCGCAGAACGAGGAAGAACGTCTTGGGCTTCTCATAGATTGGCAGGTTCTATGGCTTCCTCTTAGATTAGCTCGAGATCAGTCACCAGGAAGGCACGATTCCGCCAACTTGCCGATCCGGACAGTTGCCAGTAGTGTCCCATTTACGATATGATCTTCCCGCCATGGGACGCATGAAGCCGAGCTAGCCACCTGACTCTTGACCAAACAGCGCGAGTCAAACAGAGAAAGACATGTAATCGTTTGCAAAGATGTACAGGACCCTCATACTCCTGCGATATTCTCAGATCGACCTGTGCCCTAGCCTGTCACTCAAGTACCTCCCCGTACAACCATCCGTCCGCTCCAGCACACACAGGCCCAGGCGACGACTTGTTCATCAAGATGCTCGTCCCCATTCGAGACATGCGAAAGCAACAGCGGTCTCCTTCCAGATCGTGTCAGATCTGCACCTCGAATCCCGCCTCGGGGATAACGAGAACCCAGACAGCTACCGGCTGTACGACATCGCGCCACGGGCCCCTTACCTCGCGCTCCTCGGCGACATCGGCTGCACCAGGGACACAAAGGGCTACCTTGGCTTCCTCCGGCGGCACCTGATGCGCTTCCGCATCGTGTTCCTCGTCATGGGGAACCACGAGCCGTACCACTCGACCTGGGCGAGTTCGCGTGCCGTGCTGAGAGGGTTTGAGGTACAGATTCGGGACGAGAGAGCCCAAGAGCAGCAGCAGAGGTGGCAGGGGGGGGTCACGACGCTGGCCGTGGCAGCAAGAGCAGCGCGCCTGGGCTTGGTGAATTCGTGCTGCTGGATCGAAACAGCTACACCATCTACCCCAGCCGCAACACCACTTCCTCCTCCTCCCCATCCGTCGCCCAGGGTGAAGAATCTGTGACAATCCTCGGCTGCACACTGTTCTCCCACGTGCCCCTCAGGGCCACCGAGGATGTCAGCAGAGGGCTTGCCGACTTCCACCTCACAGGGGACGGGTGGGACGTGTACGAGCACAAGCTGGCATTTGCACGTGACATACGCTGGCTCGACGACCAGGTCAGTGCTCTGACCTCCAGTAGCAGCCACACCATGGAGAGAGGGGCTCTCAAGGATGGCACAAGTAAATCCAGCGCGTCAGAGGCGGGCAGGAACAGCGATGAGATTATAAAGCCACCACACAAGCAACCCAAGATTGTCATATTCACGCACCATTGCCATACCACAGATGACCGCGCTACCGCCAAGGAGCACAGAGCCACCAACAAGCACGAGAGCGACCACACATAAAAGAAGAAAGGGGGCAGCGGTAGCCAGCACGTGAGCAGAGGCGCCAGACTCGCCGCAGGCTTCGCCACGGACCTGCGGACGCGCTCTTGCCTCGGCATATGCGCGGCCGCCGTCGAGGAGGCGTCCAGCGCAGAGGCGTCGCCCGTCAAGCTCTGGGCGTTCGGCCACACGCACCACAACTGCGACTTTGTCGACGCGGCCACGGGTATCCGGTTCCTCGCTAATCAAAAGGGGTACTTCCACAGGCCGTCGACGGGGGACGAGGGCCTGCAATACGACGCGCAGAAGGTCGTGGGGATATAGTTCCGCCAAAGCCTGTGCACCAGAGCAGGCAGTGGATCCGGCTTGACCAAGCGGCTCTCGAGTGATCCGGTGTCCATACATGCATGAACCTGGCAGCTGCTCTGTTACATTGGTGTCGTCTGCTGAGACCTTCGTCGTACTATACTTCTCGTGTGTGGGCGAAGCTGACTTTTGACCTTGACCAAAGCTCCAAGCAACACCCTTGTTGAGAGCATCAGGAATCTCAGGGTGCGTGGAGCCTCGTAAAGCAGAGTCTGTATGAGCTCTGTTGGATTTTGTTGTGAACGACAAGCATTCGAGTGACACCCAGGTTGGAGTGCCACGCCGTGTAGCATAAATAACGACGCAATTCAACATTATCCTACATTTAAAAAGTGTAATTGCCTTTTCCGCACTGGTATCTTAAAAGCAAAATATTCCCAAAATAATCCAGAGCAGACACGAGACTTTTTTGTTCCCTCCCACGCTTGAACTCCATGTGTGAAAATGAGCCATTGCAGACCATGCCTCTAGCCCGTCTACCTGGCTGGCATAGTCTCAAAGCCTGCCGAGTAGCAAGGCTGGGGCCGTTATTGTCCCGAGCTATTGCCGAGAAAGCCGCTTGTGGAGTGAGGCACAGTGCTGCCTTCTTGTTTTGCCAGAGTTCCAGAGGCACAGAGGTCATCTACTTGTCTCACAAGTCTGGCGAGAGCCTTAGCCACACCTCATTACTAGTATGAAGCTGCGAACGGGGCCGCGAAACCAACTTTGTCACGGACTTGGTCTAGACGTGAAGAGTCAATAAATGATGCTCGGCAGAAACTGGGCTAGTTAGTAGACAGATTGACCTACCTCGCATTCCGCCCAGCGCCTCAAAGGCGCTCCCGTAGTTCTCTAGGGTCATCATAATGGAGAACAGACCGTCCTGAACCCTGGCCAGCATGTCCTGTAGAAGAGGAGGTCCGCAGTCGCTGTCCATGGGGCCATGGCTGGCAAAGAGTTGCGGGGCCTTGGTCTTCACCATGAGCAGGGCATAGCTGCTTTGCATCGCACAGCATGCGAAAGCCGGCATCGTTCGGGGCGTAACCATAGGGGAGCCCGCGCCCAGGTAAGTCGGCACAGCAGAGAACACAGCCGTCGGATTTGGGTACGGCAGCAGGTCGAAGGCCCCCGAGATGTTGAGTGCTGATCTCAGGCATAGCTTGGCGGAGTGATACACGGTGAATGGTAACCGCAGTGCAAGTTGCGACTCAAGGATGGCGCTGGCCGTTGGTGTTGACCCCGAAGATACTGGTGGCGACGAAAGGCCGTTACTCTGACCCATCTGCCTGGTGGGTACACTTTCAAAACCGCCCGAGCAGCACGGCCTTAGTTGTTGCGGTTCCGGGCTGTTGGCTTGTTCATCCTTCGTCGAGCGCAGGTCGCAGTGCTTGCCAGAGAAGACAGCCGCATCGAAGAAGGCACAGTAACGATGTACCTTAATCCGAGCACTGTCATCGAGGCGCAGATTGTAAGCATGAGTGACATCACTCTGAGCTTCGTTGAGCGGCGGTACAAATCTTACCTGTTCAGCTTGATTTTTGCAATGCACTTCAATGACTGTCCAAGTACGCGCTCATCGCGGTCGACAGGTTGTGTCAAGGGACAATCCAGGATCCATGACTCGGATCTCGTGCACATTGGTTCGAGACGGCGTTCAAGCTCTAGCATACGCTCGAACACCCGCTGGAACCCCTGGCCTGCCTCTCTTGCTTTGTTTAGCTCCATGACGAACTTTGTGGCAGCCAAAATCGCCTGCTGGGCTTGTATGAAGAGGTTAAATGCCTAGCATAAGTTAGCATCTTATTGAAATGACATGGCAATCCACGCGTTCTTACCTCTGCATCAGAGCGGACCAACGGATAGTGCGTGGTGATATTTGATACCAGATTCTCCCAAGTTGCCATCTGTCGTTGTTATCAGTGAGAATAGCCACACAAGGTTAAAGTAAGACAACCTACCGTGTTGCTGACAATCGACACTTGTGAAATACAAATATATGTCATCCACCAGGTGCGCCTCCTTGCCTCAGTGTACTGGTCCTGCTGAGCGCGCTCCGTGTGCAGACTGATCTCCAATGCCTGTGTGAGAGCTGCATTGGCGCGCAGTGACATTTTCTTGAGGTTTCCGCGTTGCGTATACTCGTACACTGATAAGAGGTCCAGGGCAATGATGGTCTCAAGCTCAAATGGCACATCAGGATGAAACTGTTGCCTGCCTGTGCTGTGATCCGCATCGTCGAGCGCCCTTGCAGGCTCAAGTTCCGATTCTGGTCTGTCACTGACATTCTCGATACTCTCGAGCGCAGATTTTGCGAGGAGTTGTGAATAATTTCGTCGAAAGCGTACTGATTCAGGGTCCTGGGGTGTCACGTCTTGTGGACATGGTATCAAAGCTAGAATGGCGGAAAGTGCAAGGCTTATTGGTGATGGCGGTTCAAGAAATTCAAAGTCATCGTTCTGGTAGTTGAATAGAGGGGTAATGGCCTCGGGATATGGCGAGGACCGAGGAGCTGGGAGAATGGGAAAATATGGGTGGATCCATATGTAGTATGCATTCAAGCTGGAGAAGTCGTCAGTAGATTGTTTAGGCTTAGCAAGAGACAGTCTGGGCTGAAGCCGGCGGGCGCATACATGGCAGAGTAGTCCAGTCCATAAGTTCTTGCCATACAGACAACCGGCGTGGTGACGACTGGTTGCTGGAAGAGCTCATCAAAGACAGCATCGCTGGATTTGTACTTGTCGGCCAGTTGCTTTAGGCCAGCCCCAGGATCGATATAGTTCTCGAGGAAGATTGCTGATTAGTGGTCAGCCAAGGCTCTGGACTTTCTCGCAGGTGGGCGGACTCTTACCGGAGAAGGGGACCTCTTCCGTCTTGCCGACGGGTGCGCTCTGGCTCTCAGGCACTACTTTGGCTCTTTTGCGGACACGCGGCCCGCCACGTCGACTTGGCTGGTACTCGCACTCACGACTTTTGCTTTTGCACTGGAATCAGTCAGCATTGTTGCGCGAGCATCCTGGTCTTGAGGCCGAGACCACTTACGCTGGCGCATGGCCTGTCGCCATTGCATCTTGTCCGCGAAGAGCGACTTGACGGCGCCGGATTAGTATGGGATGCCTGCACGAGGATCGGGATTGAAGACTTGGGCTGCTCTACGGAGGGCAAGCGAGGGACCATACCATGCGAGACACGCATTCTTGACAGGCGGTGCGGCGAACTTCTTCCTGGGCGCAGGAGCAATGCTGGTTTCCGGGCTTATGGTAGCCATAACGAAGTCATATCGAGGCGATCGACAGGCCGGAGGGTGTTGCTGGTGTACAGACTGGGTCGGATCTCTGGCCGCAGGAGTTAGTCAGCACACCGAGACAGGCACGCCAAGCGACTTGTGTTGAATTGGCAGCGGCAGCGGCGGCGGCGGCGACGACGGCGACGTTGAAGATGGTTCGACCCAAAGATGCAGTTGCAGGTGGCGACTGGAGACAGGTGCAGGCCCCCGGAGGCAATGCCGGACAGGCCTCGCAGGGCGGATCGGATCTTATCTGGGCCGCAGAAGTGGGGAAGGCATGCCACAGCGACTGCGTAGAGCTGGAGGCCAGACTGCAGCGGCTGCTGGTTCGGAGGATACTGCTGTCTCCCGTTTTCGGGGCGGCCGTCTGGCTTGGTAATACGATGGGTGACCGTGGAGACCCTTCTTTCCAGACAGAGAGAAGAGGGGACCACGCGAACAACTCCCCCAGAGACTGCCAGGCAGAAACTCAGGGTCGTGCTCGTGCTCGCTGCTCAGTCAGCGTGACGAGCCGACGGGTCCAGTGCTACGCAGACCGTTGACAGCGCGGTGGATGCACACCAAAACCTTATGCAGCGCCAAACACAATCACGACTCGGGGAGCAAGGGCGCGGCATGTGAGGAGTTCTAGGGTACTCGTTCTTGTCGAGACAGCGACGATATGCTCATTTCAGACGACATTGCTATCTACCAGCGCTTGCGTCGCTGACCGCCCATCCGGGCCATACGTGTCTCATCACACCTCGCCGTGATCTGTGTAACCTGCAGGCGCGCGTGGTGCCGGGTCCTCCCAGATCGCTCGATCGGCTCGCTGCTGCTGTGGGCATTGCAGGGACTCCCTGCCAGCCCTCGTCTTAGTGCAACGGCTCTTTCGTCTTCCATATGAGCGCATTGTCGTGCCGTCCGTCACGAGAGGCTGCGCTCCCCGGTCGCCCCGCTGGGGCGGGAATACCTACCATGCTCGTGTTCTGCCCGTCCCAGGGGCTCGGCCGGGCCTGTCATTTGCCAATGCCATCGCAGCTCAATGCTGCTGGCAGCTAGCGCTCAGGTGCATCAATGATGTCGGGCATGAGACATGGGCCACCTGAACCAGCCGCAGTCGCCCGTGACGGCCCGATCCAATAGACCCCGTCGAGCCCGTGAGGATGCTTGGGAGGAAGCAGATGTCAGCCAGGTCCCACACACGCGACCTCGATGCGACAGATCTGTGGGCAATGGCACAGCGGGAATGACAGGCGACGTCATCCACGGCTCAACTGAAGAAGCTGGGTCACGGAGTGTGACGTTGTGCAGATCATTGTTGGATGGAGACGGGAGGTCCACGCGAGCCTCGGCAGAAGCAACGATGCCAGTCTTGACAAGCTGAGGTTGAGGATTGGGACTTTGCAAGATTGACTAATCATCTATCAGCGTGAGACATGCGGTGAAGTCTGAGAAGCCGGTTTTTGGCTGAGCCATGATCAGTGTGGTGAAATCGAGTCCAGGGCTCAGCCTCCCACACTACAGGATCTGGTCGTGGACGGACGGGCCTGCAGTCACGAACGACCGATGTAGTCTCGTGATTGAGCCAACGCCGCCGAGCGATCCACAGAAGACATTACATTTTGACAGGCGGCCCGCCTCGAGTCCTCGGGCATTAAAAATTGGCCGGTCGAGACTGGCTGGCCCGGCGCAACCTGCTAGATGTCTGCCGGTTCACAAGCTCGGGCGCTTCCGGGGTCGCCTGAGAGCGCTCGGCTAAGTGACCCTGAATGCGCAGGCCAGCCTGACGCCATACCAGCACCCGCAATTCCAACCCTCCGACCAGACTCGCACGCTCCCACAACTTCGAGCCGCCAACCACTACTCTCACAGGCCTCTGTCGCTGGGGCTGGCGCCGTACTGCTCTGTTCTGCCTCGCCGTTCACCCGTTCCACACGATCGACATCGTCTCGGGCAACTCATCAACAATGCGGGGAGGCCTGCGTGCTCTTCCAGCCTCGGCTGGCCGGACCCTCACTTACCGAGCGCACGGCAGGCCCGAGACACTGAGGCCGGCCGTCGTATGCGTCCGCTGCATGCACAGCACGGCCCGGTCGAGACCACGATCCGCGGCGAGGTCAGCACGACGTACAGCTCTGGCTGGCGCATCGACGCCGCAGCCTCAGCGACCAGCGACTACGAGGCATGTCCGGCACAATGCCTCAGTTGCGACGTCTGTCGCCGAACCTGGTAAGGAACCACGGAGGCTTTGTCGCCACACTCCCGAATACAGCACTAACCCTGCACATCTGCAGCGACGAATGAAGCTGGCGATCTTGGGCCTCTCGAGGAATACGACCGGCGAGTCGAGCAGGGTCTCCTCCGCGACGACCCTCACCAGAGAGGCATAATACAGAGCCTGCAGACACTCCACGAGGACCTGCGGCAGTACGAGGCCCGGCCCGTGGTACATCCGACTATTGAGTCGCTGAAACCCAGCAACTCGATCTTCAGCTTCTTTGGCGTTGGCAACAAGAGCCGGAAGATCGGCGACATCCCGAGCAACCTGCCGCGCGGACTATACCTCTACGGCGATGTGGGCAGTGGGAAGACGATGCTGATGGACCTGTTCTACGACACGCTACCAAAAGCTGTCCGGTCCAAGACGCGCATCCACTTCAACAACTTCATGCAGGACGTTCATAAGCGCCTGCACAAGATGAAGATGGACCACGGCAACGACATCGACGCGGTGCCCTTTGTCGCCGCGGACATCGCCGACGCCGCCAATGTGCTGTGCTTCGACGAGTTCCAGTGCACCGACGTCGCCGACGCCATGATCCTGCGCCGCCTGCTCGAGTCGCTCATGTCGCACGGCGTCGTCCTCGTGACCACGTCCAACCGCCACCCGGACGAGCTCTACAAGAACGGCATCCAGCGCGAGTCCTTCATCCCGGCGATCCACCTGCTCAAGGAGCGCCTGCACGTCATAAACCTCGACTCGCCGACGGACTACCGCAAGATACCCCGGCCGCCCTCGGGCGTGTACCACACGCCCCTCGACAACCACGCGCAGGCCCACATCGACAAGTGGTTCCGCTTCCTCGGCGACCCGGAGCAGCCCGAGCCGCGCTCCGAGACGCAGACGGTCTGGGGCCGCGAGATCCACGTGCCCCGCGTGAGCGGGCGCTGCGCGTGGTTCACGTTCCAGGAGCTCATCGGCAAGGCCACGGGCGCGGCGGACTACATCGAGCTGATGCGCAGCTACGACGCCTTCATCGTGAGCGACATCCCCGGGATGACGTTCCGCGAGCGCGACCTCGCGCGGCGGTTCATCACCTTTATCGACGCCGTGTACGAGTCGCGAGCCAAGCTCGTCCTCACGACGGCGGTGCCCCTCGCGCAGCTCTTCATCTCGCCGCAGGAGATGCGCGAGTCGCTCAAGAAGGAAGGCAAGGAGGTCAGCGGGACCGATGTCGACGACGACCCGAGCAGCGGCGCGATGGACCACATGATGGAGCACGCCGAGGGGAGCAGCATCAGCGAGCTCAAGAACTCGAGCCTGTTCACGGGCGAGGAGGAGCGCTTCGCGTTCGCCCGCGCGCTGTCCAGGCTGAGCCACATGGCCAGCAGGGAATGGGTCGAGCGCGGGATGGGGCTGGAACAGGACGGCGGCAAGAAGGACAAGGATGACTGGGCCAAAGTGCGCAGCCGGCAGATGGAGGACAGCATGTGAGTCGCGTTAGGAGGCAGCAAGCATGCATACGTCTGGCTGGGCCATGGCTACGTGAAAAGGAAATCCTTGCCTCTATCTGTGAATGCTCTGCAGTCTCTGGACCAAGTAACATGGATCTTGCCTTGAGTGCAAGGGCTTTTAATACAAGCAGTTGGACCTCGGGATAGAGGACTTGGGTTGGACGACGTTGTTGTAGAGCTCGACTGGGTTTGGGTCTCAGTAAGGTCTAGAGCTGCCGTCAAGAGGTTCGCAAGTCCAAATTCCGATGTTTTCGCCAAAGAGGTTCGTAATCACTTCTTGTTCGCGATCAAAGGACCCCTTCGGCGTCGAGCATGACATAGCACATCACGTCGACGCGCGATTAGGTGCACGGCTTGTGTGCCTGACCCGGTGTTGTCCTCCTGGGTGGGCACTACTTTACTTCCGAAGTGTGTGATCGGGTCGTGCCGTGGTCTGCGGCACATTCATGACAGAAAGCGATGTCGCGAGCGTCCAGGAGCACCGCATCGGCCAGGCCGGACTGGCTTCTGACCTCGCCTTGAGAGGACCGATCATGCCACTGGGTAAGCCTGCTGGCCACCACCCGTTGAAACGCTTGGAGAATCGTAGCTTCTTTGCGGGCAAGCTGACCGAGTGCCATTGCAGGTTCAAGCAACTCGGGCAACGCTACCAGATTCGGCGGGGCAGGGATTTGCGTGCCTGGATGAGCCTCGAGAACCTTGATATATTACTTCCTCGCCCTGCAACTTGCGGAGTGCAATGGCTGGTGAGGATGAGAAAGACGGCGTGCCAATCATTGAGTGTTATCTCCCAATTGCTCGAGAGCAAGGGTCTCATCAGGGGGAGGGAATGATCACATGCGACTACGGACGCCGTCAGCCGACGGGTGGTGGGGTTCCTTTCCGCTCTGCACATAGAACACCACACGTGAGCAGTGCAGAGCCGGGGGAAGACCTTTGATGTCTGAGGTGGGTGGTTCACCCGGGATTGCGGAGAAGAGCCAATGTCTCAAAGGGCATCGGCCGAGCCCGCTTCGAAGACTCTGTGTGGCCTGCTGGTGTTCCACAGAAGCTGTGCCACCACGCCTAGCCGCGAGACGGACGATTTAGAGGATGGACCCTGAATAATCCATAGTCGGTAGTCGCTGCCCCAACCTGGACCTGTCAGATCTTCGAGAAGGGAGGAAACATTGCATACCTCAAGTATATTACTGTAAGGTACCTAGCGGCAAGGCCCAAGCTATCATGCGGAACCCCTTCACTTGGTCGTGTGCTGATGAAGTGGTTATGAGAGCCGCACAATATCAGCTTCAATTTAGGTGCGGACATCTCCGATTCGTTCTGCCCATGGAGTGTGGTTGTGCAGTCAGTATGATAGGTACTCCGGACGGAGCAGATCGTGTATGCAAGCCAGGCACCAAGCAGACTTGACACAGTGTCCCAGAGCACCATTTGTACGTCAAGCACGGCAACGGATATTGCCTGAGGTATCTGTCCTGGGGTCTGTATCGCTTTGCTCGAGCATTGGAAGAGGCGCACGCCATCAGGCATTCCAGAGCTGTGATCGCCAATCGACTTTGCCTGTGACAACCGAGCCAGGAGCCTCGAGATCTGACCCGTTGTCCACAGCATTGATTGTGCGGCGTTCAGGCATGTGTCCCGAGCCCGCTGACAGGCATTGAGCATGGACGAACCCTGGCGATGCCCTGCAGTTGGTCGTTGGCTCGTTGGTGGATCGGTGCTGCACAGGACAAGAAGGGGAACAACGCCGCCGAGGCGAGATTGCGTGTGGTGCGGTCTGGGAAAGGGGGGCTCGAGCATGGGCAGGGGCTGTTCCCATGTTGGCAACGCTACCTGAAGGGGACCGAGTCTCGAAGTGGCGGTTCGCAGCCAGCTACTGCCCACTTGGGGAGGAGCGGAGCCGGGTGAGCAGGGCCAGGCTTCCACCATCATTGCTCGGCTTGGCAGTGCCTTGCGGACATGGCCATGGATGATGCGAGAGCACGGGTTGATCCGACTGTTGGACCTTGTACGCAGAGGTGGAAGGTGAACGCTGGGATCGTGTGGTGACTGTAGGTACCTCAGGGCATGCGATAGGTAGTACCGAGCAGTGGAGGACTTGCACAATGCAGGGTCGCGGTCTCGACGACTTGGCGATACCTACGTGCTTGGAAGATACCGCCAAGGTGACGTCTCCACCAGCTCGAGACCCTGCCCGTTGCCAATTGTCACTGTCCTCGACTGTTGGTGACCGGGGTGCAAAAGTGCGAGAGATCAGGTGCGCCATGGAGCTGGGTGGCTGTGTTACTCGCACAACGTAATATTCAGGCGTCATTGCAGAGTCGGTATATGGACGGGAATTCAACGCCTCTGCAATCCATGCCGCTCAGTCGGATCTGTTACTGTAAGGTACTACTTACCTTTAGGTACCTAGCGTGGCCTCTGTGGCGCCTTCCTCGACTCGACCCCCCGGCCGGGTGCACGACTCAAGAGGGTTCCTTGCACGTGGGGACTCCGTTGCTGCATACGCAGGAAATGAAGAGGCCGTCTCCGCCCAGAGGCCCTTCTGGCCTGCTTCCGTGATAGTCGCCCGAGCCATGTCGCCGCCGGCGCAAGCCAACTTCTCTGGATCCTGGCCACCCGTCCGTGCTTGGTGCTTGTCGTCGTCCCCTGACTTTCTCGAGGCCATACCTAGGTAGCCGCCCCCACCACTCCTTCCACATCCGCGCCGCTCGGCATCGTCCAACTTCTCAACCGCCCGTCCTCTTTGCCTTTGCCAACCGACCCTACCTACGGTCAGCATGCGTCTGCGGTAATATACAGCTCCCAACGGTCTCTTCCGCCCCTGGCAAGTCTCTCGCTATAACAGGCCAGCACTGGCTTAGCTGCCAACCTGCCTGACACTCGACAACAGACGGCGCAACAAGACCCTGTCATGTCAACGATGAAAGCAGCATTTGCGCGGGCCGCCAGTTCATTTACAAGCAAGGAGGCAACATATCGCGAGCTCCCGTCTCGTGACCAGAGCCCCCTTGGGTCGCCAACAACAACCATCTCTCGTTTCGCGACACAGTCACCAACGCGAGGCAAGATGTCGGAGAGCTGGCGCAATCCTGCCGCTCGCAGGCGACTGCAGGTCTGCATCCGCACTACCCCGAGGCGCCTCTTTGCGATTGTCCTTTTCGCCTTCGTCGCCATGTCTCTGCTCGTTGGGGGTGGCTTCAAGGCACGAAAGTACATCGAGGAGAAGAAGGCACCAGATCCTGAGCCCGAGCCCGAGGCAGATCCTGGCTATCCGTGGCAGCGGTTCCCATAGTGAGACATTCCAGACCCTTCTTTCCCATTCGAGCGGCATTGTAATATGCAGCATCTGAGACTGCCATGTTTCGCTAACCACATCCGCCGCAGCATGAACGGATTCTACAACGGCCTCAAGTCGCTTGTCAATTACACCGACTGGGAACCCGAGCAACGAGCTTCCGCTGACACGACATTCGAGATTCACAACTCTATCCCACTGAAGCCAATTGCCGCGAACCCTTACCCAGACTTCGCTTCCGACGACTATCTCAAGGAGCACCACCCCGTGGAGCAGTGCTACCTCGACGCTGCCGAAAAGGTCCCAGCACCTGATGTCTTCGCCTACCCAGGCATCCCCGCAAACATGACGGCCCCGTACTGGGGTTCTTATGAACAGCTCAACATAGCCAGAGACCAGTGCTGGGAGCGTTTCGGGCGGTTCGGCCCTTACGGATACAGCTATCCCTGGTCAGAAGGCGGGCTGGGGCTCGCGAACCACTCTATCAAGACAGGGACCGACGTCCTTGAGTCCATGTACAAAAAGGTCGACTATCGCAACGTCCACTGGGGCGACGCGCAGAAGCGTTGCCGCGAGAAGAACAAGGCTCGCTTCGAGCCGAACAGCCAGGGCAAAAAGACAGTGGCTCGGACTGCGTATATCCTACGCACCTGGACCGGGTACAAATACGACGACATTCAGCTCCTTTCGCTTCGCGCCATGGTCAATGAGCTATCGCTCAAGTCTGGTGGGGAATACGACGTTCACCTGCTTGTGCACGTCAAGGACGACACAATTCCTATATGGGCCTCCGACGACGTTTACAGGAAGACACTCCAGGACAATGTTCCCGAGGAATTCTGGGACATAGCCACGTTGTGGTCGGAGCAGCAGATGCGCACGTACTATCCTGGACCCTGGATTGACAACCTCTACAACCACGCAAAGGCCGACATCTATGGTGTATATCGGAGTGCCCACTTCGCGCTCCAGTGGTTTGCACAGCAGCACCAGGAATACGAGTACTTCTGGAACTGGGAGATGGACGTCAGGTACCTTGGACACTACTATGAATTTCACAACGGTGTCACGCAGTGGGCAGCTGCTCAACCTCGCAAGTATTTGTGGGAGCGGAGCTCAAGGTTCTGGATTCCCTCTCTGCACGGGTCGTACTCCAAGTTCTCAGTGATGGTGGAGAAGGAAGTTCTCGAGGCAGGAGAGAAGCCTGTCTGGGGTCCTGTCAAGTTCGAGACTGACGGGTCCAGCCGGCACAACGGCGTCGGCATGCTGCCGTATCCCAACGCGACCATCCCACCGACAACATTCGAGAAAGATACAGACGAGTGGGGTGTCGGCGAGGAAGCAGACCTCATCACGTTTGACCCGCTCTTCGACCCGACAAAGACGAACTGGGTTTTCAAGGACGACGTCACTGGGTACAACCTCACGGTGCCCCCGCCGCCGCGCCGCGCCGCTTTGATCACCATTAGCCGGCTGTCGAAGCGCCTGCTGAACACGATGCACGAGGAAACGTACGAGATGAGACATTCCATGTTCCCTGAGATGTGGGCTCCTAGCGTTGCGTATCACCATGGTTACAAGGCCGCATATGCTCCCCATCCAGTGTACTTTGACCGCAAATGGCCCTCGGAGTACATGGACGAGGTGTTCAACCATCCCAAGCAGCCCCAGGATAGCCCCTTTGCCTGGGGAGAGCACAACTTCCTTGGCAGCACGTTCTACTACAATGCCGGGTTCAGTGGTGCTCTTTGGCGAAGATGGATGGGCCACGCCGAAGACATTGGCGGCGGCAAAGTGGCAGAGGAAAAGGGATCGGATCGCATGTGTCTCCGTGGTCTTCTCCTCCACCCCATCAAATCGGAAGCAGTCGAGTAGGTTGGCACAAGCCCGTTTATTTACAAGATTGGCGCCCTCCGATCCCGGCACTTACTTCCTCCCCACCTCTTTTCCTTTCCAACCGTATCACATCCGCTTTCCACCTTCCAACACATTAGAGCTGGCGTTTACTTGGCGTTCTGGCGAATTGATGCGCCGCGGCCACGGCAAGGGGTAGAAGATGGCCACGCTCTGGTGATTGAGCACACGGCGGCCTCGACCTGCGTTCAACCTTGCTGATTTTGCTCTGTCCTTGATTTTAGTCCCAGTCTTCTTTGCAGCATTTTGAAAGCGTTTTGCTGAGGTCCTATGCATAATGCCGGGGCAAGCGTCTAGGACGCGCGCCTCGTTGTATCAATTCGGGGAGGGAGCGGGTAAGCCTACGTCGAGACGATAAACGACGATGGGCCACATGCATTAGTTAGAGCCTGGCATGACAATGATATATTGCTATACATTTACACTCGTCTCATCTTTGTGCGACACTGGCCCGCGATGTCCGAGTCGGTGTCCAGGTCGGTGTGGTCATGGCTTGAGCGTGTCGCGAGGTCTGCATTGCGTCATCTGGAGCCAGGCATGCAACCACGCGATAAGCTCGTGCGTTCTTCGGCCCGCTGCGGTCATAGTGTCATGCGGCGCTTTGGCGCTAACCCCCAGCCGTTTCCCCCGCGTCAGCAGCCAAGCTCCAGTGCCTGGCGCCTGCAGGCTCGGGGCAGGCCGCGCCTCGGCCACACCCAGGCAGCAAGCTGCGCCAGGGCACAGCTCCGGCCTCGCCCCAAGCTCTCTTCCTCCCCCCGTACATCCTCACAGGCAGCCTGGTCCTTCCAACAGCGCCATCCAAACTCGGCATCCGTATCCAGACTCCCTCCTTGTTGCATTGCATCCTCGAAAACATCACGATGAAGTCTTCCCTCCTGGCTCTGTTGCTCCCGGCCGTCGCTTCGGCCCGCTTCGTCGAGACCAATGAGCCCAACCGCGTCATCCCGTATCCCAAGGGCCTCGAAGCGCCCAAGGAGCACCTTGTCGAGCTGTCTCCCGGTGAGACCCGTTGGGTGACTGAGGAGCAGAAATGGGAGCTCCGTAGGGTAAGTGCGCCGCTTGCGCATGTTCGCCGCTGCTCGGTTTGGGACTGCGCTAATCATGGCTTCCCGCCTGCAGGCCGGCCAGCGGTTCATGGACATCACCGACAATGGCGATCTCGGCGCCATGGGCATCGCCTCCAAGTCGAAGCCCGTCTTCCCCCACGACGTCGAGCTCCAGAAGGAAGTCAAGCCGCTGCTCAAGAACCTTTCCAAGATCGCGATGGAGGACCATCTCAAGACATTCACCAGCTTCCACACCCGCTATTACAAGTCCGACTACGGCCGCCAGTCGTCCGAGTGGCTGCTGCAGCAGGTCCAGGATACCATCAAAGCCGCTGGCGCCGACAAGCACGGCGTCGAGGCCAAGCACTTCAAGCACTCTTGGGGCCAGCACTCCATCATCGCCACCATCCCCGGCAAGTCCAACTCGACGGTCGTCATTGGCGCCCACCAGGACTCGATCAACCTGTGGCTGCCCTCGATTCTGCCCGCCCCCGGCGCCGACGATGACGGCAGCGGCACCGTGACCATCCTCGAGGCCCTTCGCGTCCTGCTCTCGTCCGAGGACGTCGTCAAGGGCAAAGCCGCCAATACGATCGAGTTTCACTGGTACTCGGCTGAGGAGGGCGGCCTGCTCGGCAGTCAGGCCATCTTCTCCGACTATGAGAAGAAGGGCCGCATAATCAAGGCCATGCTGCAGCAGGACATGACTGGCTTCGCCCAGCGCACCATTGACGCCGGCAAGCCTGAGAGTGTAGGCGTTATCACGGACTTTGTCGATCCTGGCTTGACTGCCTTCATCAAGAAGGTCATCGAGGCTGTAAGTTCAATCGACCTTCCACGGAAACACTACCCCCTCCATCTGAAAGCGAGCAGTCCCTGATTCTGGCCACCACGATTTCTAGTACTGCGAGATCCCCTGGGTCGAGACCAAGTGTGGCTACGCCTGCTCGGACCACGCCTCGGCCTCCAAGGCTGGCTACCCGTCCGCGTTCGTCATCGAGTCCGAATTTAAGGACTCGGACGATCACATCCACGGCACCGACGACCAGATCAAGTACCTCTCGTTCGACCACATGCTGCAGCACGCCCGCATGACGCTCGGCCTCGTGTACGAGCTGGGCTTCACCGACTTTGACAAGCTCGAGAAGAAGGCTGCTGGTGTTGCTGAAGTTGGTGAGCTTTAGATTGGTCCTGCATAGTTGAACGGATTTGAAAGAATTGCGACGAAAGTAATGTTCCTTTTTGACTATTGTAGGAGCAAGAGACGTGTTTAAGATTGAGAATGCATAGCAATATCACTGCGTGGTTGCGTGGATGTATGTGGGTCACTTTACATTTGTGAATATCACGACCTCGTAGCGAGTGTACACATGTTTCATGTTTCTCGCCAAGTGAGAGACGCAACTGACCCGACTTAATCATCCTACCGAACGAGTTTGACTACCTATCGAAAGAGATATGAAGGGACCGAGGCCAGCATCGACATGGGCCTCGCAGTCGCACGTCCGTCGCCTCGTCCACCACCACCACCACTTGAAGCCCCGTCGCCACTGCTGCTGCCCTCACCAGCGGCATGATCGGCCCCATCGACGCGTGGGCGAGCGTGCAGACCTGGGTAGGAGATGCCGAGGGCGGTGATGTCGATGAGATCGCCGTCTCCTCTGGGCCTGTAGTTGTTGTTAGTGTTGGTGTTGTTGTTGTTGTTGTTGTTGTTGTTGTTGTTGTTGTTGTTGTTGTTGTTGTTGTTGTTGTTGTTGTTGTTGTTGTTGCCATTCGAGCTGACGCTGTAGATGTCGAAGTCATCACCGCCACCGCTACTGGTAGTATCACCACCACCACCACCACCACCACGATCAGCGTGGACAGGACCGGCAGGCCCAGCAGCGGCACTGACTGTTGGTGGCGCGGCCGCGACGGACTCGCGAAACGCCTGCCGTGCCGTGATCCCCGTCCACTTGTTCGTCCAGGCGAAGACCTGGCGGTACCACTCAAGCAGGTTCTCCGGCTTCTCGATGGCGTGGGCCTCATCGGGGAACAGGACGAGCCGGGAACGCGGTGGCGGCGGATGTGCCGAGGGACGTGCTTGGTGGTGGTGGTGGTGATGGTGGAGGCTGTGGTGCGGGCGATCGGGGCGATGGTGGAGATAGGGCGGTATGTCAAGGGAGGTGCTGCGCTGGGATACCGAGAGTGACGGGGACACGTGCGGCGATGCGTGACGTGGGAGGGAGATCATGCTGAGGTGCCGAGAGTGCGGGGAGCCTGCGGTGGTGTTGTGCCGCTGGAGACCTGCAGCTTGAGATGAGGCACCGGAACGGCTGGAACTGCTGGTGGTGGTGCTGTCATTCTGTCGCCGGCTCTGGCACACCCGGAAGGCTGCGAGACTCTCTGTCACGGGCACGCGATGGTCTCGCTCGCCGTGGAGGAGCAGCATCGGCGTGGTCCATGTTGTCTCGCCGGCTGATCTACCTGCATCTGGGCCACCGAGGGGCAGGAGAGACGGGAAGATGAGGTCCGGCCTGGCTGGGTTGTACCGTTCGAGGCCCTCCGGGTTGTACTGAAGCAGATGATCATTGCTGTCGCGGGCCGGTGTTGGTGTGGACGGGAACGACCCCGGGATGAAAAGAGGAGGATTCCCGACCTGTATGGGCGCGGCAAATGTGCCAAAGTGCGTGCTGAAGGGGCCGTGGTGTCGAGTGTTGGTCGTCAAGGCGTAGTTCGGGATGTCGAAGATGCCGCCATGGGAGACGATCGCTTTGAACTGTACATGGCAAACCTGTCAGTGTCACACCGGAAAAGCGCGGGTTCACAGGGATCGCCCGGAGAACGAGAGAGGCACATACCTTCTGACCAAAATCCTGCCCCTGGATCCAATTCATCATGTAGCCGCCGTAACCTGCTCCGGCGATGACCGCGTTCTTCGTGTCAACACCAGGGACCTGCCTAAGGTGCTCGAGGAGGTTGACGAGATCATCAAAGGGGCGACCGCCCCAACTATCTCGGATGGCTGTTTCCCATAGGAACACAAGGTCAGGAATGATTTCACTCTGGTACGGCTGCTAGAACGCAGCTGATTAAACACAGAAACTTACAGGCGGCGAACTCCACGCCGAAGCCGGTACTTCCACTGATGTTGGGGAGCACGACGACATAGCCTTGCTCTGCCCATACAGCTGCGTTCCACTATTCCATAGCCACCGTCAGCATTGTATAGGGGCTCGAGCGAGCTTGGACAATAGTTTGGGCTAACCTGAAAATCCCAAGCATTGTCCCAGGCTCCGATCGGCCCGTCGTGCACGAGTATAACCACCGGGTACTTGCGTCGTGTTGCATCGAAATCCCGCGGCTTGACGACGTGTGCCTGACAAAAGTAGTCGCCGCCACGAGACCCTCCACCTCCTTCAAAGTACATCTCAGAGACCTGGCTGCGAGAGAGTCCTAAGCCGACCCCATGTCTCGACAGCGAAGAGACGGGCATCGGCTCGACATCAGGTCCGTCAACCAGTGCGACCTGGTAGAGGGAGCTTTCCACAAAGCTCGACGTGGTCACGAGGACCCTCTCGTTGTCGTCAGCGTGCAGGGGATACACTGCGTGGCAAGAACCATGAGAAGCGGAGAGAAGATGTCGCGGACGGGCGTTAGGCTGTAGGTCGAGCTTGAAGAGGGCTATTCGGCCACATTCTCGCGCGGTTAAGTACATAGAGTGGCCGTTTGGAGAGAAGGAGAAGCTGACTAGGCTTGCATACCACTGCTCACCATGGCCCGTCACCATGTTGGACACGCTGATGGCACTCAGTGAGGGCTCGTGGACGTGCTTGACGTATAGCTGGCGGTCCTCGGGGTGGTGCTGTGGTGCATGGATAAAGCCGATCATCGTGCCGTCCTGGTTGAACTTTGGCTGCGAGCATGTCCCTCGAGCCGTACTCTGGACTCTGAGTTCGAGGACCTCGGGCTCGTATTGGCTTGCATACGAATAGAGAGGGACATAGTAGATTCCAACTTGCGCTGCGTGCCGCGCGTTGTCTTTCGAAGGCCGCCTGGCTTCGAAGACAATGCCTCTTTCGGAAATGTCATATGCCGAAGCAGGGCTCGGCTCTGAAGAGTCTTCGAAAAAACAGACATCAAGTTCAGTGCTCCTGGTGGCATTCTTGAAGGGTTGAGCCAGTCGCCAGTAGCCACCATCTCGCTCAAGACTGGAGTACCATATGGCTTGCCGGATACAGCTCCTGTGCGAGCTCCTCTGTCGACGCAGAAATGTCAGTCTATGCTGGCCGAGCTGGATGGAACTTTCCAGTGTTGGAGATGGCTCGCTTCTCTGACCTCGCATGAATCGAACACCCTTGCTGAATGCAGTGGCTGCCTCTCGAGATCTGGATTGTGAAGTGACCCGTCTGAGTTCGTCGGACCAAGGACAGCGATACCCACACTGCCGGCTCGAAGCTTCTTCAGTTTCAAGTCCACGGCAGATCCGGGGATGGGACCAAGAACCGCGGCGGTGTCAAGTGCTTTATCAACATTCTTGAACATGAGCCAGGTCATTCCGAGCTCGCCACCCTTGAGATACACAATTCCATGGCAATTGTCCCCATCCAGCCAGGCTGCATCATACGCCTTGTCGTCGTCGACAACGGCCCATGATTTCCCAGTCTCGATGTTGATGACTCTGATCTCTTTGCGTGTTCTGCCACCGATGGCATGGGTTGTCTGAGTATAGAGAGCTAGCGAACCATCGTGGCTCGGAACGGCCGGGCTGCGCCGGGGTAGCGAGACGAGCAGCTCCGGCGTCATCTTTTCGACCAACATTGCTTGCCTTGTGTAGAAAGCTGATGGAAGAGGTAGATTGTGGACCAGGCTGCGATCAGCACTTATCACTGACCAGAGCGATACAGCTGGGTCACGATATCACCGAGAGCAAGCCAGGAGCCATTTGATAACGTACTCGAGGTTCTGGTTGTCTGCAGCAGGCATCTGAATGAAGACGACCCCTAATTACGCATACAATCCATTCCTGGCTCCCGACAACGAGAGACAAGCACTAGCAAGGCCATGGGACAGCCCAAGGGTCGTCAAGGCCACCCACGCCATCTTGCAAAGTGGTACATGCCCAGAAGGCGAGAGACCAACCCCGGGACAGAGAATATGGCAGCCTGGACGTGGGGCGGCTAGCGAGATGGGTAGGGTGGCCGGAAGGGGATCTGAGAGGCCGTCCAGACCTGTAGACAGTGACACAGGTTCTTTTGCCTCGCTCGGCATGCCACACAGGCAGCTGTCAGTGCTGGGTTCTCATCCATCGTTCGGGGAGATGGTGCGTGCCGAGCGTGACGAGGCACGCACTCTCGAGTCCAGGCAACAGGAAACCTTTGGAAGGCTCGACGTCCGCCGCGTCCCTTGGCTTACAACTGCGGCAGGGACTGTTCTAGATCTGGCGGGACTATGAAAATTGACACGGTCGTGATGTGCTCCAGCGGCGGCGATCATGCATAAGTCTCATGGTTGGTGGCACCAGCAAGTCGAGCAATTGTTGTTGGCATATGTCCGTCCCCTCACGTACATACACGGGCGTAGCTCGGTACCTAGGCAGCAATCTCCGCGATCATAATCCTTGCTTGAGCGGGCCAAGAAAGTCTCAGGCGAGTTGAGTCGCTCAATGAAGCGCCAGAGGCATTGTCATCATCTGTGCAGAAACACGACATCCACCTGCAGCTATTGGTACTTATGGACGGTGATGGTGATATGCGCTCACGAGCAGTCGCTCATGTCTGTGGGAACATTCAAGCAGGAAGGCGTCACCGGAACAAACGGGACACAGTGTCTCGGGCCGTGTGAGAGGTAAAATGAGGAGCTGGAGCGCTTCTCCGGTGTCGGCGGGACCTGCGAGGGCCGGCACGACGCGTGCTGGGAGCCCGGGCCAGTGCAGCCCGAGCACCAGGCGCACCTTCCGACTCCACTGCCGTCGTGAGCCTCTACTAAGCGCCATGCACCCTCCGTTTCCCTCCGGGCCACCGCCGTTCCACATACCACCGCTTATTTCTTTCGCCGATACTCGCCTGGTCTCCCAACTCTGGACACGGCCCGGCCCTCGACATCGCCGGTCTTCTCGTCAGCACTGTGGTCATCGTGACTTGCCTGTCTCCTCCTCCGTGCTCTGCTTTATCTGCCGTTCCCAAGCTGGTTGCGCTGTTTCGAGTCCAATCCCTAGACAGGCCTGTTCATCACAGCTTCACTTCTTGCCTCTTGGCATTGAGTTCATGCAACAAACCGACCTATAGACCTACGAGCACAAGCGGGATGCATCCAAAACCACGCGGTTCTCTCCATACTACTTTGCCATCCGCTTCCGACTTCCTTGAGCCTTGCAGCTGTGACTTCTTGCTTCAGTTCCTTGGCAGATGATGAAGGACCCCCCCAGCAATTCAACGAGTCCAACGCCAGAAATGGGTCTCGCTACGGCTTCCTCCAAGGTTGTCGTGCCGCTGCCCAGCAAAGAGACTATATCGGCGCCGGCAAAGAATTTAAAGAGCCAATGGAACACAAAGAACCTGGGAGGACGACTGGCTTCCGATTGTGCCAGTGCTTTCTGCGCTGCCTCCATGGTCGCCCCCGTCATCTCAATCATTGATAGGTACGTCTGCAAAGAAAACAGAGATAACAGGCAACTTAGTTCTGGTGGGCATGAGGTTGCTGACGAGTCCTGCTGCAACGCAACAGATCCATCATGGAAAATGCGAGTGGCCGTGCGACACTATCGGAATCGCTCAAGTCTTCGTTCCGCAATCTGCTCTTGCGCCCACAAACCGTACTTTTCTCAAAACCTGTGGCTCTTATCGTCATGCTTTACGGCGGCACCTATCTCACAGCCAATGCCCTTGACACCTGCACGGCCACAGTTACGAATCAGCCCTCGACCCTCGTCACGGCAGGCACCACAAAGTTCTTCGCGAGCTCCGCAAGCAACATCGGTCTCTGCATCTACAAAGACGCCGTCTACGTCAAGATGTTTGGCCCGACGACCGGCTCGCCCCGGCCTGTCAGCCTGCCCTCATATGCCCTCTTCACGATGCGCGACTGCCTCACCATATTCGCCTCTTTCAACGTCCCACCACTACTCGGGCCGGTCTTCGACTCCAATATGAGCAACGAGCTTCGGAAGAAGGTCTCGGGCCAGACCTTGGCCCAATTCGCGGCACCAGCCTGCGTTCAGCTCCTGAGCACGCCGATTCATCTGCTTGGCCTCGATCTTTACAACCGCCCTCACAGCCATACCAACATGATGTCATGGCAGGACCGCTGGGGCCAGGTACGGCGCAACTGGCTCACGAGTTCAATGGCACGGATCTGCCGGATCGTGCCTGCGTTTGGTATAGGAGGCACCGTCAATGCCAAGGTGCGCAGGAGTCTTATGGAGCGACTTGTTTGAGGGCAGAGTCGTGTCCTATTTTTGCGATTGGCTGATTTAATCGTTCTTGCACGGCGTTCGGGGCCATAAACACTGTTTTTTACCGGGTTGGGGTAGACATGTCTGCATACGAGGCGTTTTTGGGATTTTGGAAGTTTGAATGATCTTCGGAGCTTACGATGTCTCGGTTGGCTGTTTAGTCAATACGCCTCATGTATATTAATTGAGTCGTTGTTCGCTGGTCGTGTTCAACAAGAGGGATGCGCAGGGAGGGCGACGATGTAGGATCCCAAGAACCTGCAACAATGCAGCAAAGTTGCGTGGAGAAACAGATAGGATGAGACATACAGGAGAACAACTCATATTGCTGTCTATATGTAGAACTTCGACCTCATCACAGCAGACCCGATGCGTTAAGCGCCTGCAGCACTCTATCAGTCTCATTTGCCGCGCTCTTCCTGCCCGCGTGCTTCTTCCGCGCCCTCTCCGCGCGGCGCTCATCATTGTCGATAAAGTTCTCCCAGAACTTGAGGCCCTCGATACCCTCCTCGCGGCACAGCACGCCGCGTTCCTCTGCCATCTCGAGCTCCTCCTCGGCCACTCCGATGCTCCAGCCGAACTGCTCCGCCGTGTCCAGCGCTGTAACCCCTCGGCCGAACTCGTGCCAGTCCCAGGGCACGTCCTTCTCCGGCGGAAACTCGCGCAGATCGCGCAGCCACGAGAGAAGTGCCCGGATCGTGGTGTCGTCGGTGCGGTCGCGGCTTTGTACGACAAGGACACCGCTCTTGAATGTCCGGAGCCGCACAGGTAGCTTCAGGTCTTCCCACAGGCGCGCGGCCTTCTCGAACTCAAGGGGGCTGACGAGCTCGACACCCCCACGGGCACGGTTGAAAATAGCCCAGAGGTCGACCAGGCTGACGATGCCGCCCGCTTTCTTTAGCACACCACGAGCATCATCTGTGAGGAACTCTGCAAGGTTTCGCGACAGCTCGGAGATGTAGAGTGACTCAGACCCAGACCCGCCTCCACCACCGACAATGTCCTTGGTAGTCACCAGGCCGAGCTGGCTGACGGATTCTGCGAGCATCGCCGCCTCGGGTGATGTTCCGTCACCCTTGAGTTGGCGACCGAGCCGGTTCGCGAGTGCAATCACCTCTTGCGCAGAGGCCATGAGCGCATCGATATCCTCGAAGGCATTTCCGATCGTGAGCTCAGTGTTCTTGCGCTTATCCAGGCCCATCTGCTCAAGACCTGCAATACCTGCAGACCTGTTGCGTGCGGATCCGCCGTACTCTCCGTCGCCTGTTCTCCCGTCGTCCCTGCTCCTCGGCACAGGTGGTGCCGCTTGCAAGAGCCATTTGCGTTGCGTCAGCGACCCCTTCAGCTTCTCGTAGAACACCTTCTCCCCCCCTGCCCGAAATGAGATCTTAACACTTTCGGGGTTGTCTAGCCCAGCAATGCTACCTACTGTCAGCACTGGTCCTGGCGAGTCAGTTCGGACTGGCTCGCGCATTGCAATCTGACTCGACGCCTCGGCCGAAACCAAGGGAGCACCACAAAGCTCGCAGGACAGCAGGGACGGGTGATTGAGAAACGTGCAGCGAGGGCAATGAAAGCCTTCACTGGACGGTTGGGCTACGGCAGCATTTGGTGCTGGGCTTGAGCTGATGTCGTCCCCGTCCGCAAGGAATCTTTGGGTCTCGGACATTGTTGGTGGCAGTGGTCCTGGTGATGCTATGCTTGGCGACGAAATCTGTCTGCTCGTGACGTTCGAGATGGCAGCTTTCAGAACGTGCGTCAGGGCAGGCTTGATACCGCATGCCAAGCACGGGGCGAGCGGTGTATGAGCATTCGCTGTCGCTGGGTCGAAGTTCGACGGGACTGGGTTCGGGAAACTACAAATCGTGCAGACCCAGGTGGCTGCAGTTGCCTGAGGAGTGCTGGTCGGCTGAGGCGCCCTGTAGCCAGAGTCTGTGGTCTGAGCCGGGGTGCCGGCATTGCTTCGTGACGGGCTCGAGAGCGTAGTGTTCGCGGCCGTGGCAGAAGCTCTGGACTGGAAGGAAGAGCGCTTGGCTTGCCTGGGGATCAGAGTCACCTTGGCTGAGGATTTGAGGAAGCCGGCCTATGATTATGAGTAGGGCCGTTAGTGTAGACTCGACATCTTGATAGGATGACACACCTGATAGGGCAGAGATACAATGTGGCAATTTACTTACATAGAACTCATGGCGCTCAACGTCCTTGAGGTCAAGCCCGACGGAATGCTTCCGAGGCTCCTGCTTGTCGACATAGCAGATGCGATGTGACGTCAGATAGACCTGGCCATTCTGTTGGTTGGGAAGCTTGAACTTCCTATGCGGAGTGGTGAAGATCGCATGTTAGTGGGCATCGATGGAGAGGCAAAAGACGGTATCGGACTGCGAATGAGGAAGCATCGTGATCGTGGAGGACGGGTTGTGACGGTGTCCAGCAGCAGCATAGAGACTCACCCCTCATAGAGCCCCACGTTGTCTTGGACAAGGAGGAGGACCTCATCGGGGAGATACGCCGGCCGCAAGGCGGTGGTGAGGTCGATGAGTTTTAGAAACATTCGTCATGCCGGTCTGAACCAGAGGACGGAAAGCAGAAATGTTGCATCAGGGGGAGTGCTCCTACGGCACACCTCGACGTGGCAGGAGGTGGCATTGTGAAATGACGGCACGCTTGCTGATGCGATAGGCATTCCCCACAAGCTACCAAGAAGGCGGTTGGACTGGAGCAGGCAGGAAGGTCCACTAGCGCTGCCCATGTGAGCGACTGGAGAGGCAAAGGGTCACCTCTTCGCATACCAGCACCAGACCCGACTATTTCTTGCACCATGAGCTAAGGGAGCACTAGGAGGACTGCTTCCACTCGTGTTCTCGCGAAGAAGAACAAAACAGAAGAGTCCACCTTGGGATAAAGGACTGGCGCCGCTCGACTCTGAGAGCCAGGCAGGGCGCTTCCATTGTATTCGAGGCGCTGGAGGTGTCCGATTATTCGCCTAGTACAACAGCCGGCCCCACAGCACCAACCCAAAGTCGGACACTTTCTGGCCGACGCAGTCCTGCCCAGCCAGGTGTCCCGGCCCAATGGCTGCCTTGGAACCCTCAAGCGTGCAGCCACACAAGTCGATATTTGCCTCTCTTTCTCTCCGTCTCGCCAACCTCGCTCTCCTCATCACCAGCTCACCGCCCTCCCTCGCAACAACGCGACCGCCACAACAGGAGCACCTTACGCCGTAGCGACACCTGCGCCATCTCCTGTACGCTGCTAACCTCTCCTCTGACCTCTCCGTAATCCGCCTCGTCTCGAGCACGATTGATCCGCCCTCTTCGACATAACGCGCACCACCGTCAATCTCAGTCAATCACGCAGCGATGTCGTGGGCAGCACCACCACCTGCCGCAGCTGCTGCTCAACCAGCCGCATCCTACGCTTATCCGATGAGTGAGTTCTTTGTGCGCTCCTGTACATGCTCTTCCCGAATGTCTGCTAACAGCCATCTTCTCCCTGCAGACACTGCTTACACTGCCGTCCCTGTTCGTCAGACTTTCGGCCAGAACTATCCCAGCCAAGCCCAGTATACCTACAACGCGTCCTCTCCTACTAACGGCCTTCCGCAACACTCTCCTGCCATGCCTGCCGTCCCGGAACAGCCGGCGCAGCCTCAACAACAGCAGAAGGTCGACTGGCCCGACTCTGTCCGTAGATATGTCCAACGGTCGTTTCAGGAGTCCAACATCGACTCCACCGTGTCCCGTGCCGACATGGAGGCGAGACTGAAGCAAACTATCCGGTATACCCAGGATACGGGGTCCATGCACTCCACCAACTGGGACATGATGCCACTGCCACAGCAGATGATAAAGACAGAAAGGCAGCAGGCCATCGTTGCCACCATGAACATCCCACCCGGATACGAGCAGGCTACCGCTGCCGCCCTTGCAGCGGTCGCCAATCCCAAGAAGCGCGCCTCCTCGGATCTCTCCTCCGAAGTTTCCCGGCCAAATGGTTCCGTTGTGACAAGTCCGTGGAAGACCAATACGAGCAAAATGAGCACATCCTTGCAGGACCGGATATCCCACCCGACCGCCGACACCCCTTCTGTCAAAAGTAAGTTTCAGAAGAACACAGACAAGCGGCAACGTCGTGGAGACGGTGGCTACGTATCCTCATATCGCTCGCCCAGCCCTGAGCCTACAGCCGGCCCCATTGTGGGACTGAACACAACCCTCGAGAAGAGGTATCTTCGTTTGACGTCAGCACCAAAGCCTGCGGATGTCCGTCCTGAGCACATTCTGCGTCAAACGCTTGATCTTCTGAAGAAGAAATGGAGGAAGGAGGCCAACTATGCCTATATCTGCGACCAGTTCAAATCACTCCGCCAGGACCTGACTGTTCAGCGGATCAAGAACGAGTTCACCGTGTCTGTCTACGAGATCCACGCCAGAATTGCTCTGGAGAAAGCGGATCTCGGTGAGTATAACCAGTGCCAGACTCAGCTCCGCGTCTTGTATGCTTCAGGCATCAAGGGGAGCCACATTGAGTTCAAGGCATACCGTATCCTGTATTTCCTGCACACTGCCAACCGAAGCGCGTTGAACGACGCGATATTAGATCTAACCTCAGCAGAAAAGGAAGAGCGTGCCATCAAGCACGCCCTCAATGTGCGCTCGGCTCTCGCCCTCGGTAACCATCACAAGTTTTTCCAGTTGTACCTCGACGTTCCCAACATGGGCGCATATCTCATCGATATGTTTGTCAAACGCGAGCGCCTTGCCGCACTTGCCAGCATGTGTAAAGCGTAAGTCTGCTCAATACACAAAGTTTCTCATCGCATTTCGCTAACATTGTCCGCAGCTTCAAACCTGATGTCAAACTCCGATACGTCACAGAAGAGCTTGCCTTCGAGTCTGATGCTGAGGCTGCCCAGTTCATCATTGACTGCAATGGTCAGCATCTGCTTGAGGAGAAAGCAGACCACATTGCATTCCTGACAGGCAAGGCTGGTCAGCTCTTTGAGCAGGCCCGAGCTGTAGCCTTCAGTCGTGTGGATCTCAAGGGACAGATCTGATCGCTTACCGTATTGTGACTCGATATTTTCCTTCCGCCTCATTCGACTTGTTATGCCATCGACACCACTTGCTCCAGCCTTGTGAGGCTATCGGCCCGTCGGCTCGATCCGTCCTCTTGTTCGGTCTTTTGAAATCATCACGATGATGCTACGAGCATCCCTTGCGGCTCTGGTTCTCGGGGTGCACTCAACATGAAGTCACAACGAGTTAGCTCCACGATGAACACGAATGCCAAGCCACATCGGCGGCATATATCGACATATGAGGCTGGCCGACTTCATACAGGCTGACGCCAGTATGTCTACGCCTGCTGAGCCATAACTTGCGTCGCCTTACGAAAGTGCCGTTTTTGGGAGGACTGCGAGCACAAAGAGGCGTTGGTCAGTAACCTTGATCAATGACGCCTGGCCTTGGGTAGGCCACTGTTTTTGTTTCGTATGATACCCCTCGACTGCGGATGCCAGCACGCAGTAGCCGACAATAGTGATCATGTCCGGAGTTTGGGAAAGGGTTTTGGGATAGGCGGCACAAAAGCACAACATTGCTTCGCGCTCCGTCGAGCGTTGTAGATACCTGCCTTCGTTTCTAGAATTATAATTGAAGAATTTCCTCAGTGCTTGCCCTAGAGTACCCATCCGGCTGATGTCGTTGTTTGGTTTCCTTGTGCGTTCGTCAGGGGGCAGATGCTTGGACAATGATTACTGCAGGATGGCATACCGACGTCCTCTGGTGCAGCACGATAAACAGCACATGGACTGTATCGTCGCCCGGTGAACAGCGTGGAAAAGTCACAAGGACCAAGAAAAGATCATAAAGGTCATGATGAATTTCAAGATGCTAGAAACGAAAGCCCATACATTCGCGGCTCGTACTCCGTCACAGCGACGTCTATTCCTCCACAATCTCACGAAGAGCCACAACCCACGCACGGGACATGCTGTGGCTTTCAAACGGCGAGTAATCCAGGTGATGCCCGGATGTGTCTCTCTGTCCATCTCCCACTATGACGGTTCAAGATGCATCCATCGCCTCGGGTGGTACCTGAAGTTAGATCCCTCGGCAGTCTTCTGTGGCAGTCCTCACTATTAATCACTGGAGCGCCCATAGTGGTCTCCAAGCAGCCAATGATCCTTTGATTAGGCTTGTTTTTCTCTTCTTACCAAGTGTTCACGCATGCGGACAGTAGTAGTAGTACATCGCGCTCGATGTTCTGCAACCAGCAACGCGTCGTAGATGCTGGTCGGCGCGCTGGTTGATCTTATGGTATGTGCATACCTCACGGTACATAGCAAAGGCCGCAACCGTAGCTGGAATGTGTAATCATCTCATTTTACAGTCAAGGTGTCGAAAAAGGTTCAGGAACAGACGCGTACCTGCCGTCGTGTCGTCGTCTTTGGGCATGTGCCGGACTGATCCTTCTGCGAATTGGCGTTTTTCTTTCTCCCTTTTCGTCGAGAAAGTGTTGCTTGAAACCCTCTCTTGCTCTTGTGCTTTGAATCTTGACTCGTCATCAGGGTCGGAGTGACGCGCATTCTCACGCGCTCGCATGAAAACCCTCCAACGGAAGCACCCGGTGCCGGTATCGCAATTGGCCCAACCCTGCCTGTCCTTTGAACAATCCGGTGAGGGGTAAATGGCAATGGCCTGGCCTGGCTGTGTGTGTGTGTGTGTCTGGCAGGGAGATCCTGGCTCATGAACCGAAAGAGCTCAGTGAGGTGACGCAAGGCTGCAAGGCAAGGCGTGGTGGGAGGGACGGGGTAGTATGCAATATCGAAGGCACATATAAGTGGCCGTTGCGACGCTGGGGAGTGTTTCGAGATGGACATATGCCGGCGACACGTCTTGGGGTGAAGGGGAGGGGGCCTGGTAGCTGGTGTGCACAGGCATTTGCGCACAATATGACATCGATCTTCGTTTTCGGGCACGCAGATATTACCTACTTCGTAGGTATGCTCGTGATATCTCGGAAGACTTTGGAACACTCTGCGCCACGCGCCATAATGAAGGCTGCAGTAGAGTAGAGTATAGAGGACTGCCAGCCACGCCACCCGAGTTTCTCGGAAGCCTCTCGGGTTGGGTTGCCAGTGACTGTGTCCGTGTTGTTCTCGGATGACCGGAATGGGTCGCACGGGTGACTTAGACACAATGGCAGACAGAGTCATCTTTCGGGCGCCAAGTCTCACATTCCGCAGGTACGGCCAATTGGACTCGGCATCCGAGCAGTGTCTCTGATGACTGGCAGGTCGAGGCTTGCGCGCCCCGAGGGTCGCAGTGTGCTCGCTCCGCGGCCCGTGCTGGAGCTTGGGCACCAAGAGAGCGAACATTGCATTGTGTCTGGTTGTGCGAGAGGCGGTCGAGTTTCAGGGTTCGACGGCAGGGGGGCGGCCCGGGGATCGACCTGCATAAACCTAAATTGTGACTTAAACGGGGCCTGGTGACGCCCAGGCTTCGTGGGCCGGACATATGGCAAGCACGACGATCATCAACGGCTTTGTTTGACGATCAGTGGGTAGCTGATAGCTTCCTCTTCCTCTTTACATCTCCATGTCAAAGATGCAGCATCGTGCTGTGATCTGTGGCGTCTTCGGTCGTTATCGTGTGCCCGGTGGGCACGAGGTCGGGAGATGATGCGTTGAGCCATCGAGCCAGGCTACAGAATACTCAATTGTAAATTGTTATCAACAGGGAAAAGCGTTGTGCAATGAGCGGAAAGACTTGCGTACCGTAGGTTCTGTCTTGCCAATTGCCCCAAATCTCATACCCACGCAACGTATGTGGCTCAAGCTTGTTGTCCTTAACTTGCGACGCCGATGGTGGAAACCGCCCACATTTCGCCGCAAGTCAAGCTCGTTCTCGCAAGGGCCATGTTGTATTTTCGTGTTCTTCGCTACAGTTTCAATTAGTCATCGTTGAGCAATGCCAACGCTGAGACTTGGTCTTTCTTTTTAGTCTTCTTTTCGGTTCTTGGTAGCACTGTGGAAGTCATGCTGATCTTGTTGTTGTGGCATCGGGACTGCCATTAGACCTCGAGTCGTTTTCGAGGTTCTTTGTCATGCCCTCCCTGTCAGGCGGACTATCATTAGTAAAGTAGGCGTCGAATCACTTATCGTTGTTCGCGGCAGAACTTTACGTTCACCTCATGGCTAGCACCGGATGACACATGACTTGAACAGCGCTGTGTGCCGACATGGTGGAGTGATACATATGAGCCGGAGCTGGGACAACCCCGAAATGACCATTTGTCATAAGAATGGCAATCTTCCTAATAGAACTAAAGCACTGACGTTCGAGACTGAATTGCCCGGGCCCACTCGGTAACCGGCAGATCTTCACAATATGGAGGCGCCCACGCAGACCAGCTCGAAACATGCCTAGCACACAAAGCCTGCGGGTTTACTAACTTGAAGAAGGCTGTTGGTTGTAAGCTGCCATCAGATTGTCGAGTTGGGTGTGGATTAGCATCAAGGCGTGCTTCTGTGCCAAGTACTGGGCTGTGTTCTGACGAGGCCGAGTCCAAGCTGATGGCACCACCCCACTGCCATGTTTGCAGTTCCTGGGACCAAGGTCGAGGCCAGGCCAACTTCGCCCAAGCGTCGCCGTGCGCAAGGATGATCCTTGCACGGGTTGACAGTCCAATCCAATGAAGGGCCCGAGTTGCGCGTGTTCCAAGCTTCACTGTCCCTGCATCTTCACACAGGAAGTAATAAAGCGCCCTTCTTCTTGGGCAGGACGAGCTGCTGCATCGCAGCATAAGGCTGACACAATGGTGGGAAGCTGCAAGCACGAACGAGCTCGAGACATCCTGAGTGCTCTTGTCATGACCTGGATCTGATAATTGTTTGTGATGTGTCCGATCGCAGCCTCAACTCTCACTTTCTCGATCCAAGTTGTTCACTTTCTTGTTTTGGGTTTCTTCTGCTGGCGAGCGGGAAGGTGTTCCGGCACGGGAGTCGCATGTCCGGTGTTTGAGCCTTATTACTCCACGGCGGCGCTGCGACCTGGACGACCCAGTGCTTGTCGGCTGTGGTCCCTGCCGTAGTCCAGCAGGATAGTGTAAGTCTATGCCTCTGAATGCCCTGAGCGCGAATGTAATGTAGCCCTCAACGCTGTTGTGTGACGTCGGCTCTCTCACAGCAGGTACCTACTTCGTATAGTGCTGAAGCACAACGGCATAGGCGGCCCATCCGTCAGCCCGCTGCCAATGCCGATGCATGCCCAGGCAGACCAGCGAGCCGCTCGTGGCCGCGGACGCAGGGGAACGCTGCTGGGTGTGTGGCACAAACGTCGTCTGTCCCTGCCAGTGGCGGCACGGGCATTGATGGAGCATGCGAGCGTGCAACCGCCAGTGTTGTGATGGAGGGGTTCCTCTGCTTCTTCCACATTCTTTGGCCCAGTACTGAGCGCCATCCCTGGCTAGGGTTTTTGGCGCTGCATGCCCAATCTATCGGATCCAGAAGCGCGCCGAGGTGCACAGCAGAGGGCGGCTCGCTCCCCGCTGCAGGCCCGCTGGGTCCAGTTGTTGCTTCTTCTCGTGGCCGGCTCATTGTGGACACAACAGTCCAGCTGCGCTTCAGTCAGTCAGCGGATGTTGGCCGACCGCCACGAGGGCCGGACGGCGATGTGGATGCCTTTGCTTCTTTGTCGGTTCTCCGGGGCCTGAGAGGTGAGTCCATGTCTCGAGCGTGCGATTGGAGGACGAGGAAGGAGGGCCAACACGCTCTAGGACGGACCTGGAGGGACGAGGTGGTGGGCTGGTCCCACCACCACGCACCTTCCGTCCCAAGCCCAAGCCCCTCCTGCCGGGCCTGCATTGTGTGTGGTCTTGCCTCCCTCCAGTCCTCGCGCCCGTGCTAGCAGCCTTTAGGAGGACGCCGCCTCCCACCTGATCTCGCAGGCACGCCTGAGCCAGGCGCACGATACTCCTCACCTCCTTCCCGTCTGCGCATCTGTCGAGTCCTTCCGGTCCACGCCTTTCTCTCCCTCTCCTTCACGCGTGCACAGCAGCGACGACACCTGCCCCCAAGTCCCCGGCATCGCCAGCATCTCTGCCCACGCGTACGTCCTCCGCTCTGGCAGCCTGTAATCTCGCAGATCCCGGACCCCGCTGCCACCCGCTCTGCCCGCCCACGCGACCCGACTGCCATCGCCTACGCCCGCGCAGCACGCCGAAAGAAAGGGGAAGCTCGACAATCAGATTCTCTTCACAGCCTCAGCTCTCGCTTTCAACTGCTGATCTCCAGCAAGATTCCACCGCTCCTGCGACTTGAAGCAACGGCTCACGGGTATCGCGCGGCGCTGCGCTCCTCAGCTGGTCCCAGTTTTGTCCTCATTTCCGAGTCATTCGCGACCTGTCAACTCCGTCTACCCGACCATCGACCCTTCACTTCACAGTCACCACTTCGATTTAGCATTTCCTGCCCAACCGAGCGGCAGCACGGACGGTTGTCACTCGTGGACAAATCCACGGTCTTTAGGAACGACCTTACAGTGGCTGTACCGGAGCGAACTGCTGTTGTTCGAAGCCTGCCGGCCGAGAGTCCACTTTCGTTGCCCTCTGCTGCGAGAAGCTTACTCTTCCATTGTCAACTTGCGAGCTAGTCTAAAGGACGCATACCCAGAAAATTGCGACCGGTTTCCCTGCGCCCCTCCCAGCCAGCCCGCTCCGCACGCCTCTGCCGCCTCCGGTTCTTCTACCTACCCGCTCGTCACACACTGCCCGGCACCCTTCGCTCGGGTCGTGCAACAATGAAGGTGCGCGATCCCATTTTTTCTTGACTCTTCGTCAGACATAGCTTCTGCAACATTTCTGTTGCCTCCCCCATCACGCATCATGCCTGCCTGGCGCGAATCTTTCTCTTTTCGAGAGCCTGCGCGGCAAGACGCGACTGTCGCAGGCCCCGATCCTGCTCCTGCCAACCGCCACAATCGCACCAGCCTCACGGCTACATGGCGCCGCTCCAAATCAGCACGCGACGACTCAGATGCGCATCCACGCCAGGCTGCTAACAGAACAACCCTGATGCAGGCGCTCAGACGATCGATCAAGGGCGACAAGGACAAGACACCTCAAGTGTCCATCGCCCCCAAGTCAGCCGTGGCAATCGTGCCACCAAAGAAGGTCAGTGCTGGTCATTTTCTGCCTCCTGCTGGCCCCTCTTTGGTCGTCGTTACTGATGCGCAAGCTCCAGGTCATCCGCGCATTGTACGATTACGAGGCGCAACAAAGCCAGGAACTCAGCTTCTCTCGAGGCGACTTCTTTCACGTCATTGGTCGCGAGAACGATACCGATTGGTATGAGGCATGCAACCCAGCGCTGCCCGATGCGCGCGGCCTAGTCCCTGTTGCGTTCTTCCAGGCTCTCGGTCGCACAGAAAGAGATAGCGCTCAGTCCGACTCCGGCCCAAGGACATCTGTAGGCAATAAAATCCCCGACCACGACTCTGGCTTTGCGGAGAGCAACCCGCCACCAATGTCACCTCCTGCTGCGGCCATCACATCTCCGAACCCAGCGGCTGCTGCCAATGTTCCTGGTCATCGCATTTCCAAATCTATAGGAAAGACTGGCTCCATGGTTTACGGCATAGTCATGTACGATTTCCAGGCAGAGAGACCCGACGAGCTAGAAGCCAAGGCTGGCGAGGCCATTATCGTCATCGCGCAATCAAACCCTGAATGGTTTGTGGCGAAACCGATTGGTCGCCTTGGTGGTCCCGGATTGATCCCGGTCTCTTTCATTGAGATTCGAGACATGGGGACAGACAAAGCTGTACCCAATCCTGGCGATGCCATCAAGCGTGCGGGTGTGCCACGGGTCGAAGAGTGGAAGAAGATGACTGCAGAGTATAAAAACAGCAGTATCACACTTGGCAAGTTTGACGCTGGAGGCGCGCCGGGGGCACAGCAAGGCATGGAGCAAGGCATGGAGCGCCTGAGCCTGCAACAACAGGCATCAATACGGCAAAGCCAACAGCAGCCGGGCTATCCACAAGTGAGTATTTTGAACGCAAGGACATGCACCTCGCCGGCATACGCTAACATTCCCGGCCGCTTGTAGTCACAACAGCAAAGCCCACAACAGCAACAGCGCAACACACAACAATCACAATCGAACCAACAATATGGTCTTCGGTCAGCATCCGACCTCCTCGCGCCTGTAGCGGCTCGCATACCGAGATATTGCTTTGCAGAGGACAAATATTGGTTCGTGGTTGAGACGACACTCGAGGACGGCAGACAGTGGGAGCTGTCACGATACTACGAAGACTTTTACGACTTCCAGATTGCGCTCTTGACAGAATTCCCCAACGAAGCAGGGAACACAGGCACTCAGAAGCGGACACTTCCGTACATGCCTGGTCCCGTCAATTACGTGACCGATGCCATCACAGAGGGACGGCTGCACAACCTGGACATGTATGTCAAGAATCTGCTTGGCCAGCCTGAATATATTTCCAGGTGTAACCTGGTGAAGCAATTCTTCGCACCCCGCGAGGGTGACTACGAAACCGATGGCGCTCAGGGAGACGAGTACCGACTATCAGGAGGCTCGAGGTCCTCAACGGACTCACCACGAGACGATGGCTCGCTGCAATCATCCAAGAACAACTTGAATGGTCACGGATATGGAGGACTCTCGGCCGCGCCAAAGCAGATGCAGCAAAATGGCCAGCCGCCGATGCATCGGCAAGCCTCTTCCATATCTCAGCCATCACAGTCTTCATTGGGGCCTCAGCAAACACAAGCGAGT
Source organism: Microdochium bolleyi (assembly GCA_001566295.1). NCBI lineage: Eukaryota > Fungi > Ascomycota > Sordariomycetes > Xylariales > Microdochiaceae > Microdochium > Microdochium bolleyi. The sequence goes on from KQ964246.1 coordinate 1,042,540, forward strand.
GCTGGACCGGCGTTCAAGGTCAAGTTGTTCTTCAACGGCGATACGTTCTTGATCCGCGTGCCGGCGGACACAGACTTCCCGCAACTCTACGAGAAGATTAGGGAACGGACCAAGGTGTCACACAACGACCAGATTCAGCTCTTCTACCGCGATGAGCGAAGTGGTGACAAGCTGAGCCTCATGAGCAACAACGATCTCAACTATGCGCTGGACAACAACGAAAAACTGGTCATCTATGTCGAGCTTGCATAAGGCAGAGCGAACCGAGCCGAACTTTTGGGCTGCGTCTTCTTGATGAGAGCCGGCATCTTTTACTGGCCGCAAGGGGCCTATTTTCGCTTCTTCTTCGCTTCTACTTCTACATATACCCTTTTCTTCCATTTCGAAAATATCTTTGAACGGTGCCGATAGCACCACAATAGGACGATCACGCGTGTCCTTATGCGGGTTTCTTCTCTTTGTTCTTTTCTCTCCTCATTATCTTCCAGTGACTCAACTTGGAGTTTCTTGATGAGGTCGGTTGAGTGGGTTTCAGTGGCTAGAACAGAGAAGGGTCGAATGTGGGCAAGAAAGAGGGGAAGGGGTCCTTACCGACTGGTTGGTCGATCAGCTTCGGGATGGATAATCGGTCCGTGAGAATGAGAAGGCCTTCGACTTCAATTACTATGATAGAGCTGGGACGATGGTGACGAAATGAGAATGAGATTACATGCAAAAAGTCTCGGCACGAACGAACCTTTGGACTGGCAGAAAGTGAGCATGTGTGTTTGAGTATGTGATTGATTTAGCTCGTACTGCCGGTAATTGTTCTAGAGGCATCCGTCTTCGTCACATCATCACCAGAACGCCCGGAACATCAACAGGAATCTATGACAGCAGTTACGCCAGGAACGCCGCCGCAGAACCCAGACGCCGGTACTGTAAACAAATGCGAGAGTTCCAAAAAAACAAAACCAAAAAAAAAACAAAAAAAAAACCCCCAAAAAAGCAACCCCTTCAGAAAACAAGAAGTCCCGCCAGGGCCATGAATCCTGGAAGGACGAAGTGAACACAAGCACTCGGATCCGCTCACGTCGCTACCCCGGCTCTCTCTACACTACGACATGGGTGCTCAGGTGCTCCACGGCCTCCTTGATGGTGCGCAGCATGCGCTGGTTCACACAGAACGGGCACCGCACGGGCTTGTCCGTGCTGGACACCGGCACGCTGCTGGAGATGGGCGTCAGCTGGAGACCGCTGGCGTTGTTCGCATTGCTGAGGTGCTGCTGCTGTTGCTGGTCGCTACTGGTCGGCGTGAATCGATGCTGCTGCTGCTGTTGCGAGGTGGATGCGCCACGTGTGTGGCTTGATATCGGCGTGCTGAAGCCGCCGCCGTTGTTGTTGCTGACGGTCGGTGTCTGGCCGTGTTGCTGCTGGTCCTGCCTGCTGCGCTCCTCCCTGATCACCGCGGCCTCGGCCTCCGCGTCAGCCTCCTCCTGCTGCAGGGCGCGCAGGGCGTTCTGGAGCACGAGCTCCGGGTCGTCAGTCTCCATGTATTGTATGGGCTCGTCGCTCATGCCTGGCGCAGACGATAGAGACTGCTGCAGATCAGCGTCGGGCATGACTGCAGGTTCGACCTCTTGCTGCTGCTGTTGCTGCTGCTGCTGTTGTTGTTGTTGTTGTTGCTGTTGCTGCTGCTCGAGACGGTGGAGTATCTCGTCGCGCGCACGAGCGCAGATGGCAAGGCTGGCCTCGACACCGACAACCTTGAGCACCTGGTCGCGGATCGCGGTCGGACTCGTGTCGGGCTCGACGGTCATGACCCGCGAGATCGCGTCGACCAGGTACGGCATGTCTTCGGCTGGGTTGGGCGCGGTGCCGTGCCGGCGCTGCCGCCGGATCAGCAGCCCGTAGCGCTTCTTGAAGCGGTGGATCCAGCCCGGGGAGAACTCGGGCGGAGTCTCGTCCTTGTACCGCGGCAGCTGCGCGAAGATGTTCTTGGCCTTTTCGGCGAGCTCCTCGTTGCTCGGCTGCCGGCCCGACGCGATAACCTGGCCGTGCCAGAGCAGCACGAGCTTCTCGACGTCGGGCCAGTTGCCGAAGCGCAGGCGCGAGCCCGAGAACTGGTTGTCGCTGTCGAGCCGGGCGTACTTTGGTGACAGCGAGTGCGAGATGGTCGACTGGCTGATGGTCAGGCCGTACTCGTTATAGAACCACTCGATGCAGGCCTTGTGCGAGGGGCGGGTGTTCTGAGAGTGCGCCCAGCGGCGCAGGGCGCGGCGCTGGTCCAGGGTCAGTGAGTGCCGCTCCTTGGATGCAGAAGAAGGGAGCTGGAGATGCTGCTGCTGATGCTGCTGCTGTTGGGAGTCGTCCTGCTCGGGGTGCTGGCTGATGTCGCCGACATCGACATCGTCCACGGTGACATCGACGTCAACGCCGCCGCCAATCTCGTCCTCGCCCTCGCCGGGAGGAGGTGGGAGGGTCTCGTCGTGGTCCGGGCCGCCGAGGGGGTGCCCATGTTCGTCGTCGCCGCCGCCATCGACCACGTCGGCCATGGTCAGCTGCAGGAGATCCAGCCCGGCGACGGCCACCAAGGCGGTGGAGGACGACGTGGTGGCGGGAGAGGGGGCGCGGCCGCGGGCTGCGCGGCTGCGAATAGCCCGCCGAGGCGGGTCGTGGGGTGAAGCTTCAATTGATGAATGCACGCCGCCACTCGGACCTTGGGGTAGCGGAGAAGGTAGTCGCGTAAGCGGGGAAGGCGTGCTGGGTGAGGTTGTGAATGAGGTGGGCGGTAATCCGGTATAACGACTGATTGATGCCATGCCGGGATTTTGGAGGTAAGGGGGGGGCCGGTCTGGAGTGCCTGCGGGCAAAGCTTTTCCGCTGACGTGCATGTGGATCCCCGGCCCAATCGCTTATGTCTTTAAAGAAGCATATCGGCAAATTGTCCATGTTATTATGTAATCACACTCTGTGCCATATTGTTCTATGGGTGACTGACTGGCAACCATAGCTGGTCACTTCGGAACTCACTTTGACTAGCCCTATAACGGCTTCGGCATGGAAATAGACACCTCGAGAGCACAAACAAGGTTGTCTTGCACCTGGTCTCTGATTTATATCCATGGGACCTGTTGAGATTTCGCCAATGTTGAACTCCCTGCTTCTATGAAGCCAACCATAATCCCATATGTAATCTATTCTCGTACCCTGGTCATCCTGTATTGTTCCTATCCTCGTACGACAGTGCACAAGGCAGCCTCATTCATTTCATACCGACATCTTCATAGCAATTCCCTTGTGCGGCTCGTAGCCCAGCACCACGAAATCCTCCACCTTCCACCCGTCAATACTCCCGCCCTTCTCCCTCTTGATCTCCAGCTTCGGAAACTCCCTCGGCTCCCGCTCGACCTGCACCTTGAGCGCGTCCACGTGGTCGCAGTACACGTGCGCGTCGCCCATGACGTGCGTGAGGCTGCCCGGCACGAGGTCGCACACGTACGCGAGCATGTGCGTGAGCAGCGCGTAGCTGGCGATGTTGAAGGGCACGCCCAGGCCCATATCGCAGGAGCGTTGGTAGAGCTGGCAGTGCAGGTGGCCCTGCGGATTCTTCTTCTCCCCCTCTTCTGCTGATCTCGTCTCGCTGTTCCTGCTCCGCGGGTATGACACGTAGAATTGCGCAAACATGTGGCATGGCGGCAGCGCCATCTTCTTCAGGTCTGCAGGGTTCCACGCGCTCATGATGATCCGGCGGTCGTACGGGTTGTTTTTGAGCTTGTGCACCACCTCCGCGAGCTGGTCGACGCCTTGCCCTGTGTAATCCGTCTTGGCGTCGACATATTCCGCCCCAAAATGCCGCCACTGGAACCCATACACAGGGCCCAGGTCGCCGACCTCGCGGTGCGACAGTCCCACACTGTCGAGGAACTCGCGGGACCCGTTGCCATCCCAGATCTTGACGCCCGCTTCGGAGAGGGGCAAGGAGGAGGTGCAGCCCTCGACGAACCAGAGGAGCTCGGCGACGACGGCTTTCAGGAAGACGCGCTTTGTCGTGAGGAGCGGGAGGATCGGGTTGTGTGCTGGGCTGCCGTCGTTGAGGGCGAATTTCATGGGGCGGGGAGCGAAGAGGGAGAATGTGCCCGTGCCTGTTCTGTGAAGTTGCACGAGTCTGGGGTTAGTGACTTTGCCGTCTGTGGACCTTGATCTCGCCCTTTGAGCTTGACTTGGGAGTAAATACCTGTCTGGCCGGTGCTCGCCATCGTCGAGAATCTCCTGGACAAGATCGAGATACTGGTACTCCTCGTGCCGCTTGCTTCTACCACTGCCCCGCGCCGAGCCATTTTTCTGGGCTGTCTCAGCGGGTTTGGAAGCACCGCCCAGCTCCGCTGTTGCAGTCATGTTTCCGTCTCGGACGTTGTTTGTGCTGAAGCGTAGCCTGCTGAAGAGTCGTAGTTCGTGCTTTCTTCTGTGGCTGCTCTCAAAGATGACGGAGCTTGGGAACGAAAAGTGCAGATGACCCAGAATGATCTGCTGGCGTCACGGAGGAAGACGCGTCGAATGGCCCAAAGCGACGCGTTCGAGTTTAATGGCGTGCATGAAGGAGGGGCATCTTTGTGGCACCCGAGGCGCTATCTTTTAGTGGGTGTCGGAAGCCAATGACAGCGAGCCACAATCCGGAATAGGCTGGTAGTCTGACGAAGCGCATCTTCAACAGACCTTGGAAGTGTTGTCCCGGACGGTCTGAGAGACCTCGAACGACAGCCTGGTGCTCTCCTCGAATGTTGAGTATGAATCAAGTGCCTCTATTCTTGAGTTTGAGATGCTCTTCTCATCGCATTGCCCGACATCACCCATCGTCTAGCAGCAATGAAACAATATGCAATTAGAGTTTTCCTTTGTGTCTACTTGTCAGCTCCTGCTTCACTCTTAACGATGTATTCGTTCAGCATGTACCGATAAAACAAGGTTATACAAAAAGCGTGAAGCATGCTCGCTGTGACGCCGACCCAATGTATCCAATATGTCTTGTGGCGGTCGATAAACTCATTAATCATTACAGCCCAGTCGGTGTGGCCACAACTAATCTCATTGCCGGATCTCAACGCTCTACATCCATATCATGTTCCGACTCTGATGTCGGTTCTGCTGCCACAAAGGACGGTGGCCGCCACGCGATGGTGTCAGAGGCTGATCCATGTCATCAGAGTCGGTCCCAGCAACTCCTCTGTCGCCTGGTGTCCCTTGTGGATTCGTTGCTGCGGCATTGGCGAGGGGGTAGCGCTCTAACTCCTCCTCGGATGACATTGCCCCTATCCCGGCATTCGAGTACGCCTGCGAGAAGTTATCTATCTCGCGGCCGTGTCCAGTCCTGTGGTCGGTGTCATGATCCTCGTGATGTTCTTCAGCGACAGGCGTCAGTCCCGTGCCAACCCCCATCATGGGCTGCTGGTGAAAGGCAGGATGTTGGTGCAGTGGTGGTGGGACCATGCGGATTTGGCTCTCGTTTGAGCGTCGCGGGTTATCTTGGCCGTACTGATACTGGTCCTCGTCACTCCAAGTCGGCAGAGGCGCAAAGGCGGCTCCGTGGTTACCCATGGGGCTGTTTCTGTGTTAGTCTCTCCGTGAGCGGTAAATCCTGATGGCCAGATCTGCTCATACCTTATGTACTGTGTACCAGGTCCTGCCGGCGTGCGGCCTGGACCCTGGCGATTGTTCCTTCGGCGTCTCCATATCAAGCAAGCAGCAATGCCGAGCAGAGCCACGCCAGCAACGCTTCCGACGGACGCACCGATTATGACGGCATTTCTATTGCCGTCATCTCCAGCAGCCGGCCCCCCCGGGCCATTGGTGGCTGGTTCTCCAGTGGTTGAGCTCGTGCTGGTTGAGCTTGTCTGGGACTTTGAGGATTGAGTCTTAGACGTAGAAGTCGACGTTGAACTATCCGTAGCCGAGAACTGGCTGTTGGTGATACTGTTACTGCTCGTGCTGGCCCCACTGGAGCTGGCACTGCTCGCATCTGAGGTCGAGGCGGCCGAGCCGATGGTTGTCGGTTCTGACAATGAGCTGACGTCCTGGGTCAGGGGCGCACTAACTTCTGGCAGGTCGAGGGCTGTCGTGATGCCCTGGATCGAGGTCTGCACAGTTGTGCCAAGGTTCGATGCCGTGCCGCAGCCGTACTGATTGTAGCCCCCTGCGAACTCGTTCTTGTAACAGACATCCGATCCCTGGCAGGTGTATATGTACGGATTGACGACAGTTTGTGGCGGACTATTGACGTCTACGCATCCGGTGTAGATACCCGCCGTACAGGGCCCGTTGTCCGGACAGCAGCCGATGAAGCCATGACCTTGGTCAAGGACGCAGTGCGAGCCGGCCGAGCACGTCGCTGGCAGCGCCGAGTTGCCTCCAATGTAGCCGCATATCGTGTTTGGGATCTGGCGACGCAGAAGGTCCAGTGGGAATAGCGGTGCTGGTGTGGGCTGCAACGGCCATGACACTAGGTCAAGGTCGCCATAGTCGACAGTCGAGGTCTGTCTGGGTAGCGCGCCTGCCTGGGATGTTGTGAAGAGTGCTGCGAGCACAATGGCGACGGTCTGGGTTGGCAGGTGAAGGAAGATATTGTGGAGGGCCAGCCGAGACATTGTTCGCTCGGCACGACTGGCCTTTGGGGTGCAAGCTATGCTCGAGTCGGCCCACCGGAATGCTGGCAAAGCGAAACTGGGACGGTTTGCCGGACTAGCCTCGGTGGTCGTTGTGATGCTGGTTCGTGGTGCCGGTCTGTACTGGTAGTGGTTGGCGCAGTTGTGTATGGAGTATGCAGTTTGGAGTCGAAAGAGCAAGGTGTGCAGTGCAGCTGGAAGTCTTTGAGGCAGAGTTGGCCACGAATACGGGAGGTCATTCAGCAGGATCCTGGCAAGCGGCAGGCACGACCAGGGGCCGTCGATTTATTGTGGGATTGGGGCGAAAGCGTGCATGTCGGCGTTGCTCGAAGGAGGCAAGGTGCAGGACTCCCAGGACTCGGCGAGACGGCTCAGCCCCAGCAGGTCACATCACCCGAAGCCTTGCTGGGCGAGTCTGCCTAGTCTCAGCGTCTGCCGACGAACTAAACAAGATTTTGATGCGCTCTTCGCCTCGGCATGGTCTTTGTCATCCCGTGACGTGCAGACTACTCACAACCGGCGCCTAGAGGGAACTGCGGGCAGGATCTGGGATGATGCAATCGTCTGTCCCTTGTGTTAGCAGGCTCCCCATACTCCGGACAGAGTAGCTCCCTCCCGATTCGCGGTTGTAGCGTAGCAGTGCTGCCACCCGTGCCTTGGCAGGTGGCTGGACACGACGTCAAGCATGGCGGCTGCAGATTGGCCGATGTTAGCTGGCGAGCTTTTTATAGCACTCCGAGATATAGGGTTCTCTATCGCCACAGGAGGCATCCCACGGTCATGTTCCTGGCCGACAGTTGGTCGAGTGCGTACTCTGTACTACGTACCGCTCTGGTTGAAATCAATTCGCGAGGGCCATGAAGATATTGCACTGCGAACTTGTGTTCTAGAAACGGTGCAGTCCTTCGCGGGTCGACCCCCGACCGACCTGCACCCTGTGGAGAAAAAGTCCACTGAAGGCCCTCTCCCATTCAATGCACGTCACCCTGCGTTGTGCAGTGGTACTGACTGATAGCTTCTGTTACCTCCAACAAGTAACGCCCCCATTATCATGCTTGCATGATCTTACCACAGTCCTTAGCTGTTGTGATCTCTCAACTGGGTCACACAGGCAGTCTCGGAAGACCTGCTGCATTCTCCTGTTCCGTCTTCAAAGCAGGGCGTATCGCGAGAGTTCAGAAGGTCGATGGAGAACGACTGGCAGCCTCGAAGAGGTTGGCTCCCCTTCGTGGAGTCGGCTGGCTGGGAGTCAAGAAAGTCGAAAAGTCAATGGCTGGTCAACAGGTGTCCACGGGCAACCCATGCGTCGGCATTGAGGGCGGGGGCAGAATGTTGGAGTACGGTGCCAGTGGGGGAAAAACGCAACTCACCGATCAAGGGGACAATAGACAAGATGTCGCATCTCGAACGGGTCAATGTCACCATGCACCATTGATGGCTTGGGTTGAAGGCAGAAGCCCATGTATTCCCGTGCTGCCTGGCCTGCGAGTACTGCCACTATAGTAGCCGTCTGGGAAGCCGTAAACAATGTGTCCAAGGGTTCATTGGTACTCGGCCCTCTGGACCATCACGGCGGTTTGTCGTTCAACAGAGCTAGGCTAGTGCAACCGCCATCGTGCTGCACGGGCCCGGCCACTGCCCGCTTTTTGAGCTTGATTCCCAGACGGCCTCCACTGTTGCGAAGGGACGAGACCTCAAGGACCCATGCCGCCCGGCCACGGCCTGCCTCGTGACAAACTCCAGCCCCTCGACCAAGGCAGGCTCGGTTTCACGCCGCACTCGAGGACATAGATTACGACCTCTTCTCGACACCAGCAGCAAACGCGTATCTTGGCCAAGTGAGCTTTGCATCCGGCGAGCACCAGCAAGATGCCTATCCGCGTCAAGTCCAAGCCTGCACCCGTGGCCGAGCCCCTCTCGCCTCAGTCAGGCTCCTTCTACCATACCGAGCTGCCCGACATCCTCCACGGAGACGACTTCCGGACTGTTGTCAAGAAGCTCTCGCTGTGAGTCGCCCGAGCTGCGTCTGTGGCAAGCGCAACCAGCCCCATCGAGGCTGCGGTATCATGCTGCTTACGCTTACTGACACCCTCTCGGACATGCAGGTACATTGCCGATGTCGTGTACACGCCAAGTACATTCGAGCAGCTCCGCACCACCGCGGCGGGTGATCCGTTGCGCACACTGACGGATCACCTCAGTCGCAACGTCACCAACCCGGCCATCGTCAACGCCCTCCTGTGAGTACCCACTAGTCCATGGTCAGATCGTGTGTGGCTCATCCGTCCTAATCACTGCCAACAGTGCTCTAAGGTGGCATTACGGCACGGGCAACGACGAGAGCCACGTCTCCGAGGCCCGCGCCAGCGCGTGCGAGATTGTCGCGTGGCGCTTCCTGACCCGCCTCTCCGAGCGCGAGGCGGTCGAGTTCTGTCTGTACGAGATCCCTGGGGACTGCCCCAGCGGATCCTCTTCGCCGCACGTGTCCCAGAATGCCAATCCAGAGGATGGCACCCCGAGTAACGAGCGGACTGCCCTCCTCGGCAGCCGCCACAACAATGGCAACTCTCACCTGGATGAACGCCCTGGCCACGCGGTGGCTGGCTCCATGAGGAGAAGCGCGCTCCTGCAATCGGTCTCCAAGCTCACGATGAGTATGCATGGTGATGACGACGAAGAGGACTCGGACGAAGAGGATGATCCCACCGCGCCCTTCATTCATCTCAATGCCCTTGAGATTGCTGCCATCGCGGACGCCAAGAGGTTTCTCAGCCAGCATATCGTGCAGAAGATCATCACAGGTATCTGGAACGGCGACATCATCTTCTGGGACAATCTCTCCGTCCACACGGTCAAGAAGCCGAGGTTCTACAACCCGCGCACCGCTGACCCCTTCTCCCGCCTCCGTGTGCCCAAGTATCTCAAGGCGTATGAGGTCCTGTTCTTCATCAGCTTCCTCGGCCTGTACTATGGCGTGCTCATCGAGCACAACAACCTCGAGCATGATGTCCACGAGCATAAGGAGGTGCTGGGGAAGCTTTTCCAGGTCACTGTGACCGAGACACTTTGGTACATCTGGTTCGCCGCCTTCTGCTACGATGAGATCAGCGAGTATCTCGATGCTGGCTCCATATTCTACGCGGCAGACGTCTGGAACATGTTCGACATGATTATGATTGCCATTGGCCTGGTCTTTGTGGTGATGCGTAAGTCTTCATTCCCAGGTGCCTCGGCACTGGTTTCCTGCCGGCGCTTTTTGCTTACGCATCTACAGGTGGTGTCGGCATTCACTATGGAAGCGAATCTCTCATTAGTACAGCTTTCGATGTCCTGTCGTTGGAGGCGCTGTTCATGGTGCCACGTATATTCTCCATCCTGAGCCTGTCTCCGTACTGGGGAACCTTGATTCCTTGCCTCAAAGCCATGGGTAAAGACTTCCTCAAGTTCATGGTCTTGGTTGTCATCATCTACCTTGGATTCCTGACAACCTTTACCCTTATCGGCCGTGAGCATTTCGGCTTCCAGAAAATGGCCGGGACCGCCACAAAGATCTTTTTCGGGTCGAGCTACCTTGGTTTTGACATTATGGATCAAATCGATCCCATTTTCGGTATGAACTTGTCTTCGAAATGCAACTTGATTGATCATAAGAAAGCTAACTCTACTCCTGCAGGGCCTCCTCTGATGCTCATCTTCATCACATTGAGCTCCATCCTGCTTATGGGAAGTTTGACCGGTATGCTGAGCAACAGCTTCTCCCGGGTCATCCAACATGCACGAGAAGAATATCTGTTTGTGTACAGCATCTATGTGCTGGAGGCGTCGACCTCTAACAGACTGACTCACTTCTACCGTAAGCCCTGAACCCCCCTAGGGATGCCACACAGACCACGTTATTAACACCAGAATACAGCACCTTTCAATCTCGTCGCACTCGTCATTTTCCGCCCTCTGCGCCTCCTCATGCGAAGCGATGACATCCGCCAGGCTCGCATTGTGCTTCTCAAAGTGACACACGCTCCCATCGTTGGCGCGATCCACCTGTACGAGTACATCACTGTGAAGCTCGGCAACGGCGAGGGCTTCGAGAACTTCCGCGGGCCCCGCGCCAAGACCCTCCGCGGTAAGGCATTCCGCCAACCCGACAGCAGACCTCAGTCTGGCCACCGGCCGCAGCTACCTTCGGCGAGACCGACCACGAGCGGTGCGCCCATCAACACCCCTGCGCCGCAGAGGCACGAGGATGACGAGGACGCCGGGGACGCGCCGACGGACGTCGAGGTGCGCATCTCTGAGCTCACGGCCAAGATTGACCGTCTCACAAGCCTCGTGCTGAGTCTGCAGACCGGTGCTGGTCTGGACACCGTGCGGACTTGATGTGGCTCATTCGGTGGCTGGGAGTCCGAGACCATGACAACCACTTGCTCGATGGGACGTGTCACTCTCTCGACAAATACTGTCAATGTCTTTGGTACCAGGTTCAAATCAGGCGTGCCGTACCTGGCCGCTGCAGGCGTGTCACTGGACGTATACGTGCTGCCTAAGTGCAAGGAAAGGGGAGCGTATTGTTCGAAGTAGAGCTCTGAGCTGCGATCAGAATGACAAGAGCAACCTACTACTACCACTGGTCGTGGAGAGGAACGGAAGCCATCAGACAACGTTCCCTTTAGCGTTCTAGAGTTGCTTTAATTTAGGCAATATTTTGAGCGCATCTGCCTGAGTCTCAAAAATGATGCCTATGGAAGCCTAGATGCCGAGTGTTGGTAAAGGAGATGGTCAAGGATGTAAATCTAGTGGACGAGGTCGTCATCCAACTCCTTCGAGGTTGACTCGTCGTCGTTTGGTGGAGACGGGACCCCTGCTGCTGCCTAGACTAAGGCACCCAAGGGTGGTAGAGATTGAGGTCCCCGCAAAGCTACCCATAAGGCTGAGTGCCAAAGACCCTTACGATAGAGGTAGGTGGGGTCTGGTGTGGTGTGAGTACAATAAGGTACATACAAATAGGGTACATTGGCATCCAATCCACACACCCTCTCTGCATTGTGTGTTGTTGGTCACACGGGAGCTTGGCTCAGCCACTCGTCGTGTTGCTGCCCTTGCCCTGCATGTCATCTTGCCATTTCCATTCTTCCTGCTCTTCTACAACGACGTCCCAGGAAGCCTGCATTCACATCCGCTGCCCTGCCCATCTGCATCCTCCATTGACAACGACGGGAGCAACAATACCACGAGGCTGACCAAGGCACCTCCGCTGATACATCGGCCGCTTGTCGCCACCGAAACGTCTCTGTCTGACTGCCGCCTGTCTCAGCTCTGAAAGCAACGCCTTTCATTGTCGTGGGCTCTCATGTCACCAGGAGTCAGCTCGGTCTGCGACAACATCATATAAACGCCTGGCGAGAACTGTTCCACATCTCGCACCTGCAGCCGGATTGTGTTCGTGGCAAGATACGCTCCCAGCACGCAGCGCAGCCGGCTTGCAGTGATACAGATCAGACTGTTTCCCACCAATTCACAGCCTCGTACTATGGCATTCGCTGAGGGCAGCCGCACGGCTGAAGCCCGAGATGCAACACATATGGACTGGGATCCTTCTGAACGAGGCTCGGGATCTGACAGCGAGGACTCAGGCGCAGCAACACCGACAGGCCCAGCCGCAGCCGACGCCGATGGTCAGCACCCTGGAGAGTGTTCTGCGTCACCTCTGCAGTCTCCTGGAGAAGCATTCCTCGACGCTGCCGTCTCCCGCCTCCTGTCGAACCAGCCTGCCCACGATCCCAAAGCCGCGGGAAGCGAGAGTCGCGAGGCCGCAGACTCCTATGCCCTGGACAACCTTGAGACCTTACACAGTACTGGCGACACGCTCGTCATAATCGACTTCCCCGCTTCACGGCCGCCAGATGTCAGCTGTGCTGGCACACACTGGCGAGCCAAGACCTTCCGCGTCCCCTCGGCAGCCCTCCTCGCCACGGGCTCGTCGTATTTTGCCAAGCTCTACTCGCCCCGAGCACAGGCCCGCGCACGAAAGCGTGTCGACCTGAGCAGATATGGCTCTGACATCGAGTACGTGCTCGACCTCACCCCATCGAGTGAAGGAGACGAGCTGGCTGCGCAGCTTGCAGAGCTCTCTATCCCCGAGGGTGTACGCGACTGGTGGATGAGTCTGGAGCGGCTCGGCGTGTCGCGATTCCTCGTGTCCGGCCACGACGACAACTGTCCACGGCATATCGACGTGCCGATCGAGTACGCAATGAAGTCCGGGTCCGTGGGTAAGGCCAAGTACACGGTTGGCGATGGCCCGCTGCCGCGGGACAACCTCGAGGACATAGATGTGTCCCAGCTGCGCATGATCCCGGACTACTGTCCCGTGAGGCACAGGGCGAACATTATCCGGCTGATTCGGGCGATACTGGGTGAGGACCTGGTGCTCAACTCGGCGGTGAGGGTGTACACGATCAGTGGGATTGCAAAACAGTTTGATTGTGCTGGTGTCATTGTAAGTAGAATACTTACACCTCCTGAGATCTCTGATAGATGGAGGAGAACTTACTTAGTCGTATTATAGCGTGATTCGGTCTTCACATGGCTCATGGCCCAGCCGAACTCGGACTTCATTGATATCGAGCCGGAAACAGCTTTGCGACTGGGCTGGAACCTCGGCCTCCGGGACGTCACCCGCGCCGCCATGCGCATACTCGTAGCCGAAAATACGATGGACGCCTTAAGCCCGACGCCACGTGCAAGTCGTCGCTACACATTACTCGGACGTACCCGTACAGAACTACCCGACGAACTCGAGAACGTTATCCAGCACGCCACAGCAAAGTTCGCAGAAAGACTGACACAGCTACGCGCGGACTTTGCCAGTCCCCGTGTATACTCACTGCTAGACATCGGCGAGTGGAGTAAGCTCATGGACCTTGGCGAGATCATCGGCACAGTGTTCCCGGGCGAAGATGCACCGATAATCGACCCTAGCACCATTCCCAGATCCTCCAACCCCTGGATATCCTCCGCTCATATTGAAGATATCCGCACGCTCTTCAACCTTGTCTGCAAGGAGCTCTTGACGTATGTGCGCTCCATGGTCGACGACGTCGATGGCACGAGCTTCCGTAGCGACACCGAATCAACTACCGAGAACTCACGCCTGTGCTACCTGCCGCGATCCCGGTTCACGTCGTACTTCACCGTGTGGCACTCTCTGACTACGCCGCAGCGCGGCATGCTTACCGACTATTGGAAGCGCTTCATCGATACGGTATGGGAGTGGGCGCCTACGGGGAATAGTACGAAGCTGTCGTGCGCGAAGAGGCTCAATGCCGTAGTGTACATGCTTAACTCGAGCCTCACGCTCGCTTCGAAAACCGATGCCTTTCCCCCACTGACGGACAACACGTGGCGGCTGAACCTGCCGCTCCTGCGAACACAGCTCGCCCAGAAGCTAGATCGTCTCTCCAAGACCTGGTCAAACCCAACCGCATGGAACGCTGGGGATCTCGAGGTTCCGCTGTCGAGGTCTCGGCACCTCGTTCTGAGCCTGACAGAGGAGGAGTTCAAGTACCTCCCGCTCTGGGCGGGCGGGCTCGACGATGGCACGGGAGGTGTGTTCCAGGACGAGCCACTGCCCGACGCGGACATGGGCCCGATTGGACCTGGACCGGCGTATCACACGGGGTACTCGGTCATGTCGGGTGCTTATACCGATATGGGCTCATCCAGCATTGCCCCTTCGGATGCGCCGACCGCGAGCATCATCGGCACGGAAGATGGGGATGACATTGGTTTCAATGGCGGCGGTGTTGGGCGGTACACAATGGACTTTGATACGGAGACGCTCACTTCCGGCCGCTCCAAGGTTGCCGTCCCCACGGGCAGCACGGTGACGGGCACCAGGGAAGCGTCGTCGTATGCGCCCAGCTCGGTCATGACGCCTAGCGAGGGCGGCAGCAGCAGCATGTTCAGTGCTATGGCACGGGATGTCCGGACCATGAGGCTGGCGACGACGTCTGTCGATGGCCAGGACAACACTGGCATCAGCTACGTCTCGGGCGTTGCCAACAACATCAGTACTGCTCTTAGTCGTGGGGATGGAGACGTTGACATGGCCGGTATCAACCCCCAGAACAACACGAACAACGCGGACACCGCGAAGGATGGCAACCGCAGCGAGAACAAAACAGCAGCGAACAGCACGAATAAGTCCAATGCTACGAAGAACGAAGACGGAGACGATGACGACGGCTGGTCTGCACCTTCTGATGACGATGACGATCTTGAGAACTTCATGTAGATATGATACATGTAGATGTGACACATGCAGATCTTTCTTGGCAAGATAGGATAATGAATGAGGTCATCCCTGGCAATCGCCATTAACCCTCCGTAGATACTGACATTGTTAGTGCCAGTTTGCCCATATGCTCTAGATAATATGGCAGACTTGCAATCCGGGTTGTTCAATTATGTATCCCAAGGACAACTACACCTATCTGCCCTCGGAGCTGGACATGACAAAAACGATGTATCTCATCCTTGCGCCTATTCCCAGAACCATATGATATCACGACAAGAACGGGACTTGAAAACAATGCTCTTCGGTTATGGCAGCTTGCAACCCTTCAAACAAGGAAGTGAAAAGAAGTGAGAAATCAGAGGAGCTCCCGCAAGACAGTTACCCGCGTCCGCGCGACCTCGGACCCTTGCTCCCCGGCGCCCATGAGCTCCATGATCTCCATCATCCGCGCTGTCGGGAGTACGTCAGCAGACTTGATCCAAGGGAAAGTAGAAGGAGGAAAAGGAAGAGAAAGAAAAAAGAAACCCGCGGCTATGAACGAGAGAAAAGCAGTCGCGGTCGCTGGAGAGTGGCATCTCCTCCTGAAACCGAGCAGGGCCAAGAGGAATTGAATGAGAGAGAGGAGGACAAAGGAAAGAGGAACGAGCTGGAACTCACTGATGTCGGCCCGGGCCCTGGTATACAGCGGCTCGCGGTTGAGCAGCTGCTCAACCCCTATACCGCCGCCCGCAGCACCGCCGGGAACGTCGCTATCCTTCCTCATGTGCCCGACACCACCACCACCACCACCATTGACCACAGCCGCAGCTACACTGCCATCCCTCCTCCCTTCTTCACCACCACCACCACCACTTCCAATCCTCCCTCGCCTCCCTTCGTCATCTTCCTCCCCGTCGACGCCTCCCGCTGCCGCCGCCGCCGACATCCCACCCATTCCGCCCGCCCTCCTCACCTCTTTCAGTATCCCGCCGATGCACAGCGCCTCCAGGAACGCGCGGTGGTTGAGCACCCACCAGACGCGGGACTCCTCGGGCAGCAGCGCCCAGAAGGTGAAGAAGGCCGTGATGGCCTCGTGCGCGGCCTCGAGCGTGGCTTTCGCGTTGACGGGCACCTCGGGCAGCGACTCGGAGGCGTGCACGAGCATCAGGTTGTGGTAGTAGTTGCTCGTCAGGAAGAGCGTCTGGCGCACGACGCGCTTGTTGGAGATGGCGAGGGATGCTATCGATTCTTGGTTCCTGTTTTTTTCATTTTTCAGATCTCGTTTCTTCAACGTAGACGTTGAAACACACCAGGCTTCTAAGAATGTGGTGGGGGACAGGGAGCAGTGACAAGAGAGGAAGAGAGAGAGAGAGAGAGAGAGAGAGAGAGAGAAAGAGAGCACAAACTAACCATGACCGAAAGACATCCGGGAAGCTCCGATACACCCCTCTGAACTCGCCAACGAGCTTCGACTTCTGGCGCTGCGTCGCGCAGATGGGCAGGTCGAGGCATCGCGGGCTGCAGATGGTCTCCTGGACGAGGTTGGCGAGCGTCCACGAGCCGCGGATGTACGCCGTGTCCGTCGGGTCCGAGTTTGCGATGCTCGACTCGTCGTCGTCAAAGTCGTCGACGTGCACGTCCGTGTGCGTCGCGTTGGGCGGGAGGCTCAGCAGCACCACGAAGAAGGTGTCCTGCAGGAGCACGGCCTGCCAGAGCTTGCGGCGCTGCTGCTTCTCGAACGCGCCCGCGTTGGGGGTCACAATGTTTGGGTCGCGGTGCAGGCCCATCGCGTAGGCCTGGCGCATGAGCAGGCCCGCAAAGGCCCAGCCGTCCGAGGCGTGGTTGTCGTTGATGAGGAAGTAGCACAGCAGCACCATGGCCTGGATCGAGGGGATCGAGGCCGTGCTCATGTACGAGAACATGCGCAGCGCCTGGTTGCCCGCCGAGGCGTAGAATTCGGCCATCTGCCGCCGGTCGTCCGGGTTGCTCTTGGTCGCGCTGCTGCCGACGAACTGCGTGCCGAGCGCGAGCATGACGAAGAGCAGCGCGACGAACGAGGCGTCGGCCTGGTCCTGCTCCGCGCGCGGGAGCGACCAGAAGTGCTCGTACTTGGCGTAAAAGGTCTGCCGGTGGACGCACGGGTACACGGGGTCCACGCACTCAAAGTACTGCGCGACCAGCATGTCGGACTGGACCTTCTCCGGGAGCACGCTGATGACCTCGGGCAGGCCGCCCGCGCAGGTCCAGTAGTTGGCAAACGGGTAGCCGGAGCCGACGCCGAAGACCTTGGAGGCCGAGGGCAACGAGAAGGGCACGTTCGAGAGCAGGCCCGTGGATAGCGCGACGGAGCCGGACGAAACGATCGTGCCGGACAGGACGCCCCTGTCGGCGATGTTGGGCAGGACCACGCGCCCCGTGGCGGTGAGGCTACCGCTGCTGCTTTGCGATATTGATGCCCGCTTCTTCGGCGGCTTGGTCATCCTGCGGCCGTTCCCGGCGGGCCGTGTTGTGCTCCTGGGTGAATTGTCAGATCTAGTGCTTCTGTCAGGGACGTCACAGGGTAGCTCGTGTTCCTGCGTGATAGAGGCTGGGATCCTGACCACGTACTCGATGATGTTTGCGACGTGAGCATAGCGGCAGTCTGTCTGCCGTTTGATACCTGTGACACGTGCGTGCACGTCAGACCTGCCAATTCGAAGCTCATCCGGCTTGCTCCTTGCAAGAAACAGCGGGAAATGTCAGACTGGTAAGCACTTACACGCCAAGCAATGTGGCCGGCCTCTATCGCACTGTCAACACATGGTTGGACACATGTCAGCAAGATGACGTTTTCCGGCCAGACTTTACGGACAGAAACTCAACCCAAAGAAATCCGTCCCCGTCGCCAGCCATGGACCGACCTTGGTTTTCCGCTCGACACACTCAAGACAGGACAGCGTCGGCTTGTTCCGCTTCTGCTTCTTCCTGTCCGGCTCGCCCGTCTCCCCATGCCCCGTGGTAGTAGTAGTAGTAGTAGTAGTGAACGACCCAGCATGGCTCCTCGGGCTCGGCCCCACGTCTCGGTCGTGGGCACCGTTGTCCCCCTCGTTGCCGTCACCGTCGTTGTTGTTACTGTCATAGTCTTCGTCGCCAGGCTCGCGCTTCGTTACGATGAGCGGGTAGACCGAGCGGGCGGAGTCCGGCGTGGCGGCGCAGACAGCGGCACCGCTGTCCGCTGGCGACAGGCCAGTGTACGACGGGGCCCGCGCATGGCCAGGCCCGAGAGCAGCGGCAGCGGAGGCAGGTGCGGCGGCGGTTGTGGCAGGACGGTATGAGAACGGAGGCCCGGCTCCCGCCGACATATATGCGGACTCTGTTGGTCTCGGGGGGCACACCAGGAGGAGGACCGGTGTAGCCCCGGGGATCTCTGGCACGGCCCGACAACCTTAAAGAGATGACAATCTGGGGTTTAAAACGGGTGCACTGCCTGGGCCTTGCAGGAGCCCGTCGGTTCGTGCTGCGTGGGAATCCGGGGCCGGTGCGAGTGTGCGTGGGGAAATGCCTAGATTAATGGGAAGGAGACGGCCGGGAATAGCAAGGAGCTGACTGCCCAGGGCGGGCCGAGACACGGTTCCCTGGAGGTTTGGGGAGAACGTGAGGAGGCTTGGGGTGGTGACTGGTCCCAGCACAGAGCAAGCGACATCATCGGCCAGGGCCCCGCTTCCGGAGTGGGGGCCGCTACCTCGACCGGCCCGCGCGCCGGAAGCTTGTCGTAGCCAGCACCTTGCAGGTCGCCATCAGCCTCATTTCACGTCATTCGTCTTTGGCAATGCGAGGCGGTACTGGTCTCAGCGGTTGGTAGGTCATACAGATAGTTGCTGAGACGGTAGACGGAGGAGGCTGCACAGATCCCGTAGGCTGGCGCAGGTTTGCGATCTCGGGTCGGCCAGATTGTTTGTCACTTCTTATTATGTGGAGCCCCCGCAATCGGCCGTGTAATGCGGCGGGTCTGGCCTGGGGCCATACCTACTATGCTAGATGTACTAATCGACAAGTCGATAGAGATGACCTTCGTCCTCACCAATCTGGTCCACTCGGCCCCAGAGTGCGGAGCTGTGGCGGCGTGGCAGTTCTCAGACCACGAACGCGACCTTGGCGCCCAGGAGGCAGAATGCTGATCGCAGATCATGACACGAACAGTTGTACGCAACTGCCTGCTTATGTAGACAGTCTCTGCCAAAGACGCGGCGCTTCGAGCCGGGCCCGCGAGTTTGGCAATTGCAGCGCTCGGCCTCACGGGCATGAGATCGAACCCATGGCCACCCTCAACTTGAGCTTCGTGGCTGCTGCTGTCTATCGCTTCAAGACTCTGTCCCGTCATATTGCGCAGGTCAGCCGCCAGATGGCGATCGACTCGGCTCAACATGTGTTGCTTGCACAAAGCCATGAGAGCACTGTCATGCGCCCAGCCTCGATCCACGCAGTAGAGCGATTTGATTCTACCGTGCCGCATCAAGGCCCAGTCGGCTCGTCGTGACCACTATCATGGCCGCTGTCGTGACCGCTGTCATGTTGCGACTTCCCCTTTTCAGGCTTCTTGGAATCTGCGACCGAGTTGTCAGCTGTATGGTCAACAGAAACCGACGGATTGGCAACAATTGCTGTATGGGGGGGCTGGTGGTACGCACCGTGATCGTGTCGCACAACCATCGGACGATAGACTCTAGGCCTCACTTCTGGAGCAGGCTCCTCGGCACTGGTATCGCCTTCCTTCTGCCTCCGCTCGATCTCCTTCGTGGCGCATTCCGCCGTCGAGGCCAAACGAGTCTTGATTTTGCCCACTTGCTCCGTACAGTCGCCTTCGCGAAGAAATTGGTGAGCTGCTTGCTCGCAGGCACTTTGCACGACCTCCAAGCCCTTGTCCAGTTGATCGTAGATGTCGCCTGGTGGTTGTGCTGATGCCCCTGCACCGCCCATACCTCTGCCTGGACCCATGGCTGCTCGAGGCATTCCCCTAGCGCCACCTCGAGACACTCCGAATCGGCCAGCAGGACCCATATTGCGCGCCCTGAGGAACCGTTGCTTGATTGCGTCGGGGCTGTCGTCGTCGTCGTCATCCTCGGCGTCTATGCTTGCAGTCAGCTTCGTGCTCGCTGGGATGATGGCATCTCCGGTAACGAGACCTTTGCCGCTGTCGTCATTATCCTCATCGTCGTCGCTGTCGGGGAACTCGAGCTCTGCCATGCGCTTGATCTCTGCCACCTTGGCTGCCATCTTGGCCTTGCGCATGACATTGCGGGATGCCGAGACGAACTTGACGAGCTCTTCGAAGAAAGATTGGACCCAGCTGTCGTAGTACACTATGATCATGGTCTTGGAGTGGTACCTCCGCGCCACATCCCCTGCACTGAGCATCGACTCCGTCTTCTCTTTCCTGTGCACCACCGCCCGTGCGCGCCTTTGCGCTGTGGCTACAACCTCCCTTGTTTCTCTCTGCGTGACTGACGGCGACTTCAAAGTTCGCACGGGCTCGCAGGCAGGACTGTTTGGGCCATGGCTGTCGGCGGCAGAGTCGGCAGGTACAGGCTTGGCATCGTCGTCTCTCGGCCGCAGAGATTCAGTAGAGCCTGTGTTCTTGAGGGAGCGGGTGGACGTCGGACTGCGCGTGCCAGCGAGTTTCGCGAGGTCTGTCTGCCTCTGGTCAATCTGGTCGTCGAGTTCCTCGAGCCGCTTGAGCCAGTTGGGGATGTTGTCGACCAGGCTGCTCAAGGCATCCGTCGACATAGTGCTGCGTGCCTAATTGGATGAAAAGGTTGTGGTGCACTGGCTGGCCGTATGTCGTCGGACTGATTGGTCTCTGAAGCAGAACGTCCGAGCGTGGTCGTGAGTTTGACTGGCGTCAGAGGCGGGCGACCTCGGCGGAAGTTCCAGGCACAGGAGTGAAGTTCCACGACAGTAGAAGAGGAAGGATCTCGGATATGCCACGGTGCATGCGATGTCTGCAGCTTGTGGGCATGAGCGGGTTACTGCGAGAGGGCTGTCTGCCGAGTGAAGCTCGAGAGTTTAAGAAAACGATGTCATGAACGACGAGGGCGCTGGGTGGTGGAGCGGAGGGACCTCCTGGCCTAATTATGGCACGGAGTCTAGAGTCAATTTAGTTTAAGCCGGCCAGGCCGGGTGGAGCTTGGAGGTCGGTGGAAAATCGAGAGAAGCATCCACGGCATGGATGCAGGCTGGGACCGGGACCAGGGCAGGGATCAAAGTCCCCGCCCGTCTGGCCGCCGAGGAGAGAGACCCCAGCATGGCATTTGACTCGCTCGGCGGTCAGCGGTGCTGGCTCCGGGAGAGCGCGGGCGGAAAGACAGAGTGCTGCGACGAGGTTGGATGACGGCGGCGTCAGGATGCCACGTCGCCGCTGCTGGGTGGTGGAGAATTGCAGAAGGCGCGCGAGGATCCTATCTGACAGGTATCCTTCATGCCTTGGAGAGCACCGTACGACGAGTCGCTGTTGGTTGCGTTGCAGTCGCGAAGCGGTGCTTGGACGTCGATCGCTGCAATGCCCATTGGCCACGACCTCCGGCCGCTCGTCCGTTTCGTGCTCGGTTCGGGCAGGCTCTCCCGATGCACGTGCCTGTGGTTCTTGCTGCCAACTGTTGGTTCTGGGGCCATGGCAAACCTTGGAGAGTGCCCCTTGGCCAGACTTGTCGTCGTCGAAGCTCCTCGAGCGAGAACCTAAGTACTTGAGATATTTCAAGGTGCTTGGAGAAAGGGGCACACGGACCCTGGATGACTAGCTTTTGTGACGGAGGAATGACTACGCTCCTTGAGGCACTGCCTGGCAACCCTTCCAAGGTCAACAGCGCACAGTAGCGTCGGGAGGGAGCGGACCACTGCCGGCCGGGGCCTACGGGGCTCCACCCCGCTGCTGCACGCCCGCAACGCTGCTGCAGTGCTGTTGCAGCGCGGCTGCGCGTGCCATGCAGCGATGCAGCGATGCCTGCTGCGCGTGCAGGCGACTCCGCACCCTCCTCACCGCACAGCGCACAGCGCACAGCGCACAGCACACAGGCGACACGAGTACCGCCGCTCTCGGTCTCGGGCCCAGGCTCTCAACTGAGCAGCCTCCCCCGAGACTCGGCACAAACCAACAGCCAACATTGACAACAACCCTGTTGCCCCCGGCCGCACAGGTCACGCCATTCTCCAGACCTCCAACTCAGAGGAGCCGCATCTCGCTCCATGACGACTATCGTTCTCCCAACAAGGACAATGCTGCACGCACATGCCTGCCCCCACGAGATCTGGCAGGTGCTTGCTGCACCACACACACACCCGCTGCCGGCACTACGCAAGCGTCAGTACGCAGTACGATAGCGTAAATTACTTTAGACAAGCCGCGCAACGGTGACCCACATGCCTCTTTCGCGAACCCTCCGAGTTAATTAAGGTATGGACCACGTTGGCCTCGCTCGACAAGGCCCGGAGCTGCCAAAACTCTATGCGTCTCACTACAGTTCGCAGGGGCACGCAACAGCACCCACCAGCAGAGGTGACCATGCCCGCTCGGCCGGCTGGCTGCAGTAGCCTGCATCGTCACACGCACGCGCATGGTCAACATGACAACATCGTAAGGCAGGATACCTCTCCCGTGTCGTGCATCGCTTCGGCAACTAGAGAGTATGCTCCTGCCAGGTCTCCTGCCAGGGTTCCTGCCCTCTTGGCCTGAGCAGGGTGAGATCATATCACGACGGGATTCAAGGCTCGTCCCAGATCGCATAGCAACGAAGACGATAATGGTTTCCTCGTTTCCTCGTCCGTCGATTACGTGCGTGGCTGGCTATCAAGCCGCTGCGGTTGTCAACCGTCAGGCAGCCCTGTCTCAGGGGACGTTTCCCCAATCAGCTGCGCCTCGCAAGACCGTCTCTCAGTAGCGCAACGCCACGCCAGCACCAACTGAGGCTCTGGGTGGCTCACAAGCTTCCAAAGTCTGAGAAAAGATAACTCGACGCGCCCTCGAAAGAGCGTAGGAACTGCTGCGATGTCCGGGCTGGATGAACATTTGTGAAAGTATCGTATGTAGCAGAGTCATGTTGCGCGATCACCTCTTTAGGCACCGAGCCTGCACGAGGAGGTTTCTGCCAAAGGCGAAGGCAAGTTCCTGACTTGAACTCGTAAGACAGTGAAAACAGCTCTCGGACGCCATTGCGTTATGGTCAGTCTCGGTATAGTACCTTGAGCTAGATAAACGACCAGACTGCTGAATCGCGGAGCCGAGAGAAACTTGATCGGTGAATAATCTACGTTAGACCGTACTACAGGCCGAGTATCATGGCCACACCTCGACCTTCTCCCACTCCCCTTCAACCTGCCCGCCTGGTGTCTTTGCCTGGGCTTGGCCACCGAGGAAGGTATAGAACCACCGCCTGCCTCTGGCCGGGTCGCTGAGGTCACACCGGTCCACAAAGTCGGGCACGATCACGACGACGCGGAAGTTCTGCCTCGCCAGGTCGTCCGCCACCAGAGATCCCGTCTTCTGCCCGAGCTTCAGCCTGGGATCCTCCACGGGCAGCTCGATGGGCCGCCCGCTCGGGGGGTTCCTCCAGGTCCCGCGCATCCCGGGGCTCAGGTTCTCAAACTGCGCGGCGATCTCGCGGCGGAAGCTCCACGATTTCCCCTTGTCGTTGTCGTCGTCGTCGTCGTCGCCGGGACCCGGCTTGCGCATCCGCTGCATGATAGTCCTGACCGTCTTGTCCCCGGCTTCAGAGCCACCATCGTCCACGTCGTCAGGTGCAAGGACATACGCCCTGCCCCGGATCCGCCACTGCACCATGCTCTCCTTGACCCAGAACATGGCCTCGACGGCCGCTCCGCCGCCGCTGCCCCGCACCCGCTCGTCATCCGTCTTCTCACCTGAAGAAGCAGCAGCAGCGGCATCGGCGTCGGCCTCGACGTCAAAGAGCTCCGCCATCTTGTCCATCCGCGCATCGGTCGTGAAGACGGGCAGGTCGCTCGTCCACACGCCCGGCGGGTTCAGCTCGGCCTCGTTCTTCGAGTTGACGGGCAGGTCGGCCCATAGGCCGCGGAAGATGCACGTCCGCACGCGCGGCTCCAGGGTCACGCCGCCGCCGCCGCTGCTGCCGCGCCGGACCCGGCGGATCGTGGACAACGAGAACTCGGGCGACGGCATGGCGTTGACGTGCTCGAGGAACAGGTCCCGCCAGGGTGCCGGCTGTTTCGTGGCGGCGGCGGGGGCGGTGGTGGTGGAAGACATGTTTGCGACGGTGCTGTCCCCGTGGTAGGAGTGCTTGATGCTTGGTGGTTGCAGTGACGGGGATGATGGTGATGTTGATGTCAACGAGGACTGCCGATGATGCTGATGATGATGATGCTGGCGCGGTGCGAAGGAGCCTGGGTTGCTGGGGTGCTGCTGCAGTTGGCCCGCGAGCTGGCTTATCCGCGCGACCGTATTGTTTCTGGGCGCCGCGAGACCTGCGGTGGGCTTCGCCCCCAGTAGTGATGAGGCTGTTGATGTAGACGGCGATGCTGAAGTGCTTGCTGGTCGACTCCGTATCAGACGAGACATGGAAAGGCTCTACCTAGTCCAAACTTGCCCCAAGTCCTTGTGGATTTGGATGCCTGAGTGTGTCTGTATCTGGGAGGACCAGGCTCTTATAGATGTTCAAGGGTTGCCTTGTTGCACACGAGTACCGTGCTATGGTGGTGACGTGCCGATGGAGTTCAGGATGTACTGCATGGAGGTGCGCTAACTGTAATGCGCCGTGAGAGTGGCCCAGTCATGAATCATTCCCGCCTGTTGTTGATTAATGTGGGCGGGCGGACGTGGGGGGAGAAGTGGTTGTGCAATTGACCAATTACCAGGGCTGACTGGCTTGCGCATTTCTGGTCCCTGGGCCAGATCTGGCCAGGAAATGTCCTGGGGCATGAATATACACCTAAAGTATGTACCAGATAGATCTCAGTGCCACAGCGGGCCCTGATCCGAGCATCTACGGCTGGGAAATTTGGGCATGGGAATCAAAAGGGTTCTGGAGACTACAGTGAGAGAAGCAGTAGCCGAAGGGGTCCCATGGGCTCGATCCTACCCCTGCATTTGCTTTGGGTCTGGAGTTTTGCACAGAGAGGTTCACGGTTTCATGTGTTCACAGGGAGAGGTCCAGAGACCCAGATGTCCACAGGTCGCTCCCGGTGCACACACATCCAGAAGTAGTCCGAACCGCAACGCATCGTGCAATCGGGTGTTTCAGCGGAGCAGCTTGTCAACACTGACCACGAAGGTCAAAGCAAAAACGGAGTGGGAAATGCGTCAAGCTCAAATGACTCACAAAAATTGCAGCGATGCAGATACTTGAAGAGAGACGGGTTTGTTTCAAGAGAACAGAAAAGCAGGAATATATTGATTCCGGGGTATATACGCAGTGCCCACCAAATCGGGCCAAACCAGACCAAACCCAAATCCACCCAAAAGACCCATATAAACGCCGTTTCCTCCCAAACGCAACGTACGCCGGATATATGAAATACATACAAATAGTAAATACACGGTATACACACGTGTACACATAACAAAACATACAAAACGTATACGATAAGTCATATACGCGTCCCCACAACGATGATCGCACGGCCCGAAAGTAAACGGGACGTACGAACGCCCGCTGCGGAAACAAATTACAAGTTTGTCTGACGAAAATCATCACGTCATGAGAGAAGGCTGGCTAGAGCTTCCTCTTGGGGTTGTGCTTGTCTTAAGCAACAGTGTTCCTATCTAAAGCGCCCCGGAAAAAGCATACTCGCCGGTGATTTTGGGTTGTGAGCGCGGAAAGCAAGTGTAGAACGCCGGGACCGCACCGAGGCAGGTCTATGTAAGTAAGCTGTAGAAATGCACCGAGGGTGCAGATCTGTCGAGCAGGAAATCTAGTGAGAAGACATGACAAGAGCCAGCAAAGCCATGCGGCAGTAAAGACCATAACGCATCTGTGTGAGGTGTTAGTGGACGTTCTCGGGACAAAGCCGCAACATAGGTGGAGACTTACCTGTCTGAAATACGCAGCGCGCTGGTCGTAATCAACCTCCTCCGCGACCTCGTCGTTCCTGGGTAGAGGGTGCAGGACGCACATGCTCTGCTTGGCATCCTTGAGGGTGGCATTGTCGATCCTGTACGAGCTCTTGACCTTCTCAAACTCCTCGACAGTGGGGAAGCGCTCCTTCTGCACACGGGTGCAGTAGAGAACATCGCTTCTAGCGACAATCTCGGGCGTGAGCTCTTCGGACTCGCAGAGGAACTGGCCGCTCGAGACGAGAAGCTCCCGGACCTCGGCGGGCAAGGCGAGGGCCTTGGGCGAGACAAGCTGGACCTTGACTCCATAGTGCTGGAGCAAGTAGACCAGCGAGTGGACAGGCCGGCCATAAAGAAGGTCACCCACGAAGGTGATGGTGAGGCCCTGGATGGTACCGAGTTCCTCGCGGATGGTGAACAGGTCCAGGAAAGCCTGTGTGGGGTGCTCCAGGCTGCCGTTGCCACCGTTGATGACAGGAACAGGGCTGAACTTCTGGGCCACCTTGACAGACGTCTCCTCGGGGTGTCGGAGGACGACCGCGTCACCATAGCAGGCCAGAGTCCGGAGAGTGTCCTGCAGAGTCTCACCCTTCTGCACGGAAGAGTGCGATGTCGAGATGGCGATGGTTCGACCACCGAGGCGCTGCATGGCAGCATCGAAGGAAGCCGAGGTGCGAGTCGAAGGCTCGTAGAACATGGTGCAGAGCACGCGGCCACGCAGAGTGTTCATCACACCCTCACGATCAACACCGAGGCGCAT
This sequence comes from Microdochium bolleyi, assembly GCA_001566295.1. Classification (NCBI taxonomy): domain Eukaryota; kingdom Fungi; phylum Ascomycota; class Sordariomycetes; order Xylariales; family Microdochiaceae; genus Microdochium; species Microdochium bolleyi. The sequence continues at coordinate 1,069,269 of KQ964246.1, forward strand.
CTCCTGAGCAACAGTGAAGAGCAAGTGCAGGTCGGCTCTGGAGTACTGCTTGACCGACAAAACATGTGCCGACTTGAATGACGAGTGCTGGGCAAGCAGATCATTAAGACGCGAAGCAGTCGGCAGCTTCATAGGGCCAGGCAGGCTCAGCTCCTCGTTGGTGACAGGGCTTCTCAGAGACTGGCGCAAACCGCCAACGAGACCATCCTGGGCCTGGAGTCTGGGCCTACTGGTGAGCTGCTGCTGGCTCGTAGACTGGCGGCGGTCACGGCTGCTGTCTGGAGTGAAAGACATCGGCGGGATCATGGGCTTCATAGCAGGCGACATGGGAGCAGCGGTGCGGCGATGAGAAGACATGTCCTGGCCCATTGCCGAGATCGGCAGGGCCTTGCCATCAAGGCACACAGTCTTGTTCTCGAAGGTGACACGCTGGACAGCTCCGCGGAGGATGCGACCAGTGAAGGGTGACCAGTGATCCTTGGGTGCGAACGCATAGGCGCGGTCGACCTCAACCTCGATCGACGTACCAACTTGCTCGTGGAGCTCGAAGATCTGCTTGGGGTTGTCGTACAGCCGCAGCTTGACATCATCCACCGTGAGCTTGCCCTCGGCGACAGATGTCAGAAGCAGGGGTAGAGCCTCGGCAACACCGGCAGCAGGGTCAATGCTCTGCGCTCCAGTCTTGCCCTGCTGGGCGCGAGCGAGCTGGTAGGGCAAGCTGCCAATGGAGAAGACATCAATGGTAGCAAGGTGCTCCCACAGCGCAGCTTGGTCCACGGCAGTAGGGAGAGCCTTGCACTCGGGATACTCCTCGCGTGTCAGATACAGAGAGTAGATCGAGACATCGCATGTGGCACTGAGGCCCTTGAGCTTGCTGAGTGCAATCAGCTTGATATCGTCCTTGCGAGTCACGTTGGTGACGTGAATCTTGCGGTTGTGCAAGCTGGCAAGGAGGAGGATGGAGGCAAGGTCTGTGGTGTGAGCATCCGTGACAATGGGCTTGTCAGCGGGCCACGAGTCAAAGTGTGCGATGACAGCGGCAACCTTGCTGATGTTGTCAGAGAAGTGGTTGAAGGGGATGAACAGTGAAGCCACCTCGTGGGCAATGTGGCTAATCTGATCAGCGTTGTCCGACGTAGCTGTCACCGAGAAGTTGTAGTCGCTGAAGCCGCCACGCTTGGTGAGCTGCTGAGCCAGCTTGAGGGTGAGAGCGTCAGTGATGGCGCCCTCGACGCCGACTGGCATGACGCGAACCATGCTGAAGCCGGAGGCAATGGAGGCCTTGGTGACAGTCTGGAGATCGTGGCTACCCTGGCTCACGATACCAGGAACAAACGCAGCAACGTTGATGAGGCCAGGAAGGGTCACGGTACGATGGCTGGTCTGGTAGTCGATAGTGGACACCTCAAGATCGAAGTGGCGCGAGATAGCCTCAATGAGGATCTTGGCGTTCTTGACGTTTGTAACAAGAGGGACCTGGTAGTCGACGGCCATACGACGAGTCTGGTAACCCTTGCTCATGTAGTTGGCAGGTCTGCGGTACCGGTTGCTCGAAGGCAGATTGATGTAGAGATCAATCATGTTGTTGGCCAGATGCTGAGACAAGGAGAACTCTGATCTCTGATCCTCTTCCTTGCCCAGAACCTCGAGGAATTGAACAGGAACGTTGTGCTCCTGAAGGAAATCGGCGGTACCAGCGGTTGCAAACAGCTTGTAGCCGAGCTTCTGAAGCTTCTGGACAGATGGCAGCATCTCCTTCTTATCCTTGTAAGAACCAATGGACAGGAGGATGTTGCTCTTCGGCATCTTGAAACCGGTTGAGATGAGACCCTTGAGATAGGCCTCGTACTTGTTCGCTCCGAAGCAGGCAACCTCACCAGTGGAGGCCATCTCGACACCAAGAACTGGATCAGCTCCAGATAGACGCGAGAAACTGAACTGAGGAACCTTCACACCAACACAATCCGGAGGAATGGTGGTGGCAGGGTAGGCGGTATAGGGAAGATCCATGATGGCCTTGGTAGCGAGCTCAATAAGGTCGACGCCCATGGTCTTGGACACGAAGGGGAAGGATCGCGAGGCACGGACGTTGCACTCGATGACCTTGATGTCGTTATCCTTGGCAATGAACTGGATGTTGAAGGGACCAGTGACGTTGAGCTTGTCACCGATCTTCCTTGTTGCCTCCTCGATCCGCTTGATTGTGGTAGGCTCCAAATCCTGAGGAGGCAGGATCAGAGTGGCATCACCAGAGTGGACACCAGCGTTCTCGACGTGCTCAGAGATGAAATGGCCAATGACAGTCCCGTCCTTGGCAACAGCATCCATCTCAATCTCCTTCGCGTTCTCAATGTACTTGGTGATGACCACCGGGTGGTCCTGAGAGACTTCAGCAGCCTGTGCCAAGTAGGTCTCCAGGTCATTTTCGGAGTAGACGGTGTTCATGGCCGCTCCGGACAGGACATAAGAAGGTCGGACCAGCACAGGATACTCGACCTTGTTGCAGAAGGCCTTAGCCTCCTCGAAGCTGGTGAGCTCCTTCCATGTTGGCTGATCGACGCCAATGTCGTCAAGCATGCGAGAGAACTTGTAACGGTTCTCGGCACGGTCGATCATCTCTGGCGAGGTACCCAGGATCTTGACACCCGCACGGTGGAGCGGGAGCGCAATGTTGTTAGGAGTTTGTCCACTCATGGCTCCGAGGACACCCTGTGATCCTTCCACTTGGTAGATATCCATCACAGTCTCGATCGTGATGTTGTCAAAGTACAACCGATCGGCTTCGTCATAATCGGTCGATAGGGTCTCTGGGTTATCTGGTGAGATGAAATCATGTTAGTTTGGGCCACTCCCGCGGATCCCAGTGCCTTAGTAACAGTGCCAGAGGTTCCAGAGGTTCCAGAGGTACAGAGACTAGGGCGAACAAAGAACAAAACACTTACGATTCAACATGACCGTCTTGTAGCCGGACTCTCTCAGAGTACGGATGGCCCGGACAGAACACCAGTCGAACTCGACCGAGGAGCCGATTCTGTACACACCAGAACCCAACACCATGACGCCGTTGTCCTTGAACTCGATGTCGTGAGCTGAGGCGTTGTACGTCAGATAGAGGTAGTTGGTGAAAGCGGGGAACTCGGCGGCAACGGTATCGATCTGCTTGACGAAGGGGGTGATGCCGGCCTCGACACGCATGCGGCGTACGGCAAGCTCGTTGGAGTCGAGGAACTTGGCAAGCTGGCGATCGCTGAAGCCGAGACGCTTGCCCTGGAGGATGAGGCCAGGCTGCTTGACAATGTCCGAAGTTGTCAGCTGCGACATCTGTTTGCCAAAGTCGCTCAGACCCTTGAGCCTGGTGAGGAACCACTTGTCGATGTTGGTCAACTCCCAGATCCTGTCAACGCTGTAGCCAGCGTGCATGGCGTTCGCGATGGCGAAGAGACGCTGGTCCGAAGGAGTCTGGAGCTCGTCGTCGATGGACATAAGAGCGGGGGTCTCGTTGAAGCCCAGGTTGTGGAAGTCAATGCCACGAATGGCCTTCTGGATAGCCTCTTCGAAGTTCCGGCCGATGCTCATGACCTCACCAACACTCTTCATGGCAGAACCGAGCTGAGTGGAGACACGAGTGAACTTCTTCAGATCCCAACGGGGCATCTTGACGACGACGTAGTCGAGGGAGGGCTCGAAGCAAGCGCAGGTGACCTTGGTGACACTGTTCTTGATGTCTTTAAGTGGGATGTTGAGACCCAGCTTGGCGGCGATAAACGCCAAGGGATAACCAGTGGCCTTCGAGGCAAGCGCAGACGAACGGGACAATCTGGCGTTGACCTCGATGATGCAGTACTCCCGCGAGAAGGGGTTCAGGGCATACTGAATGTTGCACTCGCCCACAACGCCAAGGTGGCGGATGACGTTGACGGCCGTGGTGCGCAGCATGTTGTAGTCTTCGTCAGAGAGAGTCTGCGACGGCGCGACAACGATGGAGTCACCGGTGTGAATGCCCAGAGGGTCGAAGTTCTCCATGTTGCAGACAGTGATGCAGTTGTCCTGGGCATCACGGACGACCTCGTACTCGATCTCCTTCCAGCCCTTCATACTGCGCTCGATGAGCACCTGAGGGCTGACAGCAAAGGCCTTGTTGCAGAGATCGAGCAGCTCGTCTTCGTTGTTGGCAAATCCACTGCCGAGACCACCAAGAGCATAGGCGGCGCGGACAATGACAGGGAAACCAATGTCCTTGACAGCGTTAAGAGCCTCCTCGACGTTGTTGGCAGAGGCAGACTTGGCGCACTTCTCGCCGATAGACTCCATGCTGCGAGCGAAGAGCTCGCGATCCTCGGTGGTGATGATTGTCTCGATGGGCGTGCCGAGAACCTTGACACCGAGCTCCTCAAACTCGTCCTTGAGCTGGATACCAACCTGCAGGGCAGTCTGGCCACCAAAGGTGACGTAGATCGCATCAGGTCGCTCGTACTGGATGACCTTGCGCACAAAGTCGGCAGTGACGGGCAGGAAGTACACCTTGTCCGCGAGACCCTTGGAGGTCTGGATTGTGGCAATGTTAGGGTTGATAAGGACAGTGTAGATGCCCTCCTCCTTGAGCGCCTTGATGGCTTGACTTCCAGAGTAGTCAAATTCGCCGGCCTGGCCGATGCTGAGACCACCGCTTCCAAGGACGAGAACCTTGTTGACGTGAACGCGAGGGTGAGCACGCTCGTTGTCCTCGATAGTGCCACCGGGGAACTTGACAGGGGCGTTCAGCAGCTTGGGGTCCCTCGCACACTCCGAGATTGTGTTGATGAACACGTCGAAGAGGAACTCAGTGTCCCGAGGACCGGGCGTGCTCTCAGGGTGGAACTGCACGCTGAAGTAGGGCTTGCTCTTGTGCATAATACCCTCGTTGCTGCCATCGTTGGCGTTGACGAATAGCTCGGTCCACTCCGAAGGCAGAGTGGCGGAGTCCACGGCGAAGCCGTGGTTCTGAGATGTGATGTGGCACTTTCCAGTGACCATGCTCGTGCAAGGAATGTTGTGACCACGGTTTCCGAACTTCATCTTCTTCGTCTTCGCGCCAGCAGCCTGGGCGACAAGCTGGTGGCCAAGACAGATACCGAAGACAGGAGTCTTGTTCGCCTCGAGGAGCTTCGTGATGTGGGTGACAGGAGCGCTCATGACAGCGGGGTCACCGGGACCGTTGGAGATGAAGAGACCGTCGTACTCGGTGCCAGCTTGAGCAGAGAAGTCATAGTCCCACGGGCAGACCAGAACCTCGATGCCGCGCTTGAGGAAGCAGCGCAGCTGGTTGTTCTTCATACCGACATCGAGGCACAGAACTCGGAGAGGCCGGCCAGAGGGGTGCTTCAGAGCCGTCTCGGGCGTTGGCTGGTACAGCTGAGGGGTCTTGATCGAGACTGTGGTTTCACTGTCAGCGGTGATCTGGAGTGAGTTGAATCAGAACTTAAGACTTACCCTCGGCAACAAGGTTCTTGGTGTTGGGGTTGTGCCACTCAATGTCCTCGAAGTAAGGCTTCCAGTCGCCCTTGATACCGTGGCTGGCCACCGCGGTACCATTGACGCCATTGGAAGCCTGTTGCTTCTGCTGGAGCATGCGTCCCAGCATGCTGCCCTCGTCTCGTATCCGCTCGGTCAGATTTCTGGTGTCGACACCGTACATGGCGGGAACGCCTTGCTCCTCGAGCCAGGTGCCGAGAGAGGACTTGGCAAGGAAGTGTGAGTACGCCTCACCGGCGTAGGAGGCGACAACCAGACCGGCGATGTGGATCTGAGAGGCTTCGAAGTGGGCAGGACGATCGCGGAGAAGCTCATCCATAGCCTCCCGGTCAGGCACACCGTAGTTGCCCACGAGGGGGAAGGTGATGACCAGAATTTGACCGCGGTAGGAGGGGTCGGTGATCGACTCCGGATAGCCGACCATGCCAGTCTGGAAGACGAGCTCACCAGCCACGGTCTTCTTGGCACCGAAGCTGTAACCCTGGTACGAGGAGCCATCTTGGAGGTCGAGGCAGACGAGCTGGTCGTTTTCGGAACCCACATTCCTTGCGGAAGAGGGGAGATAGTGCGTCGGGGCCATGATTGCTGAGGGATGGATGCTACACCACCACTAGGAGCTCAATGACAGGTGACGGAGGGGGTTTTGGAGCCACAGGAACTGCTTGGAGGTAGTCGGAGATCGACAGCCTGGGTAGCGAGCCCAATTGGTCCTGGAGGTTGTTGTAGATGCTCAAACGAGGCTCAAAAAACAACAACAGCTCCGACTCTGGCCGGTGCGGGCAGAGTGACTGAAAGAGTGATGGGGGGAGCCGGGCTGGCGGCGGCAGCAACAGGATATGGTCCCAGTTGCAATCGGGGGGTTGGAGCGCAGCTAGAACCTATCTTGTGCCAGCGTGAGGTGGTGCTGCTTCAAGAATTCGGTAGGCTCATGTCGAAAGAAGGAGGAGAGGAAAGGAAGAGAAGAGAGGAAGCTATCGACAGCAGCGGCGCCGCCTAAGAAAAACTTTCGAGCCGCCAAATTTTTTCCCGATTGTCGCTGTAGCTTGGAGGAGCTCCCCACGCATGCATGCCGGCGACCGGACCAGTAGCATGGAGGGGCGCCAGGGACCTCATGCGGGGCCCTGGAGGGGTTCGCAGGGCTGCAACATTTGCGTGGCGCACCATGACCGTTCCTGGATAGTTGGTTGACGACGCTTGTGGGAGGGCACAGTCACGGACATGTCCTATTGTTACTCCTCTCAACCTGCTTGAGTTTCTCCCGTTGATGTTGGTTTTAAAGAGGCCATGGTTGCAACACAACTGCAAGTGGCCCGATGCTCTACCACAAATTCACTGGAGAGTGGCCCGCCGGCATGGGCCAGTCACAGCAACACAGAAACATACTCTTTCTGTGACGGAAATAACTCTTGGGGATCAACAGCACCTTTGTGCGCCAACTCTTCTGTCAAATGTGCTCCTAGAAGAGCCTCTCGTCGTGACAGCCAATGACAGGACCGATATGCAAGGCTACTGATCGCTTGGTGCAGGCCAAGCCAGTCCAGGCCTGTCCGCTTGACTCCTTGAACGGCCAGCAACTTTTTTTTCCTTTGCGGCGTCAAACACGCTCGGGCGGGTCAGCAGAGCCAATCTCTGCACGCGGCGAGTCGTTCCGGAAAGTGATCTGCCAATGAAACACCCGGCTCCGGCCCTAGCCCCCTTGCAGCACACTTTTCAATGGGCGGTCTACGCGTCAGCTACGTCACACCTTGACGGCACGTCTTTTTTGTCAGGCGTGCTATCGATAAGCTTTTGATAATGGATAAAGCGCGCTTACTTGCGGGATTGACACACTCTATGTCTGGCTCCTGATCGACCTGGGGACCTCAAAGGCAAGCTGCTGACTTGTGGTTCTTTGAGGGCTGGCTTGCGATATCTCTTACTGTACCTTGCCCGCCAATCGTGATTTCGACTGTGCATCGCCGACCGCAGCATCTGATGCGTTGCCGGATCGTGAAGCGAACAAATGTGGCATGGCTCAGACATGACTTTCAACCATCGTGAGGGATTGACCCATTTGTAAGTCGAGAATGACAAGGCAGTCACATAGAAGGATTCGCGCATTCTCCACCTCGCAATGACTGCATAAGCTAAACGTGGGCTTGAAGCCCGGGGTTTTGTACACGAAACACCTGCTCGCCATGTGACTTGTGTTTGGATTTCTGACCGTGGGGTATGCTGACTGGAACGTGGAGTCCGGAGATAGCAGAATGCTACGCCAGGGCATGATGCTACTCGCCGAGCCTTCTCCTGAGGGGAAGGGAGTTGGGGTTCGGGGGGAGCCAGGGATCTCCCACGACGCAGCACCCCCCGGCTGCCTTGCAACCTTCATAGGTCTTGGACGACATGGCGGTGTGGGATGGAGGCGGACAAGTCTGGAAAAGTTAAGGGGCGTGAATACCTGCCGAGATGCGCGCCGGTAGGTAGCTCGTCCCGAAATCTCGGACAGTGAGGCGACCATATCTGCGCAACCGCGTTGGCCCTGGCGCTGTGGGAAAAGGCTGCCGTGAAGATCCCGCATGAGAGGCTGTGCATTCTCCCACGACAAGCTGGTCTCGCAAGATATCACGATGGTGCATTGTTCCGCTCGCTTGTGGACAAAGGGCATCCCTGGATTCGCGGACGCGCGCACGCTTCAGCTGAGTGGAGCAGGCGCCGAGTTGGGTGTCGTGAAGAGTGGTCATGTGGGCGTCCAAGGTTGCAGACGTGATCTCGCTAGTGCTGTCTGATCGATCCTCGAGCTCTCCACATGCACGCCTCGTGCACGGCTCGAGACTGGGAGACCCAACCAAGAATGGATGCTATACACATGCAGTGTTCAGACAGTCTACAATCTGTCACTGGGCATCGCAAGCACATACGACGTACGTCGCCCAGTCACAGTTGAGGCTCGACTGCTCGATGCGGAAAGGGTGCCAAGACCACCCATGACAGAGTCACAAAATCTTGCATGCAGAGGAGAGCACTAATACGGAGTACTTCATCGAGGTCCCCATTGCTGCAGCTAGCGAAGTTAGTGGCTGCATCCTGGAATGTAAAAGCGCATCTGCCGCTGGACCCGCCAAATAGGATGACAACCTGTCGCCTGTCAGGCGCACGAGCCTTAGCTCAGAGAGTTTATTGCTGCGCAAAACAGACGACAGCTCTCTTGTAGTCTCGGTGAGAGAGCGTGGAGGGGGGGAGGAACATGACTGGCCACAGCACAAACACCAAGTAACGACTGTGCATAAGCCACTCAGTCGAGGATGTCGGCGAGGGTCCGGTCTGTCGCGGAGGACAGAGAAGATGGAGCAATCATCAGGACATTGCCCCGTCAGACCAACAGGCCCAGAGGTGAGACACCATGCAGCGTCCGATTCCAGGCCTGCCTTCGCCTGCCATGGCAGCACCCCGGCATGCAGTCGGTGACTTGCATCAGCCCTGGCACCACAGCGGCTTTGCGTACTGGGGATGGCGACATGACCCTCGGACAAGAGTCAAAATCCCCGCAGTCTCAGTCCAAGGTCTCGGCCCTCGATCACGATCTGGTCTGCCTGAGGCGTGTCGACTCCGCCTGCAACAACAACAACAACAACAACAACAACAACAACAATGGCATTCGGAGCTGCACGATAAGGATCCCCGCTGCAGATGACAGGATGGTGTGATGATGGTTGCCTCAACCGCAGCCCGCGACCTCCGGCAGCCTGTTGAGAGTGCGGCCGTGTCTGAGCACAAGTAGAAACAAGGCAGCCCAGTGGCCGGTGTCAGGCCTCTGCGAGCCTGGTCACGATCGCTCATCGCGCATGGAGGTGCAACATCCACACTTTCCCCACCACTTCAATTACTCACCCCTGCTCCCTCCAGGGATCTCAAGGACTCGATGCATGCACAAGCACGCCGTTACTGCTAGTGCTCGACACCAGCTCCCCACGCCCCCCTTATCAGCAGCCAAACAACAAGAAGAGCAGATCCCCATTGTCTTTCGCCGCATCGTGCTTTGGCTTCTGCTTTGTGCATCACACTCGCTAGGTTCAGGCTTGTCTTTACGTTGAGGACAGAGCAAGATCTTCGTACACGGTGAGATCTTTGCAGCCCAGCGCACGCCCGCCAATCCTCCGGACAAGATCGTGTCAATGTCTTCCAGGTGAACACCAAGGTCGCGCGTTTGTCGCTCCAGACCAGCGAAACCTCGACCATGGCGAGCATCACTCCAGCCAGAGCGGTCCTGTCCTCTTTACTGCGGCCAAACCGGGCTATGATCTCCAGGCGCAGCGACCCGACCACCTTTCGCACGAACCCAGACACGCCCTCGCCCGGCCCAGTATCTCGAACTCAGTACGACGAACACCGCCATGCCACTGCCGACTTCACCACCGAGGCCGACGACGATGAGGAAGATGAGGAGGAAGAGGAGGAGGAAGAGCAAGAAGACGACGAGGAGAACCACAGTGGGGACGACAGACAAGGACGCAGTGCTGGTTTCACGCGGAGCAGACCGGACTACTTCCACCGCAACAGCCAGGAGGGACGCCGTAGTTCGAGAGACTTGCTGCCTCTTTTCTCCGCTAGCCACCTGGGTGAGTCTTGTATTCCGGCGCCAGGATTGCCCCAAGACATACAGATGGCAGATGCTGATCCTCGTATTGTACAGATGCCCTCCCTGTTTACAGCATCGTCCACGCTATCCGAATCATAATCCAGACCAGGACGGAGACGACGCTCACCTGGGACCAGATCCGATCGCCCCAAGTCTCGCAGTTCCTCGTCAAGCCGATGCTTCAGCAAATTCGCACGCAGCATTTCAATCGGGCTACCTTGTATGCCCTGATGGCTAATTCTTTGCAATTCGCGAAAGAAGCACAGCTCTATCCTGGCAATGCCGGTGTGAGCGGTACACGGGCGCTAGTCTGCGAGGTTTTGGCGCTGAGGCTGTTGAAAGAGTACAGCACCCGAGAGCTGATCGATGCGCTATCCTACGACTTTTACCCACTGCAGGGTGTTCCTGACTGGCCTTCGACCCCCGGGCCGCGGACTCCAGATAAAGCCAAGCCGTCCACGGCCAGGTCTTCGACCTTCGAGGTGGCGATCCGAGCTTCGGCCAAACACTTCCTGTCGCATCCGCTAGTCGTTCAGCAGCTCGAGGCGATCTGGAATGGCGCCATCTGCTTTTACTCTTCACAGGATAGCTTGCATCGACAGCCACCACCGACCCCAGATCAGCCGAATGCCAACAACCAGCGGACTCGGCCTGTGGACGCTCGGACGCCGTTGTTGACGTTCAATCTTCCCAAGGAGCAGAGGGAGACCCTTCCTGTTCACGAGGCTCCAGTGAGACGCACTGTCTCGCTGTACGACCCTCATCATGCTTCTCTCTTCAAGCTCTCCAGGTTGAGGGTGCCGCGCTACCGGCAGTTCCTCTCTACAGCGTCGCTGTTCATTCTTATCTGCCTGTTCATTGCTGTTCTCGTTCAGAGACCAGCACAGATCAGTCTACTGGAGCTGATCTTCTGGTTCTGGAGCGCTGGCTTCATGTTGGACGAGGTCGTGGGTTTCAACGAGCAGGGCTTCTCGCTCTACATCATGAGCTTTTGGAATGTCTTTGATCTAGGCATCCTGCTTCTCCTGGTGATGTATTACTGCATGCGTGCATACGGCGTCTTCCTCATCGACTCTCAAGACTGGAACGACATGGCATTCGATGTGCTGGCAGCCAACGCCATCCTTCTGTTGCCTCGTATCTTCAGTGTGCTTGACCATTATCCGTACTTCTCTCAGCTCCTGATTGCTATGCGGCTGATGGCAGTCGACTTGGCAGCTGTGTTTGTCCTGATCGTGATGAGCTGTTCCGGATTCTTTGTTTTCTTCACCTTCTCCAAGAACAACAATAACGCTGCGGATGTCGGCTACAGGATCTTCCAGATCTTGATGGGATTTACACCTGCTGCTTGGGATGCGTAAGTCGTTGCTTCCCGTATGCTTTGTGCTTGTACTAACGTTTGCGTAGATGGGCGGAATCCGATGCGCTTGGCAGGGTTATCTTGGTCATCTTCTTGATCATCTGTCACTTTGTGATTGTGTGAGTGCAAACCGACTACTCCAGCTTGCGCCAATAGTGTCTCTAACAGAACCGCAGTACTGTCTTGATCACCATCTTGACGAACTCGTTTATGAGAATCGCCTCGAACGCGAAAGAGGAGCACCAGTATGTTACTATGACAGCGTTCCAACAGTTTGGTCACCAGTCAGCTAATGTATGCTAGGTTTTTGTTCGCTATCAACACCATCTCGATGGTCAAGAACGACTCTCTATTCTCCTACATCGCGCCGTCAAATATTCTAGCCTGGATGCTTATGCCACTGAGATATGTGATGCCCATCCGGCAGTTCGTGATTCTCAACCGCAACGTCATCAAACTCACCCACTTCCCACTTCTTTTCGGCATCTTCTTCTACGAGAGATATCTCCTCGCTTCCACGATCTACGAGCCGACCGATCTTATCGATAATCACACTAGGCGTGCGAGTAGATATCGAGCCATGTTCTCGGATCCGATGAACCGTGGGGGTTTGTTCAGCCCCAACATTCGCGCTCGTGAGGAGTCTGTCGCTGGCATGCAAAAGGATAGAGCCTTGGAAGAGGTTTTCCGGAGACCTCCGGACATGAACACGCTGCGTACCCAGAGGAGACAGGAGCGGAGGAAAACGCAGACTGCCATCCGTAACTGGATGGACCAGAATGACGAGCTGGGCGAGACTCTCAGCCACTGGCCGACGATCGACACCCGCCGAAGCATTTCCCAGCGACGCCTCAGCTGGACAAAAGACCTGCCCAGAGCTCCGCGTCACTTGTCAGATGTCAGGTCCACCGCGAGCGATCCTGCCGACATGATATCGAACAGTGGCTTTCCATTCGGCACGTTCAGGGAAACGCTGGCTCGCCAGAATGCTCACCAGCAACCCTATCAGGATCAGACCGACGCGGACGGCGACGACGAGCTTGTGACTAATGACGAGGCAGAAGATGACGACCAGCCAGACGAGTCTGCGGTGGCCGGCACGAACAATCGAAGCTCGCAAGACTACTTCTCAACCCCGTTGACCGCTCGGCGAACCACTGTCGCTGCGCCGTCTTCACTGAGCTCATCGATCAACCCGTCTGGGAAGGACTCGTCGCCGCAGGCCGTGCAGCAAGCCCGCCGAGCAGGCATGCACAACCGCACCCTCTCGACCAACACAATCTTGTATGCACCACAGGAGTTCGGACGACGAGGACCGAGCCCCTCCTCGATTTCGGAGGAACCCTCCGCCGGACGATCGCGGCCGCGAACGGCAAAGATGGTCACCACAATCGAGTCGTCGGCGCCGAGCGGCACCCGCTCTCCGCGGAAGACCCAGTACACAACGACACCGACGCGCCCCAAGCCGATACCGTCGAAGTCTGTACCCAACCGGAACCTGATGCCTCAGCTCGACTCGAGATTGCGGCGGCAGCTGTCATCTATCGACATGGACATCAACTCGGACATGGGCATAGATGCCCACAATGACTTCGGGGCGGTGCCCGCTTCCTTCGCCACACAGATGGCCATGGCGACAGGCCAGCTCAAAGGGCTCGGCCGCGGGTCTGCAGAGGAGCGTGACAACGCCGACCGTATGAGCAGGCTGGTCCTGGCACGGATGAAGACGCTGGAAGAGGGTCTCGCCGACGTGGCCAAGAACATGCGCGTCCTTCGGAGTGTGGTGCCGACAGCGCAGAACTCGGGAGACGACGTCAGCCTGGACGGCAGCGGCGGGCACGGGCCCGTGGTGCGGCAGAGGCTCATCATACCTGCTGTGACCGACAAGCGGAGGTCTGGGGCCCAGCAGAAGCAGTATGTCAAGGGGGAGCGCAGCCGCCCGGCGACGGCAGCCAGGTCGTCAGACAAGAGCGGCAGTCGCGGCAGCAACGAGGCGCAGCGGTCACCTGCTCAAGAGGGGAGACACAAGAGGAGCAGCAAGGGGAAAGAGGTGGCCCTGGCGTCCTCGTCTGATGACGACGACGACGACAGCTCGGACAAGTTTGTCAGCCCGAGAGTCTCCTTGCGACGCGGCTCATCTTTCTAAAACCCCTTGGTCTTTCTGCACCCGGAGCACTTTATTAGTTGAGGAGCATCAGAGGCATCATAGAAGCGTCGGGACTTCTTACATGAGACTAATGAGCCCTTACGGGAGGATTGTCAGGAGGAGGCTCCTCGGGCGGGTGGTTGCGGTGGAATTGGCATGGTGGTATTGTGCTACGTGGGTACATAGCGATCACATTGGGTTTTCCCTATTGCATGGCAATGGCGCGCGCGTGTCTTTCTGTTGTTTTTCTGGTTTTTATCATCGGTCTCGGGATATTGGGGTGGGGTGAGTGGAAGAGAGAGTCCAGTGTTCTAGCAGTAATATGGAGAGGAGACTGGGAGTGTGGCGAGCGTATGAATGACAGTCATACTTGCTGCAGCGCAGCGCGGAACGAGGAACAACAGCAACGGCAGCCCGTCTGATCATCGTCTTTTTGCAACCTACCCTGGCCTGCACTGGCCGTCGATTGTGCCGCGTCCCAGAAAGTGAGTGAGTGAGTGCATGCGTCGCTGCGTAGGTCGTCGCCACTATCTATCCGCAGAAGCGGCCGTACATTATGCGCTTGGCCCGACCGATCATTTCTGCTTCTGGTCGTTGGTACGCCTTGTCTATTGTATCAGACATAACGCCGAGTTTTTGGACGTATAGTCGTCGAGGTCCACGGACGTCCAGAGCTCTACATACTGCCAAGCACTTTCTGGGTTTGTGTACAATAGGCAGATAGATATAGGATAATACATTCATTTATTCATCATTCCAGGTCTGCAAGTCTAAGACCGTCTATCGCGGAACTGGTCACGGAACCAGCTGAACGGTCCACCACCGCCGCCGCTGTTGCTGTTGTTGTTGCTGTTGCTATTGCTGGTATCGTCTCGTGCGGCAGAGGGCCGATCCAGCCTCTCCTGCTCGCGATCTCGTTCTCCAATATCCCGCAGCGCGTCGAGCCGGGCCGAGCCGTGCTCCCTGAGATTGGCCCTGCGCCGCTCTGCTGCCGAGATCTCGCGCGGCGAGCCGCTGCTGCTGGCGAAGACGCTTCCTGACGACTGCGCCGGGTGCGTCCAGGTCGGTCTGGTCCAGTCCGGTGGTGGTGTTGGTGCTGGGGGCGCGTTCATGGACCAGAAGGACGGCATCTGTTGTGTTTGCATTTGCGGCTGTGAGGAAGGTCCGGCGGCACCGGCTGCCGTCGCGGACGCTGATGTCGAAGCACCCGCGCTTGGAGACTGCGGCTGGCCCGTGGCGTCACCGTCGATAGGTGCACGGCAGATCGGGCACGTCTTGTGCTCCTTCAGCCAGAGCACGACACACTCCTCGTGGAACCAATGCTTGCACGGCAGGAACGTTGCCGTATCGCCCATCAGCATGTCGTCGATGCAGATTGTGCACTCCCCCTGGGGCTCGCCGCCCAGGGCCTCCTTGTCGAGAGGTTTGCGGACCAACGACTTGATGGCCTCTTCCGATGCAGGCGCTGCCGCGTTCGACTGCGGGTTCGCCTCCATCAGGTTCGTGATAATGCGGTCCAGAGCCTCTTGCGTGTACACGCCGTCGCCGTATGTGCCGTGCGGGTTCAGTAGATTCGCGAAGAGCTGGTTCAGGGCGGTGGCGAGATCGAGCGGTCTGTTCGGTCCTCCGGGAACGCCATCTTGGTCTGGTCTCGTCTGGCCATTGTTGTCGTATCCATCGTGCTCCAGCGGGGGTCCGCGGAATATATCACCAAATACTCTGCACATCCTAAGTCAGCAACTGGACCACAAGAAAAGTGCAAGGCACCCGAGAGTCGAGACGACGAGCGGGGTGGACAGGTCGACTTTCATGGATATGTTGTTACTCACCTTTGGAATTCAGCATCGCCACCAGCGAGAGCGCCCGGCTGCCTGTTCTGCCTACTGCCGGGCCCCGTGATGGTGATGCTGCTGATCCCTCCTGTAAAGTTGGGTCCAGAGAAGCTCTGGTACGTGACGTGCCGTGGTCCGCCGGTATGGGTTGTCTGATGATGTTGTCCCGGCCGAGGCCCTACGGGGCCGCCGGGGCCACCTATGTCGCCTAGCAGCTCCTGGAAACTCCGGATGATATCCGCTCCGTCACCAGGATTCGTGCGCCGATTGGCACTGCTGCCGCCGAATGGAGGTGGCGGGAAACGCTCTGGTCCTCGATAGACGCTGCGTCGACCAAAGAACCCTGCTCCGCTGCCACCGCCACCGTCCGGCGCAGGCGGATACCGGAAGTCGTCTATGTCGGCCTCATCGGGATCTGAGTCGTTATCTCGGAATCGTGTGCGGTGGCGGATGCCTGCTGGTGATGTGGGATCGGGACCGTCTGAGAAGTCGTCGTTCATGGATCTGGGGTCGTTCTCTGGGGAGACAATCTCTGTCGCCTCGCCGTGGCACCGAGGGCAGACCAGTGATTCGTTGTCGGGCTGCTCGTCTTTGTACCACTCGTGGTCGCAGGCGTGGCAGAAGACGACTTCGCGGCCGGTTGTGGCGTCGAGGTGCTGCTGGCCCGGCCTCCCGAACTGTGAGGCCATGTTTCTGGTTCTGCGGTTGTTGTGCGCGGCTTCTTCCTGCTGGTGCTGCTGATAGGCGGCGAGCGCGGTGACTCCCAGGCCTATTGCGAGGCCAGCTGCGCGGAGTGCTCGGAACGCCAGGGTGACGGTTTTCGGTGTTGCCGTGGGATGGAGACGATGACGGAGAGGACGGGAGCCAAGACGTGAGCTTTATGCGGTCGGCAGCCCCGCCGTTTGGACAGGCCGTGGTGACGTGTTCTGCCTGGTCTATCGACACTGCAGCAGTGAGTGCCGGAGGGTGCCGTCGCTCTGTGTGAATGGAAGGTGACGTTGGGATGAGCATGCGTGATTCAGAGGGCGGGAAAGCAGACGAGGCAGCGTGCGGAGGAAGGAGACGGTTGCGTTGTAAGACGTGCGGGAAGACAAAGGCAAGGTTGGCTATCAGGTCAGGTCAGGTCAGGCTGCGGATGACGGAGGATTGAATACGGTGCACTACAAAGGAACGGCGTTGCGGCATGACGGGATCACAAGACGGCTGCGTGTCGTGTGGGTGGCTCTGCGCCGGCTTTTGGTGCTCTGGTGCTCCGCCTCGCCCCGAGCTTGCTACAGGCGCAAGTGCAAGCGCAAGTGCGTCAGAGCTCCCGCCTGCCTTGACGTCGTTTGCTGCTGCGACAGCGGCTGCGGAGCCGGATTATGTAAGGCCGCCCAGGGCCAGCGGTGTCCGAGATCCAGATCGGATGTCTCGACGTCCACAGTTTCAGATACTTGGAGATTCAAGGGCATGGCTAGCCGTGTATACACATGTATGTAATGAATACCACATGTGGTCACGGCCAGAGAAATTGCCACGCCGCCGAGCAGCCTGTCGTCGACGCAGAGCAGCCACCACCTACTTGGATGCTGGGCTTTGGGGCCGCCCCACATGTTCCAGCGCCGTGTAAGTGCCTACATGGCACGTCCTGGACTGGGCTGTCTGTCTCTCTGGAAGAGTCTGGAAGACTGCACAGCACACCAACACTGCAAGGAGCCACCGTCGGCCAGAACAGCTTGTCTTGCCCAGCCCTCTCCACTTGCCGGGTACCAGTGTCAACAGGTGTCGACGGACCCTGCATGGGATCGTCCAATGCCTCGGCCCTGCCCTCGATCCCCCGTGCCCGGCTGCCTGGAGCTGTCGCTAGCTCCCATTGATCGTGCCACCCGCAGGAAATTGTTGGGGACGGCCCAGATGCCGCCTGCGCTTCCCCGCAGAGGGCGGCCCCCCGGTGCCGTGCCTCACGCAGCACGTCTGTGGGGAAGAGCTTCCCCCAAGCCATCCATCTCCACGCCACCCACTAGAGCTATTACGCACGCGTTCCCTCATGGACCCAACAACAGGACACTGGCTGGACTGCGAGGACAGCACAGCTGTGCGTGGGAGCGATGTGCCGAGGGCGGCTGGGGCAGGGATCGCTTCTCTCCCCGGGAACTATCTTCCACTTGTCGGTAGGGACCGAGTACTAGTTGGTAGTCTCGCTCTTATCATGCTGGCACACGCCACCGCCCTTTTCAAATGCATCATCACCTCGACCGTATCTACCCATTGTTCATCTGCTCTGCTCCCAACCCATCTCTTACTTGACATACTTGACACACTTGACACACGCCTCACCACACTTTTCTTCATTTTCCCCGCCTGCAGGAGCTCAGTCTGGTACGGCCTGTAGACAAATCTTTTTCCTTGGTGCTTACAGTGACAAGAGCACCCGAGCGAGCGGATCGACCCATCACGTCCACAACCGGGTTGTCTTATCAGCACCACCACAGCCCCTGTGCCCACCGCCGAAAACCGCAATGCATCACGCGACTCCCAACACTCGGCGTCCTGCGCCTGCCATGGCCAACACGGCCAGCAGCAACAACCTACTCTTGTACGATATCCTCGCCTTTCCAACTTGCTCCTTGCCCTTCATTGTCATTCATCGTTCCCCGTGATTCGCATACAATATGTAACACGATGATATCCGGCAAGGTGGGATGACACCGCAGCCCGTCACTAACATATTCTCTTCCGCACAACAACAGCCGCAACCGCAGACTCAGCGTCGCCGCAGGCCTGGCCACGGCCGCCGCCGCCTTCGCGGCCGTCCGGTACAAGCAGGCTTCCATGTCGCGGAACGAGCTGCGCCAGCGCACCGCCGCGACCGCCGAGCAGCCCAACTTCTACGTCAGCGTCGACCGGAGCGGCGGAGGGATCTGAGCTGAGCTCTTAATCTGAGATGGAGAACCGGGCCAAAGAAGAGAGCACAGGTTCAGCAATAATGATTATGAGAAGAAGAATACCAATGATAATGCCAACAATATGACAACAAAATATGCTCTGAGGTTGTGGGAAGAGCTCTCTGGGGAGAAGACCGAGAGACCGTGTTGTATTGATAATCGAGTAGCGATGGACTCCCAACACCTGTCTTCTTCCGGATCCCTTTCGACGGCCAAAAAAAAGGGAAGCAAACAGGTTGAGCAGGAGCCCAGCCGTCAGGGTTTGCTTTATTAACTTCGTTTCTATCATACTTGGAGTAGCTGAACAGTACACGTCTCGATAATCAAGACATGGATCAGAGTTACCGAAGTCGCAAGAGGCCCAAATCGGGTGCCAATCAACGACCCCGTGCGTCAGTGTCCAGATTACGTGAAGGTACGACCAGCTCTTTGCACTCCCCAAGCTTTTCAAGCACGCAAGATGTCCATGCTGGCCAGCAAAGTAGCGACATATGGTTTCCAGCAAGTCTCCTTTTCTTTGCAGGGTCGTTTCCACACATAGATAGTTCAGAGCACCACTTTGCACGCAAGAGAGCCAAGAAGCCACAAACCACAGTCAGCACCCTCCTCTTTTCAAATTTGTCTCATCCCTTCTAGTCCCAAACCTATTCCTACGCTTACTTTCCCTCCCTCATCAGCTCCCCGCAGCGAACGGGCTCCTCGCCCGCAGCCTCTTGCCATAGAACCACAGGAACACGGGACCGGGCCAACCGATCGCGACGGCGGCCGCCGCGAGCACGGTGTTGCTCCACCCGATGCCGAGCCGGTCGTACATGCGCGGCGCGAACAGGGGGAACGCGAACCCGGCGAGCCCGCGCAGCACCGTGGTCGCGCCGACCGCGCTGGCCGCGTACCGCGTGTACACGTCGACGAGGAACGTCTGGACGCAGTTGAAGCCGATGATGGAGCCGAAGCCGAACACGAACGCCCCTGCGTTGGGGCCGATCCAGTGCGTCCGGTGCTCCGCCGTCCAGCCGTAGATCAGCAGGCCGATGGGGGTGAGCACCGCCCCGGGCGCCATCATGAGCACGCGGAACTCGGGCTCCCCGACCCCGTTGTTGCGGCGCTTCATGGCCGCGTAGATCCGGTCCTGTGACGGGGCGCAGGTCTGCGCGCCCGCCCAGAACCCCAGGCCCAGCGAGATGTAGTTGAGCCCGCCGATGCTGATGCTCATCCCGTAACCCTTGGGCTCCGGGCCGGACCAGAGCCCCGGGAACGACGTGAGCATAATGTACACGACGCCGTAGAGGTACATGAGGTACAGCGCCATGAACTGCACAATGACCTGTGTCGCGAGCATGCGGAATGGCCGGGTAGCCGCGGTGCGGATGATGGCCGCCGCCGAGCGAGGGCCGCCGCCTCCGGCCCCCGTGGCGCGCTCGAACGGGGTGTGCAGCGCATCGTTGCCCGTCTCCTTCGCGAGCCGGTTGCGCTTCCAGGCCAGGAGCACGGGTGCGTACGTCTCGCGCAGGAGGAAGAAGCCCGCGCACTGGACGAGCGCGTCGAAGATGGTCGTGGCGTAAAAAGCCCAGCGCCACTGGGCGTACTGCACGATGAAGCCGCCGCAGATGGGGCCGACCGCGGGGCCCAGCAAGGGCGCGAGGCTGTACACGGACATGGCGCGGCCGCGCTCCTCGGCGGCGAACAGGTCACCCATGATGCCGCCGCCGATGGCGAGCGCGGCGGAGCCCGTCAGGCCCGAGAGGAAGCGGAACACGATGAGCTGCTCCTTGTTCTGCGACAGGCCGCAGCCCAGGTTGAAGGCGAGGAAGACGCCGTTGGTGAGCTGCAGGACGAGGACCCGGCCGTAGATCTCCGAAGCAGGACCCCATCTGTTGTGTGTGTCTGTCGTTAGCACGGGAACATGCGGCGAAGATGGAAAGTCGGGAACCCGCAGGGACAACACCTACAGAAGAGGGCCAAAAGAGAAGCCCAGGATGAAGATGGACAGCGTGAGAAACTGCGTCACGGAGTCGTCGATGTTGAAGTCCTCGCCGATGGTCGTGAGCCCTGGAGCAATAATGGTCGACGACAGAGGCGACATGAGCGTGAACATGGACGCCACGAAGACGACGGTCCACTTGCGGGCAAACGGCCAGGTCTTGGGGTTCTCACCCGGCTCGGTCCAGGTGACGAGATCCGGATCCGATGGGTCGGGTGCGGTGGTCGTCGTCTTCTCTTGCAGCTCGGGACCCAGCTCGGCGTCGGCAAGATCGATGCTCAAACTCCGCTCGTGCCGGGTCTCGATGCCGTCGTGGATCAGGGATATGGTCCGGGACGGGGCCCGTGATAGCGGGCGTGACCCGCTCGGTCGAGAGATGATGGGCTGCAGGCGGGGACGGGACGGGCCGTCATGGTCGTCGGACGCGGTCGAGTGAGCATCGTCCGAGTCGCTATCACCATGGACGTGCGGCTTCTCAATCTCCTCGGCAGGTCGCATCACTCCGCCAGCTGCTAGCGCCGCCGCGGATGCGAGGTTCTGGTCATTTCCATGGTGCGTATTGGTCCGTGGTTCCCCGTCGTTTGAAAAGGACGTGGCTCCTCCCATCAGGACAGGACCCAGGCTTGGCTTTTGTGATATCGATGGGGTGACGGGTCGTGTAGTGCGCCAAGAACTTCTTTTGGTGTCACCAGGATCGCGAGCTTGGAACCAAAAGGCAGAGTTCGACAACGCAAAGAATAACAAAGAGTGCTGTGTCTGTGCCCACGATCACCTTGGGACAGATGAACAACTTGGAATCGTCTTATCTCCAAGTGTCTACGAAGTCTGCGCACGTCACTGGAAGAAGAGAAAGGAAGAGAGAAAAATGCCCAGCAGCTTCAAGGGGACTGACCCACAGCCGTTCCCCATGGTAATGGAACGGCCCTTGAGGCATTACAAAGGCCGAGGGCCGCCTCCCCCACAGACTACAGGCCGCGGACTGGGGATATCGCCTGCGATGACGGCCGACTTGCCTATTCCAGCCAAAGCGGATACGAGTGGGGCCGAGTTCGGGGTTTTCTTCCTCGATCCACCTCCGGGAACCGGCTTCCGCGAGAGCTTATCTCGAGGCTCCCTTGAGTGTCGTAGGCACGCGACGTGCTGAGAGACGGCGGCGTGGTGACGACCATCCTTCTTGCAATGCTCCTCACGCAAAGCAGTACACAGTGAAGAACTGGGAAGCGGAGCTGTCGAAGCGGTGATTCGCGAGACTGCCAACTGGCCTACTGAGCCGGACCGGTTGATACGACCGTGTTGTGGTTTCTGGAGGGCAGACTTGTGGCAGCTTCAAGGACAGTAGAACAGAGAGCGCGCGTGTAATCTGGACATGGGTGGAGATGCTGAATCATTAGCGCCTACAGAGTGTGGATGATGCGGCCTCCTCATCATCAGCAGTGCACCGCTGGATTGCACGCCATGGCGAGCGATCCAAGACCCGACAGGTGCCCAATAGGTAGGGCAGGTAGTCGTAGTGCGAGCTCGGTGAAGGGGTAAATTGAAATGTCAGTTCGGAGTGCAACCGGACAAAAGTGTTCGGTCGAAGAAAGAAACAATCAATTGACTGGAGGCGATTGGCTGAGTCTCAATGAGTGACTTGGGACCATGGATGCCAGCGACGACCCCGGGAAGGGTACAATAGAGTCCACGGTAACTGGAAAGGCGCCACAGCTTGTGTGGCTTAGTCAGACGGTGCCTCGAGGACGGAGTGGCCTCGTTGCGGGGCCACGCAGCAACTCTGCTGACCTAAGCACCGTGCAGCACGTTGCGGGCATGCAACACTACGCCCAAAAATTTCGAGGAGGCCTTGCACGGTGTCGCGCAGCCGAAGCGAGACGTCGTGAGCGATTGGGGGTCCCTGGCACGACGACATCCACGACGCCCAAACCTGCACCTCTCACCTGCAGAGCCTGGCCAGCACCGCACCACGCCACACACACGCACCACACACGCCCACCATGGTGAAGCCCAGGAAGCTGCACAGCCTTAAGCGGCCCAAGGTCCGGCAGAGCTGGAACAAATACAACCTCTACAACATCTCCCAGCTGCGGCCCCCGCGCCTCGGCGAGCGGACTGGCGACACATACTTCCAGCAGAAGTGGAAGGCCAAGGGCCTGCTGCGAGCGTACCACGGCGAACACGTCGTCGAGCGGAAATGGGCGCGCATGTTCAGCCGGCGCCTGCTCGGCGTCTCCAGCACCAGCCCGGACTACCTCGCCAGGAATGACGGCTCCGAGATGGCGAGGGGCAAAGGTTTCGGACTCGCCACGCCCCCCAAGAACGCGCCGCAGAACAAGGACGGCGCGGCCACGCCGTACATGCAGATGACCTTTGCTCCGATGGAGCGGAGGCTCGACGTGGCCGTCTTCAGGGCCATGTTCGCCAGCAGCGCACGCCAGGCCGCGCAGTTCTGTATCCACGGCGGCGTCAAGGTCAATGGCAAAGTGGTGCGTACTATGATCATCGGCAGGGAACCTACGAGTATCGGAGGCGGACAGTTTGGACTAATCGCATAATGCTCGCCCAGATGCCTTTCCCATCATATCAGCTAAACCCCGGCGACATGTTCCAAGTCGACCCCGAGCGTGTCCTCTACGCCACAGGACTGCCGAAGCACGGCACGAAGCCGAGGCGGCAGCGAGGCCAGAACAGGCGCGCCAAGGCCAGCGGCGAGGAGGAGGCCGTGGAAGAGACAGCAGCAGCAGAGGAGGAGGCCACCGCGGAGGAGGCCGCCGAGCAGGACCCGGAGACAACAGACGTTGCCGCCGCCGAGAAGCAGGACCTGGCGCCGACGAAGCAGGAGATACAAGGCCTGATCAAGCAGGCCAAGGAGGTCCTGTCGGAGCAGAAGCTCACGGTCGCACAGAAGCGGCGCGTGCGCGACTTCATCAAGCAGTCCAAGCCGTTACTCGGCAAGACCGGCCGCGCCAACGCCGACCCGGCCGAGATCCTGGAGCAGCTCGCGACTATGGTGTCCGGGCTCAAGGTCGAGGACGGCTCAGCAGACGCCGCCGCCGCTGCCGCCGAAGAGGAAGCCGCCGAATCATCCACAGGCCGGAAGAAGGAGCTGAGCGTCGCGGACCTGACGCCCGAGGAGAAGGACCGCCTGCGGGAGCTCATCGCCAAGGAGCAGGAGAACCCGCACGACCCGAGCAAGCCGTACCTGACACCCTGGAAGCCGCGGCCATACATGGCGCCCTTTGCCTTCATCCCGCAGTACCTCGAGGTCAACCAGAGCATCTGCTCCGCCGTGTACCTGCGCCACCCGGTCGCCAGGCACGGCTCCGCCGAGGTGCCCACCCCGTACGACCAGAACACGAACCAGCTCGCCTTCAACTGGTACCTGCAGCGCAAGTAGTAGAGAGCCACTGTGTCGTCGTTGTTGTCAGATGACGGGTAGCCACCTCGAGAACAGGCCATGTATTAACAGCAATTCCATCACCACCGCGACTACAACATCCGCCCTGGCCGTGGTGGATATCCTTCCCGGCTGGTGTTTGCCTACTGCGATTCATTGGCCGGAATGCTAGCCATGTAGTTGTATATACATAAAGAGTCACGAAAGACGAAATGAAACCAAAACTCGGCCAGGTAGATGTTAGAAGGAAGGGACGATGGCGCGAGGAGGGGAAAGAGGCATCCTGGGGAGTATGCCGACTGCGCGCCACCCAGCAGCAGCAAAACGTCTCCGGCTGATTCCAGATGTCTAATGTACAAAATACGACCAAACCCCCTAAACCAGGCTGAGTTCATAGAATCGCGATGCTCTTGTACCCCGCAAGACTGTGTGTTTCCCGCTTGTCGCAGCTCACCTTGGCAGCGTTCCATCCCAGTCTCGACATCACTGCCGCCACTGCTGCCACTGCTGCCACTGCTGCCACTGCTGCCACTCGTGTGCTCAAACACAAACCATCATTGAGCCAATCCCGCTCAGTCTGTTTGCTGGGCACGCGGTGGCCGACTGCCAACCTCGTCAATAGCAACAACAGAGTACAGATCAGCACGTCGTTATCTTGATAGCCCAGGCTACGCAGGGCACATTGTGATCACAGTTTCCACAGCGAGTCTATGACAGGGGTGTTGGAATTTGAACGTGTCTAGCTAGTAGCTACACATCGTTCAAACATTGAGACGAACCAGAGTCAACATGTCCACACGTCTGACCATTAAGGGACAAGAAGAAGCGGTTAGGATATTTACGCGATCAACGATGATCCGAACAACACCCTCAGCTGAGTCGCCGTACCCCAGCCGACCCGCACAGGGAGAGTACCGCCTCGTGCATAAAAAATACACTGCACGATGGCACTGCCATTGCTGGCTTAATGATGGGAATTTTCTTTTTTGACACCTAATTGCTACAAAGAACACATCAAACGAAGAGGGGCAGAGAGACAATAAACAAGGAAAACACAAGATTTGTGAGGACGTAAGGAGACCAGTAGCAGCAGGACATGCTCGTGTGCGCCACATGTGGATGTGTACACATGGTGGGAACCGTGTCTCCAGCTGCTTGACCTGCAGAAGGCCAAGGTGGCCATGACAGGAGACTAAAACGCCAGATGACAGGTTTCCCTAAAATACAACATCTAGTGGTGGGAGGGTATGCTCTTTCGGTTTGCAGTGGGTGTGACAAGACATTAAGAAGACCTTTTGTCCCTGGGTGACCACGCCAATCACTTTGCTGTGCCATCAGATCCCCGGGTATTGTATCGTAACATATTCGAACAACGAACACCGAATCGCAGCGAATACAAAAACGAGGCCGTGGGCTATGATCCGGTTCTGCCATCGTTGGTATTGGTGTCATATCGTCGTCAAGATTGTGAGTGGTGGATCCATCTGACGTCTGCAGATGCCTCGAGCAGGTCGAGTCTTGCTGAGAGGCCATCACAGCCAGCGCTGCTTTTTCGATGCCAGCAAATGACGAGATCCGCTTGAATGGACTGACAAGCTTGACAAGGTCAATGTCGAGGCTGAAGGCAGCTGTCGTGGCAGTTCATCAGATGTATGGAGAGATTAAATGGAAGTGCGCGTAAAGGCGAGAACGGAGAATCGAAGAAGAAAAGGCGGCATGGATATGCAGATAGTGCGGCGAGCCGAGCTGAAGCCCGAGGTTATGCAATCTATCGCAGGGAGAAACCCTTGCGCTTGCCCTCTTTCTCGATCGGTCGGCCGCTCTCGATGCGGGCCTTCTTCTCCTCGAGCTCTAGTCGTTGGCGGTCGAGCTGCTCCTTCATCTCGCGGTGGCGAGCATAGAGCTCCTCTTCGCTCTGCTTGAGCTTGCTCTCCTTCTCTGCAACCTTTTGCTGGAAGACCATCTTCATCTCAGCCTCCATCTTGGCAAGCTTCTGCTCGTGCAGGGCACGCTCCTCTTCTTGCTTGACGGCGGGGTTGACCTCCTTGAAGACACTGGGGTCCTGAGCAACACCCATGGCGGTGAGCTTGTCGGTACGGTAGTTCTCGTACAGGTTATTGTTGGTGTGCTCCTTGAGCTCCTCCATATGGGTGCGGATGAGCATCTGGCGGAGCTTGACAAAGTCGCAGTGCTCCTCGTTGTCGACCTCGATGGTGCCCCAGGGGTAGCTGCGGCCACGGACCTTGCGGCCGTCGGCGTTGGTGACCTCGTTGCTAGCACCGACAACTGCGAACGGCACCTTTGACATGATCTCGTTGTTCTCGGCGATCGTCTCCTCATCGTCGAGCTCGTAACGAGGTCCCTCGAAGATCTGAATACCGTGGTGCTTGATGTCGGCGAGAATCTGCAGTCACTGTGAGTCTGATGTCACATTTCAGTGGAAGAATAGAAGCCACTTACACGAGCCTTGAAGCTGAGAATTTCCTCGTCGGTGAGGGTGTCCGACTTGGCGATGACGGGGATCAGGTTGACCTTGGTATGGAGGCGGCGCATGACCTCAATGTCCAGAGGTTTCAGGGAGTGGCCAGTGGGCTGGATGAAGAAAACACAGGCGTGAATCCGGTTGTCCACGATGTTCATGCGGTTTACCTTGTTCTCGGCGTCAAGGTAGGCGTCGAAGCGCTGCTCGATGTTGTCGATGATGGGCCTCCATGATTCGTCGTTGTTGACAAAGTCACCAAAGCCCGGTGTGTCGACAACGGTCAGGCGGAGCCTAACGCCGGCCTCCTCAATATCGGCGCTGATAGACTGGATCGAAACAGTCTTGGGTATTATGTCCAAGCTGGGTCCCTTGCGGTCCTTGGGAGGGTACAGCGAGGTGTTGAAGAGAGTGTTGACGAGGGTCGATTTGCCAAGGCCGGATTCACCTGTAAGCCGACGTTAGTGGAATGAACCATTGCTATGTTTGTGAAGGACATGACGTACCGACGACCATGACGTTGAAGTTGAAGCCCTTGCGAACACTTTTGCGGTGCCATTGGTTGGGCAGGTTGGCGAAACCAACGTAGCCGGTCAGCTTCCTGCGGACAATGTTCTTCACGTCGTTGATAGGCGACATGGCGGCTGGGAAATAATCGTTAGCGGAGTTTGACAGAATTAGGTTACACTTGGTAGCCATACCAGGAGCCGCAACGGGCGAGCTGGCGCCTGAGTCGACAGAAGGCTCTGTGCACAAGATGTCAGTCCATCAGTCTCCGGACAGTCACAATTGAAGTCGCGAATCAAGCAAGAAGCAAGTGTCGTCGATCGGCGTGCTGGAGGCAGAGTAGTACCCGGTAGTCTGTCCGGAATTTGAAGTTCGTCGTAGCTCATGGGATTTAGAGGAGCAAGTAGCGGGGCATCGACCACCAACATGCTGCGATAGTGGCGAATTGTCGCTGGGTTCTGATTCTCCTGACCACTTGGTAAGGCGAAACTGACTGATCTTGGGGTTGGACTCGTCGACTTTGAATCGCCGCTGCTACTTGGTGGTGAGGTCTGGGCAGAATGCGTGTTGCCTGGCTTCGAGTCGAGTTGGAAGCTTCGAGCTCTTGCTTTCTGATGGTTCAAGAACGGCCCCATGTTGTGAGGTCTCTTTGTTGCCACCTGCTATGCTGCTGGTACACCGTGATAGACGTATGTCTTAACGATGGCCAGGTATTCCAAGAACCAAAAGCGAGGGTGTCGGCCAAAAGGTGCTCTATGCTGGCGGGCGAACAGCGAGTGGGGATACTCTGTCGTGCAGGGGAAGATGAAACGAAGCTCGAGGGCAGGCGTCGACATCCACGATGTGCGTAATCGCGCCATGTCGGTAGTCCGTGGAAGTGGCTCGTTTCAGGGAGATGTGGAAGCAGCGAGAGTGCCTGGGACTTCCGGGTTGCCAAACAATGGTGGCTGATATGCTTGCTTCTTGCTTGCTCTTGCTCGGCGAACAAATGACTTACCCATATCGAAGGAGTTATGAAGCGTTGGTGTCTAAGCGATGAGGAAGGAGTGTACGAGAACTAGCACAGTTCGAGCTGTTAATTCAATGGTCATCATCGGTAATGGAAGGGCAGGCGCGAATCGAAGATCCTCCCACGCTGGCGCAGACAGGCAATGCCCAAGAGTTTGGGCGATTACAGCCTAACGACGAAGCCATACCAACTGCGAAGCTTTGGAGGTCCATTGATTCGCAGATCGGACAGCTCATGTGGAAGGAAATCAGGGGTCGCCGTCCGCGGAAGGAGTCAGGCGCTGGTGCTTGGAACGCTTAAGCCTCGACTTCCACGAGCTCCAGACATTGAGTCGGTCGAGGAAGCGCGGTGATGTGATCTGGCAAGGGCAACTCACCTGAAGAAAGTTCGTCGCGTACCGAAGGCGTTGGCGTGCGAAATGCCAGTGCTGGTCTCGCGAGGAAGCTGTCTGGTGGGCAGTGACAGAGGAGGCCGGTGGAGGGTGGAGGCAACGGCGCGGCGACTGGAGAGGGAGAGCGAGGAGGAATACCTGACGAGCAGGACGACAACGGGAAAGGAGGAAACGAGGCTGCCCCGGCGATGGCACGAAGGGTGGATGAGGTGGTCGTGGGCAGGGGGAAAATGTGGTCGAGGGCCGCCGAAAGGAGAACCTTACCTTAGGGGGTGATGTGCGTGTCCGAATGGCCAGGAGCCAGCAAATTAGCTGCGCGGCGGGCGGCCAGTCAGGCGAGGTACCATTGCTGCACAGCACGGGCGCGAGGTACAAAGGGAGATTGGGCGAGCTGGGGTTGCACGTCTGGCGCGACGGGGGCGTGCGGGCCGGGAAGCTCCAGCCCACCCGGCCAGCGCAGCTCCTCCCCTTCGACGCCCAGGCTGTCCCTGTGCCTCTGCCGTCCTCGTCTCCAACAAAATTGCAACAATGACCGACTGCCACGCCCGTACAATACAATTGTACTCGCCGTCCGCGCTGCTCATCACCACACAGGTCCAAGTTCTTCTCGGCATCCCTATCCACCATCGCTCCCGGGTAGTGATGCTGGTCCGGCCGTTTGCAAGTGCGTGTGGTCACGGTACTGGTGCAGGCTCGTGGTGGCTCAGCGTCATTACTACGAGAAGCCACCCGTTCTCCCGCGAGCGGCCAACGTGTGCTGTCCAGTTTCTTGGAGCAGCTTTCGTCACCATGGCGAGCTTAGATTTCGAGCTACGGACCTAACCCAATCATGGCGTGGGTCGTCCTGACTGCTCCACGAGGTACTTCTGCCTCCTCGCAAGCGCACCACATACCGTAGGCATCGGGACACAGGCTCACATTGATGCTCGGCAGTGCTCTGGCACGGCATAACTCTCCGTGTGCCTCGTCTGCCTCGACTGCCTGCCACGGCAGGGATCCTGTTCTCCTGAATCAACGAGATAAGTCTGAACTTCCACGTTCCCCAGCAAGCCTGGCTGATCTTAATCCCTTGGAGGGCCACCCACCCTTCCCCCCTTGCAACTGGGGCGACCACGGGCCAGCATCCAAATGCCAGAGCTAGCCAATTGTTAGGGGATATGCTTCAATGGCCACTGACCAATGAACGAGCCTGAGCTCGTTTGGCTGTTGGAGCACCGTGAATGGCTCGAATGGCTCCCTCAGTTCGTCTTTCTGGAGGACAAGGCGTTTATTAATAACTCTGCTTCACCAGAGATATAACCGTCCACTACCCAGCGAACTGAAGCGGAAGCGGACCAGCTTTGCCTGAGTATCGTTGTGGATCGACGGCGGAGACAATGTTAAGCAGTTGCCTCGGCTCAGCAGGCTACCAGGCCAGCAGGTTAGCAACCTCGATCGTGCTTCGACCTGAACGAGAGTTGCAATGGTCGTGACGGCCAGTGAGGCGTTGAGGTGGGAGCAGAGCCATGCGGCCAACGCGACATTGGACACTGACAATTACTCCTGCTTGATGATATGGCAAGGAGTCGCAGGTCATATATCTCAAGGACACGCGTGAAGCTTGGACCCCACGGCATGCACAGGTCCTTGCACCCTTGCGCGGGCCCTGGCAGGACCCTGTCTTCTCAGTGTTTCTCTGCGGACCCAGTTCTTGAAACGGCCTGCCAGTTCTGTCCATGTCTGGCAGACGGAGCACAGGAATGCTCCGTTTTGCATGTCGCGAACTGGACGCGTTGGGGAATAACAAGACAGGGCAGCTCAGCCTGAATCCCTTGCGAAGTACCTGCCGAGATGCTGCGAGGAGATGCTGCAGCACCCAGACAGCCACATGCACGAGCCTGCCCAGCATCGCTCTGCTCAAAGGCAGAGGGCCTAGCGCATCGCGGAAGGGCAGCTCCAGGTGGGTGGCCACAGGTATGCCGTGATTAGTGCCTAGGTGGGGCGGGAGTTACGTCGTGGTCCGATGAAGCTCAGAGCTCGCACACACACCTCGTATTCCTCCCTGGCGCAGTCATGCAATGGAGCCTCTCATCCAGTATCGAGCAGAGCTGGCATGAATAAACCCGAGGTCAGCAAGCACCAAGAGTCACAGGCCTGAAGTTACCAATAGTGCATTACGTTTCCTTGTCAGCCTCGGAAACGTCTGTTCACAATCAGATCCTTGGCATGAAACAGCTCACGGTGACACGGTCGTGCAGCCTTGACGTTCTGCCTTGCACAGAGCGCCCGATCCCGAGAGGAGGAAGGACGCAAGATCGGGCCCGCTTGTGTGTCGGGACTTCGTTTCCTGTGTCTGTAGCCTCTGTGTGAGGTTGCACAGCGGAACATTAATCTAAGAACCCCTCGAGCTGACATAGGTAGGGAATCACGCAAGTGCCTGACAAGCGAAATGCTTCACCAAAACTACTGTATATGTATATGAGCCTGATGGTCGTGGTAGTTCGGGGAAATAGTATTGATGTGCTACAATGGTGGTATGGCAAATAGCACATAGCATCTGACATTTGCGACATGTTGAAATTAGTTGAAATAAAAAAGGAATATTGAGACGCAGTCATGATCATTGGTACACCAGTAGACCACATATAGTGCGCACCCGGAACGCCTGCATATCTCCCCCCATCGAGATTCATGACCAAAGACCAAGCAAACGCTTCTATCCGCCTGTGCTGCCTCTCGTCGTATTGAAGACACAGCATAATCTGTCTCAGCCCCGCAGAACCAGTGAACCAAGCGGATACACCAAGGGAAACAGAAGCACTCAAGCCCAGAACGAACCACTCTCCGTCGACGAGTCATACGACGGCAGCGTCTCATCGCTGGATGTGTAATCCGGCACCGTCGACGTCGGGCTCGGCGGGTCGCTGTAGCTGGCCGTCGCCCCCCTCTGCTGTATCAGCGAGTTGCGCCGCGACCGCCACGACCGCCGCACGCTTTGGATGATGATGCCCCCCTCGTCCCGTGCCGCGGAGAGGAGATTCTCCATGAGCCCGGCCACGGCGCGGAAGTGCGCAAGGTCCTCGGACATGGTGGTTGACTCCTCATCGCTCTCGGGGTCGGGACGCTGGAGATAGTGGTGGTTTGCTGTTCCCGGGTTGGCGGTAGTGATACGTAGTGGGCTTTGCGGCCGTGATTGTGAAGGCGAGGGCACGCTCCAGGACATGATGCTGGCCGAAGAAGAAGCGATAACGTGCTCCTCGTGGCCCTGATGGCAGCCAGCTGCGTCCTGGCGCACCGCGGCATCCTTCTCTAGATCGCCGCCAGTGGTCGTCGTCGATCTACGGGTTGTCCGCTCGTGCAGCCAGCTGCAGGCATTGGAGAAGGCGGTTTTGATGCCCCGGACTCGAGCCTCGCGTTTCTCGCGCCACTCCTTGCGGCGGGCGCATCGGGCTGCGCGGCGTCTGATGGCCTTCTCGGTACAGGCGGCACGGGTCGCGAAGATGATGCAGATAAAAAGTAGTAGGGCTGACCCGGCGATGGCGACGGTCTTCAGCGGGTTCTCGGTGAGAACGGCGGTCGACTGTGGAATCGAGGCAGTCAGTACGGCGAGTGAGGTTCGACCAGATCCGACAGTTGGCTTACCGGGTGCCATGGCTCTTCCAATCTCTGTGGTGGCCGTTCTGTGGCCGTGTCGTCGTCGAAGCCGGGTGTTGGTACGGGAGGCACGGAAAGCGTGATGGGGCTCTGTGCCTGCGATGCTTGGACTTCTACGATGTGTCCAAGGGTTGCCTGAAGTTCCTGTGTTGCGTCAGCATCGAGACAGGGTAAGAAGAGCAGTACATCTTAGCAAGTGTAGACCAACCTCCGCGTTCTGAACTTGTAGGATCTGTTTGTTACTGTGTAGGCTTGTTATGCGGACGTTGTCTTCATCACCCTCCGGCACGGCAGGCGGAATGATGATACTACCATCCTCGTCACGATGGAACCCATCGTGATGCGTCGTGAAGAATAAGCTCCGAACCGCGTCATACAGCGTGGAAGCGAAGCATTTGAGATCTGTGCAATCCGCGATCGACGGTGTTGAGGCGAGCTTTGACTCTGGGAAAGCATGGGCGATAAAGAACTCCCTGCTTGCAATCTCGAACTCGAGCCTCGCGAGGCGGGCATTCGCAATCTCCAGTTCGTAAAGCTCTGACTGCAACGTGAATGGCTTGTTGCTCTGCGCGCCTGGCACATACCGCTCCGAGGTGGTCGTCGGGACTCTGATAACTGAAAAAGCGCCATCGACGACGGAGACGCCGACTGGTGCGACCTGCTGAAACTGGACCTTAAAGCCGAGGTCCTGTATGTGAGACCCATCAATACCGACAACGTTGAAGTTCAGAGTCCGCTCGAAGGTTTGCCGATCATCGACCTGGACACAGCTCAGCCGCCACTGAGCGTCGACCTTGGTGCCGTGCTTTGTCGTGATGGTGCCAGACCCGACCCCGTCCTCGTCTTCGTGCAGTGTGTTGCCATCGAGCGTAATGTTGCTGCGGCCGCACGACGTGTCTGTCTCTGTAACGTCAAAAGCGAGGAGCTGTATGTATAAGCCGGGTCAGCGGGGTGACTGGGGCGCGGACTCGCCACGGCTGACTTACTGTCCTGGGGATGAGAACATCTTCAACAACTTTTGTCACATCAAGGTCGATGAAAGCAAGAGGCAGCAGCGCATTATCTAGGACGGAAGGATTAGTCCAGAGCTTGGCACGGCGCTGGCCGGTGACGAAAACTCACCACCATCAAGGCGGGCGCTCCTCTTCTCGAGCGGGTGGGCCACAACCGCCGTGGCCAGCACAATAGCTGCCGCCCGCACGAGGCCACGCATCACGACAAGCCAGGCAGCCAAGGTTCTACGCAGAGGAGGACGGAAGAGGCAGCATGGGAGCACGAGGACTGGGGATGGGAGAAGACGGGAGAAGCAGAATGAAGATGGAGGGAAAGTGCCGTGGCTTCCGTTGCACGACCGTGGCCACGTCAATAAAGGTTTGGCTTGCTGACACCAGCAGCGAGCGCAAGCTGGGGGTGCCCGCGTGTACCGTTTGACACATGCACACGCACATGCACACTAATTGGGACGGCCCCTCTTGGGCTGAAGGCCGACCCCAGAAACACAGCTCGACACCATCACTCGAACCACCTGGCTAGTCATTCAGCGCAATGGTCAGAAATGGCTGCCTGGCGGGCTGACATCAACGGTGGCGCAGCAAGACACTAGACGGCTTCGCTCGTTGCTGTTGCTTTGATCCCTTGCAAGTGCACTGATTCCCCTTCCCAAGTTTGCATGGTCCCTTACTCGGACAACAAGCACACTATTGTTCTTGGTGAATGTCACTGACGCTTGTCTCAGCCCCCAGTACGGCGGAGTCCACATCGCAATGTCAGCCAGCATTGGAGTTGGGTTGGCGACAGTGAGTGATGCACGATGGTGAAACATCGATGAGAAAGTTAACGTGGCTCTGGGCCGACTGCCGCCTTGAGGTCGAGTCGAGACCGGCGCTGATCTCAATGTTTCGGGATCGTGGTTCCTCGTTTGGAAAACTGCAAATCAGATGAGCAGCTGCGCCATCCACACGATTGCTCTGAGAAAGTGGTCTTGGTGAAAGTGCACTCCAGCCACACTTCGGCCACCCTGCAAGAATGTGTGGCTTGTGAGAAGGTCGCAGTTGAGGCGCCTGAGGCGCCGGTTCCATCAGACGCAGGATCCACTGAGCACATCGACTCGACGTGGGAATTGCCAGGCCCCACCATCGGCTGCTCCAGCATGACGAGCTCGTGCCAATCAATCGAGACGGCACGGCTGTTGCAGCCTCATGATACTGCTCAACAACGATCGTTGCGCCGTACTGCCGCAACAAGACCCCAAACATGGTAAGCAGTGTACTGCTGATCGAACGCTTCATTCCATATGCTGACTCTACGTGGTGCAGTTACCCTTAGGCCTTCTCAATGCCGCGCAGGGTCACCCCATGCTCGTCGAGCTCAAGAACGGCGAGACCCTAAACGGCCACCTTGTCCAGTGCGATACCTGGATGAATCTCACCCTCAAGGAAGTCGTCCAAACGAGTCCGGTACGCGCGAGACTCCTACACACGTCCCACGACTGTGCCGACCCCATGTGCTGACAGACAGAGCAGGAAGCCGACAAATTTGTGCGCCTCCCCGAGGTCTACGTGAAGGGCAACAACGTAAGTCTGTTCGGCAGAGCTTACCACGCTATGCGTTCCGAAGCTGATACCTGTGGATGTATCTAGATCAAATACCTGAGGGTTCCCGACGAGATCATCGACCTCGTAAAAGAGCAGCAATCCTCACACGGCCAGCAAGGAGGATACAGAGGCGGAAGGGGAGGGCAGCGTGGCGACCACGGCGGTCGTGGCGGTGACCGGGGCGGGCGCGGCGGGCGTGGACAAAGTCGAGGCAGAGGACGGGGTCGCGGCGGTGCTGTTTGAGCGCGCGCGTACACAAGTGGTCATATCGGCCGATCACGCACCACCAAAGGCTGCACAAATCTTGTCGAACCGACCTTGCGATGCACCCTCGTCCGTAAGAAAGCCGCGCGAGGCTCCCTGGTCAGCGCACAGAGTCGCCGGTGCACTGTGGCTCAATTGCTTGCGTCCCAGTGCATGGCGAAACTGGCGAAGGCTTCTGCCAGAGAAGGGGTCGTATTGTTACTCTCCTCTCTCAACACATGTAGATGCTTGAAGCAGGAACCCGTGTCAGGAATCCAGCTGCACTCAGCGGTAGCTGTGAAGTCCGGCTGAGAAATATCAGGCAGGCGGGCCACTTCCAGGGACGTCGGTACAACCGTCCGTTGGTGCTATGACAGACCTGTCACCAGGGAATTGCAACATAATAGACCCATAGCTATATCTGCTGGAATACCAGCTCATGCTCGTTGATGTCTGCAGGAGTCATACGTGGTTGGCGTTGTGGAAGCCTGGTGGTCTCTCGCGAAGTTGACGTACGCTGTGGTACCTGAGGATGTGAAGTGTGCCGCGCTTATCGATAATCCAAAAGGTCCCAATCGCGGTTGTTCCGCTCCTCCACGGTATAACCAAGCCGAGTTTCAACCACACACAGCTTGCGCATTGCGTACGGGAGCCTGTCAGTCCCGGCCAATCCAGATGCCCGGGGGCCAGATAGTATACGATGGGCTTTGGCGGTGCCTGTGCCCGTCCGTGGGCTTCCAAACACTCACGAAAGCCCTGAGACCTCGGCGTGTTCGACCGCCCGCACCAGCAAGCCAGACACTCCTTTGCCAGCAAACGCAGCGACGTCTGAACAGCAGTGCCACTATTGTAAAGCGCAAGCCGGCCGAGTCCGCCGATGCCGGTCTCAGTCACACAGCCCTTTCACGACGACAGTATCTCGAACGTGCAGACAAGCGCGCGCCATGGCTCAACAAGCTGCTCTCGGTCCGGCCCGGTGCCCCGCCGGAGCAGCTCGACCAGTTCTCGACACAGCACATCTACGACGGCCTGAAAGAGCTGCAGTCGATGGAGGGCAGCTATCACTCTATCGTCATGCTGGCTGAGTTCCTGTTGTCTGTGCGCAAGGAGGCGCCCAATGCGCTCCTCTACGAAGCCCTCATCCGCGCCAATGTCGATCCGTTTCGAGGTTCGGCTCGAGTTGCCAAGACCCTTTTGCAGGAGATGGGGGACTCTGGGATATCAACCACACCGGGGATTTACAATGCGATACTGCAAGTAGGTGCCTTGAGGTTCCAGACACAGAGACATTCAAGGATTTTGCTAACACTGTTCCGCACGTAGGTCACAGCCGTGCACCCGGACTATGTCCTTCGATCGAAGGCGCTCCTCGAGATGAAACACCGATGGTATACGCCGACTCTGGACGGCAGCATCAGCATCCTCATGGGCTTGCTGCGCGACGGCCAATACGAGCTTGCTCTCGAGAGCCTGGAGGAGTTGTCGAAGAGTCCAGTCATCGTGCCGCCGTGGCTGTTGAGCGTCTTCCTCATCAAATTTGGCGAGCTCGGCTTCCATGCCGAGAGTCTCCAACTCCTGCAGCATGCAGTCAAGATACACAATCCTCAGCGCTCACTGCTTGCATGGACTTTCCTGCTTGACGTGTACAGCCGAGACAACTACTACACTGGCATCACGTACATTTGGGAGAGGATGGTCATGCCTGGTCGACTCAGCCCCTCGGACGGTGTTGTTCTACATGTTCTGAATACTGCGTCCCGTCAGGGCGACGTGGGTTTGGCCACCAGCGCCATGGAATTGTTGACGGAACGAGGCCGAAGGCTTGGGATGCATCACTACGAGCCTCTCATCGAGGCGAACCTCAAGCGCGGCGACCTAGAGAAGGCGCTGACCTTGGTCTGCCTCATGGGTGGCGAGGGGCTCGCGGTCGACGCGTCGAGCACGAGGGCCATCGTCCTCAAGCTCCAAAGCTCTAAAGCAGACACAGACCGAGCTCTGCGGATCCTCAGCGAGCTCCGTGCCAAGCGCAGGGTCCCCATAGCGGCCTTCAATGTCGTCCTCGAGGCCACCATCTCGCATCGCGGCTTCCAGGCTGCTCTGGACCTCTACCGGTCGGTGCGGCAGATCAGCTCCGACGTGCCGGACCTGTGGACATTCCACATCCTCTTGAGCCAGTGCAAGAAGGAGACATCGCTAAATTTCATCATTGCCGAGATGGAATCGTTCTTCTTGAAGCCGAACCGGACCACGTACAACCGCCTTATCCGCATTACTTCTAGGCAGCGGAGCTACGAGGCGGCGTTCCGGTACCTCAAGAAGCTCAAGGAGCTCCGTGGGCCATCGCCGAATACGGCGACGGACGCCTCAGGCAGTCAGAACAGCCTCTGGATGGACAGGGGCACGGCACTAGAGCTCATCAAGCGCTGCATTCAGAACCACGATTTGCGGGCTCAGGCCTTGCTCGAGGAAAGCCGGGCACGAGGCATGGACCTGGACGCTGAGCTCGAGGAGTTCGTGGCGAGCTGCCAGGGAAATCTTGTGACTAAGCACGATGATTCTGGCCATGCCACTACCAATGCATCTGAGGCAGCTTCGTCGGCACCGGCAGGCGGTGCGCCGCGCGCTCTGAGTGCAGCAGCTTGAGTATCTTGAGCCACGCTCATGACTGCTTATTCGGGGACGGAAGCTAGAGAGAACACCGTGAAGCGTTTTTCGACTATTAATGATGGATGTCGAATGCTACAGGATATGGGAAGACCAGTCTTGAACTAAGAATAACAGAATTTTGTGCACATAACTACTTTTGCTGCGTGATTGTCAACATGTGATAAGGAAAGGACGGCATGAGTGAGTGTGACACACTCCTTGAGCACGGTAGCTCCCTTATGGCGAAATACTGTTGATGCTCTTCCTACTCTATTATTAAGCTCGGAGGAAAGCACCCCGCGACGCTCCATAGTGCACATACACACACACACTCTCTCTCTCTCTCTCTCCATCTTAGTGAACCAAAGCACAGCAGCATGTGTGGAGCGGGGAATGGGAAAAAAATAAAAGCTGCGCTGACAATGGCACAGTCATTTTGTACCTCACCCCGTAGGATTGGACTATGCACTTTCACGGAGTTTTAGAGCTACGTGTTAACCAGATCAGAGAAACCCTGGCGGTGAGTCGACCACGAGGAGCTAGGAATATCGGAAGATTCGAGAGACTTCGAAGGATATTCAACTTGCTCAAAGAGATGGCCCCTTAACGGCGATGCATAGCATTCGTTTGCGTGCGGATCTACATCCTGGACCAAGCCCTACGTCATAGTCACCAGTCGGAAGCAGACACCAATTGACAGCAACCTGGAGCATAACGCCGACATCTACGCAG
Source organism: Microdochium bolleyi (assembly GCA_001566295.1). Lineage (NCBI taxonomy): Eukaryota > Fungi > Ascomycota > Sordariomycetes > Xylariales > Microdochiaceae > Microdochium > Microdochium bolleyi. The sequence continues at coordinate 1,107,266 of KQ964246.1, forward strand.
AAAGAATTGCACACCGTGTTCTGCTTTTGGGTCCCGATTAACTCCGTGTGCCAGGCTCCGTAAGCATGGATTCCATCTCCAAACTCAATCTTTCCATGTGCGAAGGGGGCTCGTGGGGAAGCCATAGACAACAAGGTCCCCGCTAGCTGCAGATCCCCTCCGCCAGCTTTGTAATCTCGCAGCGGAGTTAAGCCGACTCCCCACCACAATCAGGGACGTCGCTGGGCGCTGGCTTGATTTCTCCTTCGGCCGACTTCCATGACACCATCCCTAGCCCTGCTGCAGGAGGGAAAATAGAATGCACAATATGCCGATGACTCACGGGGCCAATCAAGTCTCGGGAGATGGGGAAGAAATGGAGATTGGTTCCAGTCTCTGCAACGTGCTTACTTACACATGGGCCGAACGCGTGCTTATTACACATCTTGCGCACCATCCATGCGATGTGGTTCTGTGCTAGTCTTCAGCATAACGCCCAACATGACAATGGCGTGCTGGCCGCTTAGCATTGTGGCAGCATGGGGATCAAAGCAAAATATGGCCCGGTGGGAGAATTGGTTGGAAATCATGCTCGGCATGACTTGATGTGAACGGGCACACGGCTTGTAAATCAAATACTCCTGCACGGAGTATAAGACATGCAATCAGCCCCGGTATCTTGCCCAATGTCCCACAACCAGAAGCATCAAGTCAACGCCTCATCACGTCCACTCCAAGTCAGGCCTTCTCTCTTTGAGTTTCACACACAGATCCAGAGACCAACACCCGACAAGACCGGATACAATAACTAAGCAACGATGTCGGCTTGGTTCCGCGAGACACCAGCGGGCAAGGCCATCCGCCTGCTGTCTGGCAAGCAGTTTCTGAAATATCCTGAGGAGCAACCCGGCTTTGAGCTCCCCGCCGAGTGGAAGCAAGTCTGTGAGGAAAAGCCCAGCTCTGGCTCGATTAGCTCGTCGTCGGAACAACTACAGCACGATGCTCAACTATACCGCCCCTCTGCTACATCCGAGGCCAGCGATGAGGAGAGCCAGAGAGGAAAGGACAATGGCGGCACCAATGGCGATTCGCCTTCAGTGGCGGACGAGGAAGGTGCAATGCCAGAGGTCACAAAGACAAAGTCCATACCCCTTGCTCCGCGGAAGACGAGAGATGGACATATCTTGGTCGACTGGTAAGTAGAAGCTAAGAATGAATTCCTGTTGAGGATGGATCCAGCTAACAGCAATGCTCAGGTATCGTTCCGACGACGACGAGAACCCATACAATTGGTCTCGAGGAACACGGATAATGGTTGCCAGTGTCATCGGCTTGTACACGTTCATCGTCTACCTAAGCTCCGCCATGTAAGTGCCGTCACGAATAAACATCCAAGAAAACACTTGATCGATCTGCAATGCTAACAAACCAATGTACTACAGCTACACTCCCAGCGTTGAAGGCGTAATGGAGGCCTTCGGTGTCAACCTGTCCCAGTCAAACCTGGGACTCGCTCTCTTCGTCCTCGGTTACGGCATCGGGCCCCTAATTTTCTCACCCTTGAGCGAGCTGCCCAGTATCGGCCGGAACCCCATCTACATCGTGACCATGTTCCTCTTCGTCATCGTGTCGATTCCGACAGCTCTCGCCGCCAGCTTCGAAGGCCTTATGGTCGCCCGTTTCTTCCAGGGCTTCTTCGGCTCGCCCTGCCTGGCCTCGGGTGCCGCCACGATGGGCGACATGTTTGGCATGACGACCCTGCCTTACGCGTTGGTCCTCTGGGTCTCGTCCGCGTACTGTGGTCCCGCGCTGGGTCCTCTGCTGTCGGGGTTCTCCGTGCCTGCTATGGGCTGGCGCTGGTCGCTGCTCGAGATCATCTGGGGATCAGCCCCCGTCTTCATCGCGATGCTGTTCCTCCTGCCCGAGACGTCTACGCCCGCTCTCCTGTATAACCGAGCCGCCCGGCTTCGCAAGGTCACTGGCGACGCCCGCTTCCTGTCTCAGAGCGAGCTGGACCGCAGGGGTCTCACGTCCAAAGAGGTCTTTGTCGACGCCATCATCAAGCCCCTCGAGATCACCATCAAAGATCCCGCGATCCTGTTCGTGCAGATCTACACTGCCATCGTCTACGGCATCTACGTGAGTCTGCTCTCCTGAATTTCTCCCACCTGAAGCACGGCCACCAGTACTAACCAACCCATCAGTATTCCTTCTTCGAGGTGTTCCCGCTCGTCTTCCCCGTGTACTACGGCATGTCCTACGGCGAAGTCGGCCTCGTGTTCCTGTGCGTGCTGGTAGCCTGCCTGATCGGCGCGACATCCTACGTCGCCTACATTTACTTCTACATGAACCCGCTCGTCGCGCGCCTCGCTGCCCCGCCGCACAACACGGCCCCCAAGAACGAGATCCGCCTCGTCCCCGCGCTCTTCGCCTCCTTCGGCCCCACGATCGGCCTCTTCATCTTCGCGTGGACCGCGAGCCCGGCGTTCCCCTGGATCGCGCCGACCATCGGCATCACGCTGTACGGCGCCGCCGCGTTCGTCGTGATGCAGTGCATCTTCGTCTACGTCCCGATGAGCTACCCGCAGTACGCGGCGAGCCTGTTCGCCGCCAACGACTTCTTCCGCAGCGCCTCGGCGTTCGCGAGCATCCTGTACGCCGGCCCGCTGTTCGGCAACCTGGGCGTCGCCAGGGGCGTGACGCTCCTGGCGGGTCTCAGCGTCATTGGCATCGTGGGCATCTGGCTGCTGTACTACACGGGCGAGAGGCTCAGGAAGCGGAGCAGCTTTGCCGTGTACAAGGCCGAGTGAAGAGAGAACCAGACTTGCTGAGATTAGTAGCGAAGAGGGAGAACCTTCTGTCCTTCTGTCTCTATTCTCTCGCTTCATGCGAAAGGCAGTGGGAAACGTCATTGGGAGGAGAGTCCAAGTCTGTTCATCGTGGATAACGAGTTTCATGAGTACTTGATGATTATCCCGAGGATTGGAGTACGATAAGTAATATGTTGAAGAGCATGAGACAAATTAGACATAGACAATAGAGCCCGACGCTCAAATAATACTACCATGACATACGCAGTCCTGAATTAGGTCTCTTCCACTGGCAGTGCTCGCTAAGAATCGTGTCTACCGCTTCTTTCAAGTCCTCACACATCGGGGTCAATTTGCACTCACATCGCTCTCGTTGGCATGTCTCGTTAAACTTAGCTTTGCGACCGGGAGACCAGAGGCCCGGTGCGGCGATCCTGGACGAAGAAAACCTGCCCAACCATTCCGTGCGCAGATCGGGCAAACATGCATTTCCCCCGCTGCTCCCCGCAGGCGGCGGCGCGGGCCGAGGATGCAGAACATACCAGCCAAGCATTCAAGCAAGCAAGCTATCTGATTTGAGGCAAGGGGTCAACGGAACTTCCGTCATGGACAGAGAGGATGGCTGCGGTGCAAGTGAGGGCTCGAGGAAGGGCAACAAGCGTGGAGGCCTCTCTCCCTCGGCCTGCAGAGCATGCATGCACGCAATCGAAGGACTGCAGACGCCTCATCAGCAAAAGCATGACCAACAAAACGCACCTCGCAAAAATGTGCTGTGTTGATTCGAATTTGTTCCCCAATCACCGCGGCGACGGCGGCGTCCAGACCCCGAGTGTGTAAGTGTGGTGCCGAGTTGGGCTGCGGGTGCGGAACAGAATCAGGGAAATGCGCTGCAAGGAGCGTAGGTCATGTGCATTTTCCCTTTCTTGACGTAATGTTGTGTTGATGTCTGGGCTTCACGGGGGGTCTGGATGCACCCCTCAGCAGCTCGATCGTGATCGGGCTGACGTTACTTTGGACATATCGATCATTGCAAAAGTATTTGCAGGAGTGGGCGAAACGGTTTCGTAACATCACATCACCGGGCGTAGCCCCCTTCAAAGCTGGTGTAGGTGATGAACAAGAGAGCGGCGCCGGTCTCGCAGTAACCCGGAGGACCAGTCCCTGCGGCCCGGGGAATAGCCAGCGCAGATTCGGGCCGGAAGTCATGAGTAATGCCAGACGCGAGCGTTTTGTTGGACGCATCAGTGCGATAGCATGGTTGTTGTGCATTACGCATATGTTCTGGGCAGGACGACCGGCTTGGCAGGACCGAGGGTTCAGGCACGGCGTCGACACCAGGCTCCTTCTTGTCGTTGGTGCCTGGTTGCCCGATGGCTGCCGAGCGTGTCATCAGGCTACTCGGAGTGCTGCTCGAATACCATCCGAAGCCCAGGCTTAAGAAGGACGTGTATGCCGTGATCCAGCCTGTCACCTCGGCCACCAATACCATGAGCAAGAGGCACACGGCAATGCGGGGTCCGTCTATGCACGCATCATAGAGCCAACGACTGGTGATGGTCTGGGGTAAATACCTGCTGAGAGGACGAGTACTTGACGGGCTAGACTGCGGCTGAGATTGTCTGCAAAGACCATGACCGGGGTCGTGCCCACCTCCGCTCTGTGCCGGATCGGAATGCACAGGCTGCAGCTCGATCGTCGAGCTTTTTGACTTGGCCAGGCATTTTCGTTGCCACACACCGCTAGAGCTACATGGAACGACCACCCTCGACTGGCCCAGACGGTCGATGTCGTCCTGCTGTTCCAGATGATCACCGTGAAGGCCTCGTTGAACTGCGATCTACCTGGGCAGCCTTGATTCCCGGTCGGTTATCGGCGTCGAGGTAGTCATCCATGGATCCGCCACACCCTCGGGTAGCTGGGTGTCGGCATCCCGAAACGGAAACACCATGGGGTCGGCAGGGCCTCTGATTTGCTGCATTTCCGGCCAATGTGCCGCACGATCAATGTCCACTGTCTCGTGCTCGGGAAGGGTGTGGTGGCATCAGTGTAAGCATCCTGTTGCACAGCACTGAGGTGCCTATCTCGTCTAGTGTTTGTGCTCCCTGGAACGTTGCTGTGCAGCAACGAGATGTCCTGGTCTCCTTTGCGAGCGAGCAGTGTCCATGGATGAGGTCGATGAGGGAAATCAGCCACAGGCAGAGATGCGCTAGGCTCACCAAGGGAATTCGGTCCCCACAAAGCACCCGCCGGCCGAAGTCTCTGGACATGCGTGGGACGTTGGGACTAGGGGCCGACTGACTGTGTGTTTTTGCCTTCGGATGGCACCTAAGTCTCGGCCCGAGTCGGTCGACTCTTGCCAGCGGGTATTTGTGCTCCGAGATAGGGGCGGGGACTTGATTAATGTCCAGACGGCGAGTTTCGTGGACACGCAAACGATGCTCGTCAAGGACATATAAAGGCATGGCAACCACACCCCGTGCACCTTGATCTGTTTCCCAGCCCACAGCCTCATAGCCACTAGTAGCAGAACCTCGAGGACACTGCACACCTGCCGATAAACATCACAATGACTGTGTCGAACGGCTCCACGAGAGATGAGGGCTTCCCCGCGAGTGGCAAGCCCAAACCTGAAGCGACAGCGGTATTGTCGCGAGACCTACGCATGGACTTCCCCCGCATCATTGGTGGCAAGGGTAACCATCTGATGCTCGACGACGGCCGCCGTGTTCTTGATGCATCTGGTGGAGCCGCCGTGGCTTGTATCGGGCATGGCGACACCCGTGTCCACAAGGCGATCCTCGCCCAGCTGAGCCAGGTCTCCTACTGTGCCACAACCTTCTACTCGACCGAGGTGTATGAGCAGCTGTGCCGGGAGCTGGTGCGGACCACAAAAGGCCACATGAGCCGTGCATACATTGTCAACTCTGGTAAGCGTGCCCGATCGAGTACTGGAATCGTGGGAAGGCATAGTCGGCTGACCAGGTACAGGTTCGGAGGCGATGGAAGCGGCAATGAAACTTGCTCGACAATACTTCCTGGAAAAGAATTCGGCTGAGCCGAACCGGACCAAATTCATCGCCCGATTTTCAAGCTATCACGGCACAACGCTAGGGGCGCTCTCTCTTGGCGGACACGCCGGCCGTCGGGCGAAATTCGAGCCCATGCTTCTCGAGGGGACCTCAAGAGTGTCGCCTTGCTTCCCCTACCGGGGCCAAGCCGAGGGCGAGAGTGATGAGGCGCTCGTTGCAAGACTGGCGGACGAGCTTGACCGGGAGTTCCAGAGGGTAGGACCGAGCTCTGTTTGTGCTTTTGTGGCAGAGCCCGTCGTTGGTGCTGTAAGTGACATCCGCCTCAACGGTGAGTTGCAGTGCTGACGAAGATGAACAGGCTCTCGGGTGTGTTCCAGCGGTCTCGGGCTACTTCAAAGCAGTGCGTGCCGTGTGTGACAAGTATGGCGCCCTGCTTATCCTGGACGAAGTCATGTGTGGCATGGGTCGCACAGGCACCATGCATGCGTGGGAGCAGGAAGATGTCGTGCCGGACATCCAAACGGTGGGCAAATGCCTTGGTGGTGGCTACCAGCCCATCGCAGGCGTCCTCGTGGGCAGGAAGGTCGCCGATGCCTTGGAACACGGCTCTGGGTATGTCCGCGGTCTGATCTCTCGTCCAAGACAAATACTGACCAGGTGACATGATGCAGCGTCTTCGTGCATGGCCATACCTACCAGGGCCATCCAGTCGCGTGTGCAGCTGCGCTAGCCGTGCTGAAGATCATACAGACTGAAGATCTCGTGGCCAATGTGGCCGAGAAGGGCGCGATCCTCTCGCAGCTGCTTCGCGAGCGACTTTCGAGCCACCCGAACGTCGGCAATATCCGTGGTCGCGGGCTGTTCTGGGGCATCGAGTTTGTTGCTGACAAGGCCACAAAGAGAGCCTTCCCCTCAACCGCGGCGGTGGCCATGCGGCTGTCAGAGCTTGGCCTGCTCGATCCATACAACATTGCCGTGTACCCTGGCTCAGGAACTGTCGATGGCTTCCAAGGCGACCACATAATCGTGTCGCCTCCGTACAACATCACCGTCGAGGATGTCGAGCTCATTGTGGGCACTGTCGAGAGACTGGTTGGCGATTTCTTCGCTACGAAAGCTGCGTAACGGGGTGATCGCACGACCTCTGACACAGGCCGGCGCTATAAAGCACAGAATGCACGGGAGGCGAGCTCGATCGGGGCAGACACACTTCACGATCGCATCTGTACCATGTGATCAGGCTCGACGTTTTGAGATCTAAAGGAGTCGCACCAACGAACTTGAACATGATCAGTGACCAGAATGGGAATTAGAATAAGAAGAGGAAACAAAGAAAGAGAATTGTAGAATCAATGCATCCAGCAATAGAAGATCTGTCGTCGAAGCAAACACTCACGATGAACCGTTCCAGGAGCGAACGACCATGCACAGTGTTTGACGTCTGGTGCACGTTGCATCTCTTGCACCTCCACCATCTGTCCCCATCCCTGAGCTCTCCAGCTATCCACCTCCACAGCATCAGGAGTGTCCCCACCCTGCGACTCCTTGCACTCTCTCGATGCGCCAGTCGCGATAGCGACACAAGCAAAGCAGTCCTCACCATGACTACGATGGCCGCCGGGCTCAGCAACGGGCGGCACGCCGCCGACGAAGAAGCTCGGGCCGAGGTCGACGTCCTCAACTCGCGCCTCGACAAGACAACGCAGCTCTCCAAGAAGATCCAAGCATGCCTCGGCCGGCTCGAAGCAACCGGCAAGAGTGTCCGCGACGTCTCCGGTCCTCTGAACGGAGAGACGAAGAAGCTTCAGATCCTGGGAAATAGTGAGTGCATGTGTTCGCACATGTGGCATTCGTGTGGTCTCTCTAACTCCGCGCCTCTCTTCACCAGACATCGATTCAGTCATCGCAGCGATCGAGAAGCTCCGCCAGCCAGCCGAGAACAAGAACGATGAAGAGGCCATCATCCGACAGGGTCCCGAGAAGGCCGGCTTGTCGATGTATCTCAACTCGATCAAACGCCTCAACAAAGCTCTTGCCGATATGAAGGCGTCAAATCTCCGTGCGAACCAGGAGACCATGACCGATCTCCAACGCCTCATCAAGTCTGGCAATACACAGCTGGAAGGTGCTTTTGACAAGGTGCTGCGCGCACAGACACCCCGCTCAATCGAACCGCTCAACTTCATTACAAAGAACAATCCGTTTCCGCTCGTTCCTCGTGATGCGGTGGGCCAGCTGGGACTGATGAATGCCTATGTGTCGGCCAACACCACAGGCGAGAACCCGCTCGTCAAGATCTATGCTGAGATCAGAGGGCCCTATCTTTCGCAAAGTCTGGTGAACCTCGCATACGCCAGCGCCAACACCGCGCGGAAGACGAGCGTGGACGCCATATACAAGTCCGGAACAAACGGAATAGGGATGTATGCGCAGGCGATGGAAGGATTGCTTGTTGCCGAGTACGAGAACATTTGCGGCATCTTCACGAGGCAAGACTGGGGGCCCGTCTTCCAGACAACAAGCCAGCCTCCACTTGCAGAACTGGCACGCACAGTGCGCGAGTTGAACAATCACATCAAGAGTCACCTGACGACGGACTGTTATCTTGCTTACGAAGTTGTCGAGATCATGTCAAGCCTGTCGAATAATCTTGAGACGCGAACTGGCGAGCTCAAAGTCACGCTGGGTGCTGCCCTAAGGCCCGTTCGCGACACGGCAAAGTCGTCTCTGGGCGAGTTGCTCGACGATACGAAGCGCAAAGTGTCCGCCATACAAGCACTGCCGTCTGATGGGGCGCCACTCCCCGTGACGGCGGAAACCATGACACGTCTCCAGACCATGGTGGAATTCCTCCGGCCCATATCGAGTATCATGATCTCCCTCGGAGATGGTGGATGGAAAACCGGGGCAGCATCAGCGAGCAGCACCGATGCAATTCCCAGCCTGGCTTCGTTCGATATTGGAGCTGACGGGAAAGAGATCTTCGCTCATTACTGCACAGACTCGATAGACGCACTTATGCAAGCACTAGAGCAAAAAGCTAGGATCTTGCTCAAAGGCAAGTCGGTGCTAGGTGTCTTCCTTGCGAATAACGTCACAATCATAGAACGCATGGTCCGAGACTCGGATCTCAGACCGCTTCTCGACGGGAAGCTCGGCTCCTTGGAAGTCTGGCGAAAGAAGGCCAAGGCGCTCTACTCAGAAGCCTGCAAGGATGTCTCGATGCATCTCTTCGACGTCATCCACACCAATAGGGCACAAAGACCGCCGTCGGGCACGAACGAGTCGGCATCAATTGTCAAGAGCCTCAACAGCAAGGACAAGGAGAGCATCAAGAACAAGTTCCAGACCTTCAACACCAGCTTCGATGAGATTATCGCACGCCACAAGACGTACAGCATGGAGAAAGAGGTTCGGCAGATGTTTGCCAAAGACATGCAACAGATTCTGGAGCCTCTCTACTGTCGATTCTGGGATCGATACCACGAAGTTGACAAGGGAAAGGGCAAATACGTCAAGTACTCGAAGTCATCAATGTCGGCCGTGTTCATGACTCTTTACTGAGGGGACACTGCACTTTGAGCTGCGCCCGTGCTTTACTCGGGCATGTCGTCCGCGACACTGGATGTTCCACGGAGCTTATTATCACCATACATTCATGGCGTAATCGTACTGGGAGCTATCGGATCATGTATCGAACAGGTGTTCCAAGACTGGGCAGTCGGCGTGACGGTTCGCGTCTTCAACACTGATCTTCCTTCTCGACACGCAGGAGTAAGCACCGAAAGTATATGCAGCCTGGCCTCATCGGAAGCTTCACAGTGTCGGACCATCGTCAGGAAAGCCAAAATCGACTTTTGGTCGAACGCCAAGCACATTAGTACATCCACACCACAAGATGGGAAGGCGACCTTGTCACAGGGAACGATGACGGGCCTTGTGCTCGCTGCTTGATGTCCTCTCCCACTCACTCCTTGCATTGCAAACGTTGGCACAAACGTGCCCGAGTCGGCTGGACGATGCCGATCCTACGCGTATACAACTCTTTCTGGTCAACGCTTCAGCTATCGCAGTTTGCGCACATCGCGAACTCTAATGACCACCTGTATCGTCCTGCGCGAGTGGAAAAGCCAATAGGGCGCCAAAGGCAGACGCTTGTTCCTCTTAGGGTACTGTCTACAGGGCAAGGCACTATGATTATCGGAGCCTCGCAGCGTGGGAGAACGATTCGACTAGGATGGCATGAGCTCTTCACTGGGCACAGTTTGTAGCACCATCTAAGGATCGGTCATCGGCTTGAGTCGGGGACCTGCGAGCTTGTGACCACAACACAGTCCAGCAGAGGGCCTATATGGGCCTGTCTTCGTTAGCATCGAAGTCACCGCTTGCAGCCAAGTGCACCGATATGTTCCACTTGTTTCGAAGGGTTGCGAAGCCTAGGTCTCGTCACGGAGTCCGTCTGACCTATCGCTATAAGCATGCCCAGATGTCCCATCAGTTTCGAGGGATAGCTGAACTCGAGTGGCCAGCAACGACAAGGAGGACGATTACCGCGCCTGAAGTGTTGGAAGTCTTACCCCAGTGGGTGAATTTTAGTGTCACAAGGGGACAAGTTCCTCAAAGCGAAGCCCAATGAGTTCCATGATGAGACTTCTGATAGAAGTCACCCAGAAGAACCCAACGAAGCATATATGAATCACATATTCTGTCCAGGTTCGCAACTGGTTGCGCGTTTTCACTTTCACTTGCGTACAGCCATCATGACACCTAATCAGTTGTAGACCAAGATTGAACAATACAATGTGCCATGAGCCAGACAGCGACCCTCTTCCGCAAGACCAAAAACATGCGATCAGTCAGCCTACAAACAACCGTTCTGCCTCGCAGGCCCGCCCCAAATCCGGTTGCTCCCTCACGCAGTAGGCAGAGGCCGGAACTGCTGCTTATACTGCCGGTGCCCCTTCCCCCTCCCACCGTCCTCCACCGCAGCGGCGGCCGCCGCGGTATTCGACATCGTCAGGCTGCTCCCAGCGCCCAGTAAGGTCGATAAGCTCATGCTACCAGTAACGCTGCCGCTGCTACTACCACTTCTACTACCACCACCTCTACTCCGGGTGCGCGTGGAAAGCGTCGACGATGCGGAGGGGGTGACTGTCGTTGTCACGGTCACGAGGTGCGTGACGGTCGTGGCAATGGTGGTCACGCGGTACGCGAGGGTCTTGGTGATTGTCTCGAGGGCGTCCCCGGTGGCCGTGATTGTGGTGGTCGTCGTCGTGTCGTCTACCGCCGACGTTGGCGCTGGCGGCGGCGTGGCGGCGGCTGGTGTCGCTGTTGGTGCTGCCGCTTCTGGTGCCTCCGATGGCGGAGCCGGTGGCTGCTGCTGCTGCTGCTCCTCGCTAGGGATGGCTGCCTCTGGTGCAGGTGATGATGATGATGATGGCAAAATCTCTGGTCCTTGGTCTGCTGGCACCGACAAGGGCTGCGGTGCGGCTTCACTCGCAGCCACAACGGTCGGCACGGGAGTTCCATCTACGAAGACGGTCGTCCACGTTGTCACGGGTGGCAGTGACGGCGATGAACTTTGCTGTGGCTGCTCGTGCTGGCCTTGACCTTCTCCTTCTCCTTCTCCTCCGCCTGACGACAAATCGCTTGCAGAGATGCCAGACGGAGTTGGCGGGACCAGCAGTAAGACATGGCCTGACCCTTGCGGAACAGCAGTCGCCGCCTCTGCTTGGACAGCCGGTCCGAGGCTGGATGCTGGGGCAGAAGAAGAGACGACGGCCGCCGGCGCTGGGGCCAGGGTATCGACCAGCGGCGCAGACGAGGAGGCCACCAGGCTCTGCGCTGCGAGCTGTGTCGTCGCTGCTGCGGGCGTTGCTGCTGCCGCGTCATCGAGAGCCGGCGAGACTGGCGAGACCGCCATGGAAGGCGCCGCGGCGGCGGGAGCAGCGGCTACGGTGTCGGCGAGGAGACAGGCGACCAGGACCAGGGCGGCTGCGATGCCGAGATGACGACGACGACGACGATGATGATGATTTTGAGAGACGGGACCGGCCCCGTGGCGACGACAGGCGCCGCCCGAGTCCGAGAGCAGCTTCATCTCTTTTCTCTGAATCCCCGCTCTTGAGCACGGACTGCCCGTCTTCGAGTGATTCGTGCAGGACCGATGATAACTCACACTCCACAGACGAGGCACTGTGAGCCTGACTGGGTCGAAGTATCCGAATGCCGTTTTTAGAATCGTTCTGCTGAGTGGAAGCACGGAGGAGAAACCCTCAGAAGCCTCTACGGGAGACAACTTTGCTGTTGGACCGCTCGTTGGGATTCAGGGAGGGGGGAAAGAAGCAGGAGAAGCCGTCAAAGCAAGGAGCGACCTGGGTGGGAGAGGAGGGCAAGAGAGTGTGTTTAGTCTTCACAAGGTCGAGGAGCGAGGGCGAAAGGGGAGGAGGCGAGGGAGTACGCCTTTGATCACCGGAATTGTTGCAACAAAGGGAGATAGGATATCCAGTATATGTGTTCCCATCAATTGAAGCATCGCCATCGACGACATGACTGGCGAAGAGGAAGGCGAGGGATGTCTCCCATCCCTTCTGGACGGTCAGTAAGTGTCCAGAGACACGAACTCGCGAATTTGCATATACACCTCGCAGGTTCCCGCAGCTTGTCGTAGAAACAAGGCTGCCCGTGTTGAAATGCTCAGGCACGCGGAATCTATAGAGCACTAAAGAGTTCGGCCATCCACAGAGATACCATCCTCGGGGCCGGCAAGGGAAGAGGTGAAGTATATAGCCCGGACCAAAAGTGACTTCAAGGTGCCTCCGGAAAACCCGTGCTGGGTATGGCAAGGCCGATCCGAAATGGTGCGTGATGTGTCTGGATGGCCATGGCAAGCTTCTGTGTCGTGTTACACGTTAGCTACTTACTTTGCTTATGGCCCGTTTTCATTGCATATTGAGACAACTTATTGTTACAACTGTTTTTCGAAGCTGACCTGGTCAAGTCTGGTCATCGCCGGGGGGAAGAGACTGACTGAAACGTCAGCGAGCCACGTGAAATCAATAGTGCCCATCACACGTGGAATCCCATTCAAGGCTATTCAAAACCATCTTGACGTAGCAAGGGCAGGGGCCGACAAAACCAGGGCTGTCAATCAGTCACCTAGACAGCATGTATGCATTGCATGTATGTACGTGTCGCAAGGGATGCCGCTGCTTACTTCCTTACACTAGCTATTCGCAGCACACCGAGCTAGTACCGCTGCCTCACCCCTACGAACAGCCAAGGTCGCCCGCCCACACGCGGACGAAAGGGATGAGTGAGTGTGTGAATGACGACTCGCAACTCGCCTCGTCCCTTGCTGCATTCCTTCCCCACCCTCAAGGAGCAAGAACAAGAGTCGATCCCCTCGAATAGTGATAACCGCATTCCTTTTGTAAGTGACTAATCGCCGCGCACAGAGAATCTCGAGGAGTCAGTCGTACACCCACGCGCGGCTGCACATTCAAGGAACCTTTCAGCCTGCTCACAAGCGCAAGTCGGAAAAGCAAATCCATTGCGCAGCCCACAGTTTCTTCTGTTCACAGCCAAACCATTCACGCATTCACACATGTATGCTCGGAACTCTTTTCCTGCCTGAAAGTAAATCCACCCGTAACTGCCGGGTTTGTTGTTTTGTATCTCCAGCTCTGGCTAACTTTCTTGCAACGACAGGGATCGTGATGACGGATCGTGTGACTCAAACCTTCAGTGAGTAATTGTTGTAAATGCAGCAGGGTATCGAAACAGTCTTATGTGCGCGTGCGTGTGTGCGTGTGGGAGAGAACGCCGTGAACGATTAACAGACGACCGAAAGCAAGATGAGAACCAAAATTCAGGCGAAAACACATTTGATCCGATCCGTCCTTCCCATGTCCCAGTGCAGAGATGGGGCCCATGTGCTGGTTAGTGATTGAGCACCTCGAGTGTTGTGAGGTGTCCTGTCTTGTTTCGAGACTGGCTTCGTGAACCGTTAGACCGGCTGGGGGAACAGGCCTTATTCTAGTCTTGGTCCGAGGCGGAAGATCATTTCAGTCCTCCCAGATGGTCTCCAGGTCGAGATCTCCTCGGCGCTCGGCGCCGCAGACACTCCACCGCTTCCGCTTGTCCCTCGAGCCAATGCCCAGCGTCCGACCTCGGGCCGGCACGTCCAGGTTGCCGCGGCCCTTGCCATCCCCCGAGCCATCTTCCCCCTCGACGGCATCTGCAGCAGCCTTGAGCTGGGCGATACGCTCTGCCTCGAGCGCGGCTTCCTCGGCATCTGGCGTGTCCGGGATTGTCTCCAGACTGGAGATACTCGGGCTTCGGGATCTCATCGAGCTTGGTGTCGACGGCACCGAGGATGAGTGGTAGTAGGTTGGGAAGTTGTAGCTGCCCAAGCTGCTGTCGGATCTGTATGACGGCGAGGTTGCTAGGCTGGAAGGCGTCCCCGGGATTGAAGCTCCTGAGCTTGTCACACCTTGACGGAATGGTGACGAGGTTCTCTGTGCGGGCGAAGGCGGCAGAGCGTGCACAGGCGAGATGCTCCTGTCAGGCTGTCGGTGGTGGTCATTGTCCAGCACGGAAGTCCTCACGGGCGAGGATGGGAATGCTTCGTCGGCAGGCTTCCGTGGTACTCTGTGCCTGCTGGGGGACCCGGACGGGCTCGAAGGACGGACGAGCGGCGGGTAGATGATACGACCTGCTCCATCAAGCCCGGGCATCGAGCGTGTGCGGTTCATGCTGGGAAGCTGGAGACTGGCGGTTGACTTGGATCTGGTGTGCGAGCCGGAGAGAGGCGAGGTTGTCCGAGGTCGGTATGGCAGGGCACTAAGTGATGTCCATGGCGAGGTCGGGGAGAGCGGTTCGGTGGAGCGGCGCATGTTTGCGGGCTTGCGGAGGACGTCTGAATCGTGGGTGATGATGGGCGCCGTGTTGCTGTGGTGGAAGCGCATGGTCGGCAGAGGCGAGGAGCGGAACTCCTCGAGGCTCTCGGTCTCGGGGACAGGCTCCATGGCGACGACGGCGGAGGGTGATTTGCCGGTTGGCGTGAACGACCGGAAACGCAGCTGCAGAGGACTCCGGACTCGAGACTCGAGACTCAGGGCAGCTCTTGCCGGACGGTGCACACGGACGAAAGAGACTGGCCGCCTGAGAAGTGAGGCATGGAAGAGGCTTGGGCCGTCAGAAAACAATACAGACCACCTGGAATGCAATCCTTTAGCCGGTAGCCCAGGGCAGGATGAAACGGGCCGGAGGGCGGAGGATTGTCGTTGCGACGCGTCGAGATGGGCGGGCGGACCGGTCACATGTGCCGTGTGCAGTATGGTTGGATGATTGCTTGATGGCCTTCCCAGGGGTGTTGCTTGCTTGGTTGCGGCTAGGCGTGCGAGGTGCAGTCGAGACCCGAGAGGCTGCTGCTGGAGGCGGCGGCTGGCTGTTGGGGGACTGAGGACGACCCTGGCGTGAGGTGTGGCACGCGAAGGTGGGCGACACGAGAGACAGCACAGCTGTTTCAGGCGACGAGCGAGGCTGCACAGAGAGGCACAGAGAGGCACAGCAAAGCGCCTGGACGAGGCTGTGAACGGGACAGGACGTGAACTGGGAGGTGGAAGACTGGAAGGCGAAGAAGGCGCCCGCGGAGCTTACAAATGGGACACCAGACGGATGCCCAGCATGCGCTTTCTTTGCCATCCGCGGATAGGAGCTTCAAAGGGGTCAGGTCAGCACGGGTTCAGGGCAGCACCACCGGCGGACCACACGTCCCCGACGCCGCTTGACAGTTGCAGTCTAGCGGGCGCCCGGGAGCCGCCAGAGAGTCATTCTAGTGGGCGGCACCGAGCCCCCCGTTGGCCCTGGCGCCTCGGCCACGCTGCACGCTTCAGAGTCAGTGCTCCCCACCTCGCCCACGTCCGGATAATTACTGGACGCTCCTCATGAACAGATACTCCTGATGCGAGGCATAAAGCACAGAAGGCACATGCAGCTGCTCCATCACTTGCCCGGGCGGGCTGTTGCGGTCGATACCTCAAGGGGCCTCCTCCACATAGGCCGCGCGACAGGGTCGCATGTGAAGAACCCTCCGTGTCCACTGGCTGCTGGCGAGAGCAAGGGTCCTCCTGTCGCCTGTCGCCCCAGCTCGCCACTCCACAGTCGCCCTGCGGCATCCAGGGATCGTCGCGTGCCAAGCTGCCCTGTCGTCTCTGCCCCAATGTGTCGTGTCGTTACGTGTCGTGTTGTGTCTTGAAGGGTTCTTCAAAACATCCAGAGCAACGGCTCTTGCCAAGTTTCTAGTCTGGGGTATGACAACCTACAACGCAAAGACCTGCCTCAGGGCCAGCCTCCAGGACTGCAGCTCTGAGAATGCCACACAATGCAGAAATGCCTCAGTCTTGCTGATCTTGGCCTCGCCTGGATATGCCCATCACCACAACGACTTTCCCCTCGTGGAAACCCGCAGGGTCATCCATGTCTTGGTTGAGTTCATCGTCGGCCGCCGGTCCAGGCCGACCACGAAGCGGTGTCGTCTTGTACACAGGAGCGAGATCAATCATGAAGCAGGCCTTCAGCAGTCGCAGGGTACGGGGTGTCCCTCGGCTGTTGATCGAATGCTGCAGCAACATTGAATTCACGGGCAGAAGCACGCGTGGTCAAGAACAATCCCTCGCCGGCGCTCATGAGAGCTAGACAACTAGTCGGTGGATGCCAAACCCTGCCATGTGAAGGCCGGGAGGGTGTTGTCAGTTGTTGGATTGCCATCCCAGCTGGAGCAGTGGATGGTCCGGCTGCGAGTACCGAATGGCAGGCACAGCGATGGCCAATCATGCAACATCCCCAGACTACAGGCCATGGAGGCCATGGAGGGCATGGTTGTGGACTCTTCATTGTTTCCGTCTTGATCGGAGCTTTGGACAGTTGCAACGCCAGTCCAGTCCGTAGACTTTGGCGAGTTTGTAGACTACGGTACCTGAACCACCATGCGTACGAGTTCATGCGCCTTGATCCATCTCCAGGCCCGTGGACCTGCCAAGCGTGGTTGTTCACGGCACGGCCTCAGCCGCTGCATTGGGGCTCAATGACCACAGTTGCAGCTCCAGCGCGCCTGCATCGATTGGCCCTGCCACGGGCGCTGCCAAGCCCACCTTGAGGCACCACACCTTCGATCAAGGCTTCCCCTGGAATTCCACAACGCCCAGGCATCGTATTCCGGCAGCCTCAACAACGACAGTCCCTCATTGCCGCCCGCTGCCCACAGTCTCGCGCTCGACCGCTGGCAACAGTCAGCCGCCCCTCCTCTGCATGGCCGACGGCACTTCTTGATCCAACCCCTTGCCAATTCGCCTTTTCACGCCGATTCGACCCGCCCGACGGCCGCCCTTGTCCATCTCGGAAATCCAAGCCACGACAATCTCAACAGCAGCACTCCCGATCTCGACCATGGTGCGCCCCATGGGGGCAGTCCGCATGAAGCGGCCAAACTACATCACGCTCTTCATCGGAGCCGTCCTGTGCCTCTTCATCATCTACTTCCTCTCCGGCGGCAGCAGCGACTCCGCCTCGGCCGCGACCAGCAAGACGCCGATACGGAAACCGACAAAGTCGAGCCTCATTGGCGACCGGCCACCCGTCAAGCGGTACAACCTCAACAATGTCACCATCACCCCCGACCCGATAGGCAACCGCGAGGCCGTCCTCATCCTCACGCCCATGGCGCGCTTCTACCCAGAGTACTGGGACAACCTGCTCAAGCTCAACTACCCGCACGAGCTCATCACGCTGGGCTACATCCTGCCCAAGACGAAAGAAGGCAACGCCGCCACGACCGCGCTGCAGGCAGCCGTCTCCAAGACGCAGAGGGGCCCCGTCAAGGACCGCTTCCGCAGCGTCATCATCGAGCGCGAGGACTTCGAGGCGCCCCTGGCCTCCCAGGACGAGAGCGAGCGGCACAAGATGTCGAACCAGAAGGCCCGCCGCGCTGCCATGTCGCTGGCCCGCAACTCGCTGCTCTTCACGACGCTGGGGATCGACACCTCCTGGGTGCTCTGGCTGGACGGCGACATCATCGAGTCCCCGCCTACCTTGATCCAGGATCTCGCCGCGCACGACAAGGCACTCATCGTGCCCAACTGCTACCAGAGGTACATCGACGAGAAGACGGGCAAGAAAGAGGAGCGGCCATATGACTACAACAGCTGGCAGGACAGCACCGCCGCGCAGGAGCTCGGGGCCAAGATGGGTCCGGACGACATCATCGTCGAGGGCTACCAGGAGATGGCCACGTGGAGGGCGCTCATGGCCCACATGCCCGACCCTGAGAAGAACAACAACCCAAACCTCGAGGTGCCCCTCGACGGCGTCGGCGGTACCGCGCTCCTCGTCAAGGCCGACGTCCACCGCGACGGCGCCATGTTCCCCGCGTTCCCTTTCTACCACCTCATCGAGACGGAGGGCTTCGCCAAGATGGCCAAGAGGCTGGGCTACAAGCCTTTCGGGCTGCCCAATTACAAGGTGAGAGCACACGCGCTTCCTGCCTCGTCTGACTGTCATACTAACCACATCCTGATAGGTGTACCATTACAACGAGTAGATTTTCGAGGAGAAGAAAACCCATTCCTAAGAGTTGGCAGTTCAGCTTTCCAATATCACGTCATGAGGGGGCATCGTTGCATAGGAGAACCGGAGTTCTTTCGGGCTGGTCATCATCATCATCAACATCAATCATCGTCTTATAGTACCATTTGAAAAAAGTGTTCGTGTTCATCACTGTCCATCGCACGAGCCATTGCTCGTGTCAGAGTGACTCACGTATGCTCGGCGTCTCGAGATTGCAAAGAAAAGAACGTCGGTTCGCTTTGACTAGATCCAAAGGGCGTACAGCACGGGGTTATATCCCAATCTTGTGACACGCGCGTATGCCCGATTCTCGATCAATACAGATCATGAACTGGGGAGGGGAGACTTAGCTCGTCTCACCCCCCCCCCCCCAATCCCCAAAGTTCCTGCCAGTCTGAGTCCCTGTTCCTGACAATTCCGCCATTACAGAGATCCACGCCGAATCAAATAGACCCGAGATTATCATCCACCCCGAGCCAAGCAAACATAAGAAACTCTTGGAGGGAGAAATTACAAAGTGACGACCCTGCCTACCTACCTACCGCCCTTCATATCGCCCCTCCCCGTCCGCGACCCAGAACTCGACCAGCCTCCGCGCGCCGACGCCGTCGCCGGCACGGATGAGCGCCGCGACGTCGACGTTCAGGGGGCTGTCCGTCTCCGGGCACCCGAGCAGCATGCGCACGGCGCGCACGCTCTCGAGGATGCTGTACGCGGGCGTCCACGCGTCCTTGAGCAGGTCCAGACATATCTCGCCCGACTGCAGGGCAATGTTGGCGTGGACTATCGGCGTAACGAACGAGATCTTGGGGGCCTTGTTGGGGTACTCTGTCGGGATGGAGATGTGCAGGAGCCAGCGACCCTCTGTGTGCGGCGGGAGAGTGATTAGCGTTTTGTAAAGTGAGATCTGTAACTTGAGACTTTTGCCAATGGTTCATACAGAGGATGGCGCAAGCTCCAATGAAACAAAGAATGACAAAGGGATGAACTGTTAAAAGACGACTCACCATCGTACCCAGCCCCAATGCCCCGCCCGTTGATTACGGCCTCCCACTCGAGCAGCTCCTCCTCCTGCACGGGGCCCAGGCGCTCGATGCCGTGCTCGCTGGCCTTCTCCTTCTCCCACACGCCGAGCTCCTTGATGAGCCTCTTGGTCGCGCTCCGAGATGATGAGCCGGACCCGGAGCCCGAGCCGCTGCTCGACTTCTTCCCTGAGGAGGTTGATTTGGAGCCGCCTGCCATTGTGTGTGTATGTGTATGGGATCGTGTCTAAAGAGGTCGGTGGACGGTCTTGTCGCTTCTTTGCCGATTATGATGTTTGTCGCGGAACGGGCAGGTAGACGAGCGCGGCACGCGGCGCGCGGTAGTCAAATTAAGGGTCTTGGAAAGGTCGCTATAATTCCCCACAGGGTTCTCTGGATTCACTAATTGCCTGAGGATCTTGTCGTCCGCTGGCCGCTGGTCGTGCCTATTGACTACCTCGAGATGCCGGATTGGACTTGTGATTTGATGTAGGTTGCAGGATAATGCGAAGACTCGGGAATGTTTGTGTTGATGGGTACAAGGGGAGCTGAAGCTTGGCTTGCGCTGAATGGAGCCTTTGGAGTGCTCGGTGGCAACCTTGTTCCCCCAAGGCGCGCGACTCGGAAGAGCAACTTTAATGGATCTTCTGATTGGCCCACATCGCAAGGGGCCCTCTCATTGAGAGCATGTCAACCTGCTCAGGTCCCAAACCGCGGATAATATTCAGACAGTCACTGTTGCGCGCACAACGGGGTAATAATACAAATGCTATATTCATAGCACCCTCTGGTGACTGTTCGCCAAGGCCAGAGGGTGCTTTACTTCAAACCTAGACTCCGATAGTGCTCCTGTCCTCGCCCTCCACCGACAAGCAAGCTGCGTGATCTGCTTTGAGACTTGCCGACACAGCCTGCTCTTCCGTCACCTAGGGTGCGGGCCAATCAATCTCGCTTGTTGTTGGAACTCTGTGTCCCCAATAGATTCCTAGGTACATGGCGTACAACACGAAGATCCGGTTGTGCGTTCAAAATTTGTTGTAGAATCGTGCAATCATCGTCATGCATTCCACGCTCGTGGTGGTTAATTTCAAGTACTTGACGCGTCGTAGTTGGCGATGTGCTCCATTGCGGGCGGCACGGTAGATTGCTGGAACAGTTGTGGAGATGCAAAGTCTTCTTGACAGTACCCCAAGTAACACGATGGCCAGCTGATGTTGAGCTGGCTGGCCCTGTGCACCAGTTTTGAGGCAATGAAAGACGTCGTCGACGCATCCGCAGCCCGGGAAGCACCCGCCCGATGACCTTCTAAGACTCGGCGGGCTGCTTGGATTTCCAGAACTGCATCATGCGACTGATGCGCTTCGCTCTGCTGGCTTTCTGCTTCTGTTCAGGCTCGTCCTCGACAGCAACTTCCTCACTCAACTTGCTTCTCTCTCCATGAGCACTGCTAATCAGCCTGCTCAAACTCGCCAGACTCGACCGCCTACGTCCGAACGCAGTGGATGTGAATGATGCTGGTCTTTGCTCCTGGAATGGCTTGCCCCTTGGCCGGACAGGCGGAAGAAAAGTGCTGTCCCTGGTCATTGTCGAGTTGCTACTGGTCAGAGACGGAACATCGATGGAAATTCGCACGATCTCAGGGCCAGGCTCTCCCATCAACAGAGACTGGAAGCTGTTCTCATCAGCAATGGAAGACGGGGCTGTGGATATCCGGTGAGCATCGGACATGGGTGACCGCGGAGACGGGAATGCCGATGAGTGGTTCATCGAGTAAGGACTAGCCGTCAGCAATGATGGCGGCGGCAGGCTCACGGAGTTGACATCGACCAGGGCGAGATCGCGATTGGGCAATATCCTACGCGGCGAGGGTGCTGCTTGACTAGAAGTCGCAGATACAGGTCGGAGACTTGGAGCGGCTTCTTCCTCGACTATCACAAAGTCATGCAGTGACCCGCCGGCGATCTCGGTACGCATCCTGGAGCCAGGCGGTTGCAGATCTAGGCTGGATCCGCTGCCCTTGCGCTTCACCGAGTTCGAGGCTGATGCGGAATCCACCGGGGAGAGGATCCCGAGGTCTCGTTCTTGTGTGGGCGTTTCGGCCGAGTCGTGTTCGGATGCGCTAGAATAATCTACCTTGCCTTTGACATCGGAAGAGATCGTGATGGACCTGGTCGACGAGGTGGTATCAGAGACATCATCCTCTTCGTCCTCTTCGAAGACATCAGCCATGGTCGAGGACGAGCCGAAGCGGCTGATGCCAAACTTGCCCTCGAACGGAGGCAGGGTCGGAGCACTCTCAGCACGCCTGTGGTAATGCATGCCAGGCCCGCTGAACCCTCTCATGCCGGCGGCACTATGGAGGGGCCGTCGTGGGGGCTGACCAGTACGCTGAGCAGCCTCCCATTCGGCGTTATAGGTGGGAGTGTTGAATGGCCCCAGCGCTGCGTCCAGATCGATCATCTGGTAAGACGCCTCGTCATCCGAGCTGGATCTGGGGCGTATGGCTTTGTGTGTCGGAGCCGGGAAGCTTCTGGCAGACATGGGGCCAAACGGCGGAAGGTCTTCCAAGTCGTCTTCAAACACCTCCTCATCGTACATGACTCTTGGGGGTGGCGGTGTCAAGGAACGGCGGCGACCAGGGATTGTCTTGCCTGACCGCGACTTGCCCTTCCGGGTCAGTATCGAACTACCCCAGGCACGGACCTTCTTTTGCTTCTTCTTCTTCCCAGAAGACTTCTTGATGGTCACTTCGTCAGTAGCAGGGCCCGGCTGTGCAATGTCTGGCTCAGCCACAGCCTCTGCCACTCGGCCAGCGGTGCCGGACTCATTTGAGCCTGCACTTTGTGGCCGTGCTTTGCCGGGTACACCCGAGCCGGTGAAAGGATCGAGCCCGAAGAATGACCATCGTTTGGGAGTCTTGATTGGCGTGGTCGCCGCTGGCTCAACAGAATCGTCTTGTGCCAACCCGGTCAGCAGCGGTATCGAGTTACGCCGCCGAGGCGAAAGAGGTTCACCAGGAGCCGGAGATGAACTGGGTGTGTTCTCGAGCACCGCTCCTGCCGTGCTGGGTCGAGAACTGGTCTTTGGACCAGATGTAGCGGAGCTCAGCAGGTTCGGTGCTTCCCGGTCGGACATTACGCCACTGCCCAGTGAGATGAGGGACGATATGCTGTTCGATGCGGAGTGTCCTCCAGGCCGGATCGTTGTGACAGTGCTGGTCGTGTCGGTGGATACCAACGACAGTGGTCGAGGAATGAACTCGAGGGTGTCAGAGAACCCAACTCTAGCCCGGGGAGCAGCCTTCGGAGGTGTAGCAGCCTTGGGCTCAGCAGCTTCTTGCAGGACTTCTGGCTCGGCGGACATTGATTCTAGGGGTGTTGATGGCTCATCGGTTGGGCTGTGCGGTACCGAAGGCTCCACTACAGGTACAGTCAACAGCGGCGAGCTGGGCTTGAGGGTCACTGGGCTGGTCGGGGCACTGCTGCCACGCGAAGAGTCGTTGTTGTTGGGCTTCAAGATCATGGTCAAGTCATGCTGCGATATCGCGGCGGACCGACGGTGCTGGTGACCACGCCGCCGAGCGGGTGGCTCTGTGGGCTTGAGAAGAGGAGAAGCGAAGCCGCTTTCTGACTTGGTGGGGCTTGTGCTCATGACTGTGATGGATTCGCCCGCCCTCAGCTTACCACCAACAAACTCACTGGCGCCTCGCCGGTGGCCGTGACGGTTTGGCGGCATCCGTGGGGACTGTGGGGTCTTTGGCGGGCTAAGTAGGCCATTCTCCTCGTCCAGGTTTGCGCCTGGGTTGAAAGAGAAATCAGGTAGGGCGGGTGATCGTGTGGGGGAGCGAGTCTGTCGATTTGGGTTCCCTGGTGCCAGGGTGGCTCCTGGGTTGAAGCTGAAGTCTGGTAAACCAGGCGAAGGTCTTGGGCTGCGATCACCGCCCTGGAGGATGTCGGGAAGTCTATCTGCAGGCTCAAACGCAGATCTAGTGCGCCGTCCGGTCGCCCTAGAATACGAAGAAGGAGCAGAGGACGGACCCTGCCGCGCCGGAAAAACGAATTCAGGGTTTGGCGGTGGCAGTGAGAGATCGGGAGACGTGCCGAATGGTGATCTAGAGTCCGGGCATGGTGCATTATCGATCCTGATGGGCGCCGGGATGCGGATGTTGCGTGTAGACGTTTCGCCCGGCCGCCCACCGGCTGCTATTTCGAGGTTGCTGTCGGTCGCGATGGTAGCCATCTTGCTCCAAGCTGCACTGCAGCCCGAGATAAGAGAACTAGCCGATTAAGACTCCCATGAAGAGCTGAGCAGGGCTCAGACGAGGGTGAGAGAGGATTAAACGCTTCTAACGCTGCTGGAAGGGTGACATTGATCCAGGAACGGCGCAGAGTGAGAGGTCGGGAGCCGCTGTAGACCGTTGGGTTGGGGTTGTCGGGAATGTGTGGCGGTGGTTGATTGAGATGAAGACGCGCGGAGAGGCTCGACGAAGTGGGTGAGCGACGAGCTGGGCGCGGCAGCGAAAGGCAAAATTGGCGATGGTACGAAAGGAGCGGACGGTCAGCAGTCGCGAAGCCTGTCAATGGACGACAGACTGGGCGACTTGGGCTGAACCAGATGGTGATGCGGCGGGTGTGGGTGGTGTGGGTGTTACTGAGTGTTGTGGAAGAGGCGAGCGTTGGCGGGCAGAGGACAAGAGCAGACAGGCAGGATGCAAGGGAAAGGAGTGCGCCGGCCTGCACGCAGGCCTCAGTGCTGCATCGAGGCAGTGACACAGTGTACAAACCACGGCCTGGGGTACCCTCCCCACTACGGCCGCCTGGGGCACTGAGGCGCTCGGCGCTCTCCCTTCAACTGGACCGACCCGTATCTCTGCAGGGCCGCAGGCTCATGACTTGATGCGGTTGGCACCTTATGCGACTTTTGTTGCATCTCCAAGGCGAGTCACGGCGTCAAACTTGAGACAATCTGACCAGCCTACACCGCTGACAACGAACATTAGCAGATGTGTTGGTGAGGACAAATTACCTCCGTCTGTGATTGTATTCCTTCGGCAGCACCAGCTCTGCACATCCATCGAATGCATCGATCACGATTGCGAGGCTCAGGAAAACGTGCGATTCGATTACAGGCCCCCAATGATTCCGATTATTATTATTTGCTTTTTTTCACGAGGTCCACGGCTGGTGCAGAGTAGAGCAAGACGGCATATTCATGCAGAATCTCGACTCTCAACTTCTCCGCCTCGTGAACAAACACGATTGAGAAGGAGATCGGGAACCAAGAGCGTCACGAAGGCTGCTGTGTGGCCAGGATAAGCCCTCGAGGATATGTACCTACCGTGTCTCTCTCACGAGCAGCGCCGCCCACTGTACCTTGCTGATATGTTTGCTTGCCTGGGATAAAGGCTTGGCGGCAAGGCTTCTGTGGTGCAGAAGCCCTTACGGTATCTTAGAGTAGCCCTGGCACTCCGTGCGAATGATTAGGCCCTGGCTTATCGCCTTTCCATAGTTAAGGTATGCCAGGTAATATGTACTGCTTGTCAGTAGAGCCTGGCCCTTGAGACGATCATCCTCCTATCGATGGCGATTCAGCGCACGCCGCCGGTTCTCATGTCTGGCCTGATGATCGAGAGCCTCGACTCGGGAATTCCAGCCTACCAGTGCCGTCCTCCACGAGCAACAACAGTCTCGACTCCGTTCTGGGCCGTTTCGCCCATCTTAAGCCGGTGGCTTTTGGCGAATCGCCGGGCGGCCCTGGCCGGCCGAATCCATGGCGCGCACAGACATCTCCGCATGTGTGGGTGGATACAATGTTCAGATCCATGGCAACCTTGCAAGCCTTGGAAGTGTCCGGCTTCCGCAATGAGCCACTCACGTCGCGAAACCATCCCGTGACCCTGGATAACCTGGCCTGGTGCTCAGGGGGTCCCTAGCCTGAAGCGGGCGCATACGCAGTACACCGTACAATGTTTCCTGCAAGGTACGAAGTCACCCTGCAAGGATGCGCTCTCAGCACGGCGCCATTGTCAAGTGCAACCCAGAGTTTGGGCGCCACCGAGTACAGATCAGGATTCGAGGTATGGCTGATTACCATGGGAAGAGCTGAGTCCATCAGTGATACTCACAGTCATGATTTTGCTCCAAATCCGTGGTCAGGGGCGGGAATTGACCAATACCCGCGCAGGTGAGTATGTATTTAGCCATCGGAGATGATCTTGCGCGCTTCGCCTCGCTCATCCGCGACACCTTCGGGAACCTCCACTCTCGTAACCTATATCGAGCCTAGTGCATGGTCTCTTCGTCAAGAGCGAGTATCGTACCTGAGCGGCCGTTTCTGCGCCGAGCCAGGACGCTGCAGGCTCTGCTACTGGTATGCAATTCGTGATTTGCTTGTGTCATTGACAGGGTTGAGAGATCTCGGCACGGTCGAGTGCTTCCATTGTGAGTCCTACCTACAGGTCGTGGACTGCAGCTAAATCTAATGCCGATGCCTCATCAATCGCCAGAGTCACGCGCGTGCGCCTGTTTTGATTACTGCCGACATGGGGCCCCCAAACCCTCCACGGCAGGCCGGCAAACCCATGACGACAACATCATCTTCATCTGTGGAGGCCCCTTGCAATGTTCAAGGTTGCCTCGCTCGGCGGCCTCCGTCCTGAGGACTCCGTCAATCTGCTCGGTGGAAGTTATAGTCATCAGCTTGTGGCCAATCGCAAACCTCCAAGATGACTGTCACTGTTCGAGAAGTAGGATGGCGTTCTATGCAGTTCGTCAAAGGGCATGCTGAACATCGTGCCAGATGCAGCCGCTGAATGGCATTGGCCAATGGGCACCACGACTCCACGAGGCCCAGCTCGTATTCTTTTACTTTTTTGGCTCCTTCTATCACGCACAAGGCGTAGTGCGGCGAGATTAGCATGCATTTCCCGCAGGCGCCCTAGCGGCATACTGATCAGCATGAAGGAACACGACAGGGGAGACCCATGGCGAAACGGGGCTGCCGCCAAATGACACGGCGCCGCTCAGGAACCAAAAACAGTTTTCACTGATTGAACTTCTGTTGAAGGCTTAGCCCGCTGAGCTGGCAAGACACTCGCAGGCGGTCTTTGTGCGTCGGCCATGGCAACCAAGGGAAGCCGGGCAGGGAGGCGTCGTCTGGACCCTGATCGACACCACCCTCAGCTCTTGGGCTCGCGCTGTGGCGCATCACATCAGCTTACGTTGCAAATCGGCAGGAATGTCTCGGCTTGTTAGAGCGGTGAGAGTTCAGGGTGTCATCACTGTCGCGGCTGGTTGTTTCGTTTCGAAAAGTGTCGCTGGAGTGGAAGGATCGCGTGGTGGTGTCGGCACCCAGCATACTGAAATCATGTCACGGGCCAGCTCGAGCAGGATCCCCCGAGCCTCGAATGCTACAGTATTACTTGATGAGTAGCGCGGGCGTCACATACCTGATAGCTGTCTCAACATAATTTCCGCGCGGCAGGCAGACACTGGCAAGAGACTTGCACATGCGCATTTAGGAACCTCATGCACTGCCATTTGCAATGACGCTGGGGCTTTGCCGATGGCCTAGGGGACCCTGAATATCTGTGGCCCGGCGCGGCGTCACCGCCCGTCCCGCGCGCGACGCAGGTATCGTCGTTTCGCTCCCGGCGCCAACTGGGTCAAGCGCAAACAAATCTAAAGAGGTTGCATTAATGTCGCGCAGTTTTATGCAGAGTCATGGAAAGAGTCCTCTGTGCTCTTTCGTGGAGCCTCGAGCGACCAGAGCGTTTCGAGCAGGAGGACGTGTAATTACGCTTGCATACTGGTGAGTTCTTGGAGGCGGTGAGGCTTGATCGGATCCACCTGCGCAGCTTGAGAGAGGTGGACACTGACAACGGGACCAGCTCGACCGTCCCCATCTGGTTCCACAGCCTGACGGAGCAGCAACTGGAGCCGGGCTTGTGCCCCACGCTGTGGGTGCTGACCGCCTGCCAGGAACGCGCACCCACTTTCGACAGATGGATGCGATTCTTCACCCATGCCTGGATCGAGGAGGCAGAAAAATTATCTCGAACTGGAGACGCAACTGTAGTGCGGTTGTCAGGGATCGCCAAGTCACAGAACACGACTCTTGCAACGTCACCATCTCGCAGACTGTTCATCGCACTCTCCCTGACCCCACCGCAGTGATCCGAAGTCACTCACAGTCCTCCAACATCTGTACATCTGGTGCCACGAATCTCTGCGCATCGAATCCGAGGCCAACCCGCCCACCATGTCCGCCGAACAGCCCCAGGATGCGCCTGCCAAGGTGCAGGAGACAACCACAGTGCCAGCACAAGGCATGCGCAGGAACGGTATGCGGCCCTGTGTAGTTTGTGCGCTCCCGTTGCGACAAGATGGAGCTCTCAACTGACGCTTGACTGGAAACCATCACAGGCAAGCAGTGGCACGCACCCAGGAAAGCCTTCCGGCCCGCGTCGGGCTTGACTTCATACGAGAAGCGCACCAAGGCACGGACAGAAGCTGCCGCAACGAAAGCCAAAGAGAACGAGATGAAGGAGGAGAAGGAGACGGAGCGCAAGGTGAGCAACCCTGACGACACCGCTAGCGTCCACGTCGTGTGGCGTATATGCTATGTCAACAAGAAGGGACATGGATCAAATCTGCGGAATGCTGACCTCGGGGTTTTTGGCAACATGAACAGAGACGAGTCCAGGCAATCAAGGACAAGCGCGAGGCCAAGGCGGAGAAGGAGCGATACGAGAAGATGGCCGAGAAGATGCACAAGAAGCGTGTTGAGCGGTTGAAGCGCAAGGAGAAGCGGAACAAGCTCATCAACTCTTAGGCGCTATCGCCGAGGCACGACTATGCACGACACCAAGCAAAAACGAGAAGCCGATTCGACATATCTACAAAACTGAGGCTCACTCGGCTTCAATATGCCTCGACGCCTTCAACAACTTTCGCCACGGGAGCTGGCTTACGGGCACAGACCAAAGCACGCTGAGCAAACTGGGCCCTCCACCGGCCATACTTGGAGTGCATGTCCGTGGGCATGTGTTCTCAGTGAAGACCAGCGTATTGCAGGCTTTGCCTGTGG
The DNA here is from genome assembly GCA_001566295.1 of Microdochium bolleyi. Classification (NCBI taxonomy): domain Eukaryota; kingdom Fungi; phylum Ascomycota; class Sordariomycetes; order Xylariales; family Microdochiaceae; genus Microdochium; species Microdochium bolleyi. The sequence continues at coordinate 1,135,820 of KQ964246.1, forward strand.
CGGCGGTCATCGCTACAGGAACGTGATGGCATTCAGCATAAAGCACGAAACACCTTGGAACATGCATCAAGGACTTGCTCAAAACGCATAAGCAAACTCTGGTCTTGCTTCAGGCCATTACGCAAGCGCAAGTTGCCAGACCTGAGCGTTCCAAGCCTCAAGATCTGAGGTTCGTGCAACCGCTGTATCCAGGTGAATAGATGTCCAGGTTCGAACATGAGGCGTGGTGGCTGCGGCACCACTGCCAACAGCTCAGGCCACTCTTAAATCCAAGGCAATGCAAATTCAACTATTCGCAGTGCTCTGAGTATGCGTCTCTGCTTTTGCAATACGTTTATGCTGTAACATCTGCGCTCTCAGCGTAACTTTTCGCCAGTACATTATTCAGAATGAAGCATGTGAAAGCCAGAAGAATGTGCTGCGCTATAGTGGGCGGGGGTGGGTCGCTGGACCCCTGGCTAAGACCAACCTAAACCCCAGTATGACGCCAGTCGTCAATTCAACCGCTTCACCACATTATGCTACTACTTGACCCCTTTGCGACAGTGCATCAAATCAGCAAGGCCTGCGGCAGAGCACATGATGATACACACATAGTCAATCCGCGCACAACACGGTGCTCCTAAAGACGGTGGCCCAGCCTGCGAACAGTACACTAAAGGACATGATTTCGGAGGAGGAGTATAGCCACAGTCCGGCTGGGAGGGGGCTGCAGAGTTGTAAAGCCGAAGCGAGTACCTTGATGCAAAGTACCTGAATTGCTCTTAACTGAAGCGTACGCTGTGCTACCTACTTGTTCAGCCGTGCCCTTGCGACTGCGTCTCGACGATATTGGCTATCGACCATCTCCTCGCCCAGCTCCGGCTTTCGCGGACGTAGCGCTGGATCTCAAGCTTGATATCTACAGCCAAAATACCGCTGCAGTTCCGTACTTTAAGGACGGTCCTGAGCTCGGGCGTACGTTGCGCAACATGCTCTGTGCCAAACAAATGCTGGAGGAGCTTTACAAGGAGGGCTGGGAGCTCGGCCTGGCGTCTATTCCTAAACAGTGCGATCCACGACCCGGTTAGAAGCTTAAGCCGCCTTTCCAAAACTACATCCTCGAAGACAAGGAGAGTCTCGATGGTGCTAACCCCAATTTAGGTCCAAGATCACTTCAATTGCTGACGTCGGTCCTTGGGCGAGGAGGATCACACTTTGTGACAACTCCGGCGCTACCACGCTTGCACCATGCTCAACTCAGAGACAATGTACCAGCTCGACAACTCTGCCCAACGACTTGGGCACTATGGAGAGTCTGCGTCTTTCTGACTTGCCGCACTGGGTCAAGGTGGCAGAGCATGAGGCATCGTGCGCATGGAGCACTCACGCGCTGCAGTACACAGATCCGGATTACCCGTATTTTGCAGAGTTTCACATACGGTTCTCTGCGGCACGCGATCTCTTCGAGTACTGGTCCATGCGCTTGATCACGGATGACTTCCGAATGAAGAGCTACGTACACACTAGGATGAAGCTGACCCTGTGGCCTGGTACTTTCAATAAGTCTCTAAATGGAAGATTCATCCTTTCAGCATCGGGGGAGTCCCTGTGAGCCACTGCGGCAGCATACGCGCCAAGCTGGAAAGTAGAGGAATATACGAGGACGCGAATTGTTCATCAGTCTACAGGTTTTGTGACAGGGTACGAGTGCGTCCCCAACTTTGCAAGGCATCCGCGTGCAAGTCTACCATAATGGAGAGGCCAAGGGACGGTCGTCTCTGACGCAGATAGCCCCTAGATGAGATGCTTCCGTATGCAAATCCTCGTGGTATCATTCTACTGAGCTTCTGTCTGATTCACGATGTTTTCCACCATCGCTTTTGCTCATACTGGAACATCCTCTCACCACATTTGTACATTTGTACTCCTTGTCTTCTGGATAAAGCATCTCAACCAAATTTTTATTAATTATTTTAAAAATGCTGGGGGCTTTACGGAGCACCTCAGCACTTATAAGTGCGGTTATGCTGTAAGTGTGCTCGCTTTCCCTAAATGCAGGCGATCATCTCCGAGAACGATCACGTTACCTCCTGACTTACGATAACTTTAAGATAAGTAGTCCGGAAAGTTTATAGCTGAGTTCGCAAGGAACTCAATGGCTTCTGCTGAAATCTGAACGGTTCGACCAAAACGAACATGAGTACCATTACTTGATTGGCAGATGGTGCCGTTCAACGAGCTCCAAGTCCCAATGTATGGTACCTTATATGCACAATGATCTGCACAATGCGAGGTGACCAGGGGTGGGCGGGAGCTTTGGACAGAGCCACAATTGAGAAGCGCTAAGACCATTTGGGGAGCGCCATGTCGTCTATGGAAATCGTACGACTCTCCCAAGTCAACATCGAGTTGCAACTCAGGCTTCAAGGCGCTCGTCAAAGCGGTCACCACAGACTGCTCATCGAGGGTCCCATCACCTCGCGCGAAGCCCTGGGGCCTAGCCATGGCCCAGGCGACCGAGCCCTCGTCCGCCGCCCCTGCCACCAGCGACAAGTCCCGCCGCCCCGGACACCAGATCAAGCGCTCCATCAGTGAGCTTGCCGCGCCCGGCCGCCGGCATCACGACAACAAGGACCGACAGCAGCACCGCGGCGATCACAATGATGAGGATGGCACCCGCGAGCGACGGCACCACCACCACCATAAGCATCATCACGGCAGCTCTCGCAAAGACCGCCGCAGCGACGCGGGCGGTGACCGGCACAGCAATATCTTCCTAGCGCCGAGCTCCGGCACCACAAGCACGCAATTGCTGTTCGGGCGCGCATCCGCCGAAGTCCCGCGGTCCGAGGGCAGCTCAGCATCCTACTTCGGCGGCAGCGATCTGGACCCGAGTCGGCGGGCGAGTCTCGTTGTCCCACTAGCACCGCCGCCGCTGGGTGACCCATCGTACTTTGCGGCAATCGGCGACGGGCAGCCGACAAGGAATAGCAGGACAAAGGCGGAGCGTGATGCGGCGGTGCAGCAGGAGCGGGCGGACGCGATGAGCCGCGCAGCGTGAGTTCCCTCTCATTGCCCATATTGGTTTCTCGCTTGCATGCTCCATACAAGAATGAATTATCGAGGGAAGAAGCCTGGCGCCCATAGCACCAATTTTCACGTCAACAAAGTCTGACATTTCTTTCGTCATTTGCAGCGGCCTAAAGAACGCCCTCGCTGAGCTCAGCACCTTCTCCAACGACACCACAAAAACCCTCGACGACTCGTATTACTCGGCCCTCGAGCGCCTCGGGACACTGCAGCAGACCGTCGTCGCGCTGAAGGAGCTCGCGAGCATGTCGAACGAGCTGGCGTATAACTTCAAGCACGACGCGGGCGAGCTCATCAACGAGATCGAGACGCAGGTAACGCCCTTTGGCGAGCTCGACGAGCACCAGGAACGCATCACGAGCCTGCAGGGGCGGATCGGGGTCGGGCGCGAGAAGGCGAAGGGCTTGAGCGACCGTGTGGATCGCGTGCGCGAGCGCGTCGAGGGCTGGGAGGCTGCGGACAAGATGTGGCAGCAACGCACGCGCAAAAGGCTCAAGGTGATCTGGGGAGTCATCGTCACGGCGACTATAGTGATGCTGCTGCTCGTCTTCCTGGGCCCGCACAACGACAAGGTCGCGGCGTCGACGGCAGCGATAACGTCATCGCTGGCATCGGCGTCGTCCTCTGTGTTCTCGTCGCCCAAGGCGACGGGGGCGGACATCGGGCCAGACACGCTCGGCGATGCGCTGCTCGCGGAAACGAATAGGCAGCACCATCGTGGTGCAGCGGTGGACTCTCTGGTCGACGAGGTCAGGGAGGCTCTCCGGGCACGCAGCAATAACGAGGGCCAGGGGAGTCCGGACGTGTTGCGGATCCTTGACGAGCTCTAGGCGTGTTCCCGATCTCGATTTTGCAAGCCCAATCACTGTTGCGTTGATTCACATGCTATTTACAAGATACCCCAGATTACACTTTGCCCGCATTGCAGAAAGGTGATGTTTAAGCACACAGATCCGAGCTCAAGTGGATGCCTAAGCCTTGCTTAGACTGCGATATCCGGAGAATAGTTTATGTGCTCCTCGCGTCCTATGCTGCGTCGTGAGCCTGCGAACACGATTGGGATATTCCATGAATGGTGGTTAGTGCCCACTATCACGCTGTGGGGTATTTGACGCACGCGCAGATATCAGCGATTGCGATCGGCGGAAGATGCCGAGCAGCGGTTGTGGCCATGAAGTGACATGCCGGACTGCCGTGTAGCGCCCATGAATGGTGGGCGGCAGGCCCATGTGGGACAACGAATGCCGAGACACCGAACCCTTCAAGTTGGAAGGCCCATGTGATGAGTACGCCTGGGTCTAGTTACATGCATTTCGGACAACACCGATCGATATATCTGTAAAGAGGTGCAGTGACTGGAGAATACCGATCCATGTTTACGAGGCCTCAGCGCAACCTGGTGGCGACGGTGACGTCTTGAAGCGCCAAGAGTGAGATATGTTGCGTTCCGGCAGTGCAGCGGAACCAGGCTGTTCAAATGTGTGCCGTTCTTCCGCATCTGCGTGGGAGGTTGCGGCGGGCGCCAAGACACGCGTATGCAAGCACTCACAACTGGTGCCAGCTCTCTGCATATGCTGTAAGGCCGAGCCACGCAGGCAGTTCTGGGTGCTTCCAGTGCAGCGAAGCAAGGAAAGGGCAGCGTACCACGGTACTTGCAGGGCGCAGATGCAAGATGCTCGCTGCCGATCTCCATCCATCTTGTTCCTGTCAAGCCTGTCCGGGGTGCAAGGGTCCGGTCCTTTCTGTGGGCTCCCAAGATGGGTGTCAGATTCCGCGCGCCCGCTTCTACGCCTCGGAGAGTCGGAGAGGGATATCTGTCTGCCTGGAGCAATCTTGCGCTTCTTTATGACTCGCTGATATTGGTGTTTTCCTTGAAGAGAGAGCAGTGATTGCTATTATAGGAGAGTGGGGTGGGATGAACGAGGGGCAACAGAAAGCCAGCCTCGCCAGGTGACGTACGCACATGGGCAAAAAACCCCGACAATGGGAGGCTCGGCCAGCACGGCGCCGGGGCCGGGCATCTTGGCAGCGAACTTGAGAAATGCCATGACCCGCCAGACCTGGAAAAGCCGGCATCTCTGGCTGTGACCCGCCTCCATGGGTGGTGCCGATCCTGGTCCATTACGGAAGTGTGCGCGTGTCGTGCGGAAGAAGTGTCGCCAGGCGCATCGCGGCAAGACGAGACTCATCAACGGCCACGGGCCCAGACGGCACCCGTGCCGTTGTCATGATTGGCACACGCGCATGGGGCCGTCCTCCGTACACTGTGAGTTGAGGGTGCCCGGGGCGCCATGGCCGCGCGTCGTGAGCTGTGCTGCGGCCGTGTTGACTTCGGAGATGACTGAAAGGCTTACAGCCAGCCCAGAGCTGGCGCTAATTCTGAGCATAGATCAGTTCAGCCTCACTTATGCCTATGAATTCCCCGTTGAGACATGTGTAGAGGGGCTGAGCCATGTCGTCGCTTGTGGCGTCTTTGGGAATGTCCGGGCAGAAAGTTTGATAATGCCGGGTGAGGCTGATTTACGTAGCAATGACTGGTGATGACTTGGGAGAGACGGCCCTTGGGTCATCATTTGTCTGCAGGTTGCTAGGCTTCAACAAGCATTGTATTGTTTGCAGAAACGACCAACCATGAGAAGGCACTCGCGCCCAGACTCCTCCATAAGAACAACTGGGACCAGCAAGACACCGTCAAGACACACTCTAGCCCACGCCTGTACAGAAAGTGCATCTGCAACAAGAAGCTGCCCAGGTGTCACGGATCCGCTGTCACGGAACGTGTGTGCGTGTGCGCAGCAGGTGGTGGTCACTAGTCAGTCCCCTGACTTAGCAGACCCGCCAACGTGCCAACCGCGCGTGGTGGGTTCGCCGTGCGCCTCCGCCGCCCGCCCTGCATCCCGCCAAAGGCTGACCTCATCGCACTAAGCCTGGCCCTTTGGCGATCCACGGCAGCGGCACGGGGTGCTCGAGCTGCCAGCTCCTGTCACCAGTTCTCGATTAAGCTCGGCGCTGGTGTCCCCCTCTTTCTTTCTCGCTCCGGGCAAACACTTTACTGTCTGGCACTTACCTGGAGGAACTTCCGGCCTATACTCTCAGCATCTTCGCGAGCTTCACCTTTACAGCAGCACGGCACACACTGCTTGGCATCAATGGCCACGACCGCTACGTCAGCACTGCCAGAGGGGCCGCCGGGCGCTCCCAACGGCGGGGCCCCGAGGGACAGCAGCACCTCTCTCGACACGGCCTCGCCCTTGAGCGGCCACATGCTCACGGGCAAGCAGGAACACTGTTCGTAGCTTCCATTCGCGGTCTCCCCGCAACCATGTTGCGAGCGTCAGAGTGTTGCGCCTGCGCTAACCCAACTTTGTCTAAACACAGACCTCAAGCGAGAGCTCATCTCTGAGCAGGTCAACTGGGAGATCTCCGAGCTCAACTCACCCACTGCGCTGCGGAGGTTCGGAGCCCCGTTCAAGTCAGAGTTTGGCGAGGTCTCGCCGTATGATTCAGAGCTCCCCCTGTTGCGCTACATCTTTGTCCACCATGTTCGCGAGTTCCCCTTTCTCGACAAGGCCAAGGAGAAGGAGTTTTGGCAGGACAAGTTGCAGACGGTGAGCCGATCGGAACCTTTCGCTGTGGCATTGGATAAAGAGACTAATCCGCATCATGACGTCGCCATAGTTCCTCGAATCGTTTGCCAACAAGTCCATCTCGTCCTCCGAAGACAGGTTAGAAGAGACCAAGCGTCGCAAGCTGGCCATAAAATGCAGGAAGCTCGTAGAGCTCATGATGGTGTCCGGTATCCCCACATCTTCGGGCTTCGAGGAGCGCATAAGATTCGCTGAGATGGAGATTGTCGACCGAGACGCAATCGACACCGGCGTACTCAACACCATGCCTCAGGGCAACTTTCACAATGGGTGGGATATCAACGTTGCGGGCGTGCATATCACCTCGGTGCGGCGCAACCTTCGCCACCACAAGCATGCAGTAAGCTAAGATGCTGAACCTTGAGAAGTTATCGCAAGCTCACCAGTCGTGCAGGAATTCATAATACGCGTCCACCGAAAAGGAGAGTTGGAATTCTACGTCTCGAGACGATATGGCGATTTCGTCCGGATGCACAAGCGACTTCGCGCAGAGTTGCCCGGCAAGATCCTCCCGCCGTTGCCCCAGAAGAACAAGTCCGATACCGATGCTGCAGGTCTTTTGGGCGGCAACGAAGTTGATTCCGACGCGGACAGCGCCTCGTCCGAATCAACAGCCGCTCGTGCCAATGGCGTTGCAGCCTCAATAAAGAATCTCTCCGTGCGTGACCACCGCCGCAGCGGGTCGAGAGCGTCTTCGCTTCGTGCCTCTCCGCGCCCATCGACAGATGGCTCAAGATCAGGAACCCCCGTGGCCAAGGTATGTCGAATTCCTCACTTACCAGGGATTATTCACCGGAGACATCTAACATGGAACAGAACGCGGTTCTGTGGCGAGAAAGCCAGCGTATTTCACTCCGAGCATTCCTCAGACAGCTACTTCAGAGCCCTCAGATCGCCGGGACCAAAACAATCGAGGAGTTCCTCACGACCAAGCACATTACACCCACAGACGAAGACGTTGAAGATATCGCCCGCCGCAAGTTGGTTGACGAGAAGCGAGTCGAGGAGCAGAAGAAGTTCTATGAAATCGCGAGGAAGCGAGCCGCCGAGCTCGACGTTTACATGGAGCAGTTCCGCCGCGACATGGTCGAGTCCAACGGCCTCACAAAGCTCTTCCAGGAGATCAAAGAGAAGCAGACGATCCCGGAGCTCAGCGTCAAGTATCAGAAGTTTGCCGAGTGGCTTCGCATAGAGATCGCGGCTGTCATCTACCATCTGTTCCTGGCTGAAGACAACTCTCCTGAGCTCTTCGCTCAGCTCAAGAGGATACACTCGCTCATTCCGTACACCTTGCTCAAGAACGTCATTCGGATCGCGAACCCCGCAGCAGTCATGTCTGGAGTGCTCGACCTCTTTCTCGCACAACCGTGGGGGTCCCGGTCGCTGCTGCAGCGAATCTTCTCGGCCGCCCTGAACGACGGAATAAAGAGCTACCAGAAATCGATCGACGCAGTATCGGCAAAGATTGAGGACGATATCCTTGTCCTGAAGCTCAAGACTTTCTGCGAGGCTGATGAGCACGTCAAGGTCGCGATCAGAGAAGAGGCTGCTGCCGATGACGTCGACATCATTGTCGCCGCTCTGAGATCGGAGCTTATCGAGCCGGCTCTGACACCGGAACAGATCACGCGACTGTACAACGCATACGTATCGTTCAACAGCGCTGTCGAGAACATCGACGTGGAGCTCAAACAAGGCGCACAGTTCTTCTCGCACCTCAAGCAGCTGATGAAGCTCCAGACAAGGCAGAGGGACAAGGCCATGATGCTTGGCCTTATTGAGGAGCCAGTCACGCTGCAGCTGTTCCGCGACCTGTTCCACATCTTCTACGAGCCCCTCGTGCGCGTCTACAAGTCGGCGAATGTGTACAACAGTATCACGGACTTTAGTGTCTTCCTCGATGACATGATCCAAGTAAGTCAACAACATCAATAGATACATGTGATGACACTAACATTGCATAACAGGTCGTCGAGCGTTGTCGCGAACAAGATGCTTCCGCCGATCCTAACCAGACTGTCCAAGCTTTCATCGACCTGTGTGCGCGCCACGAACACAATTTCTATAAGTTCGTTCACGAAGTGCATACCCACGACAACGGCCTCTTCACGGCGCTCATGGGCTGGATCGAGGGCATTCTCGAGTTCCTCCGCAAGGGCCCTACTGGCGGGTCAATCGATATGAACGCTGTCTTCGAAGGTGGCGTGAGCTCCAACCTCATCGACAAGGAGAAGGCCCTCAACGAAGTCAATGAGCTCATCGCATGGCAAGAGGCACGCAAGAAGTGGCACCACGATAAAACTAGGCAAAAGATGGCCGCCGAGGGAGGCGTCGACGTTGACGCCTCCCTGCCGGGCATGCCGAGCTTCAGCGCGAGCGATTTTGGTCTGGACGACATGGACCTCCAGGATATGAATTACGACGACGGGTCCGACGAGGAGGCCGAGGCGGAGGACGAAGAAGAGCTTGACCCAATAGAAGCCGAGCGGCGGCGGAGGTCCAAGAAGCAGGACCGCCTCCGCCGGAGTGCGGGCGAACCCACAAAGCCGTCTGTCAGCGAGGTACATAAGTTGAGAGAGAACTTCCTGGCCATGCTCAGGAACGTGTTAGCGCCGTGAACAGGTGGATAGATAGGTAGATAATAGAGTCACTGGGGGAATATATATTGCATTTTGGCGTAGCTCATGTTGTCATTTGCTATGATGCGGAGGTCCAGAGGTCCCAGGGTTTCACTGTGTGATAGTTAGACCTTGCCGTCCCTGTAGTACTCGACTTCATGTCTCGCCAACCACTGAAGCCGACGCCACCCGCGAACACGGCACTGACACCGAGCAATGGAACAGCCAGGACCCTGTATGGGGGACTTTGGGTATCTGCTGGACAAGCAAGGCACCTTAGGGACAGCTTCGAGGACCACAAGCTCCCCAAATTGTTGTCTGTCAAACATTATCCGACTGCCTTGCCATTGACGAGCGGGGTCAGCCTGTGGTAGAAAGACATCATGGGTTTACAGATTGCTCTGTGGCGAATAATGATTGCGGAAGAATCAAGCCACGAATGAGGTCGCGTGGATGTGGATCTGCGATGGCAGCATCGGGGACGCTGGAGTCGAGATCGCAAACTGCGCCCACCTTGTCCGACTCCGCCGGGCGGTGCGGGATGAGATGGAGAGAGGTGGTCCCGATCTTTGCGCATGCTCTCGGGAGATCCCTCGGCTATGCCCAGGCTGAAAAACTAGCGGGCTCTGATTGGCTCTGGGCCACTGGCCCACCTTTCCATCCGCCCGACACCACCACCCACCCGACACGGGGAATCGTGCAGTCATTGATTTGTTCTCGACGTCCACCTCGAACCCGATTCTGTTCGGAACCCACGCCTATCCCGCTTCGCTGCGAGACGACACCTAGAATCAGCGTCGAACAATAGCTGGCTCGTGTTCCCGACTTCCCTGCGCTGCGCCATTTCTCCCCTCCGCCGCCGTCGACCTACACAGCTTTGCAACATCCGCCATGGCTTCTTCAATGGCCATGCGAAGGCTAGCCACCGGCTCTGCCGTATGTTACAATCTTATCTATACAAAGTAGAAACGGACTGGCCGTAGCTGGGTGGTGGTTGGTGCTTGTGCGGATACGATGCTTGGCTGTTGCGCTGTCTGGGCAGCATCCTATGCGCCGACACTACAACCCGATCCCCAGCTGCGCAACAGACTATCATGATGGTCTACGAACTTGCGCTGACATTGGACTCTTGCAACAGTTCGCGAGACAGGCGAGAAACTTCTCGACCTCCCGCGCCGTCTGTACGTAGCTCGACCCAGCCGGCGACCCGACACATTTTTGCCTCACGGAGCGACGACGAGATCCTAACAGAACCCATTTGACAGCTCGGATCTGGACAAACAACAACCTGCGTGCTAAGGAGGCCAACGTGCACGTTAGCAACAAGTACCCGGTTATCGTACGTTTCTTTCGCCACTCGGGCCCCCAAAGGTCCCCGACATACCACCAAAACACCGACCACAGCCTGACAACACTCTGACATGCTCTGGAATAGGACCACGAGTACGACGCACTCGTCGTCGGTGCTGGAGGTGCCGGACTCAGAAGGTAAGACTTCTCCTGTGCCCAAACATATCTGCGACCTAGATGTCTCGAGACTAGCTGTGGCTTCCTTCCACAGCACAATATCGTACTGACACATCTCGCAGCGGCTTTGGCCTCGCCGAGGCCGGTTTCAAGACCGCCGTCATCTCCAAGCTCTTCCCGACACGGTCCCACACCGTCGCCGCTCAAGGTGAGCTGGATTGCGCAACATAGCCTCACAAGCAAAACTAACCCTTCGCTAGGTGGCATCAACGCTGCTCTGGGCAACATGCACGAGGACGACTGGAGATGGCACATGTACGACACCGTTAAGGGCTCCGACTGGCTCGGTGACCAGGACGCCATCCACTACATGACGAGAGAGGCTCCCGCCTCCATCATCGAGCTCGAGAACTACGGCTGCCCCTTCTCCAGAACCGAGGACGGCAAGATGTAAGTTTGGGAGCAGCTTGGGACCTTTGACCTGTGTAAGATACTGACTGACTTCGTCTGTAGCTACCAGCGCGCCTTCGGCGGTCAGTCCAAGGATTTCGGCAAGGGTGGCCAGGCGTACCGTTGCTGCGCTGCTGCTGACCGTACCGGCCACGCGCTCCTCCACACCCTTTACGGCCAGTCTCTGCGATACAACACCGACTACTTCATCGAGTACTTCGCCCTCGATCTCATCATGGAAGATGGTGAGTGCCGTGGCGTCCTCGCCTACAACCAGGAGGATGGCACTCTGCACAGATTCATGGCGAACCACACCGTCCTAGCTACTGGAGGATACGGACGTGCGTACTTCAGCTGCACGTCTGCCCACACCTGTACCGGTGACGGTATGGCCATGGTCGCCCGTGCCGGTCTGCCCAACCAGGATCTCGAGTTCGTCCAGTTCCACCCTACCGGTATCTACGGCGCTGGCTGCCTGATCACTGAGGGCTCGCGTGGTGAGGGTGGTTACCTGCTCAACTCGGAGGGTGAGCGCTTCATGGAGCGTTATGCCCCTACTGCCAAGGATCTTGCCTCCCGCGATGTTGTTTCTCGGTCCATGACCCTCGAGATCCGCGAGGGCCGTGGTGTTGGCCCTGAGAAGGACCACATCTATCTCCAGCTCAGCCACTTGCCCGCCGAGGTGCTTGCTGAGCGTCTTCCTGGTATCTCCGAGACCGCCGCCATTTTCGCCGGTGTCGACGTCACCAAGCAGCCCATTCCGGTCCTGCCGACTGTCCACTACAACATGGGTGGTATCCCCACTAAGTACACTGGTGAGGTCATCACCCTCGACGAGTCCGGCAACGACAAGGTCGTCCCCGGCCTGTACGCCTGCGGTGAGGCCGCCTGTGTCTCTGTGCACGGTGCCAACCGTCTGGGTGCCAACTCGCTCCTCGATCTCGTCGTCTTCGGCCGTGCCGTTGCCCACACCATTCGCGACAAGGGCACGCCCGGCGCCGCCCACAAGCCTATCAGCGCTGACGCTGGTGCTGCTTCTATCGAGGACCTTGATCAGGTCCGCACTTCTGAGGGCCCCAAGAGCACTGCTGAGATCAGACTGGCTATGCAGAAGGCTATGCAGACTGATGTCTCCGTCTTCCGCACCCAGGAGAGCTTGGACGAGGGTGTCCGCAAGGTCAACGAGATCGATGGCACCTTCTCCCAGGTTGGCATCAAGGACCGCAGCATGATCTGGAACTCGGACCTTGTTGAGACCCTTGAGCTCAGGAATCTGCTCACTTGCGCGTATGTTTCCCCCCATTTTTTGGACTGCGGTTCTCGTGTGTATGCATATTGACAAGGTTTTCTAGTACCCAAACCGCAACCGCTGCCGCCAACCGCAAGGAGTCTCGTGGTGCCCACGCCCGCGAGGACTTCCCCGACCGTGACGACGAGAACTGGATGAAGCACACCCTGACATACCAGAAGCAGCCCCACGGCAAGATCGACCTTACCTACAGAGGCGTCATTGCCACCACCCTCGACGAGGCCGAGTGCAAGCCCGTGCCTCCTTTCAAGCGTACCTACTAAACGACTGTTAAGTTGATTTGTGAGAGGGACCTTGGAAATGTACATCAGATGAGGAAACGATCGAGGGAAAGGAGACGCCTTGCCTCGGAAATATGACCGTGCAAGGAACGCAGAAGTCTCTGCACGAGGAAGATGAGAAAGCCACTGTCGCGCCGAGCGGTGTTAGCAGACGCGGTGCTACGAGGTGGCTTTGTGTATCCTAGGCGAGCTCTCAGGCGCATGTATACAGGATTCCCGAAGCATTTGAGGTTTATTATATGTCGATCAAAATCACAAAGACAAGTTCAAAAACAGCTGAAACGGCGCTTTGTGACGCTGGGTCTCCGGCGGGTTCGGTGGTTCGTCCCGAGTGTGGACTAATTAGTTAGTGCCCTCCAAAAGGGCAGCGAGACGCTTGTGAATCAGCCCCCCACGTGGCACCGATTGCGCGGTGACACTATGTAAAAGCAGCAACAGTCGTGTCTGTTCACCCCTTGTAACTCTTTCTGACATTCTTCCACGGATTGGCTGATGCGGAGCTTCGTAGCAAACCGTTATCCTCCTCCCAGGACGGCCTGTCCCTTCGATTACGGTCTGGCCTGGTGTGTCTAACCTTTGTCTCAAGCAAGCCCCACCCAAAACGTCAACGCTTTGTTTGGCTTGTGATATCGCTCCAGCACTCATTCACGGCCTCTTTCATCCCACATCTGCCTCCAGGCACAACCCGCGTTCTCGACATCTGAACTCGTGAGCACGACGCATTCATGGAGGCACTGTCCAAATGTATGGGCGGTCCGTCCGACGGACAGACGCCTACCACGACGACCCTTGTTGCGACGACAATGGTAGCCACAATCGCCTTGCTCTCGCTGAGCCGGTACGCCCTGTGGCCGCAGCGTGAGCGGATCATCCGGGGCCCTGTCAGCACGGCTTTCCCACGGATATCAAAGGCCGAACGGGACATGATTATCTACAAGCATGATCACTTCCCCGGTGGTCGCGATGTTGAGACTCCTGTAGGTCCAGCTCCACTGTTTTGGTGTCTACATGATGAAAGATATCAGAGCGAGTTCTAACGTGCTGCATCAGTATGGCAACATCCACGTCTACGAGTTCGGACCTGAGGACGGCAGGAAGGTGCTGTTCGTCCACGGCATCAGCACCTCGTGCATGACGCTCGAGGATATTGTGCGGCCGCTTGTCCGCCGGGGCTGCCGTGTCCTCCTCTTCGTAAGTCCAACTACTAATATCTTACTCCCCACAAAGCCAGCCCGCATCTGACTTGCCACTCAAAGGATCTCTTCGGCCGCGGCTACTCTGACGCTCCCGGCGACGTCGAGTACGACACGCGGCTCTACACGACGCAGATCCTGCTCGTCCTCGCCTCGTCCTCGCTGCCCTGGACCGGCGACAACGCCTTCAGCATGATCGGCTACTCCCTCGGCGGCGGCATCGCGGCCAACTTCGCCGCCGCGTTCCCGCACATGGTCGAGACGCTCATCCTGCTCGCGCCCGCGGGCCTCATCCGACCGGAGAACTTTGGCCGCGCGAGCCGCCTCATCTTCACGACTGGCATCATTCCCGAACGTCTGCTTGCATACCTGACCAAGCGCCGTCTGCGCGCGCCGATCGCGAACGCCGTGCAGAAGCGTAAGGGGCAGGCCGCTGCTGCAACGACCCGTCCCACCACCTCAGCAAACGGGACCACCGGGGTTCTGCCGCGGCTCGACTCGACGGGCAAGGAGACCTTCGAGGACGCCGCGGTGCAGGAGATCGTGGACCCGCTGGACCGCCCCGACGCGGAGCCGACGGACTTTGAGCGGCGCGTGGGCGACTTTGTGCACTGGACGCTCGATCACCACGAAGGGTTCGTCCCCGCGTTCATGTCGACGGTGCGCTACGCGCCGATGCTCGGGCAGCACGACGAGTGGCGCCGGCTCGCGCGCAGGGACAAGGGGACGACCGCGGTGCTGCTGGGCAACCACGACACGCTGGTCAACAAGGAGGACTACGCGGAGGACGCGCTGCCGCTGCTGGGCGGCGAGGAGAACGTCTTCTGGCGCGTCGTCCCTGGTGGGCACAACTTCCCGTTCACGCACCCGAAGCAGGCGCTCGAGCAGATCTACGAGTTCTGGGGTTGGGAGCAGGACTCGGAGTGAAGATTGAGAGAGCGGGAAGGGGACAAGCAGCTCCTGCTGCGCAAGTTGTTCGCAGGATTCATTGAGCGAGGCGTCAGTACCCGAACATCGCTGTGTCATGGATGAGAATAGATTAACTTGAGTTATAACATATATATACACAAAGTCTCGTGACGCCGTCCCATACAATCATTACACCATCGTGATTTCGTGCCGATCGTGTCCTCTCCCGCTGTTGTCTCCAATTTTTTCCCTTTCAGTGATCCATGGCATTCCGCCCGTTGAGCAGAATCATGCACGTGGACAGCGCGACCACCTCATCGACCTCATCGCCATTGAGCGCGAGGATCAGGTCCTTGCCCATGCCGTAGGGCGTGCACTGCCCAACCTCACAGCGCTTCTGGTTCAGGCACTTGTGCAGGTAGCCGATCTGGCCGCCCTGCGTGAGATCCCAGAAGTACGGGACGCTGTGGCGGATGAAGGCCTCGTGCTTGTCGGCGAGCTTGTCGTCGACGGCGTACATCTCGATGTCGTGCCTCGAGTGCTCGCTGCCGCTCGGGAAGCGGACGGTCGAGTTGTCGAAGCTGACGAACGTCATGTTGAGGTCGCACACCTTCTCGCCGTTCTCGTCAACCATGGTCTTGAGCGTGCGCATCATGGAGCCGCTCGAGGTGATGGTGTACTTTGGCGACTCCGGGCCCTGGCCCTTCTCCTCGTCACCCTCGGCCATGCGTTGGGCGACCTTGGCGGCCTCTTTCTGGAAGGATGAGCCGAAGTCGTCAAAGGGTTTGCGAAGCTTGCCCGTGAGCTCGTAGATGTGAGCATCGGTCTTGAAGTGGATGCCGCCCTTGACGTAGAAGACTTTGGTGGGCTCGAGGTAGATGTCCTCGTTCACTGGGAAGTCGTCCGGGTGGAATGGGTGAGGCATGGTTTCGGTGGTTTGGAGACTTGCGAAGCCTGGGATCGTTGGTTGCAACTCTTCGTTCTTTCTTCTGTCACGCTCGCGGGTCTAGTTGCTTGGGCCCTTGGGATACTGTAATCTGATTGTTTCCGGCACGCAACAGGGAGGCCAGAGCCTTTTGTTGCCTTGCCGGCATCTCGAGTGAGCGGCGCGTCGTCGGCGCGGAGAGGGCAGGCTGACGTCACGTTACGGGGCCGAAACCTGATTCTCGGCCGCAGGTCATGCTGGATCCAGCACGAGGATCCGCAGCGACGACAGATTTCGCCTGGGAACGCAGCCAGGAGGTGTTGCAGGACTCGTCATGGCTGCCTTGGGGTTACGGAGATGTGCAGCCTCCTCCTTGCCAGAGATGAGCACCAGCTTCCCGTGGTGGCTATTGACTCTAGATCACGAAGCTAGCAGCTGGCTGCCGCCGTGACTTAGCCCTGAGATCTTATCTGAGGTGGGGTCGATTGGGGAAGTGTGGGGTCACTTCCCCTCGGTCGCTGAGCTCGTCTTACCAGGCCTTCCTCCGGACCCTATTGTGTTGTGTGCATTTTGTGTTCGTCGCTCTCAAATTGGCGTGTGTAACCCTGTGGCAGGTATATCAGACCGCGGAGAAAATGCGATCATAAGTGGTAGAAGAGGCCTGTTGACAACGTGCAATGGAAGAGGGATGGTCCCCCCGGAAATGTGCACTCTGCTGCAGGTACAATGGGCCAGATAGACTGGCCGCCCGGGTCCTCCTTCCTCGCCGAGGACAGAGACGCAGACACCTATTGCACTAAAAGGCTTCTCGTTCTCCTCCGATGTCGAGCTGCAGCGTCTATCTCTTTCCTCAGCGACATCATGCCGAGATGGAGGAACCCGCCGGGCGATCCACAGACGGCAGACATGTCTCGCCTGGAGTGTTCCGCTGCGCTCCGGAGTCCGGCGGTGGCTCGGCCAACTCCACGCACCACCATGGCGCCCTCCGCAATTGGAACAACGACTGCTCAGATGACCCCGAGACAGCGGAACTCCCACCTTCACAGTTTCCGAAGACGACACGCACAATATAGAAGCCCTCTGGAACACGCAGAGAAAGCAATTCTTACTATCTGATAATCTCGGCACGATGGCGACCTCTAGCAGCCCGGCGTGGACCGCCACTCCGGCCACCGATGCCTCCGGCGTCGAGTCCACATGCAAGAAGTACGGCCTTACTGTCGACGAGTTCCACGAGCTGCGCAGGCGCTGCGTCGCATCCAAGGCCACGGCATACTGCCCTTACAGCCGCTTCCGTGTCGGGGCATCTGTCATCTCGGTCAACAACGCTTACTTTGACGGTGCCAACGTCGAGAACGCGTCCTACCCTGTGGGCACGTGTGCTGAGCGGGTGGCCATCGCAAAGGCCGTCACCGAGGGCCACCGCAAGCTCAGAGCCGTCGCCGTCGCTACCGACATTGCTCCGCCTGCTAGTCCCTGCGGCATGTGTCGACAGTTGTAGGTCAAATGCTCTGGTCGGGAGCAGACTTCAAATCGGGAGTGGAGTAACGAAACTGACATTCCATGGCACAAGCATACGCGAGTTCTGCGCCCTGGACGGCCCCATCATTATGTTCGACAAGGATGAGAACTACACAGTCCTTCGATTGCAAGAGGTGAGGGAAACCCGTCCACTGGGTCAAGACACGCATTGAGACAAGTACTGACCTGGCCTGACAGCTGCTGCCGCTCTCGTTCGGACCAGAAGCTCTACCCTCTGCGAGCTCACTACCTCCAGTCTGAGCTCGATGGCAGTGCTTTCGCGACGAGATGCCCTCGCCCTGGTTGTGTGCATATCTCGGATCGCCTATGCTGCGCGACGGGAGAATATTGTGCCGTACTCCGAGCATAAACAATATAATTATGGGCATTGTTTGCAGCGCAACATGTGAACCGGTACCTTGAGTTGAGTCTACGATGGTGAACTCTGCGGTATGCTCTGAGGCGTGGCCTGTGGCATGAGAGCAAGCCAACCAGGATGTGTTGAGTACCAGAAGGGAGAGGCGTGTCTCTTGTAAAGACCTCCAGACTTTCTACAAATGCCGCCTTGTTCGGAAGTCAACACGACCGAGTCGGGCTCTGAGAGTATACATTGAGTAAAGAAGTTTACGCAATACTACAATTGTGTGGTGTGTGTTCCGCACCACGACTCGTACCCGGCCCGGATGCACTGATACGGAGCGGCCTTGGCCAGAACCCGGCCGCTGTGTTCGCACCGAATCACCCCATGAGCCGAGAATGGCAGAATGGGTAGCAGCTTTCGATCCGCAGACGGTTTCACTACGAGAAGCAATATCCGCAGACGGCCCCATCTTGTATATATGGCCTGCAGATCCTAGGCGGAATGGGCGTAGGCCTCGTGGAAGGATTGGAAGCACTGACGTTCTCCCAGACCTGGCTAACCGCACCAATCACGAACAGGCTGAGCCATTTGTGCAGCTCCCTGTCACTCGGCACCATCACGACCAGGCCGCAGCCTTCGCAGCCGTAGAGCGTCCGCACCGACGAAGGCACAGGCGAATCAAACACTATCACATCTGGGGACATAGATCCAGAGTGCTTCCACTGCCCATTGTGGCCGATTCTTTTGCCTTTATTCTTGCAATGCTGCTGCATTAGGATGTGCTGAATTTCCATCTCGGGATCTGCCGAGGCGGCTCAATAAGGCTGGGGTCGGGATGACATCATAGGGTTGCAATACCCCCAGGTGCATGTGGAACTACCATGACATCCCATGTGTAAGCTCAACAAGCAGCGCTCACCTTGAACCAAGGTGTGCTCTAGCATCGTCTCAGCGGAGAGACTCGATGTACGGGCATCATCAAGGCGGGTCCACGGGAGCAGCTGAACCGAGGGTGCCACGTCTGAACATCGGTCGGCGCAAAGGTCACTTTTAGGGTGTGGACTAGATGGAGCACAAGGCGTGGAGTTTATGGAGAACTGGGCACTTCGCGTGACGCCAAGTCACTTGGCTCCGGTGGATGATGTCTGGGGAAGGATGGCCGAGGAAAACCGGGGGATCGTCACTGACGCGAGGATGGATGCTCATCAGTATAAAGGGGGACCGTCGGTGCGCATCTCTCGCGACCCCCTACGAACTGTTTTGCCTTTCAGAGCACTGGTCTCACATCCAGTTGAGCCGCGGCAGCCTGAGTCCTTTCGCACTTTCAACCTCAACCAGAAGTTCTGAAACTTTGCCCATCATGTCGAAGCTTCCAAAGATCAGTATGTGTCATTCTTGTTGCAGCCAGTCGTCTTTGTGTCCAACTCGTCTTGCCCTGCAGCGGCTGACATGATGCCTTGTCTATCACAGCCAGGCCCTTTTTCATAGCGCTCGTCGCTACCGTCGGCGGCATGCTGTTCGGCTTTGACATCTCGTCGATCGCAGCCCTGATCAATTCGGAGCAGTACATCGAATTCTTCGACAACCCGAGCGGTGTGATCCAGGGTGCCATTGGCTCAAGCATGGCAGCTGGTTCAGTAATCGGGAGCCTGATGGCCGGGCCGATCTCAGATCGGATCGGCCGCCGAGACAGGTACGTCGAGTCCGCAGTGCTTGAGCACGATTAGCAATACCAGGGCTTCCGCTAACCCCAGACTCTCATTGACAGCATCATGTTTGGTTGCATGTGGTGGCTCGTCGGCACCTCTGTCCAGGTTGCCACGAACGGCACAGGCATGTTGATCGCCGGACGCATTCTCAACGGCGTCTGTGTCGGTATCACGTCCTCTCAGGTGCCGGTCTACATTGCAGAAATCGCAAAGGCCGTAAGTGTCCCACTTCGCGGTGCCCTGACATGCACCGCCTACAGTGAAACATCCGGAGAGAAAGGTTCACGACAGCCGACGGTATGACTTACAATCACAACAGGAACAACGCGGTTCGCTCGTATGCTGCCAGCAGATCGCCATCGAAGTCGGCATCCTAATCATGTACTTTATCGGCTTTGGCTGCACCAAGATCCCCGGCCCGGCATCCTTCCGCACGGCATGGGCTATGCAGTTCATTCCCTGCGTCGTCCTGATCTGCGGACTGCCCTTTCTCCCCCGCAGCCCGCGCTGGCTTGCCAAGGTTGGCCGCGATGACGAGGCGATCCAGACTCTCGCGGACATTCAGGCCGACGGCAACATCAACGACCCCAAGGTCATTGCCGAGTGGGAGGAGATCGCCACCGTCTTGGCTGCCGAGCGCGAGTCTGGTCGTGGCTGGAGAAAGTTCATCCGCAAGGGCATGTGGAAGCGCACCCTTGCCGGCATGTCCGTCCAGGCGTGGCAGCAGATGTCCGGCGCGAATGTCATGGTCTACTACATGCCCTATGTCTTCCTGATGGCCAACCTGTCTGGCGACACCAATACCATCAGTGCTGGTGTCCAATATGCCCTGTTTATCGTGTAAGTCAAATTATCGAACCCCGACAGCCAGCTGGAGCTCTGGCAATGTAGCTGACACATGCCGCGCCCACCGCACAGCTTCACCGTCATCATGTTCTTCTTCATTGACAAGACCGGCCGGCGCACGCTGCTCGTCTGGGGCGCCATCGGGATGGGCATCTGCCACTTTGTCGTCGCGGCACTGCTCGGCGCATACTCTGTCGACGTGCCCGAGGGCGTCGACGGCAACGCCAACGTCACGATGCTCGTGACGGGCTCGCCGGCGTACGGCGTCATCGCGTTCTGCTACCTGCTCATCATCGTGTACGCGCTGACGCTGGCGCCCGTGGCCTGGATCTACGCCGCCGAGGTGTGGTCCCTGGGCACGCGCGCGACGGGCATGGCCATGGCCGCCACGGCCAACTGGGTCTTCAACTTTGCGCTGGGCATGTTCACGCCCGAAGGCTTTGTCAACATCAAGTGGCGCATCTTTGTCATCTTCGGCGTGCTGTGCCTCGCGGCCGCGGCGCAGGCCTTCCTCACGTACCCGGAGACGTGCGGCAAGACGCTCGAGGAGATCGAGGGCATGTTCGGCAAGGGCGCGATGCCGGCGTGGCGGACGCGCAAGGGCGACTCGCGGCTCGACGCCGAGGTCCAGGCCGTGCGGGACCGCAAGGACGCCGAAGCCGGGCGTGACAGTGGCGAGGCGGCGGCGCGGACGTCGCACCACTCGGAGAAGGTTTGAAGAGCGGGCAAGGGAGGGGAGGGTGTTATCGTCGTGGAGCATAGCTAGCCATTGGCGGATGCGATGACCTCCAGATATCTGTAGGCTCACTTGTGTCGATATGCTCATAGTACTGGTTGAATAGCAATCATGAATCCATCGAGGTCCTGGTGGATCCGACACATGTGCTGGGGTTCCTCACGCGACCATTTGCGGCGGTTCCCCCGTGTCTGTGAAGTACTTTGAGTTGCGTCAGAATCATCATGGCGGATGTGTCTCACACGTCAAAGTCTTGTTCTGATCTGAGGATGGAAGAAGAGGCCGGACTGGGGATGTCTTGTGAACTTGGATACTCAGAGTAACCTTAAAAGTACCTTCAGCTATGAAATGCGCGAGAGTCATGACAATGCCCCCCCCCCCCCCCCCCGGCGACGCTTCCGGGGCCTGCGCGTGGGCTGCCGTAGCGCGTTTCAATGGCCCGGCCTGGCCGCTCTGGTGCCAATTGGACCCTGGGCGCAGCGCCCAGCAAACACCATGGCCAAGCCACTCGTGATCTTCCCCTGTCCCGCTGTCAAACACCAAACAACGGGGCACGAGATCACACACAGACCCGACCCTATCCTCGTCGCCTTGCCTCGCCAGAGAACATGACACGTCCGTGACGCCCGCATCCATCTGACCTGCGACTCTGGCCCTGACCCGACCACCTCCCAGCGACCCCCTCGACCCACCACCTCCTGCGGCTTCAAGTGCGACAGCGGGCACCGACCTCCACGAGCGCCGACAACCAACACCACAGACATGGATCAGGCAGACATCCCCGCGCTGCTGTCGCGGCTCGCCAGCGACGAGGATGCTGCGCGCAAGATGGCCGTCTTCAAGCTGCAGTCCTCCATCAACGACCCCGCCTTCGCCGACGTCTTCATCTCCGCCGGCGGCCTGATCATCCTGCGGCGCCTCATCATGACCGCCGGTGGCAACACGCTCGCGTACTCCCTCCAGAGCCTGACCCGCGTCCTCGAGGTCGACATGGGCTGGGAGATCTTCGAGGGCCCAACCGCTGGCGACCTTGTCGAGCGCATCGTCGAGCTCGTCGTCACCAACCCCCTCGTCAACATCCTCAGGGGCGCCATGTCCATCCTCGTCGCCCTCGTGAGCCACTCGCAGTCTGCGCCCGCTGCTCCGACAACCACCGGCGCCGTCAAGGCACCAGGCTCCTTCGGCTTCCGCGCCCTCAAGCCCGCCGTCGCCGTCTACCCTCAGTTCTTCGACCTCGTCATACAGCAGCTGCATTCGGCCGACCATTCGCTATGCGCCAATGCGCTCATGCTAATCAACGCCCTGATACGCGACGCTGTGTCGTCGGAGCTGCCGCGAGAGGGCAACCACCACGGGAAGAGCGCAAGCACGGGGGAGGACTGGCCCAAGTTTGTCAAGAAGCTGCAGGACCTGGGTCTCATCAAGGCTGTCTTCAACCTCATGCAGAGCTCTGCGCTGCAAGATCTGGCGCACCCCTTGTTGGAATTCCAGTCCTTGACGAAACTGCTTCTACGCAAGTGGAAAGGAGTCAAGGTAGACGTCGAGAAGCCAGAACACAGGAGGGCGCTCAAGGGTCTGCACCTCTCGAGCGCACCCAGCAGAGACCTCAAGGATCTGGGCAACCCGAACCCAATAGCCAGAATAGAAGAACTCCTAGAGAACGGCAAGAAGGGGAGCAGGAAGCACAATCCTGAGAAGTGGAGGAGGCTCGGCTTCGAGACCGAGAGTCCTGCCATGGAGTTCGAGGAGACGGGCTTCTTGGGCATGATGGATCTCACCGACTACGTGCGCAAGAACGAGGACAATTTCCAGAAGCTGCTCCTCGAGCAGTCCACAAAGGCTCTGCACGACAGGTGCCCGATAGCTCGGGCGAGCCTGGCAGTCACGCTGACCCTTTACGAGCATTTTGACTGCGACAAGTCAGACTGGGAAGACGTCCGTGGATATCAACTGACCGAGGCTGAGAACCAGGACAAGCTCTTCAGACCGCTCATACTGCAGTGGTCCCAGATACATACCGCCGGCCTACACGCGTTCTTCCGTCTGTGGAAGGCCACAGGCGCTGATCAGTCAGACTTTGACAAGGTCGCGGAGCTTATGAGGATACTGATTGAGCAGGTCATTGGCCGGGCCGGCCGGACCAAGGATGTGGTGGAGGTCGAAGAAGAGCTTGTGGAGTTCGAGTGCAGCCGGCTTAGGGAACTGCAAATGGAACTGCTGGAGCTGTCCTTTGAGAACCAGTGGGGTCAGCACATGCACCAGGTCCGCGACGTGCTGAAGCAGGAATCACTCACATTTGTCAAGGAGCAGCGCGTCCGGTGCCTGCTGCAAGGCTCGTGGTTCCAGAAGCCGGCGCCGCGCAAGGACAGCCGCGCCGGTGCGGAGACCAACGGGCTCGGCACAGTCCGGAGGGCGGCGAACGGCACGCTGTGGCGGTACGTCAAGCTCTCGCACAACCGGCGGTATCTGCACTGGGCGGACTTTGCGCTCCGCACGGCCCAGGATCCTTCGCTCGACTCCCTCGCCGAGAAGATCGACCTGCGCACGATCAGCTCGGTCGTGTCCAACGTCTCCACAGCGGCCAATGACGACGCGAGGAGTATAGCCAGCGAGCTCAAGTTGCCGCAAGGGCCGAGCGCAGCCCCTGCGCCGAAGCATCTCGCCAAAATCACGATATTCAGCTTCATGGACAATGACCGCACCGGTGGTGGCAGCAAGGGGGATGGCCACGACTTGGACGACGGCGGGGCGAAGAACATGAAGGAGCAGCCGCTGCTGACGCTGCACCCGATCAACCACAGCTTGGCGTCCGAGTGGCTCGACGGCCTGCTGATGCTGCTCGACCAGAAGCCCATCACCACCGAGACCAACAAGATGACCAAGATGGTTGAGGACTACGGCATGAAGATCCGCCTGCTCAATGTCCGCATGGAGGCTGCGTACGCGGGCCCGCCGCCCGGCGCGGGCGAGGTGCCCAGCCGGGAGGGGCTCGATGATGATTATTGGTACGAGATCTGACCACAGAGGCTAGTAACGTGTGTGGCTGGGCTGCTGTCCAGACCCGAGCGACTTGCATTTGGCGGTGCGAGGACATGTATACTTGTCACCATTTCTTTCAGGGGGACCCTCACCCTTTTCTGTTGAGTTCCCAACTTCTTCTTCTTGAGCATATGCCGGAGCGTGGCGGGCTAATATGAAAATTTGCGCCGGAATCCGCGACGCGATGGGGGGGAGGAAGAAGCTTGGGTTTGTTGTGTTTTTGTATGTGGATGATATACCCTGAAGAATAGATTGCGGAAGAAGCGATTTGAGTATAATAATATGTTGACACCAAGGTCCAAGTCCTAGCGGAGTTGCATGGTCTTTTTATTTCTGCTGGATGCTGTTGCCTCGACTGTATTCTGCCTCGTCATCTTTGAAAGCTGGGCACGACCAAATTCCCCAGCCTCCTTAAGCGCCGGGCAGGGTTGATATTCCCTTACCCCGGTTTTTGGCAACCAGGCAGAGTTCCAAGGCAGATTGCCAACGTGCATCTCAGTCCCGATATTGAACAAGAGCAGTCAATGAACCTCACCGTTTTCCTTTTTTTTTTCGTTGTTTCTTAAATGAACAGTCGTTACCGCCACATTACCTTTCCCACTTGCTGGCGACTGATTATTACGACGGGAGACGACGACAACACGGGAGTGCTCTCAGCTCGACCCCACTATTTTCGCAACCGGAATCGCAACTAGAGAGACTGAGACTTGCACCTCGTCATTCACATCTATGAATCACAGCACAGCATAGACACTCTCTGGCTGGCGGCTCAAGGCGAACAAGCCTGGCTTTCCCTAAGGCGGAGGAATTCCATCCAGCCTGTGACTACAGACGGGCCCCCCCCCCAATCGTCACCACGACGTCGTATTGTACACTCGCAATCGAAGGGGCTGGGGTTCCGAAGTGTCAGGTCCGGACATGGCTGCCCAACCAGCTTCTCTCCAAGGCGTCGCTGAGCTACCAGCAGAGCCCGTGACGCTCTCGAGAGCCGCGGCCAGTCGTCGCGGCAAGTTCAAGAACGGGACGTGGTACTGTGAGTCTCCTTTTTTCTTCATCTCGCTCGTACAGTACAGCCCCTCCGCACCCGAGAACGTCTCACTAATTGTAGCAATGGAAAAGGCGACTGCGTACCCGCCCTGCCGTGCCTCTTCCTGACGGTCGGTAACAGTGCCAGGAACAAGAAGAACAGCGGCAAGCAGTTCTATCGGTGCCAGAAGGACAAGCAGAAGGAGAACTCGTGCGATTTCTTCATGTGGGCGGACCAGGCCAAGAGCCGCGAGATGAACTACCTCATGACGAACCGGCGCAGCGAGGGAGGCCCGCAGCTAACGCAGACGCAGCTGCCGTTCGCTCCGTCGTCGTCGGCTACGGCCACCCCGGGCACCGTGGACGGGGAGAGGAGGGTGACGAGGTCTTTGATGCAGACGAGGCTGAGCAACATGCCGATCCGCTCGAGGAATGCCGACAGGATGGCCGTGGACAATCCGGCTTCCTCGGGAGGCGAGACGGCTAGCGGG
This sequence comes from Microdochium bolleyi, assembly GCA_001566295.1. Lineage (NCBI taxonomy): Eukaryota > Fungi > Ascomycota > Sordariomycetes > Xylariales > Microdochiaceae > Microdochium > Microdochium bolleyi. Next base: position 1,161,420 of record KQ964246.1, read on the forward strand.
AGCGATGATGATGGCGATGACGACGACGTGAGGAGCAGCAGTCCGACGCGGGCAACACGGCGAGCACAGGCTAGCAGCGGGAACAGCAATGGCGAAGCGGCGTCGTCGTCCTCGCGCACGGCATCGTCTCGCACACTGCGCTCCTCGGGCAGTCAGCAGCAGCAGCAGCAGCAGCCATCGCAACCGCCTGTTCCACAGCAGCTCGGGACGAAGCGGAAGAAGGCCCCCGCCGAAGACGAGTTCAGCGACTTCTCGGACGGCGAGGTCCAGGAGCTCGCGGCCATCGAGGAGCGCTCCGGGAGCGGCGCTGTGCGGTCTCGCAACGCGTTCGCCACGCCGGCGGTCCCTGGCGGGCGGTCGATCTTTGCGGCGCACTACTACGACGTGAATGACAACGGGGCCGGTGGTGCCGGTGGTGGTGGATTGCCGACACCTGGGACCGAGAGGTCTGTTCGCAGGGTGCTGTTCGCGTCGGCTGAGCAGCAAGACAAGAATGGGGGCGGAGCTGGCGACGGCGGGACGGGCCTGCAGACGCCCTCGACGTCGAAGCGGCAGAGGAACACCGCCGAGGGTGCATATACGCCATTGTCGCCATCATCATATCTTCGAACCCCGGGGGGCACGACGGTCACGCCAGGTACGAGCTTCAGCAGCGACATGGCGGCTGCTGGAGGGGACATCATGACGGACGTCATGGACATCCTGCTACGCAGCGGGCAGCGAGGCGCCGGCGCTGGTGGATCCAACCTCGAGCCGGCGGTCCTCGATGAGGTGCGCGGCGTGCTGGACAGGTACTCGCGGCGGACGGCCGGATTCGAGCGCGGGCGGGACCTGAGCCGGCGCGAGATCCAGCGGCAGCAGCGGCGGATCGCGGAGCTCGAGCAGCGCAACGCCGCGCTCGAGAATTCGCGGGACCTAGACCGGGCTGCGCTGCGGGACTTGCAGCGGCGGCGGGACAGGGACTGATGATGGTGGGCGGATGTTGCTGTGCGTTTGGCGATCTGGCAAGCACATGAGAGCGCTCACCTTTTGCAGGTTGTGGTCGGCGTTGTCCTTCCATGAGTCCATGATAATGATTACCCTCTGAGCACTGCTTGTGGGTTAATGTACCATTGCGAGTCTGATTATTGGCTGTCATTAAATTTAATCAAAGAAACCTCGACGCGGATATCTTCATCCTAATCGTCGCACGAGAATGTCCTCCCTTGAGAATGTGATTGCAAATACGATAGTCACACCGAGAAAGCTGTACGGGCTATGATTTATGGTTTCTTCATTGCGACTTGAATGTCCACTAGTCAAAGGGTATCCTGCGAAGTGCCTCTCCTCCACCTTGCTTCCGCATCGCCTGTGCGGCAGCCAGAGCACTGGGCACCTTGATGCCACAGCAATCGCCCCAGCTGTTAAGCTTGTTCTCGTGCTTCACGCCGCCGTGCGCGCCACACACATCTTCTGACTCGGCAGCGTCGGCGCCCGCAGCTCCGCCAGCAGGATACTCCTCGCTCATCCCTTCCACCGCAGGGATTAGCGACCCGAAGAGGAAGTGCTGCATGACGGGCAGCTTGCGCAGGACCTCGGCGACGAACATCTTGCGCATGCCGCCCTCGATCTTGGCCCAGCTCTTGGCCGACGAGATGTCGTCGAGCATGGGGCTATGCCAGCGGAGCCCCTGCACCGTCTTTGTGCTGTTGACAAAGTTGACCTGGTCGAGGTAGAGAAAGTCGTGGCCGAACTCCTCGAGGGTAAGCTGCTGGTGGATCGCGAGCGGGGTGATGAAGGGATGATGTAGCAGCTGGCTCGCGCCAAACAGAAATGGTAGGAACTGGTAATCGTCGAGGCCCCAGACGCCGTGCGAGCCGGCCGGCTCGAGGTAGTACGTCGACTGAATCGCCCGCATCAAGGTGAGGTACCTGCTGAAGACGCGGAGGACGAGAGCCTTGAAGTCTGACTTGTGGATGACCTGCAGCTGGTACAGGCACAGCAGCCACATGATGAAATTGAGCTCGTGACCGGACCCATAGTCTATCCGGGACCGGTTGCCAAACGAGTGGTTGAGATATGTCTCGATCTCGGCGACGGCGTCTGGAGAGGTGACACCAAGTTTCTGATGCCATGCCAGGCTAGCGCCCTTTGCTTTGTCGAGGAACGTACGGAAGAGCTTGTTGCCGAAGCGCGAGCCCTCTGCATCATCAGGAGGCGTGTCGAGCACCAAAGACTCGGCCTCGTCGAGGATGCTCACGAGAGAAGTGACAACTGGGCTGCAGTCAGCGTCCCGGACAGCTGTCGTGGGCACATCTGTGATCGAGTCCGACAGGCCAAACACAAAGGCGAGGATAAGATCATAAGTGGGCGAAGATAGGAAGAGATCATGGTCTTTGGGCGACAGAATCCGTCGCGTGGGGATCTGGAACGAGAGAGCCGACTGTTGCGGAGGAGGCGGCAGTGCCGGCGTGGACGGGGCCACCTGCGAGCCAGGAGGTGCTCGCCGCTTTCTCGGCTCGAGCTTGGGGAGCTTGTCCCTGAGATTTGGGACGGATGCTGCTGGAGCAGCCGCTGATGGGTTTGAGACGGCCGCCATGATTCTTGTTTACGAGCAGACGATGAAGACCGCATGAGCACCAGTGTTGGGAGAGGATAGTCATGCTGGAAAGTTGATGGCAGCCCCAGTACACATGGCATTGTGTCCTGCAAGGTCCCGCCCTATGGTGGGGTCGTGGTGTGGCGCTAGCTTGACCTAGCTGGAGATGTCATTGAGAAAGTTCGAGGTGCATCTTTTTTCAGGCTCCGCGACAACCCTCTCCTTCACGCCCATCGACTGCTACCCAGACCGACCACCACCATGTCTCGAGACGATCCCGAAGCGCGCCTGTCGCACCTGCCCAAGGCTGATGGCTCGGCCACATTCTCGTACGCCGGGTACACCATTGTCGGGGCTGTCAACGGACCGATCGAGGTTCAACGTCGCGATGAACTGCCCGAGGAAGCCGCCATTGATGTTGTAGTCCGGCCGGCAGCTGGCGTTGGTGGTGAGTCCCCTTCGATCCGACAGGCAGCTAAATCTTGGCTAATCGCGACATTCAGGCACACGCGAAAGACATCTCGAATCTATCCTCGAGGCGACCCTTCGCCAGATCATTCTCGTCAACAGCTTCCCCCGGACTCTCATTCAAGTCATACTGCAGGTCACAGTGTCGCCCGACAATGAATACGTCAATGCCAAGGTCACACAAGCCAGTCTCGTAAGTCGCTTACCTGCTCCTTTTCATTGTAGGAGCGGAGATGATGTCCGTTCGTTGACAAGCTGACCGCGGCCCTCGCTTTGCAGAACCTTCCTATGCTTCCAGCTTTGCTTGAGACTGCAGTTTTGACCCTTCTCTCGGCCGGCGTGCCACTGACAGCCACTGTGACCCCTGCGTCTTTCAGCATAAACGCTTCGACGGACAACAAGAACGAGATCATCCCGAACCCGACTCCGCGCCAGGTCGAGACGTCCCGGTCGTTTCATGTCTTCGCCTTCACCTCGCATGAAGAATTGTTGCTTGCGGAGAGCGAAGGCTGCTTCACTACCGCAGAGTGGGATAATCTGTACAGCCAGGCACGCGCTTACTGCTGCCCACCTGATACCGATGTTGTCATGGATAACGACCGTGGCGCCAATGTCGATCTGAAGAACTTCGTGCGGACCACCATGCAAGAAAAGATTGCCGAAGATCTCCACTGGAAAACTCTGGGCTGAGGTTGTTTACTTGCAAGATGACGCAAGCACGATTCAACGCCAGGCTGCAGTCTTGCCAGGTGCAACGCGCCGAGCCGCTGCCTGCAAAGGATGGATTGCATGGTCAGGTGTGCCCAGGTGTGCCCAGGTGTGGAGTAGCCCTGGAGAGCAGAGCTTCCTGCCATGATCGGCCGGCAAACTTGCGACGTTGCATCGCAGCCATCGGAGCTTTGCGCAAGACTAAATCGACTCCAGGGAGCCCGACGAAACGACGAGCATGACGTGGCTTCATGTATGGAAAGCTGGCTCGGGGAAAACATCCGTGTCCCATCCCTGCTCCTGGGCATCTTCTCCCACAACTTCGGCGACATGTACTGCTTGCATGCACGGGATTGGCCGTCGAGGCATTCCCCTGAATTCGTAGCCAAGGCTAGTTGTGTTCCACCAAACCCCGCGGTGTTTGCTCTCTCTAGGAGCTTGAAAAGCTGGGAGGAATTCATATTCGATGTGGGCGAACGCTGTGACGAAGCCGACAGGATAGAAGTAGACGTCCAAACAGACTCTACATACCACCGAACGCCATCCAGTGTATCTGTTATCCGATGAGTTTGGCGTACTATCATCTACGCAATGTACATCGTGTTGTCCAGAACAATTACTGTGGCCCGTTACAAGCGAGGTGGCCTGCAGATTTGGGCCAGCACATACAACAAAGGGAGATCAAGATATTCAGTCAACCAATCAACGCTGCCAGAGTGAATAAACAACACGGACCGTGCCATCAGCCTGATACCTTCTTTCCTTCCTGCATCCAAGGATGCTTGAATGATCTGCTCCGCCGCAGATGGTCCCCTGTCCCAGGTGAGCGGGTTCGTCTAGGGCGTCTGCTCCTCCAAGGCGGAACCCGAAACCATCTGAAGCTGCCCTGAACGGGGTTTGCGATCCCCACAGGCCCCTTGGTCGCCTGTGGCGGCGGCGCACTGGACCGCTCTGAGGCTCAGAGGCGGTATTGTGGGTTGTCGGGAGCGCCAAACCAGGCTGAGACAACTAAAGCCCTGGTCCCGCCTGCTTCAGACTGTTAGCCTTGGCGGCCCCCGTTCCGTCAGGGGACCATGTCGCTGGCGATCCTCACATCTTCACATGGTCCCATCTTGACTCGCCTGCGATACCACGCTGCTTCATATTGTCGCCCCTGCTTGCCGCTCGCTCTAGAACGCTCTCGGAGCTTGCCCACGGGATTCGCTGGAATGGGAGTCGGCAAGACCAACACCCCTGCAGGCGAAAGGGAAAACCCCTTTTCGCCTAGCATCACAATCTGCCCTATCGATGCTTGACGGGTAGGCGGCAGAGCTCGAAACTCCCACCGCCTCGGGACCTTAATCCTTTTCCAAACAGCTGTATCGCGGAGCATCTGCAGCAATCAGGTCATGTCGACCCTGGCCCCTGCGTGGTAGCACATAGCGCCCTAGGGGAAGTCATCGCAGACACAGGCTCCAGCCATGGAACTTGATGCAGGCCCTCACCGTCAGCATGGCCACAAGTTGTGAAGCGTGGCCCGAGCAGGACTTGCGACACATTATGGTATATAGAACGAGGCCTGCCAGGATGGGTTCCTCGACTCTTTCCGTCCATACAGACTTTAATCTTTGCTCGGCCTGTCGCGTCACTTGTCTTCTAGTCCGGTGCGATTTGCGGTGCAATCAGCTCGGCAGTGGTTAACTCTGGTAGTTCTCCATTTGATATTTTCGTCTGCATATTCTTTTCCCCCGGTCTTCTATCGCTTCCGACGCTCTTGATACCCTCCCGCAGATCTTTCAGCATCGCCTTGTTTCGCAGCAGGACTTCATACAGCATCACCCGCCCGTAAAGCTCTCACCTCGGATCAACGCCCTCGACGACCTGCAAGTCTCACTTTGTCTCGCCTCAAACTTCGGGATCTATCTTCGGGCCCTTAGCACAATCCGGCCCGCTGTGATTTAGAGTGCAAACTCTAGTTAGCGCCCGATCTTGATTGCCGGTGTGTACCCAGCGGAGACGACGTCACACGGCATCGACATCTCGACAACCGCGACCGAGGTCATCACATTGCAGCTACTCCTGCAGCACTTCTTGCAGGTAGGTTCAGCCCAGCCAGGTCATCCACTTAGCTGTCAAGCAGTCTTGCTCGGACATGGCATCCCCGCCTTCGCTGCAGCAATCACATCAGTGACTGCAGGAGGCTTACCCAGCCTATGCCCACGTGCATCTCGTGCATATGAGGCTGCGGTGGAAGTCTCCCAATGGTCATGCCGGGGGCACGTGAGGCGGGTGACTGCCAAGCCAGATCAGGAGGAGGAACTTTGGCGGTGGACACGGGGAGCCTGGCTGACTCTGACATGGGTGCATTGTACAGGTTCTTTTTGTCTCTCGACTCTTCCTCCCCTTTCGCGACTTCGCGGATAAGCTCCGGAGATGGCGGGATTAGCGGCCATGGGCTCCCCTTCGGGCCTGCACCCGGGTCTCACCCTCCACGACAGCCCCGCAAGTGCTGCCCCTTCGGACTCCGAATCTGCCGCCCGAGTACAAGACGGGCAACCTTCCCCGGCCGGCACGAGGTCGCAGGTCGTCACCCACAACATCCTCCGCGGTGACGCTCTCGACGACTCGGCGCATGCCGGCTTGCGTTCTGCGCCCCTGCCCATCAACAAAACCACCACCTACAATGAGTCCTCTGCGGTCGACCTAGGTGCCTCTGCCGACTCCCGGCTCGCCGCTCCTACGCACATGCGTGGTCATCGCAAGACCGCCTCCTCCGTTGATCAGGTTCCGCGCCAGACGCTCATGAAAGCACTCGCCTCGGTCGCTAGGAAACCAAAGCCCCAGGCCCTTTCGCTTCCAGGTATGCTAAACGGCCAGGGTGCCGCCGCTGGCGAGCGTCCAACCTCCTCTTCCTCCCAGAGGCTGTCGGAGGCGCTCGCCGAACTTGCGGCCAGCCGCAACGCTGCGTCACCTTTGACTGCGATTCCTGCCCTGCAGTCGCCTTGCTTTTACCACGAACGCTTTGACGATGCCGTCAACATTGACAAGGTTCTCGAGGAGATCAAGAACGACGATTTCATGTCGCATTCGAGGCTGGTCCAAACAGCGACAGGGGTCCGGGAGGTATCCAAGCAGCTCCAGCGCCGCCCCATTCGTCGTGCAGTCCGCAATGTCATGATTGTCACAAAAGCGAGGGACAACGAGCTCGTATATCTCACCAGAGAGCTCACGTCCTGGCTGCTCAGAACCCCGCGCTACGGGTCAAGCGTTGGAGTCAATGTCTACGTCGATGCCAAGCTGCGGAACTCGAAGCGCTTCGGCGCCTCCAGCATCATCGACGAGGACCCCCGCTTCGAGTCTATGCTGCGGTTCTGGTCGCCGGATCTCTGCTGGAGCCACCCTGAGAAGTTTGACCTCGTCCTGACCCTCGGCGGTGACGGCACGGTCCTCTTCACCTCTTGGCTCTTCCAGCGCATTGTCCCGCCAGTCCTGTCCTTCAGCCTGGGCAGTCTGGGATTCCTGACAACTTTTGAGTTTGAGAAGTACAAACAGCACCTGAACAAGATCATGGGCGAGGAGGGCATGAGGGTCAACCTTCGCATGCGTTTCACGTGTACTGTGTTCCGCGACGGCGAGGAGGGAGAGCAGTTTGAGGTCCTAAACGAGCTCCTCATTGACCGCGGGCCGTCCCCGTACGTGTCAAACCTGGAGCTCTACGGCGACAACGAGCTCCTGACGGTTGTCCAGGCGGACGGCTGCATCTTCTCGACGCCGACCGGATCCACGGCATACTCCCTATCCGCAGGTGGATCGCTGGTGCACCCCGACCTCCCCGCGATCCTGCTGACACCCATCTGCCCGCACACGCTCTCCTTCCGGCCCATGGTCCTCAGCGACACCATGCTTCTGCGCGTGGCGGTACCCCGCAACTCCCGTGCGACAGCATACTGCGCATTCGATGGTAAGGGCCGTGTGGAGCTCAAGCACGGCGACTACGTGACCATCAGCGCGTCACAATACCCGTTCCCGACCGTCATGAAGACGGGCAACGAGTGGTTCGACAGCGTCTCGCGGACTCTGCAGTGGAACACGCGTGCGGCTACGCAGAAGGGCTTCGAGAGCAGTGCGTCGACGTCGGACAACGGCAAGGACAACGAGGACGACAACAACAACGACAACGAGCCCGAGTGGGACATTGATACCGACTCGGCATGCTATGCCAGCGAGGATGGCGGCAGCATCAGCGCGAGCCCGCTGCGGAGACAGATGAGCCTCCTGGGCTTCTAGAACCGCGCTGCTCACTCGCGGACTATTTGGGAACAGGCGATGAAAGACATAGAGTGGAGGGATTAAGCGCCACGGAAAGCGTGGTTGATGACACATTTATACCAAATGATGGTGAGCCTGGCACACACGACGCACAAGGCATCATCTGCACACTACCAGAAAACCATAAACACATTTTCTCCTCATCTATCTCTATACATATATTACAGATACAGATACATACAATACACATGCCGCACAGGTATAGCAGCGATTTACAGAAAAGGCTTCAAGTGAGGAGGGCTCGTCCGTTTTCCAAAAAGGGAGCACCTATGCGAAATACGGTAACAGGGAGAGAAAACCTGCAAATTCCCCATTTGTCTGCTCAACCTCTCCGCTCGCATCGGTGCTGCTCAGTCGCGACGCGCACCATCACCAGCCCCGCTCGAGCGGCAGATTGATCGATGGTGCAGTCACGTCGGGCGTTCTGAATAGTCTCAGGAAGGCTTCCTTTTTGATTGTGCCTGCTCCAGGAGTTCGCGCGCGCTCGCGCCGTGCAGTGTCGTCAGCCTTGTACCGGATTGCTTTTTGCAGGGAGCATGATGTGGCACCTGATGCTGGCGCAGATCATGATTGTAGGCACGCCCAGGGTCTGGTGTCGAAAAGGCACTTCGTAAGCCCGCGCGTGCAGAAGCTGTGAGTCCAACAGGGTGGCATCGGCCTTCTGGCTTCTTCGCTGTCGCAGGTCTACAAAACTTCACTGCGCGAGAAGTTACCGGGGTTTTGAGAATTCCCAGCGGCATGGCTACAACTTGACCGCTGGCACACAAAGACACGATGACGAGAACGGTAGCCAGTCGAGGTAGCAACGGCCTAGATGTCCTGTAGCGTTCATGACGACAGTGTCACACACATCATTGTGCACATAATTCACGAGCACAGAGCGACAGCTGGAAGCGTGTCTTAGGTACCGGCCGGCTCTGGACGCGCGCTCACGATCGCATGTTGTTCTTGACGGAGCACTTGTCGAGATTGAAAGGACCAGAGAGGTGCATTCGCTGTCAAGTGCGGAGATCTTTCGTGAACACATCATGTCGCTCTAGCCTGCTTTGTCCTGTGGACGAACACGCGTGTACACGCGGCTGGGTCGAACGTCTCGCGAGATGGGGCTCCTTGAGAGACATGTGGTGATTGCTATGCACAGTCGCGGAGACAGCTACAGCTTGCTAGCTTCTGTCGGTGTCGATACTGCTTTTTCCCTTCTTGACAACCTGACATCACGCTTGCCAGTCACCAGAGGGTTTGCCAGACGCGCCGGGTCGGCCTGGATCGGCGGGGTGGACATCTTGACAACCAGGTGTGTGGTGCGGACTATGAGGAAGGCTGCGCCCAGTATCGAGCCATGCAAACAACACGTCGTGATCATTGACTTTGAATGAGATCCTGAGTTTGCATGTGCTGAGCGAAAGCCATCAGGAAGGCCCAGGGCAACGCGCGTAGAGGAGAGTCGCACGGCGATGCTGCAGCCAAGATGACACGATGCATCTTCATGCGAGGCGGGCGTTGCAAAGACAACAACAATCGCCAATGTCTGGATGTAATTAAGATGAGATCCGTAGTGCGTTGCGGGCGGCCGTTACTTGAGGAACTGGGAATAAACAACTTTCCTATTTGGGCGATCAGAGTGTTATGCCATTGGCCGACGCGCTGGGAGGCTGCAAGTCACTGTACTTTGAGGAGAGAGGTTGGGGGCAGGGGGGTTCCAAGTGGCTGGCGGGCACTCCCAGTCGCGTGCTGCACGTCCCGAGAGATTACAGCGCTCAAGTGCCTGCAGCAGTGCGGGCTGGTGCCCTGCAGGACGCGCTGTAGGGGTCCCGTGCTCGCCGTGGGCGGCTTTGGGCGCTGGGGGCCAGATGGGGCAGACGGGAGCCAAAGTGAACGCAGACGCGCTTGAGGGGCCCCGTTGCACTCTGCTTACTCGGTGGGTACGTACCGCAACGCAACCGCGCCTGTGGGACCCCCCGGCCAGCAAGGCACGACACGCTTTACAACAAACCCACCCCGGCGACCCCATTTATCAAATGCATGCCACCACCACTCTACCTGCCCGCCTCTCCTCCAGTCTCTCTCGCCATTGCCCTTCGACCCAACAGCTCTCTCCTCGCTTGCCCGACACGCCCGACCACTTGCTCCCGCCATAGGCACTGCAAGGACAGCACCCGACATCCCGCAGCCGACCTGCTTCGCACGCGTTGGGCTCGGCCCTCGTTGTACTGGCTGGTGTTGTGGTTTCAGACAGCTCGCTGTTGTTCTCCACCGCGTCTCGTCTTTTTGGCATCACGCTCGCTTCTGCTTCACCTCTCCAGGACTCAGCCGACCTTTCCACACGACTGCTTTCCCGTACTATGCATCCAGCTCGACAATAGAGCTCCCCAACGACACGCCCGTGCCGAACATCCTCCTCCACCAACACACATCCGAGGCCTATACCGGGCTACCAGAAGCTATGGCCGAGTCCACACTCCCCGAGAACACGGAGCTTCCTCCCTCGAGCAGCCCCTCGAGTGTCAGCCCAGACTCCTCTGCTCTGTCTCTACAATCGTCGTTCCGGCTCGAGTCTGGGTTCTCCGGTCATGGTTCGGACAGCGAGAAGCACCCGAAGGGCAAGCGGAAGAGGACCACGTACGAAGAGCACCTACTCCCAATCTCTGCAAAACCACAGAAGTACTAATTCGCGTGGCCCGTGTTTAGTTCTCACGACAAGACAATTCTCGAGGCATCATATCTCGCAAACCCTAAACCCGACAAGGCGGCGCGTCTGGATATCGTGAGGCGTGTTTCACTAAGTGAGAAGGAAGTTCAGGTATGTGCAGCAGGCGACATGCCACCGCGCTTTCTATCCGGGAAGATCGCGTCTGCATCATTCTGTAACGTCATTTGACTAACCTTACTTCGATACCGCAGATCTGGTTCCAAAATAGGCGGCAGAATGACCGCCGCAAGTCCCGACCTCTGTCGGCAGAGGAGATCGCAGCTCTCCGCTACGGCGGCGCCGTGCAGATTCTCTCGGCGGACTCTTCGTTCATGGTCAACGACACAGCGGACGAGACCGCTGTCTCTACATTTGATGCCAGCCAGGAATCGATCTCGTCACAAAAGCAGTCCACACCGGTAGATGCCGCGACCCCGCCACGGTCGCCATCCCCGAGGCCAGCCGAGCCCATTTGCACTCCTGCTCAGACCTCGGCCCCCAATGTGGGCACACATACGTTCGAATTCATCAATCTGCCGTCCTCGTCTCAGAAGTCTGAACCCGAGAGACCGGCTCACGCCCAGTCCTTTTCAGCATCCGTGGGCTACTTGTCCAACCGATGGAATATGAACAACTCCTTCTCTACCCCTCTGGCGGATGATCGCCATGAGGACGATGAGCACCGGTAAGCCAAACTCATCTTGCATATGCAGTGGAACCCAACTGACGCAGTAGTAGATTCGATTCCATGCTATCCTCTGTTGGCTCGGATTTCCGCAACTCTACTTCTTCAATATTTGCCAGCCAAGCCTCCTCACAATTCCGGTTGTCTCTCTCGCTGGAGGGCAAAGCCGAGGTCGTCTCTTCCCAGCCCTCACCACCTCGGCCTTTGGCTGGCCCAATGCTTCAGGACACTACGTCATTGCCTCCGGTGCGCCTCAACCGGACCCTGCATCGAAGCCGAAGTTCGCCACTGGGTATCACGCTCCCGCCCATCTCCACCCTGACCGCCCACCTGCCACCACAACTGAGCCGTGGCAGGTCTCGAGATGTTTCTGCTTGGGAGTCTTGCTGTGATGCAGACGACCGCGACGAGCTCACCAAGCTGGCCGAAAGCGAGTCCTCAGGCTCGGCTATTGCTGCCATCAGCTTGCTTCGTTCAAGCAGCAGCTCTGCCAGTCTGAGCAGCTTAGTACAGGGCGCAAGCGTTCCTCTTTCCAGTAGCGGTGGAAACGGTGTTCTACAGTCCAACCCCAACAAGCGCAACGCGCCCAGCAGCAAAACCCACGTCCGGTCTGGCTCAGGACATAAGAAGCCCAAGATCAGCCGGACAACTAGCAGTGTTGCTCGGATGCAGACACTGCCTCTGGCCCACCCTGACAAGGAAAATGAGGTTCAGGTCCACGACGAGGTCGAGCCAGAGAAGAAAGCTGCCAATAAGGGGAGCCTCTCGGTCATCTTGAGTCCGTCGGCTGACAGCGACAAGGAGAACTGGAGCCCCGACGCGGAGGGCAATCCAATGTCTAGAAGGCGAGCCCCCTCAAGCCCGTCAGTGGCATCAAAGTTGCCGCCAGTATTGGGCAGCAGCAAGAATGTCCGACGAGTCGGTCGCATTCTTGGAGAGCACCTGGCGCCCCTGAACAAGCGGGCCTACACAGCACCGAGCTTGGGCAAGGGCAGCCAGGCTCGCGATGTGGTCGACGTCTTCGAAGATGGCGAGAACGCCGAGAACGAAGGACGCGACCGAGATGATGAGGGGAAGGAGGCCGCACCACGGAAGAAGCCGAACGATGTGGAACGCTTCATGCGTGGAGGGGAGGTCAGCCCGAGCAAGAAGGGCGATCTGGACTGTATAGCGGGCTTGCTATCTCTAAGCCAAGGGAACTGGCGGTAGAGATGTTGTTGTCTTTGTACCAAGTAATGTGCACGAATTCATGACGAGAAGCTATCAAACATGTAATTGAGCCTTTTTGAAGCCAAAACAAGCGAGATCGATTCACTCTGATGCATAATAGCTTGCCAACTTGTTGATAAAGCCTGCATATTTGGCGAGGACAACGGGACTGAAGGTGAGTAGCAACCTCGTGACATCACCAAAGACTGCACAGATCAGATAGTGGCCAAAGGCAAGAATCAATTCGCTGCTGCATTCGTGCTTCATCATAACACAAAATATTGTTAAACGTCTGACGCGTCGAGTATATGTACCTCCTCCACTTGTCATCATGCCTTCATCAATGTCAAGGATCATCCCCATCGTCAGCCAGGGTAGGGCTTAGTCGATCACAGACCCGCCAGCACGCTCTGCACCCCTACGCTCCGCGCGTCCTCGCGGTTCTGTATGAATGTCTTGAAGTCGGCCTTGGACAGCTTCCTCGCGGCGCCGCCGGCGAGTGTAGGGCCCGAGGCTAGGTTGCGCGAGCGCTCGCGGAGCGCGTCGGGTCCGATGATGAACAGGTACCCAATCTCCGTGAGCAGCTCGACGGCCGTCTCGACCTCCTTTGTGAGCGGCCACACCTTGAGCGTGGCGACGTACTTGGCAATATCCTTTGTCACCATGAGGCCTCCGGTCGGGTTCACCTTGAACTTCTTAAAGTGCTCAAACACGAGGCGCTGCACGGCGAGGGCCAGCTCGCTGCTGAACACCTCGAGGTTCTGCCCGTCGACCGTCTGCTCTACGAGCGCCGTGCCGCGCGCGAGGAAGTCACAGATTGACTTGCAAGTCGCCGTCTCGAGAGACTCGATGCCCATGAGATCGTCCCTGGGCAGGAAGTCGCCCTTCTTCTGCTGTGCGAGCGTGCGCGTGACGTAGTTGACGATGACATCGATGGTGCTCTTGACAACGCCTGAGGCCTTCTTCTCGATGGCGTCGATGCCCATCTTGCTCTGCGCCTCCATGCTGCGGCGCACCGTCGTGTTGGGCTCGGCGAGCCGGATTAGGACCACGGTGATAAAGCGCTCCATGATGCTCGTAATGGTGATGGCGGGTCGCATGTTCTGGATATAGGTCATGTCCGGCACCGTCTTGGAGGTTTCCTGGGAGGTCGCCTTCTCCAAAGCGGCATCGAGGGATGTCTCGACATAGGTATGGCCCATGCTCGTTATGAGCAGGTTCAGCAAGATATTGACGTCCTTGGGCGTCTCGCTCTGGCTGCCAAGCTCCAGCGTGCGCCTCACACCTTCGGCAAGCCAGGTCAGCATCCTCTTGGCGTTGGCGATACTGACCACACCGTCGCTCTCGGAGACTTCGATCTCGTTCTTATTCTTGTCCGAATCGCGCACGCCGGCAACCCTCAACATCATGGCTTTCTGGGTCGGCGTGAGATCTGTCGAGTCGATGCGCTCGAGGTAGGCATCCTTAGCGGATGCAATCAGCTGATTTCCCTGCTGTGCTAGTGAGGCCATGAAACCCGAGGGGGCCTTCTTTCTCCGCGAGTGATAAATGTTGTACTTGAAGAGTAATGAGTTGTAAAGTTCCTCCAGACTCTTCTTTTCGCGGTCAATATATGAGTTGCCCATCATGTACGGAACAAACAGCTCCTCGAGCTGCTGGTCTAATGACAAGGCTATTTGTGCCGAGCACGCCTCTGGGTGCTCTGTCAGGCCGTGGGTTTTGAGGTCCTCTACCAATGCGCCAATGTAGCTACGCGATGCATGTAGCGAGCGTAGGAAGGCCAGCGACGAGATGCTATCGGCTTTCTCAAGGACCATTTCCAATCGCTGTTGTATTGACTGCTGGAACACTCGTTGTATGAACTTGATCAAGACTGTCTCGTAGTACGGGAAGGCTCGGCGGATGATGAAGGACTCTTCCTGCATGACGATCCTCACCTCGTCCACAAGGGACTGCAAGCTGGGCTCAACTCCTGGTGGGTCCGCGTCGGGATCAGCCAGCTGCTCCCAGACATCTCCATCGGCCGTGACCTCGTCTGCGATGAGCTGGTCTCTGTCGATGAAGAACTGGTGCTGGTTCACGAAGACAGCAATGACGCTGGCGCCGCCGTTGAAATCGTGCAGCACCTTGGCGCACTCCATCATGTCGTCAAAATTCTGCTTCCGGTAGCTGTTGTTGAACTGCTTGAGCAAATCCTGTTCCAGTGTTTCGCAGAACTTCTCGAGAATCTCGCGGGTATTGTGCACCCTGGCGCCCGAGTGCGAGTCACCATTCGTGGCGGCATTGCGGCTGAGGCCGTTTGCCTGTCCCCATGAGGCAGGGTCCAGTCTCTGGCTGATGCGCATGAGCTGTTGGGCAATGACGGCGCATTTGACCTTGTTCTCCGCGCCGCCTTGCCTCTGGACATCCTGCAATGAGGTGAGCTCGCCCGTCTCGCTGACCTGTAGCCAGCACTGTATCAAGAAGTTGGCGTCCAGAGCTCGACGCCGTTTCCTGTCGAGCTCCTCGAGACGCTCTCCAATCTGAAGAGCGACATTCCCATCCGAGTTTGATATCCTTCCCCTAGATGATGACGATCCTTGTGGATTATTGAGCCGCACATCGAGGTCCTCGAACTGCTGGATAGACTGCTCGAGCTTGCGACCGAGAGTGTCGAGAGTCTGTTGGTGCTGGACTTCGGCGCGGCGGACTTGGGACAAGAGCTCTGACTCTTTCTCCTGAAGCTCCTCGGAGAGATTGCCTAGGCCTTGCAATGCATTCTCGAAAGAGCGGATGAGGGGTTTCGGGTCGAAGGCGCTCTGCGCGGGGCCGGAGCGGCGGTTTGTCGGGGCGATGGTCTCTGCGAGGCTGTCGACGAAGTCGCGAACGATGAAGTCTTTGCTGGAGAAGTCCTCTAGGGTGAAGCTGGGGCCTTTGGGGTAGAGCGCCCGAGACCCAGAAGCTGGGCGTTCCATTGGCGATCAAGGCCGCATGGGGTGCGGTTCCGACATGCGAGATGTTGTGTCGCTACGACAACACACAACAGCTACCTGGGGCGTGTAGAGTTGGGAACGAGGCGGAGTGGGGTCGGGCTCCAGGCCGGCTCTCGCTTGTGCTGAAGCAGCTGGGTATGCAGAGGTCGCGGTCGTGAGAGTGGGCGTACGGGGCTGCCTAGACGTTGCACGTCGTGTGTGGGAACGTAGACTGGAATACCTGCTGCTGGCTGGGCCCTTGCTTCAAGATCGTGGAATTCCCCTTACTCCACAGGAGCTTTGTTTCTATGCGCCAAGTGCAGCCAATGTTGTCTGGGGTTGGAGGTTCAGCTGCTGCTGCAAAGCGGACACCAGAACAATGGGCGGTGGAGGTTCGACTGTCCGAAATGTGGCAGCTCGTCAATTGTCCGGCATTTCCCAGGTAGGCGTGCAAAGAGGAGGAGGACAAGCCGTGGAGGCTCAGCCACGATGCCACGCCAGTCATGGGACTCTACAAGCCCATGTCCCCTGCCGATGCACATCACTCCGGTATCTTGCCTGCAGAAGCTACGTAATGTGTGGCGCATGTCCTCCATGAAGATCGCCTGCGTCGGCCGAGTCCAGCAAGCAGGGCTGACGTTGCGCTGCGCCGGATTGCCATGGCGGAAGCCCAAACGCTGCACACCATTTTGTTGACTGGCGTCTCTCAACTAAGGGCGGCACCACCAGACTCCAGGCTCCAAGCTGAACTCTGGCCACAATTGTGTCAATCGCAACTCGTATAACACATTCTGTCCTCCAGTCTCGCCCCAGCAGAAGAAGTGGTACACAGAGCCCAGTGCCAATTATCATCTTGCCCTTGTCAACCGCGAACAACCCTGCAGCCTCGCATGTGAAGTGCCGCCAACCGCAAAGTCCAAGCTCCACGCCATCCCGGACCTGGAGACTTGTCTCGTCCTGCCACTTTAACGACCGACGCAGCCTCTTGCCGCCCATCCGCCCACCTCCTCGTCACCCTGGGCTGGTCCACGACATCTTCTGCCAGATCGCATTCTCCCTCGCCAGTCCCCGCGCTGGACGGCCCTTCCTCGACTGACGTTCCCGTCTCCAACCACCACGCACCTGCCCAACGACATCGGCTTGCCTCAACGCAATATGTCCTTCAAAACGAAGAAGTCAGCCGCGGCTTTCCGCGATGACGACAAGCTCGCAGCCAAGCTTCAGCTCGGCGTCCAGAACGACCTGATCACAAAGGTAGAGACTCACCGCCCCTCCACGAGACTCTTCCAGCACCTGTGCCCGCCTTGAGACTGACCCGAGGCATCTCTACTCCAGCGAAACAAGCCACTTATCCCTTTCGCGGAGCTCGCTAAGCAGGAAGAGCTCGAGTCTTTCGGCCTGCGGCGCTTCTTGAAGAACCAGCTCTACGTCGTCCTCTACGTCCTCGTCCACGCCGTCTTCTCCGTCTACATCCGTTTCCGCATCGCCTATCATGCCGTGTCCGGCCAGATCGCCTCCATACTGCGGCACCACCACAACGACCCGGCCTACATCCGCAACGACGTCAGCACAATGAAGCGCATGCCCCAGCACGTCAGCATCATCCTCTCCCTCGAGGGCGGCGGCAGGAAGGGCGATGCCGTCGAGAAGCTCATTGGGGAGGTGTCAGAGGTTGCTGCCTGGTGCGCGGCGGCTGGCATCATGAATCTTTCCGTTTATGAGAAGACAGGTGGGCAAACACTCGAGCATGCTCTTCAATTGGCGATGCACTTGGGCTAACTTGACACTCCGCTTCTGCAGGCATCCTCAAGCAATACATGCCCCAGGTCCACAACATCGTCTCCCAGAAGCTGCGCCGATGGTTCGGCAAGCACTCAGGCCCCTCCTTGACCGTCTTCGCACGCGGCGCGGAGCCCATTCTGGGCCGCAACCAGGACCCTGTGATGGGTCTGATGCTGCTGTCGGCCGAGGACGGGCGCGAGGCGATCGTCGACCTCACGCGCGTGCTTGCCGACATGGCGCAGAAGGACAAGCTTGCGACGGCCGACATTACGACCGATGTCATCGACAACGAGCTCAGCGAGGCCGTTATGGCCGAGCCGGATCTCCTCATCTCGTTCGAGCCCTACATCGACCTCCAGGGCTACCCACCCTGGCAAATCCGCCTCACAGAGATCTACTACGCGCCCGACAATCACGGTGTCGGGTACCAGGTCTTCCAGCAGGGTCTGCGCAAGTATGGCGAGGCGACGTTCAAGTTGGGAAAGTAGGTCAGCTCCCTCTTGGTCTTTTTCGGGGGTTCAGGGTATCACTAGCTTGCCATGAAAATGAAGCATGTGACTGCCACTATGAAGAAAGTCAAGTGGGATCCGCGCCGTGAAAGAGGCAAGGCGCAACAATAGGATCGAACAGGAGTCCGTCCTTCCAATATAATAGAACGTATACCCAATAGCATCGTATAATCTGCATCACAGTCCGAGACACCTTTGAGCAGCTCCTCAGTTCTTCTCAGTCCAAGAATCTACTATACCCACCCCTTATCACAACTTCTTCCACGGCCTCATCTCCTGATTCACCTCGTCCCAGGAATACACCGGCCCCGTGCCGACATTGTACCTGTAGTAGTTATCCGTGCCGCCCTTCACCATGGCCCGGCGGAAGGTGATGTTGATCCGTCCGCCGTCGGCCTCGTTCTTGCCGCTCCGCTTGGGGATCGAGTGCAGCCAGTTGGCCTGCGTCGTGCCGCGCATGAGGACCATGTCCCCACTGCCCAGCGGGAGCTTGATGGGCTTGCTACCGCTGCCGCTGCCGCTGCCGCCACCCCCCTCTACAGCGTCGGCATTCTTCTCCCCACCCTTCGGCGGTGGCGGGGGCTTGTGCTTCAGCATAAAGTCCCTCCTCGCGCCGAGGCTGAAGCTCGCGATCGCGGGCAAGGGGCCGAGGAACCGCTCGTCGTCGCTGTGGTACGAGATGCTGTCGGCGCCGCTGGCGTAGTAGTTGACGAGGCAGAAGTTGAAGACGCACCCCGTCGCGCGCTCCGTGCTGAGGCGCAGGTCGTCGAGACAGGCGGGGATCGGGCGCGGGTAGGTGTAGCCGCTGTACAGCTTCTCCCTGGCGATGTCGACTGGGAGATGGGTCTTGGCGTCGACGACGACCTTGTGCTCTGTTGTTCCTGCTGGTGTTGACTCGGCACCAGGGTCATGGCCATGTGGTGCTGACGTCTGCGGTACCGCAGGGAGGGAGAAGGAGGAGGAGTCGGCGAAGCGGCTCGTATCATCCAGCCCGAAGACCGTGGTCCAGCGCGGCGTGCGGATGTGCGTAGAGACTCCGCCACGCTGGATGTCGTACTCGACGCGGTAGAACGGCAGGGACGAGCGGAGGTGGCGGAATAGATCCCGTGCAGTGGACCGCGGAATGTACGGCTCGTAGTACACCAGGTCCAGGTCCGGCTGGTCGTTGATGATTCTCTCGAGGCTACTGGGGAGCGAGGACAGCTCGGCGCTGATGGGCCGCGGGAGGTTGGCGATGGGGAAGGGGTAGGTGTAGTGCATGGAGAAGCCGGTGTGTTGTTCCACGGGCCCGTCTTGGAGGCTTTGATCTGAGGTGATGGCCTCTACAGTGGAGTGTCCATCGGTGACAATGGTTGTCGTTGTCGGTTTTATCCTCTTAGACGCCGGGGAGCCAAAGAAGGCGTCTATGGTTCTTTTCTTGGTTGACATGGCTATGTCTGTCGATGTGAATGTGGGCTCGCCGAGATAGCGGCTTGATCTGTGGGAACTTGGAGAGAAGCAGAGTTGCTTTGCAAAGTTGGTGTTTGAGATGTCGCGTAGTGCACCGCGCTGTTGACTTTGTCCGGGGGAGTGACACGACTGATGACGTCTGCCGCAGTGGTGTGCCGCACTCACGTACAGCTTATCAATAGTGAGCCTGGGGAAAAAGCAACACAGCACTGCACTTGCCGACAACTTTGATGTTTTTAAAGGTATAAGAAACGCGATCTCTTACTACTCCTCTTCTGCTGGATCGGCAGGGCTTATTTGTCCCCGGTTGTAAGCCTCAGGAACTGCAACATCGAACTGCTGCAAGGCCACTTTGGGCAAGTGGGTCCGCCACGCACTTGACGATGCGACTTCGCAGCAAGAATTCGCAAATTTCAGGCATCGACTGGCTGTTCTCGCGGACAACGTGCAGGCTCAAGAATCCTGGGTCGACCACGGAACAGCCCGAACATCCACGGCAAGACCCTGCAGTGCAGTCCATTCCTGCTCACAGTCCAGATGGCAGTATGTGCACTTTCCCACCTCCCTCCAGCCATGTGCCCAGGCACCGCTCGCCTTGTCACGAACAAGTCACTTGTTCGTGAACCCTAGCTGACGACGGCCAGCAGCAACTACAAGACAGCTCAGCAGAGACTGAAACCGCCATGGCCTTCCGCCCGCCTGTCGTGCGCTCTGCCGCCGGCATCCTGGACCGGGCCCTCTTCTCCAAGACCATCCGCCTCGCTGCGGCCGCAGTCAACGACAAGACAAAGATTGCAAAGTGGCGCAAGACGCTCGAGAAGGGCAACGAGATGCTTCACGTGGAGCGCTTGCAGGCTATCCGGCCGCATCCCGACCCGGCCCTCGCAGCTCGGGGCTCAAAGTGCCTGCTCCTCGACGCCAGGATCAAGCACGACAACCCAGAGACCTGGGGCCCGTGCCTGAAAGAGGCCGTCGGCGAGCAGGAGGTCGGCGTCGTGCCCTTTGATCTCACGCTGCAGTACGACTACTGGAGCTACGACGACGTCATGTCCTCGCTGATCCCACCTGAGGCCGTCGACGACCACGACGGCATCCCTGTCGGCTTCAACACCGCGGGCCACATCGCCCATCTCAACTTGCGTGATGCCTATCTGCCGTACAAGAAGCTCATTGCCGAGGTCCTCGTCGACAAGAACCCAAACATCCGTACCGTCATCAACAAGACGGCCGACGTCGGCAACGAGTCCGAGTTCCGCACCTTCACTTACGAGGTCCTGGCGGGCGACGAGGACCTCAATGTCGAGGTCCGCGAGAACGACTGCACCTTCCGCTTCGACTACTCCAAGGTGTACTGGAACAGTAAGCTCCACGGCGAGCACAGCCGCCTCATCGACCTGTTCCAGCCAGGCGAGGTTGTATGCGATGTCATGGCGGGCATTGGCCCCTTTGCAGTGCCTGCTGGCAAAAAGGGTGTGTTCGTCTGGGCAAATGACTACAACCCGGAGAGCTTCAACTGCCTCGAAGACGCCATTAAGCGGAATAAGGTTTCACAATACGTGAGGCCCTTTAACCGCGACGGTAAAGTCTTCATCAATGAAGCGGCAGACTCTGTATTCGCGGCGTTCCAGAACGGCGAGTGCGCAGTCCCAGAGCCCTCGAGGAAAGAGAAGCGCGACAAGCGACGAGATCATCTCACGAAGTCCGGCAAAGATAGTGCGGCGGCAGCGCCGCCAGCAGCAGTAGCAGAAGCAGCAGCAAGAGCCGAACCACCAAAGAGCACTCCCGTGCCGCCCACGATTTCACACTTTGTCATGAACCTTCCTGCTTCGGCCATCACGTTCCTGCCAGACTACCGCGGCGTGTACGCCGGCAAGGAGGAGCTCTTTGAGCCTCACACGAGCACGAAACTGCCTATGGTGCACGTTCACTGTTTTGCGCCGAAGCAGGTGTCTAACAACGACGAGGCGCCGCTTCTTGACGTCTGCGAGCGCATCTCGGCCGAGCTCGGGGTCAACTTCACATCGGGCAACCCGGAGAGCCCTGGCAAGGCCGCCATCCACAATGTCCGGACCGTGGCACCGAACAAGGACATGTTCTGCGCTTCTTTCAGGATACCAGCTGAGGTAGCGTTTGCTGCTCGGTCTTGACTACATCCAACGGGTTCACCGTTCGACATCGCTGGGAGATGAGCCGGGATCTTTTCGGAGGCTCTTGCACAGATCAATGTGTCTGCTACGGCACGCAACGACTTCAAGCCTGCCCGACTCGGTGGAGAAGTGCGCAGCAACCGCTCACCGGGCGATAGCGAGCTAGCCTTGATGATACGTAAAATAGGAAGCCATCGCGAGAAGGTCATGTCGAATAATCCAAGCAAGTTCCCGGGCCTTGTTCGCTGCTCAACTAGACGATCACCACGTACTCATCTCTATAACGATACGATGAACCACAGATGCGCCCCCACGAATGTGTACTGCAATAGCACAAGAGCTCAGCATATGCAGCTTCCCCGGAGAAAAGACAAGCCAAATGCTTCTTCTTCAACGCCTTCTTCTTCACGAGCCTTTGCTGCTGTACCACCCTCCAATGGCCTCCCGTATTGCTTCCGGCAACGTACGGCTTTTTGGCACAGCTGTCGAAGCGGTCGCACGAAAAATAGTACCTCTCTCTCTCTCAACCGTCGTGCATCGCACCAGTGTCCTCCACTGACGTCTCACCTGTCTGCTTCCGATGACGCTCCCCAAGATTGCCTCCACCGTCTAGTATGTCGTGGAGCATCAGAGATGCGAGCATGCATCGGATGACCCACACGGGTCCAAGCGACGCGCAACGAACCCGATCATGCCCAATTTAACTCCCTTTCTAGACTGAGACCCGGCAAGAAAGTCCGAGATTGTGAGACGGGTGGAGGGAGGGAGGCGTCCGTCAAACCCGGAACAGCACGTATCGGAGTAACAACGCGCACGGAGTTGCCAAGAGGGGCCAGAATGGACAGAGACGGAGGGAGGCGCCGGCGGGGGCAGGTGAGACTCTCGAGAGCGGCCATCATCCTTGTGAGACATTTTTCCACTCGGAGGCGACTCCGGAATGTATCACAACCATAATGTCTGCACACGGGGATTTATTGATGAAATCAACAAGCCAGGAGAGGGTGTTAGATAGCTAGAGATAAAAGTACACAGCAATGCAATGCTCCCTTGATAAGAGGCGTGGCACACGAGAATGGACAAGGACGAAGGGCGAAAGCCCAAGGAGATCAGACATCTGAACCGTGCTCATATCGCGCGGACCATCCTCCGCAGCGTGAACAACCATATCTGCCACCGCCCCGGGCTGTTTGTTGTAATCCTAGGTGCGACCTTTTGAATCCCCTCTTCTTCTCCTTCTTCTTCAGACCGAGACAGCAAACTTGGCACGTTCCCGGCGTTCTTGACGTGCTGGCTACCACCGCCATGTCTTGAGGCATGCAGAAGAGATGCCCCACATCCATTATGATAAGAGACGCATTTTACGGAAGAGCCTTCTCAATCGACGGCTCTTACAATTCCTGCAGCGGTCCTATAGATGGGCTGATGGCAGACGTGCACGTCAAAATGGCAGTCCACTGAAACAGCTGTCCGAAGGCACCCGTTCTCATGCCACCGAGACCCGGCAGACTACTACACAAGAACATCACAGGGTTTTCCACTACTTCTTATGCAGCTTCCCCCCCTTCCTCTCTCTCTCTCTCTCTCTCTCTCTCTCTCTCTCTCTCTCTCTCTCTCCGTCTTGTTTTCCTTTGCAAGGTGCCGAGCCGACGGACGGCCCAGAGACAGAAAAACGGGTACGTGAAGTCTCTCGGGCCTCCGGATTCAGGAAGCAGTTCACAATCGCCGAGAGTCGGAGGTCTCCAAGGAGTAAGAATATCAAAGGTCCCGTGTGCGATTCCAATGAGAGGCCCGGAACGAGAGATAAGGCAGGATAGGACCGCATGTCCTGTATGTATCTACCCTCCTCTCTGCCTGCACCCTTCCGTCCGCTTTCCAATCGGCAGTACAACAACGGGGCCAGCTAACTACCACCTATCTCCAGCCACACAAGGTTTTGCTCCGGCAGCGTATCGTGCCGTACGAGGGGGGAAAGAACGCTGATCTGAGCGGCCTTGTCCGTGTGTGGGTGCTATGTGTATGGCAAGGCGCTTGAGAGCACCTGCGTGGCTTCAACGTCATTGCATCCTGCATGAAATGTGGCCCTACGCACACGCGCTGTCTGCATCTGCACCTCGAGCCATGCAGTGCACCACCTGCGCCCCCGCTTGTGTTGCCAGGTTTCCCGGCCTTGCCTGGGAAGCCTCCACAAAAGAAGGGCGCCACAGTCAAGATGTTGTACATGCAGAATATGCGCGAGAGTTGTCTTTAGTGTGGGGCTGAGCGCGCGAGATGTGAAGTGCGAGTGGAAGTGGGTGGGAATGCTGCATGCCGTTCTTCTCACCTGCATGGTGGCACGCCATATCTCGACCTTGGGCTTGCAGGGCTCCCGCCTCCAGGGCTTGTATGGCTGCAGCGGCGTTTTGATCGTGTCGCCCTATCATCACATCCTCGTGGCCGGCGACGGCGTTGTCGGTTTCACCAATGCTCGTGTGGTCTCATTCGCTGGGTCGGTGGCGCCCGCGTATGGCAGGGATGTCTTCCGCGCGGACGGAGTCTTTTTGCGCGTGGAGACACGGGGCAATCAGAATCAGATGCTCTGTTGTAGCGATGCTGCAGAGAACCATGCCAATTCCACGGCATGATATGTCATACTTGTCCCGATGAGCACGAAAGACCAAAACAAACGAACTGTCATCGCGCTCCGGGGCTGCCGCTCTCCTGGCAAACTCTTTTTTTGGAGCGTTTTCGAAGACACACAAGTACTTTGCTCGGTCCAGTCAAAACGTCGAAGATCCTGCGGATCGACTGCCGTATTGTGAAAGGTTGTTTGCCGGTCTGCTACCATCAGCACGAGATACTTGTCGGGGCAGGGACTGTCATCCATGATAGGCTACGAAGTGAGAGTGCTGTACTGCTGGTCATGGGGTACTGATAAAGTCAACGGCCCGGAGGTGATTGATTCCCCTGCTGCACTGCATGTCAGCATTACGCGCGTGCAGCATGTAGATATCGCGGAGACTTTGACGAGCATCGATCTGCCTTGGCGTAGGAGCTATGTGCCAGCCAGGGACCATGCACAACACACATGTGGTGTCTGAACATCAGGCTCGGGAGTTCATTTCCGGCATGCCGCAGACCAATCCCCCCCGTTCCGTAGGGCAAGACACTGTCGCTCCCTCCAAATTCCCCGGAAACCCTTGGGTGCTCGGCGTGGGCAGATCCCACTGCGGCGGATCTGGCACGCCATCGCCATGGCTGCTGAGAGTGGGGGTCTCAAGGGCACCCGATGCTGCTGAACGGGCCGAAATGACAGGTCTCAGATCCTGAGTCTGCCTCGATCCCAGGCGTTGGTTGTTGGAAGTGGTTGTCGGAGCCGAGTTGCCGCTCGCGGGCTTGTACCTGGACAGAAGGCACTGTGCTTCTGCGTGCGGGCTTGTCGACGGTCGATGGTCAGAACAACCATTATTACGCAACGGCAACGTCAACAAGCCGGGCTCAGCGTGCGACTCCTCTGCCAGTATAAGGTTCCGAGGGGCACACGCCGGGCCGCTTGGGTGTCTCTAGGCACGGCATGTGTCACCACGAAGACGGCGGCAAGGTTGTGATGGCGTGCCCTGGATCGCAAGACGGCCGAGGGGAGGCCAGGCATTGCCCAATGGAAAGATGGCGAGGTGCATTGTGGCATGCTCGCCCGCAGAGACACCTGGCCGCAGAGTGATGTGCAACCAGGAAGCAGCGCCGCCGGCACGCTCGGTGGATGCAATGCAACGTCGGAGGTTGCAGGCTCATGCACCACCGACTGGAGCTTCTTCTGCCTGCGGCCTGCTTACCGGTTCTCGCCGGTCAGCTCGCAGCACAAGCGACACACACGGGGTGAAAAACACGCAGCGGTGCAGCCAAGCCACACACCAATGTGTCTCCATCAACACTGCCAGTCCACGCTCTGTCGCAAAACGTTTCATGGCTGGCCATCTTCCCCGCTCCCCCTCCCAGGCAGCGTGGCATGCCGTCAAGATGTCGCCATCTCCCTTCGCTCATTATGTCGCTGTCTCGTGTACATGTATCAGTGGCATTGCTTGCTGGCCGCAATATCTCCGCGGGCTCGCCTGCCCAATGTCGGCGCATGTGAAAGCATCGGTCCAGAGACTTGAAGCGACATGGTGGCTTTCGTAGTCAGACTTCCCTTGCGTGTCTTCCAGCAGACGTTTCAGCACTGTTCATGATCGGCCACGGAGCACATAGAGTTTCTGTTATCTCTCCAAGACCACCTGCCATGCTGAGCCACTGGCTCATGCTACTTGGTCGCATGCATCATCGAGATACCGTGCCTGACAGCCAATGACAACGCCTCCAAGCTCCCACGTTTGCCCCCACGGCCGAGTGGAATGAGGCTGAGACTGAGTGCGAGCCTGGATTGCCCGGACGGTCCGTCCTAGCACGTCTGCGCTTCACACCTCTTCCGGACGCCATCCCGGGATTGTTGCGGGAACCATCCATAGGCCAGAGCCACCGGCTAGCCCGCCGGAAGTTGGAACATGTCTCTTGTTCATGTACGCAGGGTCTTGACTGGGATGGAGCATTCCTCCTTCGCGGCGAACATGCTCAAATCACAGACGCCTGCTGCGTCTGTTTTGTTTTGGTGAGACACTTGTTCCTGAAGGGATCCGACACTTGTGCGTGGCGATGTTGGCTCGCCAGTAGGCGTTCCTTACTGTCTCGATCTGACCGAGGTTTCAAAAGTTAATCATGCAGCTGCGAGGCACGCTGTCTATGTATCTGTTGAAGATCACCCAGAGGAAACGCATCGACAGGTCCATGTACAGTCTACTATTTCGGGGCACAGACAAGAGTCTCTTGCGGCACGCACAATATTCAGGTCGCCACAACATCTGAAGTGATTTCAGTTCGTGTTGTTATGAGAACCCTGCAAAGCCTATGTGATATCTGGTAGCCTTGTTGGGGATCCGTTGCCTGTGAGCTCTTCCAGGCAGCGAGAGCGAGCAATTCACTCATTAGCGTCGAGGGCTTCATCGGTGCATACGGGATTCTTGCACCTGACCAAGTGTCCTCTGCTCGGCAATGGCTCAATCTCAAAGCCATCAGAGGTTATTTTCCTGAGGATTACCATAAGATGTAATCTGGACATACTCTCGGCCCCCCTCTATTAGTGCCAACTGTACAGTGCTGGTTGAGGACGATGCCGCATGCTTGGAAGTGTGGTAATGTTAGGTGCATTGATTTATAACGTAAACCTTGCACAGTGACGTGTTGCGATGCTTTTATTGCGTGTTCTAACAGAGAGTGGTGCAAGGGGCTTTGGTGACACGAGGAGGTGGCTGGCCAACCGATAGAGAACGCGTGCATGTTTGAACCGAGAATTGCTGTAGCGCGCGATAGAGCCCTCAAGAAGACTGGTGTTCGAAATGGTTGTCACCGTGGTGTGATAGTTATACACGCTTGCCGGGGCGTCCAGCGGAAGACGTCAAGTTTCCTGGAAGGTAACTCGAAATAGAGACGAACACACACACAGCCAGGACAGCCTCAGTCGAACGTCGTCAGACTGACCGGCTTTGGCGAATAAGTCGGCCGGATGGATGGTCCCCGGCACACGGCGATCGTCCGTCAACATCGGAGACTCGCAGCCAATTTGAATGCGCCACTTTTGAGGCCTCGAAGGTGTTCGCCCACAATTATCGATGCAACGAGTCCGAAAGTGGAAAAGACCGAGAACTTTAGGGCCGCGGGTCATCTGAAATTTCCCCGGCTGGATGTATCATGCCAGGGGTGAACTTTCGAGCTCCAAGATGCTCATGGATGGAGAAAGCATCCGGCAGAGAGCGTAGCATGCTTGCGCAGGCATTGAACGATGGTGTCCTAAGCACGGCGAGATAGATCCCCGAAAGGGGAAAGGCGACACAACAGTTTGACTTGTCAAGTCCGTACGCCATGTCTTAATTGCGAATTGGGTCGGTTCTGCGGCCTGGGGACATACCAAATAACCGGCGTGGTCGTAGTCGAAAGCCTGTACCCTGAATTGGCCAGCGGCAAACAAATAGCTCAATCGAATTCGTACGCCCGCCTACTCCACAAGATCGGATGCAGTAAACCTGACCAGATTTCAGCGTCATAAATTCACCATCGTCAAGCGTGTGTTTTCGTGCGGTTGATCAGGTGTCCGGGAGGGCCGGTGGATGGCACTACTGCGTAGTTTCATGAATGTGTCCCTGCCGCGAAAAATCGGGACCTAGCCACCCCGAAGATCCACCGATTGCGTCCCTTTAGAGCCTGGACTGATTGATTCAGCCTAACAAAGTGTGAACTCTTGGAAATTCAAAGGTCGACAATTGACAAGGGGCTGAAATGCACGGGCCTGGTCGAATCGAGCCCAACCCCTTCTGAACGTCTCCTTGCGCTGTAAAACAAATATTCCTTTGAGTGGGCAAAGTGCCCCGAACAATCTTCCAGGCCAGGACCGGACTCTGTACAGAAAACGTGATATTTCAGTGCACGCGTTCTTTCGTCTGCAGTGGTGCTTCGATGAGACTCTTTCTGGAGAGGCTGGAGCTAGTGGGGTCCCCGTCCAACCTGTTGTGCAGCAGCTCTCATGCCCGTTGTATATGGAGTGCGTACCGTACATTGACTTTGGAGCCAGACCGTGCACGTCCACGAGGGTAGGAGGTTTCGCTCTTCCATGCAAGCCCGTTGGCACGCGGGCATGCAGGGGTCCATGCTCCTGTCCAGTGGCAAAAGGCCAAAGCATCAGACACAGCCTGGAGACCAGTCGTTGCTCCGCAGTGAGCGTCTGAACACCGACTTGTAAGTTTGTCTCGAGAGGCGAGACATAATGGTGACAAAGCCAGAGAGACTCCGGAATCTAGTCTGGGATAACGGCTGTCAAGTGGCCTGTAAATGGGTGCAGGTCGCTTCTGGATGGACCAGTGTGTCCAAGAGTGCTGCAGTGGTGTGTTACTCATGCTCAACTAGAACATGTTTGAGACAACCCCCCCCCCCCCCCCCCCCCCCCCCCCCCCCGCAATTCCAAGCCCAGCCATGCGAGCTGAGAAGTGAACTGGGAACGAGACTTGTGGCGGACGCCGTACTCCGTAGTGGAGGAGAGCAAGCCCACTGCCAGAAGAGATACACTAGCCAAAAAGATACTCCCCCACAACGGGTTGGATCTCCCCTTGGTCCGAGCTGCTGTGGCTCACTACAAATCTAGACGCTGAGAACAACTTTGACCCTGCCGGCACCGGGCAACGCCGGCTGGTTTCAGTGTGCGGTCGAAGAAGCTGCCTGGGGACGAGAATAGTCCTCTGAGGACGTCTGGTCTGGAAAGAAGTCAAGGGAATAGATCACTCCTGCTTCATCTTGTGACGTGTCTCGTCATGATACCCTGCTGGGCGTCGTCCGTGATTGTGCTTGAACCAGAAACGAGGGTCGCTTGAGTAGCCTTCGATGACCTCTGCCGAGAGTTTGATTGAGTAGAGCCGTGGCACACGAAGAGCGACGGCCAGGAGCGGCGTGCCGAGCTAAGTCACCCAGCAGCAGCAATAGAGTTGCAATCGTCCATTGGTGGAGGCGACAACGCGCAGCAGGTTGGTGAGTTGGCTATGCACACCCCTTGCTGAAACTTGTTTATCACGTCCGAAGTGCTCAAGGGTGGCCACGCACTGCGGCGGCGCGACGCAGGAACCTCACCTCACTTAGCTAGTGGTAGATGAATAACACGCCAAGCTTCGCTCTTCGTTCTGGAGGGCTCTCGTGTACTACAACTTGTGGCTGGCTCGTTTGCTTTGCTTTTGGGGGCAGGATGATGGATTCCATGTACAGCAAACAGGCTGCCGCGAGCGTGCAACAATGTCGCTGGGTCTGTGTTCAAAGCTGGAAAGTCAGAAGAAATCCCCGTGGGGGTAAAAGAGCGATTCTGGCGATCTTGATTCAGCCTTAGGAGAAGTGTTTGAAACACAATGTTGTTGGCATCGCAATCCGTGACTCGATGAACGGCGGCATGCAGTCGCCGAGTGTTGGAGAGTGAGCTCTGGGTGCTGGCATTGGTAGTCGGAACCATTGCTGGTGCCCAAGGAGCGTCGTTGTGATGACAGCCAGAGCAGAGAGCTGATAGATGAGCCACGGTGCAACGTCAAGGACACTCCCGATCTGCCGGGACCTTGCCTGCAGGTCGTGCGGGCATGCCGCCGCCTGAGATTCGCTGGCGATGGCCAGGGGAGGGGGAGGGGAGGGGGGAGGGGGGAGGTGTAAGGGAGAGTGCGGACTGTCGATGAGGGGTGGATCATGGATGCCGCTCTTCTCCTCTCGAATGGCGTTGGAGCAGTGCTAGACCTTTTACGGTAGCACCCTGGACTTGCAGGAGACAGAGCGCCTGGCCGGTGAACAGTGGAGTGGCTCCCAGCGCAGCCAAGGCGCTGGGGTCTTGCGAGGCAAGTGCACCGGGGCGGGCGCATCCTGCCTCGCCTCCCACAGCGACCCCCCTTGCGCCGACTGCAGAAAACTGCCTTTTTCCCTATCCAACGCTTCCTCGCATTCTTGACGGGCTCTTCTTATCTCCCTCGACCCGTTCCGTCTTGGAACAGATAGCTCTCCCACCTCCTCCCTCCCACAACACTCGCTCGATCTCGTCGACCTTCGCCCACTTCAACCCACACTTCCGCCATCACCATTGCATCGCCTTCGGCGCCCACGCGATTTCCGCATAATACCGGCGACTCCGGACTGAGCCCTTGGGACCCTTGTCAGCCCTCGCCCGAGCGCCCTTCCACACGCCTTCTCGAAGCACAACGCCCTGATCAACACCCTCTGAATCCGTTTGGCTCTGAAGTCCGGCTCTTCTACGTAACCACTTTTGGTGTCGACGGTCTTGCCTCTTTTCTGGACGCGACATCCTTTCTAAGAGGCACGCCGCTGTCATCCAGGTGACCTGTAGTGGTAGCTTCCTATGAGAGTTCAATCAATATAGTCGACGCCGTATCGCCAGGGCGACTCGTCCACCCTTCGGGCTTGGGGTAGGCACCACAAAGTCTCGCGGCAGCCTCAAGATGGCTGCAGTCCTTTCGTCTGAAGATTTGAGCATCTTTGGCTCTTCGTCTGGACTTCGGCGCTCTCATTCGCATTCCCACTTCCTGTCTCACCAACCTGGCGACCTCAATTCGACATCTGCCAGCTCTCGCCTTGATGACGACTTCAGGGACTCATATAGGCACCCAGTCATCGTGCCTGATTCGAGCTCCTCCTCCGGACCTCCTTCACCGCACGACTTCCATCCGTCAGACTCCTCGAACCACTCATACTTGTCAACTCCAGCCTCCAACTTGTCACTAGATGGAGGTTCATGCGACTTCGACATGCGGGACAAACTACTAGACGATACGGCCCTCGGTGATTTCGAAGATGCTACCTATTACGCGCATGTCGAAGACCTGGAGCCGCCAGTTAGTCCGCACACAGGCGACTCGTATACAGTGTCGCCCACAGAGCCTGACACTTCATCGGCAAGTACTTCGCGACCTCAGTCTCCTGACACTGCAGAGCACGCCGAGGACGACACCGCTGCGAAACATCACCCAACTCAGCATGTCGACTACCTCTCACACAACTGGAAGGAGGAGGACATCTGGTCCTCCTGGCGGTACATCGTTTCGAAGAGGGGGGATTATAGCAACTCATCACGTCTGGAAAATGCATCCTGGAGAACTTGGATGAAGGCGAAGTATAGACTTAAGACGGTGTCGCCCGAAACATTGAACTGGTATGAGCCGCCCCTATCCACATTATCACGATCGTGTCCATACTAATTGGAATCATTGCAGGCTCAAGGACTGCGACGTCACCTGGCTCTACGGTCCTCTCCAGCCCAGCACTGGGAGCTCGCTAGAGGGCAGTCACAGCCGTGGAAGGACACGAGGCTCAAGGTCACCATCATATGGTCACAAGAAGCCAATTTTGAAGAAGCGAAGCATGTCTGAGGTCATGCTACAGAAGTCTATATCATCATCGTCCCTTCTGAAGCAAGCCACCGCTGCCATTGAGGCAGAGCAGAAGGGGTCGCGCTGCCGCATCCCGCACCGGCCAATCATCAAGCGTGCAACCACAGACTTCATGGCATATCCTATGGTCTCGCAGAGGGGCAGCAGGTTCGGCACGAGCCCCCACCCATCCACAGACAATTCTGGAGTCGTCTCACCTACTGCCGAGCGCAAGCACATCCACTTCGATGAACAAGTCAAGCAATGCATCGCAGTCGACGTCAAGGGCGAAGAAGACGACGATGAGCTGGACCCGCAGAAGTGGGATCTGGATAATGACAGCGAGTCCGACGATGGCGCCATCATGATGAAGTCGACACGATCAGCAAAACGGTCCATCCTCCCACGACGAAGGGCTCCTGTCCCTATCAACGACAGCAAGACAATCGCAATGCTACCTTCCACCACCCTGAAGTATCGCATTGATTCACCTGAACCAAGAGAGATGGCGATGAAGCACAGTGGCAGCCCCGTGTTATCAACTTCATCATCGCAGGAGACACTGAGGCCATCAAAGCCCACGACCAGCTTGTTGTATCAATACGACGAAGAGGTCAATTTTGAAATGGAGACTGGCGGGCAGGCGCCATTTTCGAGTCCCGTTGATGCTGGGGCTTCCTATCGCTACTCGTCCTTCCACCGGTCTCCCTCGTCGGACAGCATCCTCGAAGCGCCGCAGGGGATGAAGCGGACGGAATCTGGTATGCTGATGCCTGTCGACGAGGATGGGAATCTCCAGCCGGGCCAAGATGGCATCATTGGACGTGTGATTGATACTGTCAACACAGCCAAGGACATCGCCCATGTCATCTGGAATGTCGGGTGGAATCGGAAATGATGGGGTACACCAATGAGGGACCTGCGTTGAGCGGCTCGCCTCGAGGCAGCCGTGGTTGCGCCCTCCCATGATCTCAGAGATGACTTCACAATCCCAGCATCGGACAGCCTATTCGGGCAAAGATGCACAGCATCCAAATCAGCAGGCTGCTTAGGGGCACGCCGATCCGATGGACCGCCCGCTCCACCCCCGCACTCAGCTCAAACCCCGTCATGGTCCCCTTCACCGCATCGAAAGTGGGGCATCCCAACACGCAGTGTACCAGCGTTGAGCGGTTCCACGGTCTTGTCGCAAGATCTTTTTTGCTTTTCCTTCAGCGCACATGCAGCGACTTGCATCATCGAGCTGCTTACTGTCTCAGCATCTACACAGTGAATCAAGTCCAGGGTCGGGCTTGGTTCTTTCCCACACCACGGGATCAATAATACAGGGCGCAGCAAGAGAACACAAGAGGTGTTCTTCCGCATCCTAACGTCTTGTTTGTATCGCTTTGGACCGGAAGATTTCTTCAACTTCGGGTAGGAGTTTTGGGTCAGTCAGCATTTGTGGATTTATAGGGAAATGTTCATATAGCGTCAAAATGAGACGGGCACGGATTTGGGGTCAGGGATGAAAAAGGGTGCTCAGGAGACGACTAGAGGCACCCAACCATGCATGCGTACAAACAGAAAAATATATACACATATATACCCAGCGTTTCAAATAAAAGCAATGCCTTTCCCATACCCGTTGAAATACACTCTATCGGCGTGCGCGGACACCGCGAGAATGTCACGATCCGGCGCTCTAAACAGTAGTTTTGACGATTATATGGCCGCCTGGCTGATTCCGGGGGCATGAATGCATTACGTCAACCCCGGGACTTCGGAACTACATGGACGCTGTGCCACCGTGGCCATCTCCCAGCCCAGCAGCCAGCCGTGCCACGGCATCATTTGCACCCGGACGAGCCGGAGCAATCAAAACGGTTTGATTAGAACGGCGCAGGCACAGACGCGAGCGACGCTCTGACCTGCCCTTTCGTGCTGGCTGCCACAGTGGCGTTAACCAGTCTGGCAGGCGTCGATACATATATGAGAAAAGTGCATCCAACGAACCAGTGTGCTGTCTTTACCTCTTGCTCGGTCGTACTGTCGTTCTACTTGTTTTTATACAATCATGAGTTCGTTTCTACGTGGTATTTTACAGATGGTTTTATGTGTTGTGATGTACAGTATGTGTGTGAACTGGCTTGTAACTCAAGTCGTTAACCGCCGCCAACGAACATGCAGGGTACGGTGTAGTGGTGATGATACAAATGCCCCTCCTCCTCCTCCCGTCGTAGCAAGCATGACTGCCGTGTCGCAAGCGTGAAACACGAGATATCTTTATACAGCAGGTGTACAGCTCTCAAGCGGCCGAGCTGGACACCGCCTCCTCCCCTGCCCCCGACGTCGTCGTGGCCGCCGCCGCAGCAGCAGCAGCACGCGCGCCCTTCACGACGCCCACGGCCTCCACGAGCACCTGGTTCGCGTGGACGCTCACGCTGCTCAGCTTGACCTCGAGCACGTCGCCGACTCGGACGTCGCCGATCCGCGCGACCCCGTTCATGCCCTCGGCGCGCAGGGTCGCAGCCCGCTCGAACCAGTCCAGCTTGCCGGACACCGACTGCCTGCCGAGCACGTGCTCGACGGTGAGCCTGAAGGTCGCGGGCAGGCTCGCCTCGCCGCCCTTCCACGCCCGCGACAGCGCGTACAGGATCCACTGGTCCCCGCCGTCGCCGTTGGTCAGGGCGCGCGCCTGCCGCTCGCGGAGCCGGACCATGGGGAGCATGCGGTCAAGCTGGGCCCTTGGGAAGGGGAGGAACGAGTCGTCCTTGTTCCCGACAAGTGACTGCCCGCTGCCGTCGCCGCCGCGGCGCCGCTCTTCGAGCAGGGCGGCCTCGATCTGCCAGTGCACGATGAGGTCCGCGTATCGGCGCAGCGGGGACGTGGCTTTGGTGTACATGTCCAGGCCCAGCGTCCAGTGCGGGCCCACGGTGGTGGTCAGCTCGTCAACGCCGACGAGCGAGCGCAGGTGGCGCCACTGCTCGCTGCTCGGGCGCACGCCCTCTCGGAGCAAGGGATAGAAGACGTCGCGCGTGTACTGCGCGAGGCGCTCCATGTTGCGCGCGGCGTGCGGTTGCGTGCGGTATGGGATCGGGATCCCGCGGTCGTGGCACCACCGCGCGGCGACCTCGCCGGCGAGCTTCATGACGTTCTCGACAATGTCGGTGTCGGTGCGGTGCTTGTAACCAACGCGTACGGAGGGGTCACCGGGCTGTTGCTTCTGCTGCTGCTGGGCGGCGTCGAAGTATGCGTCGACTTCTGCGCGAGGCTGGAAAAGCGGTGTCGCGCCCCTGCTGAGACGTCGCTCGTGCATGGCTTTCCCGAGTCTGGAGAGCAGTTTCAGGTCGTCCAGCTGGGCGGCTGAAGGCTGCTGTGTGATCGGTCTGTTCGGAGCCAGGGCCTGCTTGTGTGACGAGCCGATGACAAGCTCGTCCGTCCCGACGATGGGCTCATCTCTCACCTCGCCGAGCGCCCGCGCCACAGTCTCGCCACTCATGTACACCACATCCTTCAGAATGCCTGGGGTGATCTTGGACTCGAGGACCTGTCCGGATTCGTCGATGAGCGCGCTGATCGTCAAGCAAGGGCGATCAGGGGCCAGGGAGAAGTTCGCGCGCCCGATCGCCTCGGGAAGCATCCTCGTGAAGTTGCCGGGCAGGTATATGGTCTGCGGCAGCAATTCCGCGTACTTGGCAACCGGGGTATCGGGGGAGATCCGGGACGCCGGGTCAGCAATGTGAGCGTGGACCCAGAACTCGCTGGGGTTGTCGGTCGTCTCCACGGAGACGGCGTCGTCTATGTCGACCGTGGAGTCAGCGTCGATGCAGAACGCGGTAACTCCATTCCACTCTTTCCTCGAACCTGCGAATATGTCTTCCTGTAAATGCTGTTCCAGTGAGCCCTCTGGCAGCGGGCGATCGAACCCGCCGTCTTTGTTGATCTCGACATCTGGGAATCTAGTGGTGTAGCGCGCTGGGATGTCCCAGGGAGAAATGACACCGACCTCCTGCAAGAACGTCCAGCCGGTCGAGGCGTTCAAGAGTTCGGTGTCCGAGTATCTATCCACCGCTCTGAGAATGGCAGACCCAAGGGCCTGGAGCCTCGAGTGATTCGGGAACTTGCGGTAGGCGCACCACAGCGTGATGTACGACAAGAACTCGCGATCCGTCTCCGACCACTCCATCTTCGACACGTCCTCGGCCACTGTAGAGCCGGCGCTCCTATCCTTGCTCATCGATCGGCCGCGGCGGCTCCGGTCAATAGCCTCACGCGCGGACCGGGCGAAGGACGCCAGCGACGGGGGCGTGCCCTTCTTGCGCAGCTGATGCGTAGCGTTGCCCGTCACAGCGGCGATCTGGATATACTCGCGAACCATCTTCTCGACCTTCTGCACGACGCGGACCTCTGAGAGCGGGCTGACCTCGAACAGATACGACCTCCTGTGGCCCACCGCCATGAGCGGCCGGAAGAACGTCTCGCTCTGCAGCAGCGCCCCGTGGACCGCGTAAAGCGCCTCGGGCGCGAAGTGGCCGCCCTTGGTCTTGATCGCGCCGGGGAGCAGCTTGTCCGCAATCTCGTGCAGCGTGAGGTACATGTGCTTGTCCTCGTGGCCGATGAACGCGCTCGAGGCGTCGAGCGTGCCCGCGTTGTCCTGGTAGATCTTCTCCGAGTTCTGCACGAATGCGAGCATTTTGTGCAGCAGTGCAGCACCCGTTTCGCGCTGTGGGGCGTGCCGCAGGTCCTGTAGCGCGTTGAGCATCTCCAGGGATGCATCCTCGATGGGGATCGCCTGGAGGATCGGCTCGATCTCCTTGGGCGTTGCAAAGCCGTTGACCACAAAGAGAGTGCGCACGCCCATGCCGTAGAACCACTTGCCGCTGCTGGTGTAGTAGTGCTCGTAGCCATTATACTTGCCCAGGCAGATAGCTAGAGCCGGTCTCCGTGAGCCTCCGGAGCTGGACATGCCCAAAGTTAGCAAGCTCTTCCATTTTCCCATAGGAGAGCACGAGTGACCTACCTCAGCTCCACGAGATCACCAGCTTGCAGCAGCGCGTCCTCGGATCTCAGATCACTCAGCTCATCGCCATCGAACAGCGGCTTGGCGAAGTCGAACTGCGCCATCGTGATGTTCTGCGGGCGAGTGTAAGTGTTGCTCGCCTCTCCCTCGGCGGCGTGGTCCGTCAGCATAGCCTGCACCACGCCCGGGTTCTCCCTCTCCCATACCCGCAGGCGAGTCCTGATGGGCGGCCGCTTTGCTGCCTCGTCGTCGGGCAGACCTGCGAGCGCCCGGGCCGCGGCGCCGCTGAGCCCGCCGGGGTGCCTAACGGTGGCCAAGGTCTGTGATACACGTCAGTCATCTCGAATGTTGCGCATGGGGGCTTTTGCATGTCTGCTTTTGGACGGGAAACAGCGAACTTACCCTGCGTGCTTGCATCGGCAGGCGAAGACTGCCCACTGCGGCAGCGGAGCCTCCAGTCGTTCTTGGTGTCGTCGTCGCCTGCACCCCGGAGGTGCGCACCGCACACCTCCAGCATACATATGACCTCTTGGAAGCCTGCAACATCTTGATTTCCGAGCTGCGCCGAAGCAAGGCCTTTCAGAAAGAACCACGACAGTGATAAATGCGAAGTCGTGATACGCTCGTCACGCAGCAACTGGCTGCCGCACGCACAGAAATTTGATGGGGCGGGCAGAGGCTAAGGTTCTGCACGACGCCAGAGTGACCCGCGCTCACGTGATGTTTGATTGGTCGATGCTGTCCCAAAAGCCATCACCACATTCGCACTCGAGTTGCCACCGTGAACAATGGGCTGTGTCGTCATTTCTAAGCTTGGGATACTGTTCTACCAACCAGGTTGTGCAAAAATGCGACAATCAGGCATCTAGAGATGGCCATGGCGCACGCAATATTGTGCATCCGATTCAGCACCGACCAAGCACTCCATGGAGTACTTATCAGGTCTCGGGACTACCGCATTCGCTGTAGAATACAGCGAGTACCTGGATGCAGCGCTGGAGAGACAAGAGCGGACTTTGAAAAGTCGCTGTAGTTAAGTTGCCGCTCTTCATACGTCCCTCGAAAGCACCATCGCCAGTACCAGGTAGCCTTTCGTTGATCCTGGAAGTCCTACGGTAGCTTATAGGTACGCCAGCGAGATATCATGGGCAGCACTGGCCGTGTAATCTGTCCGACTCTGCCGAGAAGCACAATGATTGAAAGCGACGGCTCTTTTGCAAGCCTATGACATGCTTAGCGCAAGTAGTTACTTGGCCAGCATGGACTATCGAAATCAGTCACCAGTCAGCAATCTGCATCTGTTGTCTGGAGCCACTTGCCAATAGGTACGTGTGCCTGGCTGTCGGACATCGATAAACGCTCATCACGGCTGTCGGGGTTGGCAAGCCAATTTTCTTATGGAGTAGTAAAGTGACGCTGCACTCTGCAAATAGCCAAAGGACCTTGCGGAGTCCAACCCGCCCAGCCCCAGGGGGGACCATAGGGGGCCGGCAGGGGCCCGAAGTGTGTAGGACTGAGGTTGCGAGCAAGGATACTGCACTGTCCAACAAACGCATTGTGCTCAATCACGGGAGGACCCTGAGGAGCCAGGTGCCCCCCCGGACAAGATTGAACTTCTGAAACATATGGACCTTTCCAAGAAGACAGGCAGACTCGGCAGATAGGTACTTCGTCGCCCAAGGCGGGCCCGTGCCCCTTCAAGGTTCGTTGAAGCACGGAGCCTCAACGGTGCGCGCATCTAGCTATTGGAACTTGTGGCTGTAGCTCGCCACGGTGTGGTAGAACCCTTGATGATGCCGTTGGGCACCTGCGATCGGATAGTCGTCGTATGCACCCAGAGTGTCGGCGACAGCCGGGAATGAGGTCCCAAGACGAGCGACGTCCAGGCCAGATCATTTTGTCGTGTGGATGTGGCAGATCTCGGAGTCATCAACAAGATCGCGCGGTCGATCACCCGCAGCTCGGCCCCATGCTCGAAGATATACTCTCGCGCGTCTTGACGATGGTCTCCTTCCGGTCAAGATGAGCCTTGATCAGCAGAGGATGTGCACGCGACAAAGCTTACCTCGCGATCGTGGTGATCCCGGCTCGCCCCGATATTTACGGCGTGAACATCTACGGACTCTGAAAATTCGTTTCGATAGCCACCCAACATGACCGTTTCTCGATTCCAATGGAGAAAAACGACATGTGATTCGGCACCACTCTGACTGACAATGTGTTCCGCGTTGCTGTATTGTGCCCGGATGCCATTTCGGGGAGGCACACATCCGTCAGCGGCCGTCACATCGAGGCAAGGCTGACAGGGAACAAATCAAGACCTGTGGAGTCCCAGAGTGCCGAGAGCCCCAAAAGGGGGACCAGGGCAATTTCGAGTTGTTGGACGAGTT
Source organism: Microdochium bolleyi (assembly GCA_001566295.1). NCBI lineage: Eukaryota > Fungi > Ascomycota > Sordariomycetes > Xylariales > Microdochiaceae > Microdochium > Microdochium bolleyi. The sequence goes on from KQ964246.1 coordinate 1,200,254, forward strand.
CGGTCAGGAGATGCAGATCTCTGAGGGCTGGACCGCTCAGGACGCTGCGCTTGCATAAGACAAAATGGCGATCACTCAATTGCGACTAGGCACTACCCGTGATATGGATTACAGTATCATCAGATGGACCAATCCAGGGCGGTCGTCCGGTTCTGGATGTGTGTCAACTTCCGGTCATGAAAAGATGCGAGTCATCATGGCCAATTTCGAGGTGTCAGGCAAAGTCAAGAGGACATCTGACGTAAGCGAGAGACCTGGGGACATATGGTTGGCGAGCTGGAGGACAATCATGGAGGGTACGGAGCAGAGCTAATGCAGGTACCGATCCCAGGAACGACACACACCTGATGGCAGACTAAAGTTCGATGGCGTCCGCATGACTGCTGACGACGGACGCCCGCAAACTCATCTACCGGCAGTTCCTATTGTTTGGCAGCGACAACAAGCACTCGAGTGATGGTGTGTAACCCACGTGCCCATCGGGGACAAACAGCCTCGCTCCCGCGCATGACAGGCAAGCATGGCAGGCAGCGCACAATGGGAAAGAGACATGATGATCGGCCGGCGCGAATGCTGGGGCATTGACACGGCTGTGGCGATGGCTGGGAGTTGTCGCTGCCGTGTCTTTGCCGCTGTCTTGTATTGCTTCGCCTGGTCGTGTCTGTCTTGCCTTGAGACGCGACCAGTTCGCGTAGATGGAGCAGTGGCAAGAGGCTGGAAATACCTTTTTCTTTTTTTCGCTTTGGCGGCCGGGTCACAGTCGCAATGCGCACTTGAGGGTCCTGCGTGCGTGTCATTGCCTGACATTGCCTGTCACGACGACAGTCGATGCCCCGAGATCAGTTCCGGAGCAGCTCCGCAAAGTGCCAGAGCAGCAGAGGGCCGTGCCACTTGCAGAGTCGCCGGCCCCTGAGCAACTGAGCGATAGATCCAGTTGCATCCATGGATGGATGGGCGGGCACCTGCCGTCGCAACAATGAACACGAGCGTCCACGGGTGCGCAGCGCTGTGCAGGTGGGGCGAGCCCGGGCGGCAGGCGCTACCCTATTAGGGGCGGTGCGCAAGCAAGAGGCCCTGCGCGGGGAAATTGCACTGTGATCAGCCCTCCACCTGGTGCAGCCACCGCCTGGGCTTGGCCCAGCCAGCGAGCTCTCTAGAGCTGCTCTTGCTCTTGTGCCTGGCGCTAGCAGGGGCTGCCCGGGCAGTTGCTGCACCCCTGATTCGCCGGCCCCTTTTGCAGAGCCAGGCCCACCCCGGCCGCCGCCCACGAGCTGACTGATGACTGCTCTCCACGCCAAGCTGGAGCTCGAGACCCGTGCTCGCCGGGGACAACGACAACGACAGCCCACACCGTCAACAACGCCCGCCCGCGCGACACGCCCGCCGCCCCCAGACACCTGGGCAACCATGGGCTGCTGGCCACCGCCCATGGCTGTCGCGTCGCACACCGACACGGCCGCTCTAGCACGGTTCCTTCGGAGTACGGTACGCAGCACTGCACCTGGTCCGCGAAGGCGAAGGCTCGAGCCCAGTCTCGCTGTCCAGAGGACATCCCATAGTTGGTCATCCTGTGCTCAAGCCTGATCATTGTACACAGCAAGAGGACTGAGCCCGTATCACACAGCAAACAACCAAGAGACCAGACGACGAGCAGCGCATGACAGGCGTCCATCACGAGCCCACCGCTTGGCAGCACCAGCAACCGATGCAGGAAATGAGCGCCAGCCCGGCCGATGGCGACTGGGAGATGAGCCAGGGGCCACTGGCGGACCGGGGGCTGGCCATGCAATGTCGAGATACCCTGCTCGCCGGGCCATGATAAAACTATTGGGCCCTGCTGCTCCCACCGCCCGCCCGCCCTCTCTCTTCTCTTTTCCTCTCCACGGAACGACTCCTCGTTACTCAAGGCATCCCCGCCCCCGTTCGTCCTTCGTTTCTGCACATCCTCACCCACCGCTTCACTCTTTTAGCGGGCATTCGTTTCTCCTGTTGCACACGAGCACACAACCCATACTCTTAATAACGACCTAGTCATGAAGTCGACCTTCGCCGCCGCTGCGGCCCTCGTTGGCTCCGTCAGCGCCGCCCACGGCCACGGTCACGCCGCCTTCCACGGCCTCGACCGCCGCGTCGTCCCCAGCAGCAACGGCACCTGCGGCTGCACCACCATCTACACCACCTACCACGGCAAGCCCACCACCATCTGGCCCTCGGCTCCGGTCCCGACCTCGACCTACACCCCGGCCACGGTCCCGACCCCGATCGTCCACTCTTGCCCGACCACCGGTGTCTACACCTTCCCGGCCGAGATCGTCACCCTGACCGAGACCGCCACCGTCTGCGTGCCCACCACCACCCCGGTCTCCAAGGGCACCCACACGTACGGTGGTGTCACCACCGTCGTCACCACCGCCACCACGGTCACCTGCCCCTACCCGACCGTCGAGACCAGCGGTACCGACACGACCTACGTCGTCAAGACCACCACCTACGTCTGCCCCTCGGCTGGCACCTACACCATCGTGCCCACCACGACCGCTGTCGAGCAGGACACGACCATCACGGTCCCCGCCCTCACCACCTACTGCCCGGGCACTTACACTGCTCCCGCCGTCATCACGACCGTTACCGACACCAAGACCGTCGTCGTCTGCCCCTTTGACGTCCCGACCAGCGCCACCCCGGCTCCCACCTACCCGGCCGCTGCTGCCGTCCCCTCTTCGCCTGCTGCCGAGTATCCCGTCGCTCCTGCGCCCTCCGCGCCTGTCGCGCCCGCTCCCCCGGCCACTTACCCCGTCGCTCCTCCCGCGGAGACCCAGCCTAGCTCGGACTACACTCCCGCTCCCCCGACCGGCGGTCTCGGTGGTAACGTTCCTGGCAAGCCTTGGGCTATCACCTTCACCCCTTACCTCCCCAGTGGTCAGGGCTGCATGACCCGTGAGCAGGTTGACACCAGCATCAAGGCCCTCGCTGCTGCCGGCATCAAGACTGTCCGCACCTACTCCACTGACTGCGACACCCTCCCCAACATTGGTGATGCTTGCCGCAAGTACGGTGTCAAGATGATTGTCGGTATCTTCGTCGACAGCCCCGGCTGCCAGGCTACCCGCTCCGGTGCGCCCTCTGTTGGCAAGCAGATGGACGACCTCGCCAAGTGGGCCCAGTGGGACCTTGTCCCTCTCGCTGTTATCGGTAACGAGGGTATCATCAACGGCTTCTGCAACGCCGGCCAGATCGCCAACCTGATCCAGCAGGCCAAGAGCAAGTGGCCCGGCTACAAGGGTCCTTACACCACCGCCGAGACTGTCAACGTCTGGCAGCAGGATGGCGCCAAGTCTGCCCTCTGCGGTGTCGTTGACGTCGTTGGTGCCAACGCCTGGGCTTTCTTCGATCTCAAGACCTCTGCCGAGAACGCCGGCAAGTTCGTCAAGGGCCAGCTCGACATCATCAGCAAGGTCTGCCCCGGCAAGAAGGGCTACGTTCTCGAGACCGGCTGGCCTTCCGCTGGTAACGCCATGGGCGCCGCCGTTCCCGGTTACGCCCAGCAGGCTGCTGCCATCAAGTCTATCGTCGCCGAGGTCGGTGAGAGCGTTGTTGTCCTCTCCCCCTTCAACGACAAGTGGAAGGACGGCGCCACTGCCTGCGCCTGCGAGCAGCACTTCGGATGCAAGGATGTCCTCGGCATCTCTGGCCTCCCCACCATGTAAAGTGGTGTTGCTGTAGCCGCGTAGATGATGATGTTGTCTGGAGACCCCCTTTCTCCACGGCCCCTTTTCTGCAAGCTGTCCGATTCCACCATGTACATGACAACCGATTTTCTTTATTGGATTAGCCTTGCTTGAATATAATTTTGGACCAGGACAAGCCTGAGGTCATATACATACAACTTGGGTCCGACTGAGGTTGGTCGACAATACCCTAGGCCTTTTTAGACTCTTTTGCCTTCGATGCCTGGTGCCTCCCCCGTCTGACAAGGTCCCTGTTTGTAGGTTGCTACCTTGGCTATTCCTGGGGCGATCCAATACACAGCACGGCGTGGGGTGGGCACCCTGCAAAGATTTAGCATGGTTCGCGAGCAATATACATTGTTTGCAATAATTCTTTTCGTTCCACGTACGGGTTCTATCGTTGTTGACTACTATCATGGTCCTGCCGGGCATCCATCATGTGACGATACCCTGGGTTAACGAGCAGGAGATGACGACAGACTTGCGAGGCAGGATCGGTGCTTACACTGCTCTTTCCCTCCCTGTTCATCACGTCACGTACTCCGTACTCGTTCTTGACCCATAGGTAGTAGGCACTCTATACTGCCAATGGTGGATCTTCACTTCTCTTCAAGAAACCTCGTGCTGCTGCTACTGGTGCTGCACACCCTCTCTTCGTGACTATACTGTAATACTCTGGTGGGCTTCAACACGGAACCGGGGTGTGATATGATGATGTACACTATGCCGGAACCCATCGCCCGCACCATGGCTACAGCGGGAGACAGAGAGGGAGATAGAAGGGGGGAAGATACATGATGTGACTTGGGAATCGGCCTGGGGGGAAGCTCGGCATTTGGCTTTGGCCTTGAGAGTCGAGGTCAGCAGGGCAGGGAAAATGTTGGATATCACAGAGGACAACAGGAATTAGAGTCTTTTGTTGTCCACCGCTGGCGCGCAGTCGTCCTGGGAAGGGAGTGTTCACATCCGTCGGAGTCGGAGTCATGGTGATTGTCATCATCATCATCATCATCATCATCATCATCGTCATCGTCATCGTCATCGCCATTCGTCCTGGGTCTGCGGCCGGGAAGGCAGCCCTGCCAACCTCCAACCATAACGATTCGGACTATTTTCCTCTTCCATCTCTTGAAGTGCCTGACTGCCTTTACATAACCTGACAGATCTGATGCCTTCACGCAGCTTTAAGAGAGTTCGCGTAAATCTTTTGGATCCGTGCACTTCACAACTATGCCAAGCTTTGCTCTCAAGAAGATGATTAACAAAAATGACGATAATAAAAATGCGCGGGAGAGGATTCGTTTTTCTTTCTTCCCTCCTTCATTGCTCTCACGCGCGTGTTCGTTTCCTCTTCGGGGTGCTAGGCGGCTCTGTTGTTGACAAATGTTGTTGACAACTACATCTTTGAACCTCACCAGCCTTTTTATTTGTTTTTTATAGTGTAAATAGATGGACAGAACAACGACTGGTGGACATCGAAGTGATACTTCATAACCTCTTTCAGTCGTCGTCAACCAGACATGACTGCGCACCTCGGAAAATAATGCATCTGGACTCATCCACGCAGAACGAACCCAAGAGAATGTCGGATATCACGCCTCATTGCGGTGCCATTGCCCGCCTCGCTTTCTGGTGTATGACTGCCTATATATGACAAACGACGACAGCAACAAGTATAATGTAAACGAAAGGCCCATTTCCCTGGTCGTTCCCTCATGGCCTCGTTCGATTTCGTCGTCCAGAAGACGAGAAAAACATCTGTACTCCTGAAGTGCCCCAAGAAAAAAACGGAGTCCAAATGCCAACGCCTTGAAAGTGCACAAGCAGAGAATTCCAGTCAAAGAAAAGATAAGGATATGTTACAAGATCCGAGACGCGCTTGAGGTCTCGATGTGTCACGACTGCTTTCTCGGCACGGCTTGACCGGCTTAGAACGGGGTCAGATCGCCATAGGCAAGGAAAGCCTGCCTCCGACGCTGTGTCGACGTCTGCGATGAGTCTAGCGCCTCTAACTCATGTTCGGGCAGCCAGTCATTGCCGCGTAATGATGTGAAGTGGTGGGCACTGCTATATCTTCCTGCCGCATGCGTGTATGTGTCTTCTGCCCCATGGTCGCAGCGGCGAAGCTGCAGCAGACCTCCGCGGTAATAGTCGGAGCACAAGGCCAGCAGCTCTGAGCCCTCGTTGGCAAACGATATACCTCCGATTTCACCAATTATATCGAATGTCTGCTTCGCCTGGAATGTTCCGGCATCGATAATGTTGAGGTAGTCTGCTTCTTCGGCAGCTGCCAGAATGCGCTTGCCGGAGCCAAGTGGCGAGAATCGCAAGCTCCGTGCTCCGGATAGCTCGGTTGGTATCACTGCGACTGGGTAATCCCAGTTACGAGCATCCCAGATCCGAACCGTCCGATCTTGATTGCCCGTGGCCACCGTCCAACCATCGGGCGCCCAGTCGCAGGCGAAACCGAAATCGCTGTGGCCTGCCAAGGACTTGAGAACACGTCCCGTTTCAGCATCCGTGATGAATGCATCCTGGTGGTCGCCAACCATTACGCGCAGCCTACTGTCAGGGCTGAGTGCCGAGCAGTTCATAATGCACTGATACATTACCGAAGAGACAAGTTGATTCGTGCCAAGATCCACGACACGGAATCCGAAATCATTTGAAGCAAATGCCGCCAGCGTAGCGTGTGAATGACGGGCCGCATGTATCTGGGCGTGGTTCGTGATTCCGCTTTGGTGATCTGTCAAGCGACCTTTTGTGACTGTCTTGTCCTCAGACTGGAGATTGCGATACCGAAAATCGCCAAAGAAACCCCCAGCGAGAAGGATGCCGGGGGACGCCGTCAGGGTTGATGTTTGAGCATCGGGGTCGTTCTCGAAAGACATGGCGGTGCTGGTCCTCCCAGTACTGGGATCGATCTCGCGGATTGCTTTCGAGCTCGGATAAAATGCCCGGGATCTAGATGCACACCCGAGGATGTTGCGTAGTTGGAAGTGCAGCAGGCGGACATCTTGCTTGATGCTCATGCCTTGGAACCTCAAGAAGTTTTGATCTGGCCGCAAGCGTGATAGTGGCTGCGAGCTCAGAATACCCTGGTAAGTCCTGTGAAGCAGTACGACGATGATGTTCGTGGAAAGGACTTACAGCTTGGTGATCCGATCCATCGCGGTTGACATAGTTGGTGTATGTATCTTTCCGCCGCTGGCGAGCTGCCTCCCTCGTCACCGTGAGGCTCGGCCAGTCGATGCCCTGGAAGTCACATTTGTCGCCGGCGAGGTCCTTGTACTGTATTCTCTGCTCGCCCTGCTGTGCTAGCTTCAGGATGGCGCGGCGGGCCTGGAATCGAGCAGGGTCATGATATGTTTCCTCACGCCGCGCACTTAGCCAGACCCGTAGAAAGTTGACGAGGTCGAGGTTCTCTGGTCCGAGCGAGATAGCATTCGCGGGGCTGCTGGCCATGGGGTGGGACTGTATGAGGTCCTCGAACTCATCGTTAACCTCCTGGTATTGCATCACCTGCTGCGCCATGCCGGTGTGTGCAGGCTCGTCGTGGCTGGACGGGGGCTCTGGCAGTGGAGGCAGCAGCAAGTGCGGTGGGATGTTTGCTGGAAGAGAGACGGTCAGCGGCGACTGGGGAAGGTCGAGCTGGTCGACATCGTCAAAGAAGTCGTCAGGATAGTGGACGGACGGCCCGCCGTAGCCGTACGAGTCGTCCATGGTGGTGTCTGCCTCGGCGGAGGGGTGTGGCAGCGAGTGGTGGAGAGCAAGGCCGCCGTATTGCATGTCGCAGTCATCGTCAAGCTCGTGAAGTATGCCGTCTCGAGGGGCATGAGGCTCTGGCAAGGGCCAGCCGGGCTGAGAGATGGGCCGGGACGTGGGCGGGGACCACAGGTGGATTGCGGAGGGCAAGGCCGGATCTCCGCACAGCCCTACGGGCGCATGACTGGCGCGGCGGCCGGTGTCGCTGTCGCTGTCGTGGCGGTGGTAGCCCTGACCGTGGCAGTCGTGCTTGCAGTCGTGGCCGTCACGACCTCGGTCGCCGCGGTGCGTGTCGATGGGGAGCGAGTGGGAGGAGGGAGTATAAGCGTCAGGATGCGGGTGACGTTCTTGGCGATGGTGGTGGTGCTCATGGGCGGATGGTGGAGAGCCGGGGCCAATAGCGCGGGCAACCGCAAGGCCGGGCTGCATGTCTCTGGCTTCCCGCCTGGGCAGACTAGAACTGACAGGCCAGGCTAGGCCGCTCCGGCGCAACCAGTCGATTGCGGCGCGGCCCAGGAACCGGGTAACCTCAGTCGGTGCAAGCAAGCAGGTCGGTGTGATGGACAAAGGGACGAGAAAGGGGAGGGATTTCGGATGCGGCGAGGGGAGGAAAAAGAAAGAGGTGCCAGGCTGCTTGCTTTTGTCTGCGTGCCGGCTGAGGCAGGAGCGGCCTTGCGTGGGAGGCAGGTGGGCCCGGTGAGCAGGCCTGGCAAGTCCCAGGATGACCTCGGGAGGTGAGTGATGAACTGGCATGGGATGGACGGCTCGCGAGATGCTGTGCCTACCCGCGCTGGCCGAGGGGTGAGGTGTCCATCGGCCGTCCCATCACGCAGCCTGACAGCTCATCCTCACCCCAGGCTTCGCCCGCGATATCGAGATCGGGGGATCTGGGATGCTGCTAGCGCCGCCGCTGTTGGACACATCACATCGGCTGCGTGCCCTGTGAAACCGCATTCTCCGGACCACCATCTCTGGCCGGCCGTCCTCATGGCCAGGGCAGACCGGTGTACGCGAACCCTTTCATGACCAGGGTTCCAGCAGCAGACGGCAACATGACACGGCGCCGACTTGTCAGAAGCTTATGGCACCGCCCGCCTTGTCGACCCATGGGCATCCGAACAAGGAACACAGATCGGGAACCGCTCCGGGCTAATGTAGTCCAACTCCAACTGCAATCCCTGGAACCCAATCAGATCCAGGTCACCTACGCAGAACCCCGGGACACCGTCCTGTTGCGATTGGGTAGTGCTGCCCGCTCCTCTCCCGTCTCCCCATGGCCAGGACAACACTTTGACTAGCAGAGGTGGCCCTCCCGACCAGACGGTACGGCACACGGGACAGAACAACACTAACGCCAACTAGTCCAGCCGTTGAGAGAAACAGCCAAGGTCCCTCCATTGCAAGCCTGAAGTATCAGTCACGGGCGAGCTGGGAAGGCCGACGATGCGCACAAAGACCCTGACCCTGGAGTTCGGCTGGGTCCCCTCCGCAGCGCTGCTGGCAACGGCAACTCCCGTAGGCCACGCAGCAGACTTTCAAAAAAGAAGAGAAAGGACCATCACGAACAATAATCGAGCGAGAAAGCCATGCCCTGGACTTCAGCCGCGTCTATGGTGTACTTCCTCTTCTCCCTTCTTCCTCCTTACTTCATCTTGTTCGATCCTTGTCGTGGGGGGGGGGGGGGGAAGCCGGAAATGTTTCCCATCTTCCTTCCTCATTGTCGATCAACCAGGATCTTCTTTTAGAGTTCACCACCGCATACTCCGCATGCGGGTAGAGACTCAGGCGGCAACGTTATTCCAAGCCAGAGGTCTCAGAGCCATGTCGCCCGTACGGCATCCGGCGGCCGGCGAACCCAGATCCGAAGATGGATCGAAATGCAACGACGCGACAGATGAGGCAGGCCGTGCCGTGCTGTGCCTATGACGCGAACAGTACTAAGGTAGGCAAACAGAATGCACTGCACTGCGTCCGTCCTGTGATCTGGCGAGTACTATGTAGCAGCAAGAAGATACCTCCTCCCTGTACATGCGTCCTTGTATTGCAGCTGATTCAACAGATCCTCGACTGTGTTCTTTTTAAATGTCAGGCTTGATGGAGTAACTGCACAATCTGCCCCTGCCCGTCGTCGATTAGACCGTTCTGCTGTGAGGATAGACAGAGCTGAACCCGAGGACGCCTACGGCTGGGATGGTTCGTCCACCTGGTGCTATCTACCTGCCTGCCTACCTACCTAGGTAGGCAGGTACATAGCTGATATCAAACTTGTCACCAAGAACCATCAGCAAACTAGAGCCCCAATCTTTGACATGTGTGAGAAGGCAGGGAACCAGACCCAAGTAAGTAAGCAGGCATGTGGTATTTGTTCAGGGCAGAAGTCGGGTCACACCTGGCCCTGGTCCCATCGGCCTGGACTGGTACCTTTCTGCCCAACCTTATTCCCGGCTCCTTCGGCACACCTGGGGATGCTTCGCGCCCGCGACCGACCGGCCCTGGCAGGACTGATCTGTCACATTTCCGCCCATGCTTGCAGCAGCCGAAATCCCGACACTGCACCTACCACAGCGCCAGGACAGCACTTCCTATAGGTCGAGTATCACCAGTCACGCGGATAATGCCAGGGTCCTCGAGGGGTGAAGTATATGTTTGCGTAAATATATTCTCGCACTATTAATAGCAAGCTGCAAGAGCCCGCAGACCTGTCTAGAAAGCATATTCGAGCCAATGACGCCGTATCAATGCCGCTAGGTCCCAAATACGTGGGACCAAAGAAAAAACCCCATCTCGTAGACACTGTTATGTCTATCCCAGTAGACCCGTGACTGGCAACACCACTTTGCATATAGACACCGCTTTACATAGACAGCGCGGACCCTGGATCGTCACTGTTGCTTGTCGTCAGGCGAACAAGGCATCCATGCTCTACGCGTCCGAGTAGTACTGATCATCGTGGTGCTGCGCGTAGGGAGTATGAGGAGCCTGAGCCCACCCACTGCCAGCCACAGACTCCCGCGATGGGCCCCAAGGGTTGGCGTCTCGTTGGCGGCGATCTCTCTCGAACTCGGCCCAGCGCTTCATGGTGATCTTGCTGCTGTCGAACTCTCCCTCGTACTCGAGACCGGCCTTCTTGGTCTTCTCTCCGTCCGTCTTCCTGGTTTCACCCCACGAGAAGTCGTCAAACTTCCAGAACGCGTAGGTGGGCAGCACAAAGTTCCAGATAGGAAGCGCCAATAGGTAGATGAACATCCACAAGACATACGACCACGAGTGGGCAGTGATGATGATCAAGAGACCTGGGAGACCAAGAATAAGCGCGAGGAGGACCAGTGGGATGACTTGCGGCTCAGTTGCCACAACCGAGATGACGACTATAGAAAGAGTGTTAGCACGACTAGATCACGTCTTGTGCTTCAGAGTTCCAGAGGTACTTACCGACGTAGACAGTGAAAGCCAAAGCAGCAGGGAGGACAAGGGTACCGATGAGCTCGACAGCAACGACAAACTGCATGCTGAAGCAGAAGGTACCGCACAAGTCCTTGACCAGAACTAACTCCATGAGGTTGTGAATTGTGGAGTTGATCCAACGCCGGCGTTGGGACAGAAGAACCTTGAACTCCTCGGGCACGGTGGTTTTGCAGACAGCCTGAGGGACAAAGACCTGCTTGCGCTTGGGGAATGTGCGAAGCATGAGCGTCGTGAGGTATCGATCCTCTCCAAGCAGCAGCAGGTTCTTCTCGTGCAGGGTCTCGACGACGTTCTCGGAGTAATGTTCGACGATATCGGGATTGGCCAGAATCGGAACCCAGTAGTTCTGGCCACCCTTGGGCGCCTTGATGCGGTACATGCAGAAACAACCTGGCAAACAAGTGACACCACCAAACACAGACTCGAAGGATTTGGCGAGATGGTGAGAGATGAAGTACTCGAAGACCTGGATGGCAGTCACCCAGCTGGCCTTCTTGTTGGCAATCTTGGTCTCACCACATAGACCCATGATGGCAGGGTCCTTGACCATGGCGTTGAGCATGTGCGTCAAACTGTCCGGGAAGACCTTCGTGTCAGCGTCAACCATGAGCACAGTCTCGTAGAAGTCTGGCGAAATGCCTGTGACCTTCCATAGACCATTGAACATCTCGAACTCGAGCTCCGTCATGCGCTCGTCAAACATGACCTTTTGCAGGAATGACATGAGAATGACCTGACTGTCACGCTTGCCACGGTTGCCGGGCTTGGACTTCTTGGCCTCGTCAGGGGTACCACACTTGACCACAAGCATCATAGGCACACGCTGCTGCTTGTCGACAGGGATACGCGAGGAGTTTCCGTAGTCGTAGAAACCAGCATGAATCTTGGCCATGTTGTGACGCTTCGCACCACTGGCCACGGCAACATAAGAGAAGGCCTCGACTTCCTCAGGCGGCATGGTGTGGTCCTTCATCATGCCAAGGCAGATCTCAGGAGTGGTCATGGTCTCACCAGCACCCTTGATCATACCATCGCAAATAACGAGGATGACTTTGTGACTGTTGGGATAATCCGTCATGGCAATCGAGTCGAGCGTGGTCCTGAGACCCATCTCTCCTTCAGAGTACGCAGTAACGAGGCAGATAGAGTGAATGAGCGGGAATCCGAATGGCTGATAGTCGGCCGGTGGCTGAGGGACCACAGCCTCGTGGATGAACCCAGCGGGGCCATAGCCGTCGAGCGTGGGAGGAGCGGCACTGCTGTTAACGAATGCGTCGGACTTGACAATACTCGACTTGCTGTCGTTGGCCTGTCTGTACATGGAGCCGGGATGGAGGAGCGGACCGGTGGAGGCCTGACTTGCCATGGTGGTCGGGACGGGGCGCCTGGGACCCCCTTCGGAGCCATACACAGTCGAGAAGCGAGATGTGGTAGGGAGGAAAGTGCTGGCACGCTTGCTGGACCGGTCAGAGCCGCCGACACTGCTGCTGACGTCTCCTGTGATACGGGGCGGGGCGCGGTAGATGTCCTCGCTCCAGTCTTCAATCTGCTTGTTACGCTTCTTCTTGTCGGCAGTCTGGGAAGTCTTGGGCGCGGCATACTTGCGGCTGAGGAACCACTGGAAGATAACCGCGAGGCCAAAACGGGCACCAACGACGGAGAGAATGAGGGTCAGAGACACGATCAGGACAACCTGAGACGCAATGCAACCAACTGTCTGCGTATCGACAGTGCCAACCTTGATGATCTCCTCGAAGCACTCTGCCATGCGCTTGTCGTCACTGGCCTGGAGTGCACGTGTGACATCGCGGCCACGGAGAGCCTGGTTGGAAGGGTGGTTTTTGTTTCGCAGGTTCTGCCACCGTGTTGGGATCGTGACCTGTTGCTCATCAAACCAGTAGAGAAGGTCCAGATCGAGCACGTTGCCCGAGTAGACCACCAAGTTGCGGGTTGAGTTCTTGAGATCCTCCCAGTTGAAATACACGGACGCAGTCGTCTTGAGGTCCAGGTAGAACGTGTTGCGAGCCTTCTGGGTAGTGTGGCAGGCATAGCCGTTGTAGTAGGGCCATGTCTGATTCGGCTTGGATGATCCGTCTTGGTTGATAGCTCTGCACGGAAAGTACCAAGCCATCTCGTCTGGGTCATTGCTGTTGTGTGGAATGCTGGAATTCGGTCCGAGCTTGATCTGACCCTTGCACTTGCCGTTGACGTTCTGGAACATGAAGCTGCCATCCGTGCCTGCGTACTTGACTGGCAGGTCATAGAGCACGTTGAGAAACGACTGGTCCTGCCGAAGTGGGATGCCGTCAGCTGGCGGATGGCCAGACTTGGTCAAGTCGTATGCAGTGCCGTGGAAGATCATGTAACCACCGCCAACCTCGTTGGCGTGAAGGCGAACACTGGGCTGGGCGCAGACCGTTTGCGTGAACCCGAAGGTGAGATAACCAACAATTGTCATGATGAGCAGAATAATGCTGATCAAGCCCATCTTCTCCCGCCAAGCCCGGCGCTTAGCCTTTGAGCGGAAACCACAGCAGTTGAGGATGAAGTCGGGGCACCACAAGGTGACGATCGCGCAGTAGACGTTCCAAACACTGGGCGGGGAGATGACCTCCTGAGGGCCCTGACGCTTGCCCTTCCTGCCACTCTTGGAGATCTTGCCATTGGCAACACTAGAGCGGCGTCGCCGCCTCTTCTCTTGAGCAGAGTCCTTGACCTTGGGCTTCTCGGACTCGACACCGCGGGATCGTCTGGGTGGAGAAACGTCGGAAGTGCTGTGCATGGTGTTCGCGCCCTGGGAGACTTCTGTGCTGCCCTCGTAGTCTTCGTAGAGGGGGTCGTTACCCGTTGAAGAGGGGAGAGTGGCCATCTTGGCGGCATGCTTGCGGTAATGGTAGTTGGGGTGATCCTTGTCGATTCTGTTCCTTTCCGGCCGGATCAGACTGCGCTTGCGTGAGGGCATGCCGGCGGCAGAAGGGGCGGCGTGGTGGTCCGCGGTGGGCGAAAGAGGCTGGCTCTCTGTGTGTCCATGGTTAGAACTCCGTATGGTCTCGGCGAAAGAAGTTCCAGAAGGCGCACGGTGATGTCCCGGTCTCCCTGACCCAGCTACGGGGAGGTAGCCCCCGGCCTCGACATCGTTCGGGCGCGAGCGCTGGTTTGGAGACTGGCGATATGGGCCTTGGTCGTAGGGCTGTCTCGCCCCGGGTCTCTCGGGGAGGGACATGATGCTGCAACGACGGACAGGTTAGCACCGTGAATGGTCACACCACAACCAACAGGAGCCGCGGAGCGGAAGCGGCGGTTGTTGGAGGAGACGTAGTGCAAGATTGACTGGCGGTGGTGACAGTGATGATGAGGAATGGCACCGGCAGAGGATACGTACAGGGAAGGGACGTGGGTTTGCTATGTCTCAGGACGAGACGAGCGAACGCGTGCCGCGTTTGTGGGCGGTGCCGGCTGAGGTGCGTGCCAGTCGGATAGGAAAACGAAAGACAGGCAGGAGAGAGGCGGGCGGGTGGCGACGGAAGGGGAACGGTGGCTCTTGAAACGAGACGGCCGTCTGCTCAGCGGTAACGATGTCGGGACAGCGAGACGAAGCCGGAAAGCGAGAGACTGGAAAAACAAGCCTGCTGGGGCAACGGCGGCAGTCACCTGGGCAGCAGGAGCGAGAGACTGAGAGTTGGCGATGCAACCTCAGGAGAGAGCCGTGCAAAGCAGTGCGTTTAGGGGAGGGAGACGGGCCACCCAGGAAATTTGGGGCCGCTTGTCGTGTTTGGAGGGCAACGGCTGGTCAATCAGGATTCAAGGCAGAGCGGCAGCGGCGCATCCCTGCCCCACCCGCGCGCACGCATTTCAGGCCAGGTCCCAAGCACACCATACGGCACCACACCACACCACGTCCTCTCCCAACACGCAAAGTGCTGTTCCATGTGCTGCAGCAACGGAACCGGACCGTCTGACTTGCTGCCAGTGCCAAGGCAGGGCGTGCGGCTCCCGTCGTGTCCTGTCGGGCCCACCCTGCGAGACGAGCTGTGGCAACCTCCTTTACGGCTCGCCTTTCTCTCTCTCTATTCTGAGACTTCGATCGGCAGCTAGTCATTCGCAGGCCTGCGCGAGGCTGGGCCGGCAGGAAACAACTCGCTGTCTTGGTGGTGTCCTGACAGGCGACGACATTCAGGAAGGCTGGGCGTTCGACGTCTTCCCCACGCGCAACGCATCGGCATTGAGCGCCCAAGATCGAGTGATTTCTGTCTCGGAAGTCGTTGTCCTCGCCAGCCTCGCGACAAAACAAACTCGAAAATGCTCGGGGCCGGCTTGGAAAAGAGCCAAGGACCGATTGATCGACCACTAAATTTGACTCGATCTCGCTGGCTGGGCCCGCATTGACCGACTGTGTGTGCGGCATGCAAGGAAGCATTTCTTCGAGGCTGTGGCACTGTGCCAGCCGGTCGCCTTGGCAAGCCGAAAAAGGGGACAGGGCTGCACGGGCGCACCTCCGGCGGGGAGGTTTCCAGAATACGGTACCATGCGGATCTCGCGGATGCTCCGGGCAGGGAACCGTGGGTATGTCTCTCTGTCAGGCTTCACCATAATTACGGGCCGGGAGAACAAAGCTGGTGCCTATCTCACCGTATTCTGTGCGTCTGAATCTCCATTGCTGTTGGAACATGCAAGCATGACAACCCCTCACACTCGAGGCTCGCGCGAGGTATAATACGTAATTATTCATCAGCTCATGCCAGATATCTCGCGGTTGCCACGGAGTCAGTGTTCAAGCAGTATCCTTTCAATGCATGTGCTTCCTGCTGTCAAAGGAAGGTGCCAATACCCAATTGTTGCCTGTGACGAGGCAGAAAAACGACTGCTGTAGTGTCGGCATCACCTGGAACGCAAGTATCGCTCCACATTCCCCCCAGTGTACCGAGTACAGCATGCCCTCTTCTGAGTTGATACTTAGGCAGAGGCAGAATAGGGGCATGATGATCGCTCAAGCCCAGCAGTTGCCGCGAGCGGACCCCAAACTCCAGCCAGTCCTAATGGCAGTGGATTTGCCCCTTTGGGACTGTCAATCGGGTCGTCAATTTGGTTTCGCGATGGGCTGCGACTCTATCGAGGCTAGCTCTACCGATTCGAGCCCGAGGAGATTTTCCATCTTTCCTCGTGTTGGCGAGAAGGGAGGTGGTGGCTCCGTCTTGGCTGAGCGAGGCGGTTCCCCTCATTGGCCCGTCCTCGACGAGCGCCTGGGTCTCCCCCGACTCGCCTACCTCCGGCATCCGAGAATAGAGCGGGGATCCGTTCTGGCAATGCGCTGGATTCCAAACACCACCTCAGACCCGCACTCACTCTGCATGCGGAATAACGTGATCACCGAACACGCGCTCAGTGTGGGAGGTCATTCAGCCCCTTGCCAGGGGACCTGACAAACTCCACACACAAGGATGCCAACCCCTGCCAACGACGTAATCGATGCTGGCCTCGCAGCAACAGGGGCCTCATTCGTATGGTTGGCCCGACGACTGAGCGCTGTTTACTAGGTACGAATGAACGAAGGAGTTTATGAATAGTGATCAGGTTGGTCACTGTGACAAGCAACAACAGTCGCAGCTGTCAGGAGCCCGGCGAGAGTGCGCACGAGGAAAGACTGAGACATTTGCCAGCCTTCCTCGGGACGCCAAAGGATGGCTGGTTCTCTCGTCCTGATTTCGTCAGCGGCCGTCCACATTCCATCACGCGGCTTTGACAGGCGAGACAGCCAGTAAGCCGTTTCTCTCGGCAATGGCCCAACTGCGAACAATGGCTCCCTTATTGACTTAGCGCAACGGGCTTGGTCCAGATTTCTCGCAGAATTGCTTCGAGGGCTTACTGGGGTTTCCGACCACATGAGCTGCAAGTTGGTTATGGTAGCCGCCACAGGGCATTTCTGTAGCCGTCGCATGCTTTATTATGAGAAGCACGAACTTAAACCAACAGCAATGTGTCGTCATTTTAGTCTTTAGCCAAAAAAACCATCGTATATCTCTCCCATTAGCAGTTGTCCGTGATATACTCCAATAGACAACGGGACCCATGGTAGACCGCCAAATCGGCGGCTAAGCTAGGGAGTGGGTCGTAGAGAGAGGCTGCCATGGTTGAATACGGTACTGTATACCTTCAAGGAGCAACTGAGTTGCTGTGTCAAACCTTGCTGTATTCATAAGTCGAGAATGATTCGGCCGGCAGGTTTTTACCGACTGATCGGCTTGATGTGGGATCGGTAATCCAACACGACATGTAAGAGAGTGGGTACAAAACAACTCGAGGTGTGGTGGCATGCGTGATCCCAGCGCGCATCAGTCAGCCACCAGGTCTTGCGGGCCTTTTCATTGTGTCAGTCTGGGACATTGGATATGAACCAGTGTACCGAATGATCACCACTTTTCCCCGCCTCGAACACGTAGGACTACACTATCCGAGCCGCCGTGGACAACAGGTGTGCTGTAATGTCCTCGCCTGGCAAGAGCTCGTAAGGTATCAGTTCCGTACCCATTAGACATGTTCCGGGATGCTGTAGGACCGGATCTCGACTATCTCGACACAGACCTGATTCAGGTCTTGGGTCACAGGCCCTAAACATGATGATTGGCTGCCAATGATTCAGGTGGGCTGTGAGGTTGAGAATGTGTTCATGCCGAGTGCGTGGTTGGGCGTCACATCGTGACCGAGAGCGGCGGACACCCCTTTGCTTGTTCGGCAGACTGAGGTCATATCTGAGCCGGCCAAACCGAGAGTTCACGGTAGCACGTGGGTGCGCCAGCAGGCTGGCTCACCACTAGCACTGGAAATGATGAGTCCCACAAGCGTCGAGCGCTCAACCAGATCTGGACAGCGGCACTAGGACAGGTCTCAAGTTGAAATGGCTTCGGAGAGTGGTTGTGAAGAAGTCCCGGCTCGCGCTCCACTCCAACCCACCCAGCTGAGCAACCGTTTCCGAGATTATGCCTGCACCTGCACGTTTCGGGGATAGCTGTCTGCAGAGATGTCAGGGAAGTTTCTGTGCTCCCAGGGTTTGCATGCGCTGTCACGAACGTTTTGCGGCGGATGGCGGGGAATGGCCTGCAAGGCAGACGAGAGGCGTAATGGCGAGGTTCTCAGACCGCCACAGGGGGCTTTCTCGGGCGGCAGACGCGTGTGCCAACGAGTCAAGGCGACTGATGACCTTGGAGAGCCGTCGAGCAACGTTCCAGTCGGGCGCACAGTAAGTCCCCGGAGGAGCAAGGAAGCCGTGGGTACCTCTGTTTAGGTATGCCATCGGAGTGGAAGGAGGATGACACAGGCATGCGCAACGACTCGGAACCTCAGGGAGGAGCTACTTGTCGGATGCTGAGCAGCACCGGCGCGGGAGTGTCGGACGTGGGGAACACGAGAAGTCCATTATAGTTAGTTGGAGCGACCCGACGCCTACACTGGCGGTTTGGTTTGGGTTGGATTGCACGGCGACTGCCCGGCGCCGGGCGGGCGGAGACTGTGTGCAACTGCGCATAATGGAGCGCCTCCAACTAGCTCACCGTTCCTGCCTACTGGCCTGCCACCATGACATGCAAATTCTCGACATAATTTCCCACGCGCTCCAGAAATCGGCAAAGGAGTCTCCAGTTCACAGTATCTGCCGTCAGGTCACGCTTCCAGCCGGGCAAGGGCAACGCTACCGGCCGACCGAGCGACAACCGCACAGCCAACGTCATAATAGCCATCATCGTCATCCTCATCATTCTTCGCAGCACTCGCCAGGTCGTGTCCGCCTCGCCAGGGCCTGCCTCAGCACTCCGGGGTGTGCTGTCGACCTCCTCTAGCCTGTCACAGCCAGCTCCAACAAGCGTCAAGACTGCCCGCTTGGCTGCCAATCCCACCCGTGGGCCGCAAAGAGACCGCCAACCCTGGGCCCAGTCTTGGCCCCTCCTCGCTGGCCCCTGTCTTCGTGCCCTGGCGTCTGTCTCTAGTCTGGCCGGCAGCCAGTTGCGTCAGATCATAGACTTATTCGTGTCGAGATCCAGCAATACCCTCGCACCCCCGGTTTTTCCAAAGCCCTTCCTTTACTGCCCCCTCTCTGCCAGTACCCTTGGTCCTTCGCAACACACAGCCTCGCCAGCGGAAAATCAGGTCACGTCCTTTGCATACTCGAGCCTCGTGCCTCTGACTCTCGGTGTTGCTCCGGCACAGCACAAGCACTTGCTCGCGACCTCCGACCGCCCCTGCTCCAGCAATTCGAGGGACACACCTCTCAGGGGTCCGCAGGCAACACTCGTACTGGTTCCACTTGCCGGGGTCGAACACCTGGAGTGTCAAGTCTCGAAAGCAGGTTTCCAAGTCGACACCACCGTTGATCGCTAGTCTTCGTGATGGCTTCTGCAACAGCCGGCCCGACGTCTCCGACCGCAGCTTCTCCTTCGTCTCCAGTGCGTTCTCTGCACAGGAAACCCCTCAGCCCACCACGGACTGCTGCGACCAGCCTGACAGGCAACTCACCCAGCTCGTGGCTTCCCGCTGGTGCTTCTCACGACGCCGGCAACATCAAGATGGCCCCCGTGTCTCCGGTCCGGCTCAACTTCCAGCCAGAAAACTGGGCGCATGCGACAGGCGGAAGCATCGAGCAGCAGCGTGTCTCCATGTACCTCGACGACCATATCCACGATGCGTCGAACGACGCTCCTCTAGCGGCCCGGCAGCCTCAAGCAAGACTACCGACCCATGCCGAATCGTCCCCGTTGCCGAAACAGAGACATCTCACACGGACAAGCCTCGACAAACCGTTGCCTCCTCCCGCCGACTTCCCAGGCAACACTGATCGGATGCAAGTGAACCCGGAGGGCGTCAACGGAGGCACCCAACAGATGACAAATGGCCAAAATGCGGCTGTTCAGGATCGGCACAGCAGAGAGTCGGATACAACAACGACATCGCAAGCCCAGACATCAAAGGCTTCTTCTGTGGGAACAAGCAATAGCTCGGTCTCGGCAGGCGCTCCTGAAGTCTGTGGCAGCCAGTCTGGCTCACTGCAAGATACAATATTGGAGGAAGAGCCTGTTCCTCAACTGCAGTATCACCACCAACCTTTTATGCCGAGGGTTGCCAGCGTGCCACTGGAGATGCATTATCGCAACTCGTCCAACACTGATCTAGGTGATCACGGCATCAATCGCCATTTGACACCCAACCCTTCAGGCGTCAGGAGAAGCTCGATGCCCCGTCCTCAGTCTTCGTACTCTATGATGTCGGACAGTGGTCGTGGCAAGTCACCTCTTGCTTCTCGCCGCTCGCCCGACGTGCGGCCACAGTCATACGCAGAGCTTCTCAACGTTCCCTACCCTCAGCCAGCACCAGCCCCGATCACGTTTGACAATTCGCAACTACGGAACAACGTCGGCAACAATGCCTCCTTGCTCAGCGCGCAGAAGACTCTCGAAATGTACCGACAGAACGTAAAGAAAACCAACGATCTCTCGATCCAGTACTCTTTTGCAGTTTTTCTGATCTCGACGGCGCAAGAACAAGGGCTGAGCTGGTCGGAACCCGCGCGTCGCAAAGGCTCGGCCAAGTCTCCCACTCCGGAGCCTACCGAGTCCTCGCCGACTGAGCTGGTCCGCGAGGCGAAGGGAATTCTGACAAAGCTTGCAAGCGCTGGATATCCGTTCGCGCAGTACTACTTGGCCGATGGTTTCGCATCCGGAATATTCAATAAGGGCAAAGAGGATCCCAACTCTGCGTTCCCACTATTTGTTCTCGCGGCAAAACATGGCCACGCGGAATCTGCATACCGCGCGGGCTTGTGCTACGAGTTTGGCTGGGGCTGCCGGTCAGATCCCACCAAGGCCATACAGTTCCTCAGGACAGCTGCCTCCAAGAACCACCCTGGCGCCATGACACGACTTGGTAAGGCCTGCTTGTCTGGAGACCTTGGAGAAAGTCGTTACAGGGAGGGGATAAAGTGGTTGAAGCGCGCGTCTGAGGCTGCGGACACGATATATAACGCTGCGCCGTACCAGCTCGGCACTTTGTATGAGACGGGATATGGTGACGATATCTTCAAAGACGAGAGCTACGCGGCGGAGCTATTTACACAAGCCGCAGAGCTTGGCCATCCAGAGGCAAGCTTCCGCATGGGCGACGCATACGAGCATGGAACACTCAACTGCCCTCGGGACCCTGCGTTGAGCGTCCACTTCTATACTGGCGCAGCCGATCGCGGTCATGCAGGAGCTATGATGGGCCTGTGCGCATGGTATATGGTTGGCGCAGAACCTGTCTTGGAGAAGGATGAAGAGGAAGCATACGAGTGGGCACGACGATCTGCAGAGCTCGGTAGGCTTCCCTCGCTTAGATGGGCATTTTTGACCGTTGCGCACTGATCACTTATACTAACCTGTGTTTCACTTCCAGGCTTCGTGAAAGCGCAATACGCGGTTGGGTACTTCACGGAAATGGGCATCGGCTGTCGGCGCGATGTTCTTGAAGCCAACGTGTGGTACGTCAAGGCTGCTGATGCCGGAGACGAAAGGGCCAAGCAGCGATTGGCCGTCATTCGCGAAGCCGTCAGTGGCGGCGGTGGGCATGGCGTGCCCATGGATGTTGCTCCACCTCGCAACGCGAAGATGAAGAAGAACCAGTCCAAAGAAGAGAAGGACTGTATCGTAATGTAATACACCCGCGAAAGCTCGAAGTCCGAGTACAACAGCGGACCATTCCCTTGCGACGGAATAGCTGCAACCGGCTACACACTTTCCCATACACACTTCACGCACACAATGCTTTCTTGGACATCTACGAGTGCTGGTGAACTCTTCTCGGTTTTCTCAAATCCACTCTCGTTTCAGGAGGGTCTGCTGGAACATCATAGGGGAACAGGTGCATTTTGCTTTCTGAGTTCGCCTGCTCATCCGCGCGTATGCATTGCGTTGCCTTGACTTCTTATACACTTCTCAACAACTGCATCGGCCATCGTCATTGCGTTAGATATCTTTCTGAGTAGTATTCACCCATCGCCAAGACCTAGCAATGCCCAAATTATACAGGCTTGCCACATTTTTCGGTCGGAACTGTTTCTTCAGCCGTGGATTTTGTGGCATAGCCATAGAATGAGTACGTATTTGTCCTAAGTATTGAAGGTTGTCGAGAGCTTCAAGCACTCTACGTCCGAGGGAGCCTTGTGTAAAACGACGCCTCTGTTGGTTGGTGCTTTGCTACGCAGTTCATTAGAGCCTCTGCCTCAAAATCCATATACCGGGCTCTTCTCGCGCAGGCATCGTGCATTGCCACGATGCTGTGGAATGCCATGTTTACTCCGAAATACCTGGCCTTGGGTACTCATCGTCCCTCATGCCATCTGCATCCTGCTGTGAGGTTGTGTAATTCGTCGTGTCTGACGGGTAAAAACCCATGGATATCCGTGGGTTTATTTTACGGAGCGGACTTCAGCATATCGATTTATTGAACCCCCCCCCCCCAGCCAGCCCAGAGGATGATGAAAGACGACAGGGCACCCGCTGACCTCCCACGTACTTGTGACAGCTAGAAGGTCCTTTTCGTGCCATGGCATCGAGGGCCGCGTGGCTGTACCACAGTTCCCTGATGTTTCCGCTTCTGTAGATGGAGAAAGAGGAGAGGGGAAGAAGAGAGAACCACACCGGGCTTGTGCGGAGACTGACTGGAGGACCCAATTTCAGAGGCGTCGAGAAAGCAAGCATCCTCAAAGCCGGCCCGGAGGAAAAAAAGGCCAAGGCCAGAAGATTTTCTCCAAAAATCACAAAAAGTACCGTCAGTTAGTGTTCTCCGACATACCACTGTATAAGAATAACCTGATCAAGTCTACATGATCGGAGGGGTGAAGAATGGTAAAACATGTCATCCTGGGTGATCTCACGACATCGCATCGAGACCCCATTACGCATACCAGCCGCGGCAGCCATTATGTTCAGCAAGTAATAATGAAGCTTTACTTTATATGCGCTACGCAATGCAAAGCAAAGGAAAGAACAACGCCAGGGCAGGGAGGTATTCCCTGCTAGGGAGACTCAATTATAGACATGGAATTAAGAACCCCAGAAAACGCCTGTTCATGAAGTCGTGACAAATTGTTTCGTGTAAGCTCGTGATGGCAGGGGTGTGTGTGTGTGTGCGTATCTCGCGTGCAAGCAAGTTCTTCCCAGCTGCTCCTCCTTCATTTTTCTTCCAGCATTACGTCGTGCTCCTCGATGATAACACCTCCTCACCGAGCTCGCCGGGTCGCCTAGGATCGACCATGGCCGAGTATCTCTCATCGCCCCATCTGGCACCGATGGTGACCCAGACGTGCTTGCTGGGTCCACTATGGACGGTCTCACGACACCCTGTCCATTGTTGTCGGTGCTCGCGAGACATACGGCTGTTCCCTATGCCGCCGTTCACGACCCACTCGCGGATGATGCCCCGGATGAACTCAATCTTTTGGCGGAAGTGATTGGCCGCAGGGATGCCTTGCAGCATGGGGTCGATCTCGGGCCGCTTGCGCGTCGTGGTACGGCTAGGTCGAACGGCCGGCTTGGTTGCAAAGTTGAGAAGTGTCTGCAGTGGATAAGAGAGGACAGCTCGATCGTCGAGAGCTGACTCGTCCAGCTCGCCGCTCGCAGCAAGCTTCTCTGCAGCCTCCTGCGGCAGGTGCCAGAAGTGACACCATGTTCCTTCCGCATCGAGTACAATCTTGGTGTGATCAGGGAAGTTGAACTGGGAGTGCCCGTCGGCGAACATCCAGCAGCCGACGTCACCAATCCGCTGGTAGAACGTGACAACGTCGCTCGGGGGCATCACTTGCTTAGCCTCTGCCTTCGGAGCGTGGATGGACCCAGAGTCGTCCGATGCATCCTGGTCTCGGCCATACGCCATCATATAGTTGGCAAACTTCTTCCACAGGATGAGAAGCTCGCGCTTGCGGTAATCGTAGATGTCCCGGCCGACTGGCACTTTGCCGGGTGTTCCGTCTTCGTTGATCGTGATTTTGAACTGGGACGGGTCCACGAACACGGTAGAGATGCCGGCAGAACCATTGTTCTCGTAGAACTGTACCGAGTTGGCCATCGGCACTATCTGATGGCGATCTGGGTAGCCTGGATCATGCCGACGGGCACAATGCTGCTCTGCCTCGCGCACCAAAATGCACGATGGCGGAAGCGTGATGGTCTTGCCGCCCCTAGCACTTCCAGGGATACTCCGGAGCACACAGCCCACTCCCCCATCATTCAGGATATAACCAAGGCCGAACTTGTTCGAGTAATCTACCCATTTCACCACGATGTGAGGTGAGGCTGGTGCAGAAGCCTTGCCCATAACGGCCATCGAGCGAGAGTTCAGAGCCCTCTCCAGCTCGGCTTGTAGTCGTGAGAGACGATCCAAAACAATATCGGGCTTCGTAATCGGCACGGACAGCCTGCGCTCATCAGGGCCAAAGAGGCTCCCCATGGGAGGCTCCACTGGAAGTGGCACGGCTACAGCGGCTGACTCTGGGATGGCTCGTACACGTTCCGTAGTGGCGCTCTTGTCGTCGACAACGGGCACGATGTGGTTGGATGCGGAGTCGGTCGTCCTCGTACGTGGCTCGACTGTTCTTGCAGACCGCGTGGTCGATGTCTTGGTGATAGGCTTTGAGGCTGGCTTGATCACGATGTCGTTGACAGTTGAGGCTTGGGTGAGCTCGCGTCTTACCCTGGTGCGAAGGCTGCTTGCGGCGGCAGGTGCTGGAACCTCAGCCACCGTCTGGGAGCGAGGGAGAGCCGAGGCTTTTACGGGCTTGTTCTGCGATCTCTGTTGCGCTGCAAAGCTCTGAGGTGGCGCGCGAAGGAGTCCGGAAGGCGCGTCTTGTGTGCTTGTCGCATGCTCGCTCGCTCTTGAGGGCGCTTGCATAGCAACTATCGGCCCTTCGAGGAGCCTCTGCTCTCTTCTGATTTCGTCATAAGGTCGGTAGACAATGCCTTCGGCTAGAGGGATTATTGGCGTCAGGCCAGCCTTTTCTTCTAGGGCCATTTCTCTCCAAGTGCTCTTCTGAGCAGGTCTCTCGCCGCACCAAGGCCCAACCTCGCATGCTCTGCACATGTCTTTGAGAATCCGCAGGTTGTATGTCGCCATTTGAGATGTGAGCTCTGTCGCGTAGAATCGCTCTGCGTCCGGAGGATAGTCGCGTAACTTGGGTGTGATCTCTTCAGGGGTTGGGATGTGGCCGGAGAGGAAGAAATCGTGCTGAACAATAACGTCAGGCTCTGGACGCTGGTCCGGTTCTGAGAGCATCGAAGCAACAAGATCCTTGGCTTCTTGCGAGATGTACTTGTTCGACGTCTCGGGAGTCGGCCATTCGTAGTCACGGTTTCTTGCTCGGCGGTAGATTTCATCAGTCGTAGACGATTGGAATGGAGGTTTGGAAGTCAGCATTGCGAACCTGTCGTAATAGAGTTAGCCATCGTCCCCTTTAGAGCCGTTACTGGTATGCACATACATGATGATGCCCAAACTCCAGAGGTCGACCATATGGTCATGTCCCTTCTTGCCCTTCTCAAGGATCTCGGGAGCGATGTAGTTGGGTGTGCCGCAAAGTGTTGTGCGACGGATTGTCTGCATGTCCCTGCCTGTCACAAGCAGCGCCGCCAGGCCGAAGTCGCCGATCTTGGCATTCATGTGGCGGTCTAGGAAGATATTGCCCATCTTCAAGTCTCTGTGAATGATGCCTTTGCTGTGCATATATCTAATAGCGCCGGCAATCTGGATCGAGTAGAATCGCACTTCAGGCTCGGTGAGCCCTTTGCGGCGCTTCACCATGTCCATCAGTGAGCCGTTCGGGCACAGTTCCAGAACGAGGTATGTGCAGGCGTCGGCCGAGAACGCTCGGAGGAAGTGGACAATGTTCTGGTGTCTCATCTTGGAGTGGATTTGGAGCTCGGTTTGGAACTGCGTGCCAGCATGTCAGCAGAGTGGTCGAAGCACGGGTTGACAACAATAGACTGACCTTCTGCTCCATCTTGGGTGCCATTTTGCTGCGGACAATCTTGAGGGCATAGCGCTTCTTGTTTTGGTAGCCCTCGTAGCAGATAGCGAACCCACCCTTGCCGAGCATCTTACCGACCTGATAAGAGGCGCCATCCTTGCGGTCGGAGCTGGGAGGCTCGTAGACAATGGGTGGAGGCGGAGGCGGGTGCTCCTTGTCCTTCTGAGCCTGCTTGGACGCCAGGGCTGCTTTGACCTTCGCGGCGGTCTCACTGGCTTTGGGAGGGCGCTGGACGTTGACGTCGCGGGGAGTTAACGCGTCAGAGTCGAGGCCGTACTTTGCTGCCGAGACTCTGTCCGCCATCTGGAAAAACTCAGGACAGCGGGCAGGAGGCCGGACTGTTGTCTGTGGACAGAGATTGGAATGTTTGCGGTGATGAGGCGGTCAGATCATTAAGAGGATTGGCAAGTTCAGCTCTGTGGAACGTTTTTTTGTCAGGTGTCAGTCGCGGCCGATACTGATGCAAGCGCAGATCGCCAAAAGCAAGGAGGGCAAGTTTCTGACTGACCATATACACGACAGCAGTAAGCGCAAGATTGTGGTGGTTGTAGCGACGGCGCAGGTAGACACGGAGGCCAACGTGCAGCAGTAAGTCAATGATCGCTGGAAGGGAGCCGTGGTCATGAACCACGGTGGAGGTGGTTTGCTGGCGAGACCAGTGGCTTCTGTGAGCTAGCGACGATGTTGCTTGAAGAACAACATCTGCGATTGTGAGGGAGCTGTGCACGAAGGAGAGCACACGACTTGCTTGGCCCTGGCCTTGTTGCTAAGCCGAAAACACGCGACGAATCACAGGCTCTGTGGTAAGAGTGGGGCTGGTTGCTCCGGGGCAACGCGCGCGACCCCTGCACAGAGCTAGAGCGCTGGTCCAGGCCAAGCCGGCGCAGCATCGAGAAGCTCCGTGCAGAGCCCCGTCAGCTCCGATCCTGCTGCCCGAGCCCGACCGAGAAGTGTCAGACAGGCACCGGAGACCCCTCCTCCACGCGTTCTTCCTCGGCTAGGCTCCTGCGACCGCCAGCCATTGCCAAACACTGCGACTTAATCTATGCTTCGAATCAGGACAGCAACGACACGAGCCACTTTCGACATCGCCTCGGCGCTCATCCACAGGCCTCGACCTCCCCATTGCCTACTGACAGCCTCTCCCGCATACAATCGCTTCATCAGCCTGTCCACGCCGCCCCCGGGCCCTCCGGCCTTGCCTTCCACGGGCACCTCTCACGGGCCATCTACCGCAATGGTCGCCCTGCCACTATTCAAGCTTGGCGCGCTGTTCGTCAGGCACGTATCCAAGTATGGTGCAGTACGTTCTATCCTCCGACAGTTTTCTTGACATGCACCGTCAGGCGCCCGTGCTCACCAAGAACCACCTCCAGAACCGCATAAAACTACAGGCTCACGAGCATCCTGGCTTCCGAGCGTTCGCGGCCCGATATGGACAATTCATACACCAGTTCAACATGCGCATGAACGTATCGCTCCTGCGAGACACTGCGGCCGAGCTCAGGGCCAAGGAGAAGGCCGCGGCACCGACTGTCAAGACGAAAGAGGAGGTAGAGAAAGAAGAGATCCGACGGGCAAAACAAAGGGCCGGTGCCGAGGGCGAGACGAAGAGGAGGACAAACTTTCTCACAGTGTGGAAGAGAAAGTTTAGGCCACTGCCCGAAGACAAGGCCGTGGACCTGTTCGCCGACGTTTTGGGTGACGCCTTCATCCTCTTCGTGGCCAGCGCCATCATCCTCTACGAATGGCAGAAGGCGGCACAGAAGCCAGACACCAATGCGGAGAAAATCCAAGAGCTTACGGCCAGATTCGACGAGTTAGAGCAGCGGGAAGCGAAACTGCTTGAAGCTGAGCGACAACAGCAGGAACGGGTGCTTCTAATCGAAGAGGCGCTCAGAGGGTTCAAGGACCCAAAGACAAAACAGCCACTCCTTGCAGCCTCGCCAGAGCCCGTGGCCCTGCCAGAACTGCGACCCTCCACAACAGGAGGGGTTCCCCCTTCGAGTTCACCAGCAGCTTGATTTTCTTTTCCATAGATTTCTGTACTATACAACTCGGCATATTCCCGGCGTATGGTGACTTGCGGTCCTGGCTAGGAGGGCATCTTTCGACATATAGACATTTCTTCATAGGCAGGAGACCTTCGGAAGACTACATTTGCGTTTAGTCAGCATATACCATCACCACTTAGTTCTTGCAAATTCGACGGTTCCTGGCACCTCACGAAGTGTGGAGGGACCGCCAACCTCACAAAAGTATATGCTTTGCATGCGATGCCACATCGAGCCACAAGCCATGTTTATGCATTCAGCTTTCGTGTAGACAACACAATACGTCACTCTGTAGTGGGGCAAAGAACCTGGGTGGACGTGACGCAAAGCTTGAGTATAGAACGACGCCTCACAGTTTCTGCTGTCAATGTTCCGAAGCCATTCAACTGGCGTACTTACCTAGTTACGTACCTTAAGATTGCAAGTACCTTGAGGTATGCACTTAAAAAACGACCGTCTGGGGAAGGAGCGATCTGCAGCACCCGGCCTGCGTCTGTTTGTCGTTGAGAAGACACATCAAAGCCGCAGGTGAACCGACACTGCAACTCTGAAATAGTTCACAGAATGCCAACGAAGCTGGAGTACTCGACTTGCACGATTCATCTTAGCAGAGCGCGGGCACACCGAAGTCGTCCATCACCTCGCTGGTACCCTCGTGCGGTGTCAGTCTTGCCTCCATAGGCTATTGAATTCCAGGCCTTTGACTGCCACGGCGACGCACAGCGCACTTCGTGATGGAGAAGCTCAAGTACTGTAGCTCCCTCCGCGAGAGGACCCGAGGCACTCCGGCAGTCGCAGCTTTTCGCGCCGCGAAGTGGAAAGGTACGGCCTTCACCCTGCTTCACTACAGCAGCATTTCCACTTTCGCTCGTATTGGCCATGTCTGACGTGTCACTATGAACACAAAGAAGCTGATCTGGCTACCCACGATGCTTCGATGCTCCTCCCTGCTCAACACGCCCAGCACGTACCCGAGCCCACCCTCCGCGCAGCATTTGTGACAGCGGCAGATCTCGATACCAGCAAGACCTCACCCGATGCTGTGTGGATGCGACTCGAGCGGCTGTACCACCTCAACGGCAGCGGGCGGGACTCGGTCGTTGTGTTCATCCTCGCCGAGCATGGCAAGCCCGACGGGCATGCTATGAATGCTTACACGAAGCTGCAAGCTGAGTACGTCGCATGACCTTATACATCTGATTCACGAACGGACTACACTCACACGACCTGCCTGCCTGCCTCCAGCCTCGTAGACAAGGACCTGGCGATGCCCATCGCCCCGTGCGCAAAGTGGGAGCACGCGCCGCAGACGCTGGCCGCATTTCACCGGGAGCTGTGCCTTAGCCGCCGTCCCGCCCGACCCCAAATCGACACCAGCACGGTCATCGAGCTCCTACGCCATAGCGCAACCCGGCGGCCCCTCTCCGAGCACAGCGTCCACGTCCTCACGGATCTCACCGTGGGTCTAAGCGACCACCTGGACAAGCTTTCTGGCCAGGAGTCGCGGAAGAAACTCCTCGATTATCTCGGCGAGGAAGGGGAGCGCGCGCTGGCGTTCTGGCTGGAGGAGTACATCGTGGACTGAGCAATTAGTCAAGAGACGCATGATGCATCACCAGGCATTCCACATCGCCTAGCAAGAAGAGGCGCATCGGTTTCGTTCGTATCGTGCGTCATACTTGCTAGCCGCCGGCATGGCTCATCCAGCTCACCTTGAGCTGCACCAACACCGTGCGTGGACCTGATGTAGAATCATGCGACCTCTGTCGCGGGCTTGGCCTGCACAGCCAAAGTGAGGGTCCAAGTCGACACGTAGGGCTTGACAAAGGTGGTGGAAGACACGCAGGGCTTTTCATTGTCCCGTGTGAGGCTTCATAACCGCCGGAAAGGCGCTTCCGGGTTGCTGTCAGCGTCACCAACATCTGCACCATAGTAGCCTTCTGCCTCCAAGTGTGTGTCATCAAAAGTACTATCGACTGGACATGTTCTGATTTCCGACGCGTCTAATCAGGTGTCTAGCAACATCGACTTATCTAGAGTCTACTGCATGTTGTGAAGAGGAAGCTTGGGGCGAAACGTAGTCCAAGCTGTAGACTTACACACACATGCTATGGCTCCGATCGGGGTCGGTCTTCGCATGCAGAGAAATACGTCGCGCCTTTGATCCAGGCTGCCGCGACCTCGGGATCAGGGCGATTCAGTAAATACACCCGTACGGCTTCCTGCCTCTCTGCCGCTTCTCATCTATAATTAGAGATACCATGCGGGCGCTCGCACATATTGTCCCGTGTCGAACAACCACCCTTGTTCTTGGTATATGCAGCATGCAAGCACTTTCCAAGAGCGGGGGCCACTATAACATTATCCCGCACCTTGAAGATGTCGCCATCAGAGCGAGGAAAAGTGGCTAAAAAGAGTTCGTGCTTGCGTGCGTATGCCAGAGTCGGCATGTCGCCCGGCAATTTTCTCGTCATCGAGCCTCCAGACAAATCCTCGTCCTCGGTGGAAGAAATGTATCAGTAGCAAAGACTCCGCATGATGCGCAACCCGTACGACGTGGGTGTGAATTGTGGCAATCAGGCTCGTCAACTCTTCAGCGACATCCGCATGGCTGCTGCTGCTGCGCCGCAGGCCTTCTACAAGACCGGCCACTCGGTCGACCGACATATCCAGATCACGGCAGGATGCAAAGGCGGGAAAGCCCGCTCGCCCTGCCAATGCATCGCTCCACCACCGTGCTGGAGATGTGGAGCGACTGTGGCCAGTAACAGGGCCTCTCGAAGCGCCGATTCGCTCAATTGGGGAATTCGCCCAGCCAAATCTTCAGACATGTCCACAACAGCGTGCGGTGAAGAGGTCGCGCCGGTCCAAATTGCCATCGGAACAGCTTACACAGCAAGGAGGAGAATGCGGTAAAAGCAGGCTGGCAGTGTCAGCGCCAGCCCGGTTGCGGTGAAGATGCGCTTGGCATGACTTGAGCGTGCGATGCTCCAAAGCCTTTAAGGTCGGTACTCAGCCTGGCCCTCAGCGACGACTCGAGATCCGTCGGCGTAAATAAAAGTGCGTGACGGCAGCCTGGACATCGACTTGGTAAGAGCTGTGCGACAGGGTAATGAGAAGTGCAGTGACGTGCACGGCGTGATTATCGACCTCGCCTGATTGTGGTGCGACGATGCCAGCGGCGAACCGCGAGCAGAATGCGGCCGCAAGGACGTGTGAAGAATGGGCCCAGTCGAGGCATGGCGAACAATAGTGCATCTTGTTACTGTCTCGAAGAAACAGGGTTGTTACCCGTGGAGACTGCGTGTCGACAGTAAGGTTTCGCCATTGTTCTGCGTTTCCAAACGACGGAAGCTCGCAAGAGTTCATGTACCAGCTTGAATCCAAACGCTTCGTCCCAGCCTGCCGATGATCTCGGCCAGATCCCTCGTCCCAAAGCCATCACTAGACCAGCTGAAGAGAGTTTGTGGATGTGCAGGAGTTGCTTGCATCACATTCTCGTGGCTGCAAGGCCCTGGACGCCAAGCCACCTCCTAAGGGGCAGGGGGTTGTGGGGTGCAGACCCCTGCCACAAAACGCATCGTGCCTCAGCAGTGCCGGACCAGGCAACGGCAATGCATACCAGCCTGGGTGCGTCTCGAGTTTGTGTAGCGAGACCGTTGCTCGGCGATCAAGATAGCCTGGAAAGTTGAGGCTCAATGACGGTGTGATCGATGACAGAGCACGGGGCTGAAGATCGGCAAACCGATTGCCCTCATGTTCGTGACTTGATGCCGGGCTCTGACGGGTCTGCGGCTTAGCTGCGGCAGCGAGCCGGCCATGAATAGCAGTGCCGTGTCAGTGGTCGTCCGAAATCACCTGGAAGATGTGACGAACGATGGCGGTCTGATGTTGTCACTCGACGTTGCGGATCCTGTGTGGTGCTTTGAGCAGATCTATCAGGAATCGCTGGTATTTCGGCCTGTGTTCCTCGAAGCATTTACTCGTGGTCGTGGGCACGACCCAGGCAAGCATTGTCAGTGGTCAAGAGCCGCCTCGAAGAGATCGGGGAATACATAAGGTGGCAGGCAAGCTGCAGAAGGGCTCCATCGGGATGCACGGCAAGGACTGAACGCGCTGCAGAAGATCGGATCGAGAGCAATCTCGAAGCACGAGCCAGCCCCGTCCGGCGTTCATCAAAATTGACCAGCGTTGACCAGAGTTGAGGCTCTTTGCCGTCCAGAGACTGTGTGCCACTGGCGGTGGGAACGTTGGACAGCCCTGGAGGAGGGGCCAGACACGGAGGTGGTTGAGGCAGGGGTTGATCCTGGGAAAGACCCCTCGCTCGTGAAGGAGGAGGCCACGCCCCCGGCCCCCGAGGCTGCAGCAACGACCACGACCGCGCCCTCCCATTGGCCGGACGCGGCCCTGTAGCCGCCAGGCCTGTGCTGGGCAAGCCCAATCACTGCAGGGCTGTGTGCTCCGCAGTGCTCCGCAGTGCTCAGCAGGTGCGCGGGCAGGCGGTCGCGCCTTCCCACAGCAGCCCAGTGCCAGCCACTGCACCTGTAGCCGCCTCCACCACGGCGGCTCGACGACTTGGCTTCCCTCTGCGCCCGTCACACCCGCCGCTGGCGATTGGCCATGGCACATGGCCGCTCGCCATGCACAATCTATTGATCGATCCCTCCGCCTCCGGGCCTGCATGTCGGCCTCGCTGCCGAATGCCAAAAGCACGACGTGCAGCGGGAGTCACGGGCAGCCATGTTGCCTTAAAAGAGTCGCATGCCCTGCTGCGCTGCCTGCGAGCCGGCCCCGTTCTCAAACCCTCCCCTCCCCTTCGTGCATCGCCAGAAACTCGACACCGTCTCGGATCCGGCCCCTTGGGACACCTGGGACACGGCCCTGCCTCATGAGCCCCCTATGCTGGCTGTTGTTATAGACCGCACCACCAGAGCCTGGACTTCAGACGACACCTGAGCACCACCGCCAAGCCACAGCTCCGTGCCCATCGCTCGGCATCTTGCTCCCCTGCTCTCTTCCGAGCTCCTGAAGCAAGCCCTCCCTTCGACACGGGGTCAGCATCGCCCTACAGAGTCCCACCCGGCCGTCACCACCGCTACGCAGCAATTACACACCCTGCCGCTGCGCCGGCCCCCCGCGGCCCTCCGATCAATATAGGCATCGGCCGGCCCGTCTGATCTACGCCTCTCGCCGCCTCTTCCTTCCTTCTCCTACTCAGTGCACTTGCATTCGCTTTTCGATTCCCAACCCGCTGTCTTTTCTTCTCGCCTCGTGCGTGCAGGTCTGGTTACCTCGCACCACTTCGATTCGCTTCTCCGTCCAGGTTCCTTCTTCCGTCTTTACCGTGCCGGGCACCTCCTTTCGCCAATAATCACTTTACTCGTCAGAGGGTCGATCCTTCGCCAATCATTATAATTCCTTCTTTTGACGCTTCGCCTTGGTTATTATCGGCCGTTTGGAGACAACAATCCGCACAGGAAGAATTCGAACCGCGAAAAATACTCAGACAGAGAAAGACGCAGGGAAAATAGAGTGAGGATCAACACACTCAAGCGACAGAGTCACGAGCGTCATTTGGCAGCAAAAGACACGGGCATCTCGGGGAATTCGCGACACCGACAACATCCACCAAAATGGGTAGACTCATCAAGAACCACTGGGCGCGCCTCATCGTCATAACAGCAGCATCGTGTAAGTTTTCCAATTCCGACTGCCAACAGTCGCGGTTAGAACATCGGACTAACTCGTATTCCGCATTAGATCAAGTTTGCGCTGCCTTTGAGGGCTTCTTCTGGCCCAAAATCTTCTTCGACTTCTTGACCAAGTCGCTCGACCCGGCGGTCAAGCCTCTGCCGATTTTGCAAGTCATCAATCTCATCATGGGCTTCGGCATGATGGCGCTCGAGTTCCCTCTCAAGCCGCTCGCGGGCTCCAGCTTCCACCGCAGCCTTGAGGCGCGTCTGGCAATCCTTCCGCTCACGGCACTGGCCGCGGCTCTTCTCTACCAGGCCACCAACGCAGCAATCTACTACGTCGCGGCTATGATTATCTACTTCTGGGCCTACAGCGAGGGCGAGGTACGTTCAACAGCATGTGTCCCCGTACGCCAGATGACAGAAGCTAACTCGAGACCTGTAGATCATCTGCGCGAAACCATGGACTCTTCCTCAGAGAGGCCGTCCTGGCAAGGTCTAAAGTGGCATGGAGGCAGATTGTCGACCCGCTCGACAATGTATTTGTTTTGTACAAGCATTTACGACCATATTCAATCGATATGTCGACTACAACTTCTCGATCCACCAACACAGAACCGTGCACGTCAGAATTGACCTTGTGTGTTGGCATTACCACATTTTCCGTCGAGGAGATGACTCATGGAAGGATGAATGAGAGGAAGCAGTGGAGGATTCAAATCATTTGCAAGAGGAGCGGCGCACCCGGTCAGTTTGCAGACTGTTTCACTGGCTCAACGGGCGACCGTGTGGCTGTGTGAGATGGGGTGTGCTAGCCGTTTCCTAGACCCAGATACCCAGACGAGAGAGTGCGTGCGTATGGAATGTGTTCAGCGCGAGAAGGATGGTAGAAGTTCTGGGCAGGAGAAAACTCCTATTTATACAAATACATTTTTTGGACAATAACGAACGAGGGAAAAAAAAGAAGAAAACAAAACTTTGAGAACATGAGAATCGGGGAAACAACTTATTTGGTTTGTTCACAAATTTCATGCTTCACTGAGATCATGCCAGGTCTCTTCTTATCGTAGGTGCTTGTTAGAGCAGCTGCCACGAGCAACTCTTCCTTTACGTCTCCTTCACTTCAGCTCGCGCTCCCCGTTGAGATGACCCCATTTCCTGGGAGGCGCTCCACCAAGTTTGTTCCTGGTCTGCTTTGTATAGCTCATGCAGTGTATCGGTCCCCACAACGTGTAGAAGTCCTTTGTCACGCATGACCTGACTATGCATCCTCCTGACGAGCCGCCGCACTGGCTCTCAGGCTTCGAGTTCAGGACTACTAACGGCTGGGGGCGGGGCAGTGCTCAGAGCTCCTTTTTCCGATGGTGTGATCGGTCACTTCAGCCTCAATGTCCAATACGCCGCGTCCGCTCAGTCCATTTACGTGCGGACGGTCCGGTCGCCCGTCACCGCTGATGGCTGGCTTGGCATTGATACGAATTTTAGGCCAATTCATGCCACTTTCGCGCAAAGAAATACATCTTCACAGTATGCAACGGTCACGATAAAGGTCTTGTTCATGTCGCTGAATTGACTTATGTTTGGCAACTGGCATCTCTTGCGTGTTCCAACGCAGTGGATGATATCGGGATTGTGGAGTGTGGTGTGGCACTGGCAATGCGTTCCTGAAGATATTTCGCTGTCGTGTACGCATGCTGGCATGTGTGACCAGACATCCCTCATATTCTCGTGCGCAACTGGAGCCTTGTCAACTCAGGCAGCCACGTGCTTAAGAAAAAATTGAGAGAGTCTCAACGGAGACGTGGGCCGTTATGGAAACGCCATCCTGCAACCAGCCCGAGAATGACCCTTCGCAGGATCGCGTGGGGCTGTCTCCGTCCTTGCCATGCAACCTCTGGTGTGTCCCGTACTGGCCTGACCGCCGTCCTCTATCTAGAGGGCTGGCCACCGACATTGGCGCCCTGAGAATCGTTCTTGGGGCCGGTACGCTCGGGGAACTGGACCGTGATGTATTGTTAGCAACCAGATGGTTTGGAGCATGCAAAGAAAATCAGGGCAGATGGTGACTAACCTGAGACTCTTGGACGGTTCCCTTCTCCAAGATGATCTTGATCACATCGTCTTCGTTGGAGGTGCCGAACTCATTCTCGAGCGTGGACTTGGAAGCACCGTCAAACTGGCCCTGGTTGCCTTGCCTGTGTGGTTGCGATATATGTTAGCCATAATGTCTCCGAGGGGCGCAAGTCCAGCATGCGTGCGAAGCTGGCACATGCCAACACGGGTTGAAGCGCTCCACCAAATCCTCGAGCCCCAGGGTCCTATTCTGAGAATGTGGTGATGTGGTGTTGTGTCTATTCGACACGGGTCGCGTCTAAGTGCTCCGCGCGAGGGGATAGACAAGCAGATTTCGGTGAGGGTAGGAGGGTACTGCGAGCTCCGTTGTATCCGTCCAACTTACTTGTGGGTGATGAAGATCTTGAAGGCGGAGACGAAGTGGGCGAGGGGGATAGACTTGTCCGACTGCCACTTCTTGTAGACCTCGACATCCTCGAGGAAGATGATGAAGTCCTCCTCGGAGCCCTTGTAGTGGACCTTGGTCTGGTTGGTGGCGCCCTTCATGGTGATGGTGTTGTGAGGGAGTAAGATGTGGGGGAGTGAGGGAGTGAGATGCTAGATCCTGCTGCTTGATGCTGCTGAGCTGTGGTTGTTTGTAGAGTGTGGAACGTTTTGTCGTGGAGAGTGAGATGGGGACTGGGAAGAGAGAAGAGGGTGTGAAGGCGGGGGAGCTATGGAATTTATCGAGTCACACGTTCTCCGGCTGGAGCACGGCTGGAGCTTGGTCAACTGCGATGGTGGCAGGTGGTGTCGACGCCTTGCTGCTGCCGCGCCGAAACTACGTCATGTAGAGGAGCCGCAGGGTGGCTCGACAGGCACCGCCTGCACCCACCAGGACTGCGGGGCTGCACATCGCGAGCTTCAGGAACATTCCCTCCACCGGCATATTCATCAACCAGGCTTGCCGGATTGCTCAGTGCTTCTGGCTCTTTGCACACAGCCGACGTGTGCACACGACAAGTACAGGCCCTGGTGACTTCGTCAGGTACTTGGAGATATATAAAGCTACGTGCGCGCCAGCTCGCAGCGCAGGGCTACATCGCACAGGCGTCTCGAGGGAGCTAAGTTAGCTCCCTCCCCGCAATTGACAGCTTCAGTTTCCTAGCAAGCTGAGGCATGCACAAACATTGACGTCATGCCCCGCAACAGCTCTCCACTCCACGTCAGGCACACCCGCTGGCCATCAAATGTCATGATCCGTCACAGCAACCACCCAGGGGCACCGTACGTCGGCCATAACCTGTTTACCATTGGAGAATCTATGCTGGGAATGCTCCGGTACGATAAGTTCTATCTTGTTCCCGAAAACGAACGGATGCTAGAGCACGCGAGAAGTCGAATTGCCTCGTACGCCGTACACTGAATGTCATGGTTGAAATCGTCGCGAGGCATTGATAACACACAGCACCGCGAGATAGCCCATCGTGGCCACCAGGATTGAGACGTGAGCAATCATCGAAACAGGCTTCGGAGACCAGACGCCTTGAACCCTCTGTTTATCGTCTTCACGCGCGCCCACTTCTTCCCCGGCTTGGTTGTTTGTGTTGTCGGATGTTGAGTTCGTTCGATGACAGTGTCATTTGCAGCTGTGCACGTGGACAATGGCTTCGCAGACAGACTCCCCTGCCGAGCGCTGTTGATGGATGCAGTTCGAAGTATTGGGCTTCCTAGAGTGAGCAGCCCCTCGCCTCTTCTGAGCACTTCATACGACTTGGCCGACTTAAACCGCCGCATGCTGCCTGTTTGCGTGGCATTCGCAGTGCTGTCCGCGTGAGCCGGCACGTGCGGAAGACTAGTGTTGCTTCGCTTAAACTCGTCCTTGATCATCGGCAGCTTCGCCTCGGCACCGTCCATGTCTCCTCTGCTGGCAGTGTCGCCATAGCTCGTCCTAGGAATGACGCTGCGGTCTTGGCTCTTCGTAGTTGATCCCGTAGTGGCTGACCTCTTGGTGAATGAGCTCGAAATGCTCGCCACGCTGAGCTTGCGCATGACCGTCGATGCTGAGCTGCGCACCAATAGCTCGCTCCTGGAACGACTTGACATGCCGGGGAACGGCAGGCTTTCTCGGCTCCAGATATCAGCGAGCAGAGCCTCCAATCGCAGCCGTTCCGCCAGAGCAGGAGCGAGAGTGTTTCGGGGATTCGTTGTTAGCAATGATTGTGACCTGCCAATAGTCGAGCTTGACGTGGTTGGCAAGCTGTCCTTGACGGTCGTCGTGTTTTTGAGCACCACCTGACACAGCGGAGACTTGGACCCAACCGTGGTAGCTCGTTGTATTGAGACTCGGCGAGCAATAGTTCCTGTACACATGTCAACCAAAACTCTGCAAGGGGTATTTTAAGTGGTACGTAATGATTACCTGGTTTGCCGAATATAGTCCCGAGGCTCTTTATGCTCAGACTCATCGAATCGCATGGTGTTGCTTCGGACAGGCCGAAGTTTTGATCTGGATCTGTGCGAGTCAATCGGGAGCGCCACTCCATTTCTTCCTTCGGGTTACAAGCGGTCATAATGATCTCGTACAGCTGGCAATCGTATTCAAACATCAGCTTCCAGGAGAATGGTGCCGTATGACATTGAAGCCCTGGATCTTGTTAGCAGTGTTTGTACGCCGCAACATTGCCAAGTGCATCTAACCTTGCCCATTGTCTACCTCCTCTACTCTGACGCTGTTGAGACTGATGCACAAGCGAATGGTGTAATGATGGTTTCCTTTCTCGGCAATCGCCAAACATAGGCGGTCCTTGTATAAAAGCGAAACCATATACTCTCCTTCGACAGCATCCCAAGTCTGCCAGCACACGTGTAGCGCTCCGCAAAGTTGTACTTGCCCAAGAGATCGGATCATTGATTTTGATGCTGCATTCAGACTCTGTACTGTGTCAGCTGTGCCTGTGGCCATCGGGCATAGGTTCTTACCTGGGAAGGATAGACAAGACGGTCTTGTAGGAGCCATGTCCTTTCAAGACAGACTTTCACATCGGGATCATCAGTTGCCCGATTGATCTCTGCCGTAGCTTCGCGGAGACGGAAAAGTACCCCCTCGATTTCCATTTGCGAACCAGGACAGTCACACGCAGGCGTGTACTTCAATAGCTCAGAGAAGAGAAGGGGATACCGGCAGACTCTTTGGATAGGCTTCACGAGGAGATCTGCAACAGTCAAAGACTTCTTCGAATCATCAAGGTGTTGGTGCTCTGACCCAAGTGAGGCAGCGAGCGCTTCAAGTCCTCGTTGGTATGACTCCCAACCGGGAATGGCCTCGTTCGCAGATGCAACGTCTTTGATCATCATCTCGTACTTTGCCCCGTACTCCTCGTAAATGAAGAATCGGTGTACTCGACGTCCGAATATTCGCGCCACTTCTGCTGCTATTTCCGGATCTGCCGTCAAGCTGGATGTGGTCTGCGACTTTGTCTCCCCACCTCTATGCTCATCGACGGAGTCGAGACTGTACCAGCGATGGTGGCGTTTTGTAGGATTCAGAAGGGAATGCCGCGCAGGAGCCTGTGCCTCGGTGACCGGGAATTCTGTGCTTGGCACGGACCGGTGAAGCTCACCGAGCATTTCCTGATGAAGCTCGACTATTTCATTGAGGTTCCTGTTGATTGATTGACGAAGGCCCTTACGCTGTGTTGGCAGCGACGCCAGAATAGTGATGTAGACGTTCATGAGAAACCTGACATCGCTAATGTAGTTTGCTTCTGTGCTCAGAAGCTCCTCCAGAATGCGCCGTCGTTGCAGGGATCTTTCGAATGCCTCGTCGTCTGTTAGATTTGCGCCGTCAAAGTAGCTCTCTTCCGAGAACCGAGGAGCCGGTGTGGACGCCCGACTGCTACGTTCCGTCCATCCATGTGAGGATCTTGCCAACCGACGTTGCTTCGGTGCCATAAGACTAGCGCTGGCGAGACTGATACTGGCGCTGTGGACTTCTGTGATGAAAGCAAACGAAGATCCTGAAGATGACTTTCGTGTTAGGAGGCGAGGCCGAGAGTACGCACCACCATTGCTTGGACTCTCGAGAGATTCGACCTGGTCAACTTGATCCGGCATTGATTGCATAGCTCGCTTGTGCAGGCTCCGCATCCATTTCTGGAACGGTCTGGGACCTGGTGATGTGACCTTCTCGGTCGGTGGGTCGGCCTCACCGTCGACCTTAATGGAAGGGATGGCTAAATCTCCTGGCTTGGACAGATGGTGATGTTGGTCGCAGGGAGGGCCTGGGCTATCGAGCTCGGCCTTTTCAGTGAAAACCCCCCAAGTGGCCTTAGCATCAAGATAGGAGAAGTCAAAGTCGTCGAGTCCGAGATCAGGATCCGTCCTGGTCGTGCGTAGTGACGGTGTAGCGCGTGATGCATGACCGGCGCCATGCCTAGGGGTGTACAGAGAACAGCTCCGGGGACTGTCCCTCGTGGGCGCGTGACAACTGGAGAGGGCGACAGCCATTGTGGCCAGGGATGTCAAGTAAGTTGAAGATAATTGAGGTCCAAGACAGCCAAAAATCGTCAAAGCATAAAGATCATGGTGCACAAAGGATGGCGGAGGTCGATGAAGCCGACTTCTGGGCACGTTGCGCCAGACAGCCGTTTCCTCTGGCGAGGCAGAACAATGAGAGATCTGGAGCAGGCCAGCTGCTCTGAGTCGGACGATTCGAGGTTGAGCGGGCAACAAAGAAAATGCTGACACTTGGAGGCAGGCGCACTCGTCAGGTGCGTTCGAGCCTACCAAACCAGGTATCAAACGTCACCAGTGGCAGGAATGTGAACTTTCGAGACGCCAAGAATGTCTCTGTAGTAGACTTTGGGAACCCGAGACAGCTGGACAACGACCTGTGTGTGTCTAGAGTATGTACTGACACGGAATTTTGCCAAGTTTCTCAATGATCGGATTTGCGATTTGCGAAAGTGTGCAACCGCAGCTAAGAGGGAAAATGACGTGCTAAGAAGGAGTGTCGAGGCGATGGGCGATGCGCGTGCAAGCTAATCAGAAAGATATGAGCATGAGGTTGTGGTATACCCAACAGCAAAACAATGCAGTCGAAGAGAGGCCAGCGATATCGCGACAGTGAGTGAGTGGTACAGTAGAGAGTCCTGCGGCAACGCACCGCACTGTTCCATGTTGCATCAGGACGCGTTCCGGCCCGAGATTGACTAGCCATTAGCATGCTCGGTTTATTGCCGAACTAGCACAGGATGTTCGAGAACTCGTTCCATGCAATCTGGATGCTGCATATGGTCCGAGCTAGCTCGATTGGCGTCGATGCCGCTGCGTCATAGGGGGACGCGACCAGGGGCATTTCCAGACGACAGAGAAGGGATCCGCAGGCGATCATGTTGATAGAGTCATCCAAGGGCCTGGATATTGCCGACCGTCGTATGTAAGATAGGTACATCTGATGTGAACACACGGACTATTTCCGTCAGGGAGCGCTCAGCACGAATGCGCTTGAGAGAGCAATGTCGAGGTGATAGTTGAAAGAGCACAAGAACACAAAGTCAACAGCCTGAACCACAGCCATGGAAATCCGCAGAGTTCGTCTCATACACGCCAGTACCAAGTATACCACTCACGACCGATATACCAAAATTATTGACCACCCTCATGACCAATCCCATGTGTTCATGATTGATCAAAAGCCAAGTTTACGAACGGATTTCGATGACCTGAGCTGCATAATAGGATTGGCTCCCCATAAAACATATGCAGGGGAGCGGCGATCTGCCGCACTAGACAGGCCATCTCCCAGCCCTGGCAGGAGCTGATCCTCCGAGGCATGTGGCTGGTGCAAGTGTGGCTATGCAAGCACAGCTGAGCGGCAGAGGAGGCGCATTCGCGTAAAATCGTTGTTCCGGACCCGCCCAAGAGAGGCCGGAGCAGGTGCGCCCCACCAATTTGCCCACACTTGCAGGTTATTCGCAAAATCCGACCCTGGCGCAGTGAAACTTTCTGGGTGGGTGGGTTCTACAGTCCAGCGCCTCGTGAGAAGATTCCTCCCCCATCGACGATATTAACGACAACCACCCAACAGCGACCATCACCGCCGACACAACCGCAAAGATGGCCAAAGAAGCTCCCGCCCGCACCGGGTTCGCCGTCGGTCTTAACAAGGGCTACGTAAGCTGAACCACCATTGCCGTCACCATCACCATCGAACCACACGCAGCCGCAATCCTGCGAGATGCATCATTCAGATGTACCGCAGCGATGAGCAAAGAGACCCATGAGAGTCCCGAAGCGAGCCGACGACGTCGAATGGAAGTAGAAAGGGAAAAGAGGAGGGAATGATGGGGCCGCACATCATACATTTTGACTATGCCGACAAGGCATGGAAAGATGGAAAAACCTTTCACGACCACCGTCTCACCTCGTGGAGGATCTCTGCTCTTCTCTCATTGCGGCGCGCATACCACGCACTCGCACAGAATCATTGCAGACGATGGACGCTGGACTGACTGGAATCGTTTTACCCCCAATATAGAAGACCACCGCCCGCGTCGCCAAGCCCCGTGTCTCCCGCACCAAGGGCCACCTGAGCAAGCGCACCGCTTTCGTCCGTGACATTGTCAAGGAGGTTGCTGGGTACGTACCACTTCTCTTGTCCTTCCTCTGTCCGCAGAGGTGGACGGTTATACTTGACCGATGTGGATGAGCTAACAATGTACTCTTTTACAGCCTTGCCCCCTACGAGCGCCGCGTTGTCGAGTTGCTGCGCAACAGCAAGGACAAGCGCGCCCGCAAGCTCGCGAAGAAGAGGCTCGGCACCTTCGGCCGTGCTAAGGCGAAGGTCGACGAGCTCCAGCGCGTCATCGCCGAGTCTCGCCGCACTGGTCACTAAGCGATCCTCAATTCGAGTTTTTTCGACAAGCCAAATAAAAAGTAAAATTTTTCACACAAAGAAACAACGAAATGGGTCTTATGATCTGAGCTTGCCAGGCGTTGCAGACGGCATCTT
This sequence comes from Microdochium bolleyi, assembly GCA_001566295.1. Taxonomy (NCBI): domain Eukaryota; kingdom Fungi; phylum Ascomycota; class Sordariomycetes; order Xylariales; family Microdochiaceae; genus Microdochium; species Microdochium bolleyi. Next base: position 1,243,063 of record KQ964246.1, read on the forward strand.
TCCACCGCATCATGAAAGACTGCGGGAAAAGGACTATAAAAAGGGAAATGTTGTTAGGTTTAGATACCAACAGGGACAAAATTTATGGCATGGTCCGGCGTAGCCTGATGGAAGGCAATTGATTTACTCTCACGAAAAAGACTCCCCGCGCAACAGTGAGAGTGAATTGTCTCTCAGCGTGCTCCTGTGATATCGTTAGAGCCTTAGTAACATGGGTCAGTATCAGCGGAGCTTGTGTCACCACGTATCAACGGCCGTTCGTGATTGTTCTCTTTGATCGGAAACTGTAAATATGCCAGACCCATACTCCATGCTAATGCTATGCTACGCTCTAGCGGTTTATACAGACAATTCATGACGTGCAGCATTATTTCTTGCCAAACCCCTTCAGCCACTTAGGTTTCTTAAATCCCGATCCATCAGCACTACCCGATGGCTTGTTCTGAGAAGAACCTGCCAAGTTGTGTGTGCTATTGCTGCTACCCTCAGCCCTCATGGCCGTCTCTGGCACCTCCGGAACCTTGACTTGCTGTGCTTTACTTGCCGCACTCTCTTTGAGGAAAGGCTGCCGCCGAATTTCTGGCGCCACGCTGTCGTCCCATATGAAGTTCACGAGGGTGTTGGTGCGTAGCTTGTAGCCAGTGATCAACTTGTTCGACGCACCGTTGCTCTCATCGCGGATGGGCTCACGAGGAGGGAACACAAGCTTGAAGGCTGCAGTGGGATTCGCCATTTGCGACCGCACATCAGCATACAAAGTGCTGCCAGTGTCGGACTGATCATACTCTCGCTCGAACATGGTGTTGTCGGGGTGTCGAACTCTGATCAGCACTCGCTGTGTCTTCGCTAGTGCCTCTTTTTGCGCGTTTTCTCTTTCTTCGATCTCGCGATCGGACAAGAGGCGCTTGTTCTCACCCAGCGACTTCAACAAGTTCTGGTGAGCCTTTGCCTGCTCAACACCAGGGACGTACGCCTCATCCGCTTCTCTGTCGACGGCTGCTGCTGGGGTGTCCGAAGATGGCGCCTGGTAGATCCTGATCGGACGGGCCTCATTAGTAGTTGCGGGCTCATCGACAACCATAGACGTATCTTCGCCTGCTTGCTCTTGGATCGAGCTTCCTTCGTGCTGTGAAGCTTCCTGGTCAAGAAGAGACTGATTAGTGTCGGCTAGGACGGCGGCTGTGTCAGCTTGTTGAGGTGGATCTGGTTCCGACGCAGTAGTTTGTGGTTGCGAGACACTCTCGGTCGCCGGGTTGGTTTCCGGGCTTTGCTTCTGCTGATCTCTATTCGCGTCCAGTGCTGGCTCGTCCCCGTCCTCTTTCTTGAAGTACTGGTCTATCTCTGCAGCGGCATCGAAGAAAGTCCTGTCCGTTCTCTGAAAGGATAACCTTAGAAGCACTCCTCCTGTGTTGTAGCCAAGTTGTGATAGAGTCTTTTGGAAGTCGGCAAATGTGGCCAACTTCTGAGTGTCATTGCCGAGCTGGACGACAGGTGTTTCGTAATAGAGCTGGCCGCTGCCAGAACCGTTTGCTGCTGACGGAATGCCTCTTTCGGTGAAGTTGCGAAGTCGGCCCTGAGCGTCCCTCTCACTCTCAAATTGCCGCAAGACTTTCCATATCGTGAAGTCGCTGGGGAGTTTCTTTGTGAGCCTGCCGCCCTCGGGTGGCGGCAACTGCACGGCGACGCTGATGGCTGTCGGGGTGTTGGAGCGAGCTACGAGCTCGAGCTTTGCGCCTTGCACGAGGCCTGAGAGGCGATATGTCTGGGAGAGGTCGACCAACTTCTGTTTGTGCTTGAGCTGATAGCGTGTGGGCGACACCTTGAGCTTCTCGCAGGCTTGCTCAAGCACTTCGGTAAGGCGCGTGTTTGGATTGACCTTGATGGTGACCTGGCGAAGGTCGGTGCCCACGACCTTGACGTTTGACGCCATGCGGGACTGTGAGTACTCAGTGCGGCGACTTATGGGATCGGACGATCAGGAGCCCTGGCGCTTCTTGGTTTCAGGGTGAGCTTGAACCTGATGTGTGCTTGACAGGTAGATGGTGGATGGCAGCGCTCTACATAGGACCTAGGCAGTATGTCTGGTGGGGAGCAAGTGGCGCAAGCATCACGCCTGCCTGCGGGGGAGCTTCGAAGGCCCTGGAAATCACTGGGCAGGGGTGGTGGCACAGCAGCGGCAGCACGCACGCTCGAAGCAGGATTCGGCCAAGCGAGAAGGTGACAGAGAGACGACGAAAGAAGCGGGACAGGATATTCAAAAGAGGAAGCAATCATAGATAGACTACAGGTGTACAGTGGCAGACAGTGCAGGTGGGAGTTGGGCCACCCTGCCACTGCTGGTGCTGCACCTGCCGCGACAGCGTGTTTGCCTGCGGGTGCAGCTGCGGGCACGCTCTGAAAGCGTGGAAGGCGGGACAGCTCGACGTCAGCCTTGGTGGCCTTGAGAGCTACGAGGTACCCGAGCTCCAACGAGCACCGCCCTGGAGACACAGCAGTCCACATCCGCATCCACATCACGACTGCCAGCTAGAGCGGCACAACCAGCTCGCATCACCAGCCCAGAACCACTGCTGCTTCTGCTCCAGCAACGACCGCACCCCGCGAGCGGTACTGAGCATAGCCGACGACAGCAGCTTCCGCCCTCTCTCCGCCTCCGCCTCCACCACCACCACACAGACCATATCGCCATCATGGTGAGTACCGCGCGACAGCCAACCTCGACCCGTCATTGCGGCGCACGAAGCTGACAGTATCTCCCTTGATGTAGTCCTCACCGTTCGATATCAGTATGCACACCCTCCCCAATGCCTCCGTGAACCGCCCAGCCTACGCCCAAGCTCACCGGCGGACCGTGGCGCCGCCCACCTCGACACCCGCCCCGCGTTGACGACGACCAGTATGCTGACTCCAGACCTCGTCCGCAGATGGTGGTGCCTGCGTGGCCATGGTGGGCAAGGACTGCGTGGCCATTGCCTGTGACCTTCGTCTCGGCCTGCAGGCCTTGACCGTGTCCAACAACTTCCCCAAGATCTTCCAGTACGGCGACGTCTTCCTCGGCCTCACAGGCCTCGCGACCGACGTCACGACCGTCTCGGACCTCTTCCGCTACAAGGTCAACATGTACCGCCTGCGCGAGGAGCGCAACATCGCCCCGACGACCTTTGCCAACCTCGTCTCCTCCTCCCTCTACGAGCGCCGCTTCGGCCCGTACTTTGTCAGCCCCGTCGTCGCGGGTCTCGAGCCCAAGTCCGGCAAGCCCTTCATCTGCGGCTTCGACTCGATCGGCTGCATCGACTTCGCAAAGGACTTCATCGTCAGCGGCACAGCAAGCGAGCAGCTCTTCGGCATGTGCGAGAGCTTGTGGGAGCCGGATTTGGTATGTCGTGCCCAATCATTGTTCTGCTGCTATGTCTTCTCATACTAATATCCAAACAAGGAACCCGAGGATCTGTTCGAGACCATCTCACAAGCACTTCTCAACGCAGTTGACAGAGACGCGTTGTCCGGCTGGGGTGCTCACGTATACATCATCGAGAAGGATAAGGTGACCAAGCGGTTACTCAAGGGACGGCAAGACTAGAAGCTCTCATGGTGGGGAGATGAAACAAGAACTACAAAGACAAAAGAAGAAACAAATAGATCTTTGTTCCTACAAATGACAATGCCCTAGGGTGTCCATCCTGACTGTATCATGAGTGCTGAGAGATTGCACAGCCAGGATTCACCTATAAAGCGATTAGCTGCAGTTGTTGAGTGAGCTGGGAAATGTCGCCGTCCTAGCCACCGAACTTGTCTGCAAACCTGTGCACGCCAGATGTCCGAGCAGAGCACACGAAGCACGTCGAGGTAAGGTCGCCCGACGAGAACACTCTCGACCACAAATTACTTCGAGGACCAACCGGGAAATCAGGCACAGATCGCCAAATCAGGCAGGGAGAGAGAAAAATCAACGACCCAGAAGGAGAACCAGTTCTCGCCTGCAAGACTCGATCATGAACTCCTCCCGGCCGCACATTCCCTTGGTCGCTCATGCTCCTCACCTCCTTCCACTTCAGTTGCAGAAGACGTGGACAACATAACACGTTTGCGTGTATTGTGCTCATGCTGCCAAGCTCAAAATACTCATACGTTGAATGTAGACTCGTGGCATCGCAGCTCTTCTCGCGCAGAGGGCGGGCTGCCTGCTAGATTGTGTGCCACGACAAGACGATATGTGCTCTCCGGTATGTGTACACGAAAGTACTTATGTAAAATCGTATCTGACATTCATGTCTGTCCTTCTCTAGTCGTAAAGTGGTCCCCTTTTTCCTTTATGCACATGCTTCGTAATCTTCCACTGCTCATCATACATACATACATAGGTAGATACCTGCATCTTCTATGATCCCTTTTCTCTCCGTCGTGTCCTTCTGGTCTAGAATCTCTGGAGATGTATAATGATCCTGCCGACAAAAATGCAGAGTACTCCTTTCTAAAGGACAAGGAGAGAAAACACATCCTGAGCTCGCCGCTGGAATCTAACTAGGGGAAACCTACGCCTTCTTCTTGATCTCCGCAGCATAGACGCTTGTCTTCTGCATGAACATCTGTCTCTCGAAGAACTTGAGAACCTCGTCGATGACACTGTCGGAAAAAGAGGAGGATTAGTCAATAGCGTCCTGATGATAATACAGGGTATGTGGTTACGTAGAGAAGGGAAACTTACATGACTGGTGCACTGATGATGAGCACCGCCTTCCACTCGTTCCAGTTGAGCGGCAGGATGGAGAAGAGACCCTGCAGGAACGGAGTGTAGAGCAGTGCAAAGTGCAGGGCCATGGACAGGCAGATGGCGTAAACGAGCATCATGTTGTCCCAGAGCGGGAGGGTCAGAAGTGACTCGCTTGACGACAGAGCGTTCATGGCGTTGAACATCTCAATGACGACGAGGATGGAAAGCGAGACGGTGGACGCAGCCTTGGCCATGTCACCATAGAACATGGAGCAGCCGATCTCAGGGAAGTCGGCGGAGCAGCGGTGGAAGTGAGACAACTGGTAGAAGGTGATCTGGGGACCCTCGGCGTTGTACATGAACCACCAGGCATAACCGGCAACAGTGGCAATACCGACATATGTGCCAATGACAAGGTAGCGGAAGAATAGCCAGCCACCGATCAGGGGCTCGTCACGCTTACGGGGTACGCGCTTCATGATGTCGTGGTCAGGAGGGTTGAAAGACAGCGCAGTAGCAGGAAGACCGTCAGTGACAAGGTTGACCCAGAGGAGCTGAACGGGCACAAGAGCCTCGGGCATGCCAAGGGCAGCAGTGACAAAGATCGAGACGACCTCTCCAATGTTGGACGAGATAAGGTAACGGATGAACTGCTGGGTGTTGTTGTAGATAGAGCGGCCCTCCTCAATGGCGACCTCGATCGTGGCAAAGTTGTCATCAGCGAGAACCATGTCGGCAGCCAGCTTGGCAACATCGGTACCGGAACCCATAGCAACACCAATATCGGCCTTCTTGAGAGCGGGGGCGTCGTTGACTCCGTCACCAGTCATGGCGACAACCTCGCCGAGAGACTGGAGAAGATCAACAAGCTTGGACTTGTGGCCAGGCTCGACACGGGAGAACAACGATGCGTGCTTGGCAGCCTCGAGCTGCTCAGATTCGCTGAGGTTGTCAAACTCGCGGCCAGTGTAGCTCTTGCCCTTGAGGTCCTCGTACTCGCTAAAGACACCGATCTGCCGGCAGATGCTCTCGGCAGTGTTGCGGTTGTCTCCAGTGATGACAATGACGCGGATACCAGCTTCCTTGCACTCCTTGATGGCGCCAGCAACCTCGGGACGAGGAGGATCCAGCATACCGACGAGGCCGAGAAGAGTAAGATCCTGTTCAAGCTGAGAATACTCAGCAGTGGACTTGGCATTGTTGATGAGTGGGCTGGAAGAGACGTCGTCGATGCTGGCAAGAGCAATAATTCTCATGCCGCGATTACCGTACTCGACGATCTCCCGAGTCAGTGTATCGTAGATCTTGCTGCTCATGGCAACACGCTTGCCATCGGCACCAACTAAAGCATGAGAGCAGCGCTCGAGGATAGACTCGGGGGCACCCTTGACCAGAAGCTTCTTCTTCGAACCGTCCTTGACGAGAACCGACATGCTCTTGCGATCACGGGAGAATTCAAAGGTCGCGAGGCGGGGGTACTTGGAGTCGTAGTAGCCACTGGCGTGGTGGACACAGGCTTCGGGGTTCGAGTTGGCAGGGGCGCAGGGTCCAATCTTCTCGGCCAGGACACGGAGCGCACCCTCGGTGGGCTCACCAATGCTGGTGAAGTTGCCAGAGCGGGCATCATAGTTGAGACGGGCATCGTTGCAAAGAGCGGCAACCTCGTTGATCTGGCGGACAGTGTTGGAAGTCTGGGCAAGATCACGAACGACCTTGCCGCCACGGAGAACGTCGCCCTTGGGCGTATAAGTGGAACCCTGGACGTCCAGCTCCTCGAAATCAGAGCCATCCTGGTTGAGGAAGACAACCTTGGCGACGCTCATCTGATTGGTGGTCAAAGTGCCGGTTTTGTCGGAGCAGATGACACTGCAGCTGCCAAGAGTCTCGACAGAAGGTAGGCTTCGGACAACAGCGTTCTTGGCAGCCATCTTGCGAGTGCCGAGAGCGAGACAGGTGGTGATGACAACGGCGAGACCTTCGGGAATAGCAGCCACACCGAGCGAGACTGCGATCTTGAGATAGTAGATGGCGCCCTTGCTCCAGTGGCCGTGGCTGGGGTCCGCAAAGTGAGGGATGTTGATGACCCAGACCAAAATGCAAATGACCGTGATGACCTTGGCGAGAGAGTCACCGAAGTCGTTGAGCTTCTGCTTCAAGGGAGTGGGCTCAGAGATCTGGGCGGAAATGCTCTCGTGGATGTCGCCAATAGCGGTGTTGGAGCCAGTGTAGACAACGACGGCGCGGGCACGACCAGTGACGACAGTTGTTCCAGAGAAGAGCATATTGATCTGGTCCTGAAGGACGGGGTTTTCGTCGGTGATGATGGCGTGGTCATCCTTGCCCACACTCTCGCTCTCTCCAGTCAGGATAGCCTGGTCGATGGCGAAGGCATTGCTCTCGATCTTGATCAGGCGGCAGTCGGCAGGGATGCGGTCGCCGACAGTGACGGAGACAATGTCGCCGGGGACGAGGAAGTCGGCCTTGACACGTGAGACCTGGCCATCGTTACGAATGACGCTGGCGTAGGTCGCGGAGTATTCCTGGAGGGCGGCAATGGCCTTCTCGGCACTGCTCTCTTGCGAGACACCGACGACGGCGTTGAGGATGAGGATAGTGAGGATGACGGCAGGATCGACGAAGGCGCTCCAGCCGCCCTCGTCCTCGAGGAAGGCAAGTAGGAGAGAGACGGCTGCGGAACCGAGGAGGATCAGGACGAGCTGGTCCTTGAATTGTTCGAGGATAAGCTCCCAGACGGGCGTCGGAGGTTCTTCCGGAATGGCTGTGTCGCAAGGTGCACTGTTAGCATTATGTTTGTCCTGTCGTGCTTGCCAGACGTGATGCGCGGGCCCGGGACAATACGTACAGTTCTTGCCGTGCTTTGCGCGGGAGGCGATGACCTGGTCGTCGGTCAGGCCGGCTTTGGCAGAGACGCCGAAGCCGGCAAGGACCTTGTCGACAGGCTGTGTAGAGTAGTTCTCCATGGTTCTGTCGCGGGAGCACTGCAACTTTTGGGTGAATTGCGTGATCCGGGCTGGGCCTGGAGGAGAGGACTGGGTGTTGGAGGTGGGAGTCCGGCGCGGCTCTGCCACTTTGGGGAAGTTCAGAGGGTACGACACGGGCCCCGGAGAGTGCCCGCAGCCAGGTCGAGAACTTTGGGGAAAGCCTAGGAAAAAGAGGCCAGATGTCTCGAATCCGGAATGAGGGGCGCCTGGTGCCTGGGGCCGCGCTGCTTCGGGGCTGGTGGCTTTCCATCACTGTCCACCAGGCCCCTGTCCTGTGTCAGCAGCCGGCTTCCAGGGCCGCAAGGCACTCACCTGCCCACGCTAGTCAGAACCCACGCGGTCTTGTCGCATCAGGATGAAGCTGGGGTGGACCCTGCCTGCATCAATGTCGCCGCGCAAAGAAAAGTCTGCCCTCCAACGCCGATTCGTGCACGCGCATCGGGAGTGCTGCTGCACATACATGCAGGCGCAAGTCACTGGCTGGTGGGCAATGCCATTGCTGTACTCCGTACATACCTGAAGGTAGGGTAGGTACATAGCATCAAGATCTAACCACAGTCTGGAGCAGGGGTGCTTGGAATGTCGATCTCATGGCAGTCTTGACAAAGTCTTGTTGGTTTTGACTTTGGACAAGGTTGTCCTCAACTCTGACGGCCATGCTTGATGTCTTGGTCACTCACCAATTCCATCGAACAATAGGACCAAAGTTCCTTCAGCTCCATCGATGTCGAGCTTTTCTTTCCCATGACCGGTCCCCATAACCAAGTACCGATACAGCACACCACACCCAAGAAGTGGGGTTCTGATGCGTCCCTCTCGACCCTTCGTCTTGCTGTTCTTCCCTCTACCTAATAATCTACGGTCGACCTTCCGTATCTAGTCCTCACGATCGCATCGTGCGCCGGCCATCCCCGAACAAAGAGGGGCTGACTCGGCAGGCAGCTTGTACATACGTCACTTCTCTGCACCGTCCATAAGCCACCTCCTTCATCCCGCACCCGATGGGGGGACAATAGAGCAACGAGAAGAGGTGGGCTTGGCTGACGACCACGAATCCCAGTCCGTACTCTGCCACTGCGGAGCCGGGCCTTCGCCTTGGCTCCAGACACAAGCGTCGAGGTGGAGCCAGGTGGGCTCCTCCGGACCCAGTCCTGGGCGTGCCGTGTGCCGTGCCGTGTGCGCCGGGTTGCCGTTCACTTCCGGGACATTGGTTGTGAACGTTATCGGTCAACGGGTGGCTGGGGGGCCAGAGTTGATGGGCAACGACGCTTTGCCAAGACACGGCTATTGTCGTTCAGTTTACACCATCTGGTGATTTCAAAGGCAGGGTCGTGGACCTCCGATGAGACAAGAATATGGTCTGTCTCTTCATGCTTGTCTGTTCTCAGTGGCTCCGCATCGGACTACCAGCATTCATACTCCATATCTCATGGTTCTCGTTTACGTTGGCTTCAGGGTTTCCCATCCGTTCATGTCCTTCCCCTCGTCGCCACCCAAAAGATCGACAGGTCTCTGCTGCGCTCTTGCGTGTGGGCCCGCTGTGACCGTCGTTGTGTCATCAGCACGCCTCGGTGGCACCGGCTTACGATCAACCTGGCCGAGCCCTGGTAGGCTCACGCCCCCCGGAGGGGATGTGGGGCCGGGTTGGTGGCCCGTCCCGGCAGTTGCACTCTTGAGCGGGAATGATGCGGTGCGCTGCATTCCGCCCGTCAGTTGAGTCGGGCCGTTGGACTGCAGTCTCGAGCTTAGATCCGAGATCATGGTTGACGACGGCCGGAGAGGGCTAATTTTTCCCATCGAACCTGAGAACGAGGCATCGCCCGGTCCCGGGCTGGTCGACGGAGAGGTTGTGCTTAGATGTGCTGGCTTCCGAGCCACTGGCGGTGCTTTATTAGATCTGATTCCGCCCTGTGTCGGTGTACTGCTTCCAGTCCCGTTGGACGAGACCAGACTTCCCATAGACGTGGTTGACGAAGTTGTCACGGGCGATGCGTTGGCTGGGCCTCCTGTTCCACGCCGAGGGGGCGGAGGAGGCGCGGCTTCTGCCTTCTGCTTAGGCATGCTAGTCTCTTCTGCCATCTGCATACGCCCGAGTTGCGCAGGTAACTTGCTCGTGTCGTATGGTGGCGGCAGCTTGCGTGGAGGAACGTTGGGTGCATTCCCAGCAAGCTGCATCGACTGATTGACGTGCTCATATGGCGAGCTGGAGAGTGACGAAAATGAGGATAGCCTCGAGTTCGCACGCGGTACTGCGACCCAGTCGGGCTCTTCCGTTGGTGTGAACGGGTTGGCAGGTCGCTTTGGATTCAATGTCATGACAGAGTCATTCTGCGGTCCTCGTGGTGGCGCAACTGAGGATTGTGCCATCTTGCCGTTGTCTAGCCACCATCGTTGTTGATCAGAACTTGCTGGCGGCAACCCAGGCTCAATGGGGTCGTATCCTATCAGGTCTTCGTCCTCATCGGAGTCTTCACTCAGCAGTGTCGCAACGGATTGCCCAATATCTGCTCTGCGTCGTTCATACAGCTGGTGACTGAGCTTGTCGCGCTTGGCTTCGTCGATAATGCTCACAGTACACTGGAAGGTGGCATAGACGGGTCTGTGATCCGAGAACCTCAAGTCAGCAGCATTGTACGACAACTGCCGAATATTGGTTCCTTTCCGCAAGATCCGGTCAGTCCATGCAGGTATGCGAGCTTTCTCTCTACGATGGTGTTAGCGGATGGGTCCAAGGCTACAAGATTTCCGCAGTGCTCACGAAGTGTCGTATCGGTCTGTGCCAATATCGAACTTGTATGTTGGCATGAAAGTAATGCGTGCTTCAGAGTAGTGCGGAAAGGAAAGACCAGCCACCATTTGGAGATTCAGCTGTGCCTCTGTTAGTACACGGTAGATCCTGATGATGATGGACATTCAGATGTACAAAGACTCACTTGATCATTCTCGTAGAGCTTCTCAATGTCCTTCCTCCGCACAAGCTCCATGGCTCTCTCATAGGTCAACCCGACGCGGTAATTGAAGTCTCCAAGCCAAAAGACCGTGTCTGCACAAGTCATTGTTGTCAGTCGCGGGCTAGTGGCCTCCACACAAGCAGCAGAGCTTACCATGGTCAAGAATGCCTCTGTTTCTCTGAAATCGAAGTCCATGGTCGATCGTGGCGTAATCTCGATTCCGCTCATCGTAGTTCGCAAAACCTGCCGCAAGATGTGCTGTCACGAAACATATCTGAGTGTTTGCGTATTGCATCCGGATGCCAACAGCGCCTTTATTGCCAGCGATTCCGGACATGCCAGTCTTCTTGACATTCCCTTCCACGTTCTTGATCTTCGGTAGCGCCGAAGATTTGACGAATATGCACAGCGCAGCACCAACGAGTTGTCCACTTCGGAGAAGAACATAACGTTCACCACCTAGCTCATCAGCTCTGCGGTTCAAGGCTGTCTTGATGGCCTTTTCCCACTGCTGCTTCCTGGTGGGATCGCTGTTCATGATTTGTTGCGCACTGAGTTCCACGATTTCTTGGAAGCCAGCCACCACGATCTCGGGTTGATCCGAGCCTAGCTCCGGCGGAAATAGCCAAGGCGATAGGTCGTCCTGGATGCCGGTGGTCTTGCCGTTCAGGTTGAAGGTTCCGACCCATCTGTACAAAGCGATTAGAGATGGGCAGACACGTACTTGTGTTCTTGAGCTTACATTGTGACTTGCTCGGTCGAAGAATATTCGTTGCTCCGCTTCAAGAGCTCACTGGAGATGAAGTCGCTAATCGGATCGAAGAGGAGCACAGGCGCCTGTCCGACTAGTCTTCCGAGCAAGAGATCTATATTGTTTTGCCTCGCCTTGTCGGCGAAATTGTTGATGTAGAGCCTGGTGGCACTCTTTCGAGCATCAGCGAAGGCGCCGGCCAGTGACATCTTCCCGTGTCGGGTAAAGGAGGTCTTGAGGGCTCCCGTTCCTGCATAGATCCGCGACAGGGCATCACCGTTATCTGCCCAAAGGGTGGAGTGTCTCATCCAGAAATCCGAGGCGGCATACTCTCCTCGGTGGTGCAGGAACGCCTCTACGGCGAGTTGCGAGATCAGTGATTGGATCAGGTTTGTGCGGTCCAAGCAGTCTAGGCAGTTTGTCCTGAAAATGCCTTCTTGCTGGAGCACGACAACTAGCCTCCTTCGATCACCCAATTCTCCCCCTGTTTCATACATATCATCTGTTTCCTCTGCAAGATAATATGCGAAGCCATCGGCGGAGTTCTCAATGTATTGGCGAATGCCTTTAGCAGCTTCATAGCCCATGGCCTTCGTTTCAGCGTGGAAATCATAATCCGTATGCCTCAGCAAGGCATGATCGGCGTCTTGTGATGCACCAGTACGTGCGAGCGGATTGTGCTGGATGCCGTAATGATAAAGCTGGGTCAACTGAGCTTCGTCCGGCTTGGTGGCGCTGAGCAGGTTAACGACATGGACAGCGCCATAAGACTGTTCAAGCTCTTCGAAGTGTCTGTCGAAAGCGGGTTGCGTGCCGTCGGCCGAGCGAGTAACAGTGATCTTCTGTTGTCCGGGAATGAGGCCAGCTGCCTGTTCCCAGAACACCGGCACAGAGCCTCGCACCTGGGCGTAAGAAAAGAGCACTCCGGTCGGGCTCCAGTATATGGTTTCTGTTTCTACAAAGTTCGCAACGTGGCCGTCGTCATCGATGCCTCGGCTATTGAAGCGCGTGCCGGCTCTCTGGCACGAGAGACGTGAGATCACCGTCAAGAAAGACGGTCGGCCAGTATTTGCCGCTCGAAGCGGTGCTGCTGACTGTGGGATCGTCATGGTGAGACAGAAGCCACGAATGGCAGAAGTGAGAATCCGGGAGGCATCCAGAGCTTCGCGTTCGTGAGTGCGCAGTCGCGAGCGGAAACGGAGGAGTGGGTTGACCATGAATGAGTTCCACAAAAAGGCATCGTCGAAGTTGTCAATATTAAAAGTGTCCGAGTCAACTGGCCGGTCTTGGAGCCTGTTCGTCATGTCGAAGTCCGTACTATAATAGAAGCTGCCATTGCTCAAGAGCTTCTGGAGCTCCTGAAACGGGTACTCAATTTCACCCTCTCTACGAGCCAGGCTCTGGCCGTATGAAGATGTCGACTCGGCCAAGTCAGCGTCGTAAGGGCTCAGGCTGTAGACATTGTCGTAGGCGGCGCTGTTTAGACAGAAAAAGTTCACGGCCACGATCCGCTCTACTGTCTCACCTGGGCGTAGTTGAGCAACCCGAGTGGCATGCGTGACCACACAGAGGAAGACATCTTGATCTATGGAGATGAGACCGAGTGTTCCGTACACGGGTCGTGGAGTCAAAGGTCTAAAGTCGGCGAGTAGCTCTCTAGTGACCGGCGCGAACTCAACCATGCACTTGGCCGTCAGGTTGTCTGTACGAGGTCGAGCCGAGGGGACCGTCGCAAGCAAGCCATCGTTTATCGCTTCCGAGGTCGTGGAGCTGTGGCGGAGGATGAGGGCATGTGTCGGAGTCGCGATCGCGATCGCTCGGTGCGGGTAGTCGCGGATGAGGAGCTGGCTTGACTTTTCGTTGGAAGTTGTCGACGCGTTGCCGGTTGGAGGAGGGGCGAAGTGAGGCTGATCCATCGTCCTGACGTCCTACACTGGCGACGGTGTGGACAGACAACTAGACTGGGGCGCAGATTGCTCTCCACAAAATCGTGTGCGCCAATGTGCGTTTCTGTCGGCGGCGTGGTGCGGCGCAAGCCATTGATCTGCCTGTTCAAAAGTGTCGACGTGTTCTCGTGATACGATGCTGTTCCAAGGCACAGGATGCCAAAGTTGCTGATGGATGGTGGTGCTGAGCGCTGTAGTGCTTATGACGTCTGATTTCTAGTGGCCAGCCTCCTGGTCCACCCCTCCATAAATACGGGGGACTCTCCAAGACGGACAGCACTAGATTACTTTGTATGGAGTCTCCACGTCCAAGCGTCGAAGAACAATCTCAAGAACAATCTGGCGCCACAATGCTTTTACTCACGGCGCAGCTGCTATGGCACAGGTCGGTGTGTGGATGTGTATGTCTTGACAGTCAGGCGCATGCGGAGTGGGATTGTCTACCGTCTGTGCAAGGCATTCATCACGGCCAGGTTCTCGACTCCCCAAAGCACGGAGGTTCGAAGAAATGATTCGCTTCCAGCTTGGTCTTGTTGGCAACGGTGGACTTGTCACGTCGTGCGGTAATCTCTCTTATACTATGAATTCTAGTTCGACCGCGCGTACATGACCTGGCCAAGCGGAAGGGAGGCAGAACCTACGCACTCAGTAGATCCTCCATGGAAATGAAAACGATGTTTGTAGCAGGTCTCAGATTATATAGTTAAGATCATGTCCAAAATTTTGGATATCCCTCTTCCTATCATAATGTTTTTGGAGTATCATCATAGACCTGCTACTGGTGGGCGGAGCCACGAATCATGAGCTAAGAGAAAGAGAGTGTGCATAGGATGCGCAGTGCTGTGCCATTGTATCAATGGCAGACATGCGAGGGCGACTTCAGGTTTTCATCGCTCATGTCGTCGAACTGGTGTAGCCGAGCACCAACCTACCTGCCTGAGAGCCATGTAACAGTCCTGTCGAGATGACATTTGGCAAAAGCTCTCATCGACCATGACGGAAGTAACGTCAATGACACTGGCGAATAAGACCAGTGAAGGTCGACCACATCTCCAGAACCGTCTGGTGATTAAGAAGAATGGTATTGGAAGGAGGACAAAATTTCTTGGGCGAAGGACGCGCTAGGAATAGGAAAATTGCGTGGATTATGTAATGCGATGAACGCGCTCACTGCTCCGTGATTCTGTGGAGCTTGCCCCCGATAGTGACTGACCGGCTCGTGCTCTGATTCGACCGCGCAATCTCCTTCCCATGCTCGTTGCCGCGCCGCTGCCAGCCTCGCGCCTTCTCATCTTTAGAACCCGCTTATCAGGAACCACGACAATTGCGACAGGCGTCAAACTTGAGCAGCACATCCTTCACACCGCAACATCTGCCCTGCGACGGGCCTTCATTCCCCCCCTTCAGCGACTATCGAGCCACGAACAGTATTTGTACGGCAATGTCAGACTTCAACCAGTTCGGCGCGCCCGAGGACGAGAACGCCGAGATCAAGAAACTGGCGCTTGAAGTGGTACGTCGTTGCGATTCTTTCCCATCCGAGTCTGCGGTGGAGTCCGGTCGCATAGCTAATACCAGTCGTTTGCGTGAACAGGAAGGTGATACCGACAACTTCGAGGCTTGGGAGAAGCTCATCCGGGCGTGCGAAGCGCAAGAAGGTGGCCTGAATCGGAACTCGAGCCCGCAAGCTCTGGCCACGCTTAGAGATGCGTACGATCGCTTTCTGCTCAAGTTCCCGCTGCTCTTCGGGTACTGGAAAAAATATGCAGACCTTGAGTTCAATATCTCCGGGCCCGAGTCCGCCGAGATGATCTACGAGCGTGGTTGCGCCAGCATCACCAACTGCGTCGATCTCTGGACCTCATACTGCTCCTTCAAGATGGAGACCACACACACCCCACACCTGGTCAGAGAGTAAGTATTACGAAGGGCCTCCTCGTTTCCCCCATAACCATACTTTCACCGGCATAGCACGGCCTCATGCGCGTCGAGGAATCACTACCCTGCGACAACTACTCCGCGTTGCCCAATTGCCCCAAGACTCATGCGACACATGACATTCATCGATGGTGAGAATGCCAACAACATTTGAACTTGTTCGGTAGAATCTCACAGTCGTATTCAGGCGTTGATCTCTGTCGAAAGCCACATGTTGCACTCCCTGTTGCATTACCTGCCTAGCACTGTCACGCACGGCAGCATCACGATGGATATGGATCGGGCACATGATGCACAAGTTTTCCTTGCCTGTACTTGCTGTCCCTCCCGCTCCAAACTCCCCTATCCGCACGACTTTCAAGTACTGACCCTAGCCTTTAGGCTTTTCGAGAGAGCTGCGACTTGCGTTGGCCTGGACTTCCTCGCGCACCCCTTCTGGGACAAGTACTTGGAGTACGAGGAGAGGCAAGAGGCTCACGACAAGATATTCGCCATACTGCAGAGAGTGATCGGCATCCCTATGCACCAGTATGCGCGGTATTATGAGCGGTTCCGCCAACTAGCCCACACACAACCTCTCACAGAGATCTGCTCTGTTGATACTCTGGCTCGATTCCAGTCCGAAGTCAACGCCGAAGCTGCAGCTTACGGTGGTGCTGCACGGTCAGAGCTCGAGGTTGAACGCGACGTTCGAGCAAAGATTGATGCTATGTACTTCGAGACATTCCAGCATACACAGGATGAGACGACGAAGCGGTGGACATATGAGTCCGAGCTCAAGCGTCCTTACTTCCACGTGACAGAGCTGGAGAATGCCCAACTCGTCAGCTGGCGACGCTACCTCGATTTTGAGGAAGACGCTGGCGATTTTGCCAGGACAGCTTTCCTCTATGAGCGATGTGTCGTCACGTGTGCTCTCTACGACGAATTTTGGTTCCGGTACGCGAAGTGGATGGCGGCCCAACCTGGGAAGGAGGAAGAAGTGCGCCACATCTATATGCGGGCTGCGACTATTTTTGTCCCTATCAGTCGGCCAGGGATTCGCCTCCAGTTTGCATACTTTGAGGAGTCTTGTGGTCGCACCGATGTTGCTCGCGACATCCACGAGGCCATTCTGATGCAGATGCCTGACTGTGTTGAGGCCATTGTCTCGTGGGCAAACCTTGAACGGAGGCAGAGCGGACTCGATGCTGCCATTGAGGTCCTCAAAGCGCAGATTGACTCGCAAAATATCGATCTCTTCACGAAAGCAGTCCTTGTCAGTCACTGGGCTGTCCTGCTGTGGAGAGCGAGGGGCTCCAGTGAGGAAGCGCGAACAGTATTTGTCAAGAACGTGCAATGGTATGCAGACAGCCGTCACTTCTGGCAGAAGTGGATCGACTTTGAGCTCCAGCAGCCTGCGGCCGGTGGAGAGGAAGACCAGCAAGCTGCGCGCATCAAACACGTCTTCGACGAGCTGCTCACCAAGAGTCGCATCTCGTCTGGGTCCAAGCAGGATCTATACCTGTCCTACTTGGCTTACCTGCAAGACAGAGGCGGCAAAGACGCGATGAAGGAGTTTCTGCGTGTTGATCGTGAGATCTACGGGTAAGTGGGAAGAACCACATGAAGCTACTGTATCCTTTACATACTGACGCAGACACCAGTCCCACCTCATTATCCACACTCAACACATCTGCCGCCAAGGAGAACGGTGCGAGCAGAGCGCCACTTGACGAGACGTCACGGATCAAGGCCGAGAGCCGCGTTGCGCCATACTACGAATACTATGGTGAGCCTCAGGCCAGTGCGCAGGGCAATGCTCCGTTCGCGTAGGGTCCACGGAGTACGTTCAGGCCGACGGGGTCGCGGGCATCAGATTCCCGGCAGCCACGTGCGCCAGGAACGCTGGCCATTGCGCTGAATTCCACAGCTATGTATAATATAGATCACAGATGACGATCTACACGCCAGGCCAGTCTTATGAGCAGATCAAACTGCTTCGAGCAGCTGCCCTCAGGTATGGGCAGGACCCAATTCGAGATCGCACCAGGCCATCTGGCAGCAATTCGCATCATGTATCATCCGGCGGCCGCGCTTTTTCGAACATGGAAGTCAATATTTTTCTCACGTTGTGACCACTCGGTCCAGCAGTGCCAGCAGTAGACCCTACATAGCAGTCTCTGAGAGGCACAGCGGCTTAGCCACAGCTTACGCAATAGAAATCCTGACC
Source organism: Microdochium bolleyi (assembly GCA_001566295.1). Lineage (NCBI taxonomy): Eukaryota > Fungi > Ascomycota > Sordariomycetes > Xylariales > Microdochiaceae > Microdochium > Microdochium bolleyi. Next base: position 1,260,574 of record KQ964246.1, read on the forward strand.
ACACGTCCGCTGGAAACTTGATGCCTGCTTTTGTATGGGCCATGCTCGGGCAAGTATGGGGGGGTTTGGCGGGCCACAACCCATCGTCGCGACATCAGACACAGGCCAAACTTTACCTGGATGTGCCGACCTCGTCAGTTTCCGAATGGCGTGCTTCTGACTTTTGCAGCAGCAGCAGGATCCTGGTGCCATATGCACTGGTCGTTGCCAAAGCATGCCCAGGAGCTGCAGGTGCGGACCGAGGTGCGCATTGCCATCAGGTCAAGTCTCTAGCCCTAGAACAGTTGATCTCCACGGCCGTCGGGATTTGATACCTAAAGTACCCTTTCGTATCCTGGCGCTAGCCCCCGGTGACTCACCTGAGGTGTGTATGTGCATGCGCACCTAGAAGCTTAGTCCTGTGCAGTCGTTCGGGTCCGAAGCTCAAATCCGAGCCGCACTTGCATATAACAGCAGGACGCGTGCGGGACAAGTGTGTGTAAGTGACGAAGCACCACACCACGTCGAGTCGTAAAGTTCTTCGGGGCTTCCAAGGTTGTGGGCAGAGTCTTTGTGGCAGACGCTTTTGTCTTACATGGTGTTGGCGTGGTGCACGATCCAACCATACAACTCATTATTCAGCAGGCCGGTTTCCCATATCCTGAGCCGACGACACGATGCCGAGCCGAGTGGGGTGCGGACTCCGCTCCGCACAACGGACAGGGTCCCCATGAACGCCTTTGGGGGGCATGAGAAGAAAAGATTCGATGGTGACGGACACGGAACATCGTACCATAGCGCAGGCAGGCTCGAGCAGGTACACGCAACTGTCCTTGCAGGCAACTGTCGACCACGTGGAGGCGACATCGGCGCCGAGCTAGTAGACCTCGTGTGTGGCGGACCATAGCGCAGACTGTGTCATAACGATTTTGGTTCTAGGCAATACCTTCAGTTTTAAATGGGGTATCCGGGTATTTGGATTCGATTATAGGGTATAAGCTTAAGGCGAATCAAAGCCCAGCTGTGTAAAGCTCCCCCCCCCCCCCCCTCCCCTCTTCTAGTCTTCGAGGGCAGATGGGGCAGAGGGCTGCTACTATACGGAATATGTACCAAAGGAAACTGGACAAACGTGCGTAAGTGTGTATCTAATAGCGAATTGTGGGATCATAATGTTCAAAACGTTGTGAGACAGTCTGCGCTATGGTCCGGCGTCCTCGGGAGGGAAAAGGCGTTGCACCTTTGGCCGAGGCGGGAAAGGAGCGGCGAAGTGGCGTCACTGGCAGGAGCGCTGGTGTCATGGCATGCAGGTACGGGTACCGAGGCCAGCACCGTATCCAGCCTTATCTCTGACACGTTTTCTGGCGTGTGGCCGCACCGCGTACGGACTTAAGGCACAGTGTTTAAACTGTCCTTCGAGGACGGAAAAAGATTGCGACGGCACTGCGCTTCTTGAGACAACGACATCCCACGGGCAGGACCCTCTCCTCCACTTCTCCGTCTCGGCTCGCTCACTCATCGCCCATGCCCACGCGGTGGGACCTCAGGGACCGACCAAGGTGGGCCGACGCCCTCTGCAGGCCAATGGCGCACCCGGCATATCAAAGAATTTCTCGTGAAGATGCGGCCAGCATCCGCTCCCCGTCGGTTGCGGCGGATCTCCTTTCGTGCCCGGCCGTGTCCTGAGAGCACGGAGTAACAAAATCGGCTAAGCCTAGCTGTCTCGCCGACCCGGGCGCCATGGGACGAGGGCTCTGTACCCGGCTCTTCTAGCCATTTCCCTACATCTTCCCCGGAATCGTCCTTTTTCCTCCCTCTTCTCGCCTCCCCTTATCGTTGCTCAACTCCATACATTCCTTGCCCCCCACAAACCCGCCCACAAGGTAAGAAGGCACCCTAATCCACTCCTGCGCGAGTGATCCCCGTCTGCCCTGGCCTATGTTCCCGTCTTGTTTGTGGTTCTGATACCAAGTTCTTTCTCTCCGTGCTGTCACAACCCAGCTTCTAACAACCTCTCTTCAGATGTCTGCCGCCAGCATGTCTCGCCAGGCCCTCCGCGCGGCTCTCCGCACCTCCACTCGCAGCGGTGTCTCGACTGCCTCCCGCCAGGCCTTCCGCCAGAACGGCCGCCGCTTCTACTCCTCTGAGGCTCCCAAGCAGGCCAGCTCGTCCGGCCTGCTCTGGGCTGCTGGCGCCGCCGCCGTTGGTGCCGGTGCCTACTTCTTCACCCAGGGTGGCCTTACTCCCAAGGTCCTCAACCCCACCAAGGAGGATTACCAGAAGGTCTACAACGTGATCGCCGCCCGCCTCGAGGAGAAGGAAGACTACGATGATGGCAGCTATGGCCCTGTCCTGGTTCGCCTCGCCTGGCACGCCAGCGGCACCTACGACAAGGAGACGGGCACTGGTGGCAGCAACGGCGCCACTATGCGTTTCGCTCCCGAGGGTGACCACGGTGCCAACGCTGGTCTTAAGATTGCTCGTGACTTCCTCGAGCCTGTGAAGAGTGAGTGGAGGTTCCCGCCAGTGCAGCAAGCTTGAGACAAGACTGACTTCGTACCCCTCGCCAACAGAGCAGTTCCCCTGGATCACCTACTCCGACCTGTGGATCCTCGCCGGTGTCGCTGCCATCCAGGAGATGCAGGGCCCCATCATCCCGTACCGCCCGGGCCGCTCTGACCGCGACGCCGCCGCCTGCACTCCCGATGGCCGTCTTCCCGATGCTGCTCAGGGTTCCAAGCACCTCCGCGACATCTTCTACCGCATGGGCTTCAACGATCAGGAGATTGTTGCTCTCTCCGGTGCCCACGCCCTCGGTCGCTGCCACACTGACCGCAGTGGCTTCGAGGGTCCCTGGACCTTCTCCCCCACCGTCATGACCAACGACTATTACACTCTTCTGCTCTCCGAGAAGTGGACTCCCCGCAAGTGGAACGGCCCTTACCAGCTCCAGGACAGCGGCAAGACGCTGATGATGCTGCCCGCCGATGTTGCCCTGATCCAGGACAAGGCCATGAAGCCGTGGGTCGAGAAGTACGCCAAGGACAACGATCTGTTCTTCAAGGACTTCTCATCCGTCATCGTCAAGCTCTTCGAGCTCGGTGTCCCCTTCAAGGAGGGCACCGAGCCTTTCGTCCTCAAGCCCACCAACGCTTAATTTGTCTGATTGTGAGCGTTTCTGTTTATTCAAGAAGGTGGAAGAGTGTTTTATGATACCACGAGATTAGACCTTGAGCGGGATGGTCGCTTTCCTGCACCATTGCCGAGCATAGAAGCAAGAGAAGAACCAGACGCTGGCTGGCGCGCATTGTAGATCCAGCGGGATTCATATATAGAGGTGTAGATTCGCGTTAGAGTAGATGCCAAGCGTAGCCATAGGTTCCGGAAGCATAATTCACTGATCCTGGGCACCAATCATGGTTTCTGATGGGCCAATGTTACCAGAATTTCGTGATTGGCTCGCTGGGGTATTCTCCTGCCACTTGGAGTAAATTGATGCTTGCATTCTCTCCAACGGCAACCAGAACCTTGTCTGGCTGACTGACTGGACTGCTCGCTAACCTGATCAGTAAGAGTCTTTGACCAGCAGTATTTCTTTGGATTTGCTGGCCCAAAAAAGGCCGACTTCACTGGAGACGCTCTCTAAGTATTTTCAGACTAGGATATGAATTCATGAGCACACCCAAGGCCGCTTTGACACCAGTGTGCGCGATGCTTGAGGGGCTCGAGAGAGCTTCATTGGCAGATCTGACCCCACTCTGGGTCTGCCCAAACTGCGACCTCGGCAGCTTTTCTTCAGGCTGGCCTGGGTGGGATTGGCACTCTCCAACTTACCAACAAAACACCGGCAGACCGCCACCAGCCAAAGTCCACGATCGCACCGTGTGGCCAGACCACACCTTCGATTACTCCTCACATACGTACGACCTTCATACAAGCGACGACGACGGCTCCTCGCATGGCCACGGCCTCGCTCGCCACAATGCGCGCCGCAACAAACATGCTGTCCCTACGCAGCCTCGCCGGGGCACGGCACCAGCTGCTGGCCCGCCCCGCCCGGCAGCACTTTCTGCAGCGCCGCTGGGCCGCGGTCCACGACGTGCGGTTCCTGGCCACGACGCAGGCGCCCTCACGCAGCGTGACGGAGAAGTACCGGGAGCAGCTCGAGCGGAAAGCCCGCGAGGAAGGGCTCGGCGGGGTGACGCAGCTCAAGGAGGCGTACAAGGACAAGATCCAGGACTTTCGGCGGAAAGACGGCGTCGAGTCGGTCCCGGGGCTGGACGCGCTGCTGCAGGACGCGGAGCCGCCCAGTGCCACACCCTCGTCTACAGCAACTGCATCATCATCACAGCAGCAGCAACAGCAACACACGACCTCCGACGGGTTATCACAGCCCCCGCCGCGACCACCAACACCCTCCCCGTCCGGTTCCGGCACCAAGAACGCCGCGATCAAGCCGCTCTCCGAGATCCTCGACATCCCGAAAGCTCGGGCCCTGCCCGAGAAGGAGCTCACGGCGATCTGGCGCCTGCGCCACGCCCACGACGCCAACAGCCTGTGCGCCGTGGTCCCCGCGGCGACGTACGCCTCCCTCGAGCGCACCGCCCGGCGGCACCCGATCTTTGTGCTCCCCGTGCCGCGCGGGGCCGACGTCGGGGCCGAGATCCACTTCCTGCAGTGGGTGTTCGACGCCGAGAGCGCCACGGCCACAGTGCTCTTCACGCAGCTCGCCGAGTACAAGGCCCGCGGGGAGTGGGCGCAGCCGCACACGAGCGTCACGCACTACTTTGACCGTGGGTTCGCCGAGGAGCAGGGGATCGTGCTGATGGCCGGGTCCCTGGTCGAGGGCAGGGGCGCGAGCGTGGAGGACGCCAAGTGGCTGCTGATGCTGATGCAGCGATTCTACGGCGAGGAAGGCGCCGGCGGGAGCGGTGCGGACAAGGGCAAAAGGGAGCTGCTGGAGGCTTTTGGGAAGGGGGACAGTCGGTTCACGGTGGAGAGGCTGCTGGAGGAGAGTGAGCGGCTGGGTTGAGGTGCGGCATGAGATATGTGTATAGTATAGAATTAGAGCTGGGAGGGGCCCAAGTTGTACACTAGACAGACACAGGTGGAAGTCGGGTCATCCGACAAGTGCGAGAGCCTATCCTTGTAACATAGAATCAGAAGAGACTTCATGGCAATTATCTTCCCTTGGTGAGGGCATTGCCATATTTCGCTAGAACCAAGCGAATCCTCGAAGCAGGCCCGTCCGCTGTATAGTCACATGTCCCGCTCTATATCCAAAGTCATGTACCGATATTATTTCGAAAGTCCTCCGGGGGTATAACCACAAAGCCGCATCCTTTCATCCCTCTTCAAGGTTGTCCTTCCCCCTTACAGCTTCGCCCCCTCTGCAGCCCGGTCCTCCTTGCGCGCCTGCTCCTTGAGCACCCGGCGGAGGAGCTTCCCGCTCGCGTTCTTGGGCACCTCGTCGACGAACCGCACGCCGCCGCGCAGCTTCTTGTGCTCGGCGACCTTGCTGTCGAGCCACTTGACAATCTCGCCGGCCTTGCCGTCCGACTTGGCGATGCCCTTCTTCAGCACAATGTACGCGCGCGGCACCTCGGTCTCGCGCTCGCGGTCGTGCGCGGGGATCACGCACGCGTCGTCAATCTCCGGGTGGCCGAGAAGCTTAGCCTCGAGCTCGGCGGGGGGCACCTGGAAGCCCTCTGTTTTTCGGGAGAAACGGTCAGTATTGATCGGACGGGGGTTAAGTCGCAGGGGAGTGGAACGTACTGTACTTGATGAGCTCCTTGAGCCGGTCGGTGATGAAGAAGTTGCCCTTTGAGTCGTAGTACCCGATGTCGCCCGTGCGGAAGTAGCCGTCCTCGCTGAAGGTGTCCGCCGTGAGCTCCGGCCTGTTGAGGTAGCCGGGGAAGATGTTGGGGCCCGACACCCAGAGCTCGCCCTCCTCGTTCTCGGGCAGCTCGTTGCCGTCCAGGTCGACAATCTTGGCGAGGATGTTGGGCAGCAGCTTGCCGCACGAGCCGTTGTACTTGGCCCAGTCGGCGACCACGCCCTTTGTCAGCGTCGGGGAGGTCTCGGACAGGCCGTATCCTTGCATCACGGGGATCTTGAGCCGCTGCCAGACGATCTCCACGAGGTCCTTGCCGAGGGGCGCCGCGCCGGAGTTGAGCCACTTCACTGACGAGAGGTCGTACTTGTCGACGATGGGGTGCTTGGCGAGGCCCAGCACGATGGGCGGCGGGATGCAGATGTAGGTGATCTGGTGCTTCTGGATGATCTGGCAGGCGCGCTCGAGGTCGAACTTGGGCATGACGACGACCTGCAGGCCCATCTTGAGGCCCTGGAGGGCGATGCACGTGAGGCCGTAGATGTGGAAGAAGGGCAGGATCGCGAGCTGCTTGTCGCCCTTGCCGTCCGGCTCGCCCGTGTGGTGCAGGCCGTTGTACTTGTAGTCCATGTCGAGCAGCTGCACGAGGTTGGCGACTATGTTTGTGTGCGTGAGCATGACGCCCTTGGGCAGGCCCGTCGTGCCGGAGCTGTACACGAGGAACGCGAGGTCCTTCTTTGGGTCGAGCCTGGCCCGCTGCGCAGGCGCGCCGGGCTGGCTCTTGGTGTCGCGGATGCTGGTGAAGTGCCGGAACCGCTCGTCGCGGCCGTCGCCCATGAGGATGATGCGGTCCTGCGGGATGCCGGCCTCTTTAGCGGCGGCCGTCGCGATGGGCAGGAAGGGGACCTGTGTGACAATGCCCTTGGACCCGGAGTCCTTGAGCTGGAAGGCGAGCTCGGTGGCCGTGTACGCCGGGTTCGCGGTCATCGCGGCGCCGCCGCACCACAGGACGCCGAAGAAGGCCGGGGCAAAGTCGATGGTGTTGTTGGAGAAGAAGCCGAGCACGTCGCCCTTCTGGAAGCCCCATTGGGCCCGCAGGCCCTTGCCGAACTCGAGCGCCGTGGCCTTGGTCTGCGCCCATGTGTAGGAGCGGCCAGTGTCGGGGTCGATGTAGATTTCTGTTGGGTGCGGTGGGAGACAAGTCAGTCGTGTTCGGCTTCGGGGTGCTTTGATCTAGGTCATCAGTGACAACTGGTCACGATCTGCCAGACATACCTCTGTCCTCGGCAAAGGGCTTGGACTTTTGCTCAAACTGGTATGTCCACAGATCCTCGTCTGGGATGACGACATCTGGGTAGATGGGCTTGACCGGCATGGTGGGCGACTCGTTGGCGGTGGCGGGTGTGAGGTTGTGAGAGGCGGAAGAAGGAGGTGAGGTGCAAGGTGAGCAGATCTATCGGAGTGGATGGAGGATTGGAGTAGGGTATGTATGTGCCTCGGAGTAGTCAGTGACTATGAGCAGGGGTGGAAAAGAAGAGATCAGAGAGCCGCGCCCGCGTGTGACCAAGGTGTGCGTGGTGCCGCCGTGTTACGTCCCGGACAGTGTCTCGCAGAAGCCGGGCGAGTCTCGTGGGACCGCGAAGGCCGATTGTATGCGGGGGTGTTCCGCTCCTTGGCGCATGGGGAGGAAGGTGGGGAATTCCCCGCACGGAGCTCACGCCCGTTCGAGCCTAGCCACTCGGCGGTCTGCGCCGCCTGCTTCTCCGTACTCCGTGCTCTCTCCATGGCCGCGGTTCTCGGAGCAGCGAGGCTGCGGTACTTTGTGTGCTAGTGGGCATTGAGCGGTCAAGGTGAACAAGGCCGGTCCGGACGACTCTGACCATCAGACGCTGGCTCTTTGTACATCTCGCTGCCAAACTCAGACGGCTTGGCTGCTACAGCCCCAAATGCGCACACAGCATCCCAGTGTGATGACGTCTAGATCTTCGTGTCTATTCATACCCTAGCCAGCATTTTCTATCTATCCGAGTGGCACCCTATTTTTACTCCATGCAGGGGTATCCAACTACATCTGTAAGACTGTAAAACACAAAACGCACAATGCTGAGTTCTTTCAGCCGCTTTTCAAAGGTGCTCCTCTCTACCGTGTGTTATCAAGAGCATGTATCACTGCTCTCCTGCTCCCCCTCAGTATGAGTCTGGTCCCTCGGGTTCACCCAGGCGGCCACCGTCTCGCACCCGGTAGGGACCCGACACTTGTCCCGAGCGTTGCACGTCTTCCACAGCACGTCGCGCACCTCGTCAAATACCTGCTCCCGCGCGTCCATGGCCCAGATGACGTCCAGGTGCTCATACTCGTTGATGACCTTGCTGTGCACCACCTTGACGTGCGGCTCGCGGCCGTTCTCGAAGCGCCGCAGAAGCCGCCGCCCGTCGACCAGGTCGTCGTTGCCCGCGACCCAGAGCGCAAAGGGGCAGACCTGCTCGTCGTACCATGCCGTTGAGCCCTTTAATCTGCGCCGGCCGTGCTGTTTTCCTTTCGGCAATTCTTTCTCCGAAAGCGGGCTGCCGCTCTCTTGGTTAGTCAACGCGGAGTCTGGCGACGCCAGAGCCTCGTCCTCTTTCTCTTCGGCCCGCCACTGTTCCTTGGTCGACAGGATGCACTTGTGCTTGGCGAAACACTCCCGGCCGAGCCACCACCTCATCGACTCGGCACTGACGTAGACGGGCGCGAACTGGAACATGCGGTCCTTCAGCTCCCTGTCCCATCTTGTGTCGGTCCAGTCGAAGAGGAACGAAAAGACTTTGTACCCGAGCCAGCCGTAGATCTTGGGATGCAGTATCCTATGCATGTCCATCATAAGCGGGATGAATGAGTGGATACCGAACATGATGCGGAAGGCCGCTGGGGAGATGATCCGCACTGGAAGGATAGTGTTAGTATCAGACAACTATCAGAGAAAGAATGAGGGTCCAGCACTTACTGAACTTGAAGTACATCTTGCCGATGAGCGGACCAGCATATGCAGCTGGCGCAAGAGCGCAGAAAACGGTTAGCTTCTCCCCTAGCTCCGGCCTCTGCTCTTTAGCAAGGGCAACAAATGTTTGTGTTGTGCCCTGGGAGTGGCAAATCAAGCCGATCTTGTCGAACCCCGTCTCGAAAAGCACTCGCGACGTCAGTGCTGCCAGGTCGTAGACGCCCATCTGGCGAATGTTCCACGCCCACATTCGCGGATCCGAGTACCCCAGCAGAACGTGCCTGGGCTTGAAGCCGCAGCGGTTGTTACCGAGGAAGACATCGTAGCCAGCTTTGCACAGGTAGAACGCCAACGAATCATCGTCGTTGACGCAGTAAGCGCCGGAGCTTTGCAAGAGCCCATGCATCAGCAGCACAGGGAATTTGGGCTTCTGATTCGGGTCCTTGAGCCGCTTTCTTCTGGATCCCGTGAAGGGATCGGGAGTGCGGTAGCCCCGCTCGTCTTCGTCGAGTCTCGTGTACTCACGTGGATCGTACACGTGCCACAGGTCGATGATGAAGCCATCTTCTGTCTGCACCTGGATCTCCTCGATGTCAAGACCCACCCGGCGAGCATAGTAGGCTGGGTCGCAGATGACGGGATCTGGCCCGCCCTCTGTTGGTATGAATTCGCTGTCCGTCCGGGGATCTTTGCCATCGAGAGGTTTGATGTTCGTGCGCGGCCCTGAACCCTGCCTCTTCCAGGTTTTGTTCTCCTCCGCACGCGCCTTGCTGCGCTGCATCTCCTTCTCATAGAATGGCCGCCGCTTGTCAGGATTCTGCAATCTTATGCGTGTCCATATCCTCGAGCACAGAGGAGGTATGCTTGTGAACAGTGCGCCCAGCACGATGACTGCTAGGAACGCTGCGCTCAGAAAGAATGCCGAAATTCTGAAAGTCATGCACTGGATGTTTCTGAGCAGAGACGGTGGCCCGTATAGTGGCAGTGGCGGAAACAAGGGGTTTGTGTGCGATGGCGGCGCAGATGCGCCCAGCGCGGCATCAGTCGGGCCCCGACTATTCTTGCCTGTGAGCTTCTGGCTTGCGGCTTCTTTGGCCTTGGCCAGGCGCCCACCGGACTCGGTTCTCGGAGACTGCCTTGGTTGTTCGCCTTCCAGAGCTGCCTTGAGCTCATTGAGCTTGTGCGCCTCGGGCAGTGGCACGCCTGGAAGGCGGTGGCCATCAGCTGTTACGATGACGGTATCGCGTGGGGTGACGAAGCGTGCCTCGACGGCGATGGACTCTGGATGCTCGTTGTTGTTTGAAATCTGGTGAGAGAGCTTCTCCGAGTGGTGTGCGTAGTCGATGGCAGCAGTTGCCGTTTTGGTGCCAGAGGGCTGAGGCCCGGCCTGCTGCTTCATGGTCTCCGTGGCAGACATTTTATCTTGGCAAGGTGTCAGACCGTAGAGCCGTCGCACTTGGGCATCCGAGAGGAAAGAAAATCGAGCCGTGACTGCGCATGCAGACAGTCGCAGGCAGGCCCTACCGGCGAGTGAGAGCTCGTCAGGCAGAGCGAGATTTTATGACGCTTTGAGGATTTGGCTATCCCCACTTCCTTCCTGCAACAAGACGTAAAGCTGCAATATGAAGCAGGTTCTCCAATCCGAAAGGCGGGTCGGCTATGTATCGCCAACTTGGAGGTCGTGGGTCACGACCAGGGTCGGAGGGTTCCAGCGCAATCAAGAGATGGACAGTGGAACGCCCAGATGTCACTGAAGTGCTTGGAGCGGATGGTCCTGGCTTGAGACGAGATGGCTGAGGGAGCAATATAAGGAGCTTGTCCCTCTACCGGATGGTATGAGGGAAAGCAAGAGGCGGCAGGAGAGATTGGCCCGGTGGAACGAACGCAATTCAGCCTCAGCCGCATCGAGGATGCTTGGCATGGATGCAACAATCGACAGTGGCTCGACTGGCATGTGAAGGCAAAGCACACCCGACACAACTCCTAATCACGGCGGTGCGACCTACGTCATGGAGATTGCGCAGGTGCCCAAGTGGCGCTAGGTCGAGTTGGACCAGACAAGTGGGCACTGCAATTGGTGTGCAGCGACTTCCAGGTTGTGCATTCTCCTGTCTCGAGTGGGAGGCGCCGATCACGGGCGCTTCGTGATCCATTGGACCTGTCAAGGACCTGTCAAGGACCAAATGATCCGGCGCCTCTGCACGACAGATGCAGCCATGTATTACCCGGGTGTAGTCGTCGCCATGCGCTTCTTGAGGAGGGCCTGGGCTGCCAAAGAGGCCGCAGACACACATCCATAGATGACGCACCAAACAATGACACCACTGAGATGACGACTTGCGATGTTTTGCGCGGCCCTCAAAGAGCACATGCAACAGAAGATTCTCCTTGTTATCCGTGCGGGGCGGCAGCCAACATTGCATTATTGCAGCTGGACTGCAGACGCTGTGATGCAGAGGTTTGCCGAACGACTTCTCCGACTTCTCCGACTTGTCACCGAAGGCATGTGCATGAACTAATGGGTGTGCAGGTTCACGGTCGTGTTTGCATCTCCAATCGGGCCACGGTGCTTTTCCCGTGGACTGTGAGGCCCTCACACAGTTCAAGGACCCAGGCATCGTCAAGGTCATCGCACCCGGACACGTCCAGCATTGCCGGCTTCGGGCGGCCCAGAAATCCCCACGGGCAGGCTGGCAGCAACTGGACTGGAGGACCCCTGAATTCCCTGGGTTCCCCAACTGCTCTTTATTGGCACTGTCCACCACCGTCTCGGCTGTCAATGCCTCGGCGCACTGCTGGAGCCGGGGTCCGCCTCACCTGCGCGTGCCCGCTCCCGCCAGCTCTGCCGAGCCTGCAGCTGCCCGGGTGCTCGTTGCAGGTCCCCTCCACGAAGCAGCAACCCGTCCTCAGTCCTCCGGCACGTGTGGACGTCGACCAGACTCCGAACCGCTGCTTCTACACTCGCGCCCTTCCACCCTCACCTCGCCTCACCTTGTGCTCTTTGGGCGTCTGCATTGCCCATTCTTTTCCCCCGCGGTCCAGCACATCGGCATCTGCAATACCCGGAAACCCGCTACAGTCGCGAATCGCCTCCGCCTCGAGCCAGGCACAGCATCGGACCGCAGTTGCGCGCCCGTTACTTTCCAATCAGTTCATGACTCTCACGGCCAGAGACGAAAGCTGAAGGTCTACAGACCACGACAGAGTTGCCCCACTACCACACGCAATGGCGGCGCCGTCACGCTCCCCCGATCCCTCGCGCAGGAGGCGCCGCAGGAGAAGACAGGACAAGTCGGCCATCTCGGCGCGTCTAGTCCTGGATGGCCATGTCAAAGGCGATGTCGGAATCCTCTCGGATGATCTGTTCGCGGATCTGTTCCCTCATCTGCGCGAAGGTATGTTGAAGAGCCTGCCTAACTCCTCAGCAACACAGCCCCCAACTAAACGATCGATTGCCCGTTCCAGACGAAGCGGCCGATTCCGGCAACACAGACATCTCCGACGTCTACCACATCGCCATTGCGCCGTGGACGCCGACGTCAAGCCCACAGCACTCCAACTGGACCATTGTCCCCATAGTCAAGTCCTCGGCCTTGGCGCACTCGACCGTCCAGTTCTCGCCGTCCTCTCTGGCGCTCCAGAGCTTCGCGACAACCCTCCAGCGCATCGCGCCCTCGAAACTGTCCAGCCACAGCCGCAGTGGAATCGAGGTCTACGTCCTTGATGTGACTGCCCTGGCCCTCGACACGGTCTTTGTCAGCCTGGAGAGCGACCTCGTCAAGCGCCTGGAGAATGGGGAGGGCACTTTCTTCAGCGAGCATCCTCCCAAGGGTCTTGATGTTGTCGCGTCCGACAGCCCTGCAGACCGGCTGGCTGCGGCGCTGCGCGTATCTCTCAGCACTCTGAAGGTCGTACACAACGGTGACATGTTCCCGTTGCCGTTGGCACCGCACTCCGTCACCCACGCGCCTCCGACTCCAGGCGTCGTCACGCTCTGTGAACCAGTCGCCCAAGGTGTGCTAACTCCAACAACCAAAATTGTGTTGACGAAGGGAGGCACCCAGACGAAGAAAGATCGGGCAGTGCGTGCACTGCGGAACGGTGTGCGACAGGATGACGAAGACACTGCAAACGACCAATTCTACTCAGCTGCCGAAGAACGGTCCAGAACCGATGCACCCACCGACACCGGCGACGATGCGACCGAGACGGAGACAGAAGTGTCAGATCTTGAGCAGGAGGATGACCTGTCAGACGACTCGCTCGATGACATGATCTCCCTGCAGGTCCCTGCGTTGCCGGTCACCAACGTGAGCGGTCTCTCCACCATGCAGCCAGGCACCCCGATGACGATCGGCCGTGGGAGGAAGACCAATGGAATTGCCACACCAGGGTCGGTGTTCTCAAGCTTCACCGCAACGACGGCTAGGGCGGACCGACCCAAGGGACGTCTGTTCAAAGCTCAAGGACTCATGACTCCCATCCCCGGAGACCTGCTGCATCCCAAGCCGACCGGCGCCGATGACGAGGAGGCTCGTATATATGTCGACATCAATTCTCTGACACGCATAGGATGCTTCTCCGGCGATTGGGTTCGCGTTGAAGCAGCTGAGGAGCCCCCGGCTAATGGCAGCGGCTTGTTCGGACTTGGGAGCTTCATCCACTCGGACGCCGAAGAGTCTGTGAGTCGACCTGCCAAAGTTTATGGCCTGCCAGAGGGGTATTCCCAGCGGATGGTTACAAGAATACCCAGTGGGAGGCACGACAATTCTGCTCGCAGGCCCTCTTTCTTCGAGTCACAAATCCAAAAGCCATCTGGTCCCACAGCATACATGTCGCCCCTACTTATTGCTAATTTGGAAAACACGCCATATGTGCGGCTCGCCCCCTTGAAGAGGCTCGCCTATCCTCGACCGGGGCAAGCGAAGATCACAGGCGCGTCCCATCCACCGTATGCTCGGGAGGTCACAATCGAACAGATTCGCACCCCCTTATCATCAGAGAAGGCATTGCAGACGGCGATTCTTGGTGGTTTGAAGAGCCACTTCGCCAAAAGCATACGTGTGGTGAAGACGGACGACATTGTCGCCGTCCCCATAGACACGCAGCTTGGGCGCACCATACAAGACACCTCAGCCTCCAACAACGGCCTTGACGTGGATGACATTATCGCGCTTGAGGCTTCCAGTCGCGCCCAGTCAGGCAATAAGACGAGACCGGACGGCGTCGCGTGGTTCCGGATATCTCACATTACTCGGCAACGCTCGGAGACAACCGACGATGCGGACGAGGAAGAGGATGTCTGGGGAGGCGTGGCATGTGTTGACACCAGCACTACCCAGATCGCGCAGTCTGGTAGCGGCACCAGCACCCTGCCAGGTACGAAAGATAGCAGTTGGCCATGTTACCTCGGTATAGAGGAGGCTCCTCAGCCTGGCCAGAATGCCCTCACCCCGGCCGTTCAGCAACCCGCACGAAGCTTTGTATCGCCGTTGCGGCGGCGCCTCCGTGAGCTGATGGCTGCTGCAACCAGCCAGAGAGCAATTCACCTCAAGATGCCTCCGGTGGCGATCCTGCTTGTTTCGACACAAAGAAACATTGGAAAGGCGACGGCTGCGACCCTGGCTTGCTCAGACATTGGTCTGCACACTTTCTCCATTGATGCCTATGACATTGTGAATGAAAGTGGCGCCGGCGGAAGTGATGTCAAGACTGAGGGCTTCCTCAAGGCTCGAGCGGACCGTGCAATGAGCTGCGGATCTGACTGCTGCGCTCTGCTAATTAGACATCTCGAGGCATTGACTGCGGATCGCATGGTCACGGCGATGAAGGAGGTCTTGGCGGATGCCAGAGTTCTCATTGCAACGACAACTGAGGTCGACAAAGTGCCGGACGGCGTGCGGGGCCTGTTCACACATGAGCTGGAAATGAGCGCCCCAGATGAGGGCGAGCGCGAGGGCATCTTGCGTAGCATAATCGAGAGCCGCGGCGTGTCCCTCGCGCCAGAGGTCGAGCTAAGCGGTGTTGCGATCAAGACTGCCGCTCTTGTTGCTGGCGATCTGGTTGACGTCGTAGAGCGAGCTGTGCTAGCACGTGAGGCGAGACTCGAGAAGCTTTCGCAGAAGTCTTCAAAGGATGGCACGGCTGTCACTGTTCGCGACATTCACGTTGCGGGTGGCTCGGCTGCGCGTTCCTTGATCAAGAGTGACTTCGAGCTCGCGGTCGATGCCGCTCGAAAGAACTTTGCAGACTCGATTGGCGCGCCAAAGATTCCAAATGTCACCTGGGACGATGTTGGCGGTCTGAACAACGTCAAGGATGCTGTCCAAGAAACCATCCAGCTTCCCCTGGAGAGACCGGAGCTGTTCGCCAAGGGCATGAAGAAGCGCTCTGGCATCCTGTTCTACGGCCCTCCTGGCACTGGTAAAACGCTGCTGGCCAAGGCCATCGCCACAGAGTACAGTCTCAACTTCTTCAGCGTCAAGGGTCCTGAGCTGCTCAACATGTACATTGGTGAGTCCGAAGCCAATGTGCGACGAGTCTTCCAGCGCGCGAGAGACGCGAGGCCATGTGTTGTGTTCTTTGACGAACTCGACTCCGTCGCGCCCAAGAGAGGCAACCAGGGCGACAGTGGCGGTGTCATGGACCGTATCGTGTCGCAGCTGCTGGCTGAGCTCGACGGCATGTCTGGCGGAGACGATGGCGGCGGTGGTGTCTTCGTCATCGGTGCAACAAACAGGCCCGATCTGCTTGACCAGGCCCTGCTTCGTCCGGGCCGTTTCGACAAGATGCTCTACCTGGGTGTCTCGGACACTCACGACAAACAGCTGAAGATCATGGAAGCTTTGACACGGAAGTAAGTATGCTTAGGCCCCGAACACTTGACTGTTGGAGTGACTAACGTTATCATTGTAGATTCACCCTCCACCCCCAGCTCCAGCTTTCTACTGTCGCAGAGCAGCTTCCATTCACGTACACTGGTGCCGATTTCTACGCCCTCTGCAGTGATGCCATGCTCAAGGCTGTTACTCGGCAGGCTGCCTCTGTCGATAACAAGATTCGCGCTCTGAATGCGGACCCCTCTGCGTCGTCCGGTCGGCAAAACCCAATTTCAACGGCCAACTTTTTCGACCACTACGCCACTGCCGAGGACATTGCCGTCATGGTCACTGAGCAGGACTTCCTCGAGGCGCACAAGGAGCTCATCCCGTCAGTCAGCGCGGGCGAGCTGCAGCACTACGAGACGGTGCGGGCCACATTTGAGGGTACAAAGGACAAGAAGCAAGCACCACAGCAGACGAATGGCCATGCTGCTGCAGGGGCACCGCAGCAGCCGCAACAACTGGCAATGCGTCCCGCGTCAAGGGGCAAGTCCAAGGGCAAGGGCAAAGGAAAGGCTGTCGCCACGGCGAGCGACGAGGAGGAGGATGATGGTGACGACCGGTTCGCCAGCTATGGTGGCGGCGGACCTGATGGTATCAACGGAAAAGGGAAAGGAAAAGCTGTGGCCAAGTTCCAGGATGGAACGGCCAGCGATGACGAGGGGCTGTACTAGAAAGGAATGGGGAGCATTCTGGTATCATTCACGAGGCCATTTTGGCATATACATATCCGTGCATCATAGAAATCGAACCTCGACGATTGCATCTGGTGCGATGTACTTGTCCTCCTCGAGACTGTGACGCGTACGCAAATGAGGAGGATGTTTAGTAGTCTCGAAGTGGACAGATGCGAGCTGGTTCGGTGCCAGATACATATGCTCGATACTGGGTCTTTGGGCTTCTCACAGCCGGCGATATACCCTCAGACGATCCAGACCTGGTAGAGGCAGGGCAGGGCGGGTGTTTCTCGTTCCCAGCCAGCATCAAAACGCAGATGCGTGCAGGAGTGATTAGAATATCCAATAGTACACGCCACCTTCAACCAATCACACGGGCTTGTGGTTTAGTGGTATAATACTCCCTTAGCACCAGCGAGCTGGTTCGCCAGTCTCTGCCTCGACGCCGTATGGGAGTGGTCCGGGGTTCGATTCCCCGCGAGTCCATCGCAAAGGAGGTTAGATTCCTCCATTGTACCCATCTTTTGCCAGATAGATCTCTTTTTGGGGGGTCCAGCTGGGTGCCATCGTGGTCGTGTCGGCGTGTTGGGACTTGGGGTTCGTCCCTTTTTTTGTTCCCTGTGTGCTGTGTGCAAAGATGTGCAAGCCTCGCCGGGAGACCATTTTGGCTGGATGGGAAGCTTCTGCGATGTTGCTGGGCGCGAGAACAACTGATAGATAGATGCCTTGTACTCGAGATCAAGCTGCAGGTGGTGGTTTCAAATACTCAAAGGGACGATTTGCACATGTGCACCATCCGTTCCGTTCCCAGGAGGTCGTTGATATAGTCGAGATACGCCCGGCTGCTCGGTTTTGAAGACCTGGCAGAGCGGGCAGAGTCGAGTGTCTTTCCTATCATCAGTACGTTGCGACTCCGGCTGAATCAAGGTGCTGACACCGGCGACACCGAGACAACACCGAGTTTGGACTGAGTACGGGGCCCCAAAGGAGTCACGTCGGAGTGTGTCTCCCCACAATGAATACGAAGGTGAGCAAACACCTCTTCACCATCACGACGAGCACTAGGTCCAGAATCAACGTCTGCAAATGCAGCCTCGCAAGACACACACATCTCGCTTCGCTTACAAAATGTACATCGCTTTGCATTGAGACCATGACAGAAATCAAAATACCGCCTGCTTTACTTTCTCTCTATCCTCGGCTCGGCGTCTACGACTTCGCAGCCGTGGCTGTTGCCGTCGGCGTAGACGTCTTCTTCGCCGCTGCCGCTGCCGTTTTCGTCTTGTCGTCCTCCTCGTCCTCATCATCATCGTCGTCGTCGTCCGAATCTTCGTCAGAGTCCTCATCGCTGTCATCTTCGTCTGAATCATCGTCCTCGTCGTCCTCGTCGTCTTCTTCCTCGGCCTTCTTCTTGGTGTCCGGTGTCTTGCTGACTTCCTTTTTGGCCTCCTCTTTCTTGGGCTCTTCTTTCTTGACCTCCACCTTCTTCGGCTCTTCTTTCTTCGCCTCCACTTTCTTGGGCTCTTCCTTCTTGGGCTCTTCCTTCTTGGGCTCTTCCTTCTTGACATCCTTCTTGACTCCTTCCGCCTCTTCATCGCTATCATCCTCATCCTCGTCACTGTCTTCCTCATCCTCGTCGTCGTCGTCGTCGTCGTCGTCATCATCATCATCGTCTTCTTCTTCCGAGCTCTCCTCCTCGTCGCTCTCTGCCTTCTTGGCTCCAGCGGCAGGGGTAGCTTTCGTCGAGGCTGTTCCAGCAGTAGCAGCAGCTCCAGCCAGAGATGTCGCACCCGCCGCCCACTTTCCAGACGTGGGACTCTGCAGGGCCTGAGCTGCCGAGGAGTCCACTGCGCCAGTCCCAGACTTCCACGCTCCGGATGTCGGGCTCTGAAGACCAGCGGCAGCGGCCGTTGCGTCTCCCTTGGCAGCAGTTGCAGCACCAGGCTTCTTCTCGTCTGATGATATCTTGAGGTTGCTGACGCCCTTTGTCGCGGCGGCCACGGGGGTCACAGCCTTCTTCGCGGCGGGCTCGTCCTTCTTGTCAGCCGCCGTCTTCGCTGCAGCTGTAGGCTTGGCGGCGCTCGCGCTCTCCGTAGCAGTCTTCCTCGCCGTGCCCGTGCTCGTTGTCGTCACCACGATGGGCTCCTTCTTGAGCTGCTTGGCCTTCTGCGCCGCCTCCTCGGCGAGTCCGCGCATGGGGCCTGCGGCGGCAGCGGCGGCAGCGGGTTTCTGGTTCTCAGTTTTGCTGCCGGCAGCGGCAGGGACGCTCTTGGTCACGGGCTTGGCCACGGGCTTCTTGGTCATCCGCGGGACCATGGCGGCCGCCTGCTCCTTTGTCGGGATCGTGAACTCGTCATGGTAGATCTTGACGTGCTGCTTGAGCTCGCCGTACTCGTTCCACTCTTCTATCTCGACCAGGTCCTGGTGTCCAGTACAGCATGTGAGCCCCTGATCCCTGTATCCGCCCATTCAAGCCTGGGAGGGGGAGCAAAATACTTACACCGACGGGGAACCCCTCCTGGAAGAGCGCGGGGAGCTTGCGGACGCGGCCCGAGGGATCCTTGCCGGCGCGGCGGCCCCAGAGCTGGCGCGCCCGCGGGTCGACGGCTATATCGAGGGCCTTGAAGGGGACCCTGTTGGCCCGGAGGATGGTCTCGAGGCGGGAGGTGGCCGTGACGATGTGTGCGGAGCCGGCTGTGAGGGAGGTGAAGATGTACAGGGCCGGGTCGTCCATGAGATCGGCTGGTACGGTGGCCGCCATGGTGGTGGAGGGGATTGCGACTCGTGGCCAGGGACGGATCGGGCTCGTGCGAGGGGCTCGCTGTCGTCGAGGTCGGGCGGGGGGGGGTCGATCAGACCTTGCTGGGGTCTGTAATAGAGCGTGGTGAGGCGGTGATTAGTGCTATGCTGCCGGCAGCCTGAGTGGGAGTGGGAGTGGTCGGGTGTTGCTGTTGCTGCTGCTGCTGCTGTTGCTGTCGCCGTTGATGCTGTCGTGGCGTGTTGCTGCTGGCGGCCCAACGGTGTCTCACACACACAGGGGCCCCTTCCCCACCTGGACGAGGCGTGCTCCCCCGCAGCAGCTGGCATGTGAGGGAGGGGGCCAGCTCCCTGGAGGTTAGTGCTGCTGCATCCTCCAAGAACCTTGTGCGGAAGACTTCCCTGCAGCGCTAGAAGCACTCGAGGTCGAGCTCGGCCATGACAAGCTCCTTCTCTCGACGATCCTGTGTCCCAACAAGCCATGCCCGGCACTGCAGCCAAGAGCACTGCGTTTCTCCGTCCCGAGCCCTCCTGCCGCATCCCCTGCCCGCTCCCGCCTTGATCTCATCTACCAGACACCCACCCGGTCCTCCGTATAATCTCAGGGGCTCAACAACGACGGCCGCGTCATCGGCATGCCGCAGACACAGAGGCCGAGTCATTGACCACGCACGAGACCGACGACGAGACTCGACGTTCCGCCAAGGATGAACCTGAGTGACTCGCAGGCTGAGGCCCCTGATTGGTAGAGGGATCCCCGAGGTCGCGTCCTCAAGGGCCCAGGGGACGAATCCCGGTTGCCGGTGACGCAGTTTCGGAAAGTGCATATGCCCGTGGTGCAGGAGTCCCAGGGCCATGGGGCGCCCTGTCTGGACGTGCCGCCGGCACTGCACGCGTGTGGCTCTAGGATGTCACCTCGATCGCATCTGAGTTTGCCTGCGCCGCCTATCGACGATGCGCAGCCCTATGTGTTTCCGGAGGCCTCGACCATCGTCCACCGCCGCTTTACCCGTCGAACTCAAGCAAAGGGATGCCCAACCAGGATCCTTGCAGGCCTGCAGCGTCTCGACGCCCCGGCGGAGGTTTCTTGCGCGCGAGACGCAGCAGCAGGGCCACGCAATCTGGGATCGGGATCGCCATGCATCATCGATCACATTGTTCGGGGAGGGCAGATGTGATGGAGAGGCCGGGAATCGCGGAATCTGATAAGCCGAGCCGTCGGTTCACGCAGCTTCGCCAGGGGCCCCATGCCAGTCCCCAGGCATGTTGCTCCCTCCATCTGCGCATCCATGACTCTAAATTACCATCCACAACTCTGTTCTGCGCTGTTGTGCGCAAAGAGGTCGGAACCTTGTACACGATGTTCTGCAGTAATGAGCCCATTGTACGGAGGTGCCTTGCCAAAGAGTTCGCCCAGGGTCTTGGCGTTTCCCAGCCATTAGCTGGTACCTGACACAGTTTGCCGATGTACTTTGCCAACTACATCCACCAGAGTTTTGCTTTTGTAGCAGCACAATGTCCATTCCATGCAGGGGGCTTGAGCTTGGTGTTACCTTAGGTAGGTAGATGCGAGTTACGGGTGAGTGACTTGGCGCGAGCGACTGCCAGCCGCCCGGCAGGACGAGCTAGGCGAACTCTTTTGCAAGACATCTCCGGACCAATCGGTTGTCTCACCCACGGAGTCAAGCGGGAAGCTAGAGTTGTGGCGTGCAGTCTTTCCAGCTAGCGACCCCCCATCATCGCCGGGGACGAACCTCCACGCATGGACCAGCGGCGGCCATGGCTGCTGGACGTGCAATGTGCATGGTGCAGAGTGCATGGGAGGGTGCATCCGGGTCGACAGCCGGCGCATGTCAGCCACATGCGGAACACCCACGGTCGTATCCGTAAACCTTAAAATGACAGGCTCCGAAGTCTCCGGAATCAATTGGCGGCATCAACATCCCAGCATCCCGGCATCGAGGCATCGACTGCCCACGCTCGATCTTGGCGTCCGGTGTCGTCCTTGTCTCACAAAGGCAGGCTCACGCGATGACATCGGGACCGCGTCTGTGTAGCCTCTGTCAAGGCAGGATTGACAAGGAGGCAGGCGTAGCTAAGGCAGGAGGGCAACAAGATGTCTTCAGAGCCCAACGTACATTACACGTTAGGTACTCCTTGGTACCAGACGGTAATGGTCACTCTGCCGTCGAACAACATGACCAGGTTGTCGAGACTGGTCTCCTATTTTATCCCGATGCGGATCCAATGGTTAATGATAGCCTGCCTGATCGAGGGGCGTCGAACCGACCTCGCCGACCAGATCGTAGCCTTTGCGATCCAGGATTGACGCCACTTCCGTGACAAGACCAATCAATCGGCGAGGGGCGAAGCGCTCTAGGCGCGAAGAATTTAGAAACCGCTCGCATCACGCGCTCTTGCTGATGTGCCAACATCCTGGTCCCGGCCATGACTTTCAGGCAATGACTCAGTATCCGTGTCGATATTGGCATCGTCTGCACAAGACTCCGTTGCGACATACCGCTGGTGAACGATAAGAAGTGTCCCTGTGCGGTTGTTGGCACTGATACTCGGCAGAACTATTCTAGGTCGTCCGTCCAGCCATCCGGGCAGGCCTGGTTCCTTCCGGCGTCTATAGGCTTTAGTGCCTCAATTCAGAGTGGTGAGACACAGCTACTTTTGTAGTCCCGTATGGGGCAAGGCGGCTGGTCTGGCGATGCGTATCTTTGCCAGTGTGCTGTAAAATTTGTGTCAGGGCCGCACCCCAGCAACGTGTGTGGTGTCCCGACTGATGGCCCTGGCCGGGGCAGGGGCGTTGCGAGGCTGTTGCTGGCGAAGTGTAGTTGCGGAGCTTTTTCAGAGTTGTCTTGCAGGCTTATCCCAGCTCTCCCTTGCAGTCCGAGCCGCTGGGCTCGTGCCAGCCCGTCGGAATTAGTTGAGTGGTGACAGGGCCGGGTCATCAGAACTACCAGGCCGACAGGGGTGTTAGGTTTGAGGTCTCAATGCCCTGTACCTTTGTGCGTTTCTCAATGCCGGAAGACTTCCGGCTGTCAGCGCTCCGGCAAGTGACCCATGGTTGGGAGCTGCTAGACCAGTTGGGACAACACAGATGGGACTTTTGTCAAGTCATTGGTGATAACAGAACAATCTGTGTACCTCGTCAGATCGGCCAAGAGGGAGGAAGATCGTATTCTGGACTATGTCTTCTCCGAAGCGATCCACAGAAATGGATCGACATACTGCGTGGAAGCACTGTCAGTGAACTGGCAAAGGGTGGTTGAGAACACTCTCGCAGTGGGTAAGGCGGCATGCCACGGACATTGGGAGCCTAGAACTACCGTCAAGAGAGGCGTCGTGCTTCAGAAGGGGTTTGTGTTGCGAAGTCACATCCTGGGGTACCCTGTCGGTCTTTGGCCCCCTTCTTCTTGTGGGAGAAATCCTCGTGCGTTTCCGGCTGACTGTTGAGCGAGGGACCCTTGACTTGTCAGTCTCGAGTTCGAGTCTGGTTGAGGAGTATGAAAAAAGTGGTGTAAGCCGTAGATTGAGGCCAGGTTGAGTTGACGAACGGGTGTTCTGCGTTATAAAAGGTGGCTGGTTTCCGCAAAACTGTGAGAGAACGATTCCCTGTTCGGTCGTTCATCATTTTTTGTTCTATTCCTGAGCCTTCAACAATCCCTCGCTCGACCATCTAGGGCATATGCCCTTAACAGCTGTTAGTCAAGCCTGACACACAAGAGCGACCTTGTCCACTTCATCACAACAGTCTAAACCAACCACTAGACCGGTGGACAACTGCTGCTCTTTGGCACAACCAGCAAACCACTCGAAGACTCCGCCATTACATACCGAGAACGAGCCCAGCATTATTGTCTGAAACCTTGACGACGCACCAAAGATCCATGGCATATTCAATGGCCTCTACCGGAGATGAGCGGGACGCGGATCAGAGACCACCCACGACCGAGGCCCCACCTGGCTCTGCTATATGGCAGGGAAGTCCTGCGAAGTACCACCCAGGAGAGCATGAGGATGAGATCGGTCCCCGTGCCAGCTGCGTGGTAGTCCCAGAGTGCAGCTCGGCGTTTGCTCCGCACCCCCGAGCATGGCGTGAGGAGGTCAATCAGGCCGCGGTCATTATCAATGAGATGTCTCTGCAGCGGTGTAAGCACTGGACCCGTTCGGGTTGCGATTGTCAGAACTACGTGTTGCGGGGAGGCGAGCTGTGTACAGAGAAGTGCCAGAACAACAAGTGTGGTTACGATTGAGGCGCACTGAAAGTTGGAGTCTGCAAGAAGACTAGCCGAAGGGCCATCAGGTGTGTCTAGCAGGCATGGAGCCTCGGGAGAAACAAGAAAGGAGTGGTTGGATTGAAACAGGCATGGCACAGGAAGGCTGAATGCTGGTCCAGTACCGGGGCCGCGAAGCTGAGGTAGTGGTTAAGTCCGAGGGCGATCCCGCGAGATGCACTGGATATGAGATATGAGGGGCAATAAGAAGCTGGAGCTATGCGAAGAAGACCTCGGGATGCAGAAGCAGGACGAGCTTACGACCTGGTCCATAGAAGTGGGAGGGTTGAGCAGCATGGGAACCTTAGAAAGTCAAGTCAAGGAGGCGCAGTGAAGCGGAAGATGCAAACGTCCCGAACTCTTCTTGTGTGGCCGAAGCCACTACTTTTGGGAAGTCACAGTCAAAGGTAGCAACAATGCTGAGAGGAAGAGTTCCATTTCTATGTCCAGGTCTATGTTCAGTTGAATACATCCCTCGGTGCCGCAGCCCCTATAACTGAAAAAGAAAGCCAATAGCAGTGTTGCTGGTGCCATGTACCACCGCAAGATATGGGGTATCAAACTGCAAAAAGGGGTCTGTTGGGATGTCCCTGCGAGACTGACACAGAGACAACAACCAACTTCCAAATCGCGTAACACGCGAGAAAGCCACGATCCCATAAAAATCACACCTAGAAGTTTAAGCACACCAATCTGACCGTCCCCGTAGAAGAACATAAACCAGAACAAACGAGGGCAGCAGCATGGACTACGCTCTCGAGTGCCGCTGGCGAAGAAGAAAAAGATGGCAAAGGCCAGATCAAGCCAAGGGAAGCATGCTAAAACGCTCGAACGACGACACGTCATCGCCGGGCCATGACGCGTCAAGGACTAGCGATCCACTGCATCTCCTGCTTAAGCGAGGAGAGCAGCACCGAGACCAAGAACACCGAGGAGAAGGCCGGACTGGACAGAGAGCGCGCCCGCAGCACCCACGGGGATGGTGGGCTGCGAAGGGCTGGCGGTGGTGGGCGCCTGAGGCTTGGTAGTAGGGTAAGTAGTCGTAGGGTAAGCCGCGGTGGAGTTGAGGTGAGCGGTAGGGTAGACCTGGGACGAGGTGGTGTTGTGGACGGCGTAGCTGTAGACGCTACTGTGAACGCTGTAGACACTGCTGGTGGTGTTGACGTGGATGGAGCTGGAGGTGGTAGAGGTGCTCGACGTGGTGGGAGGAGGGACGTAGAGAGGGCACTCAGGGTTGGCCGGGTTGCACTGGGTCAGAGTGACGGTGGCCGTGAGGTACTGGGTGCTGGTGCTGTACGAGGTGACCTCGGTAGGGTAAGCAGCCGAGGCGACGCCGCAGGCGAGAGCGAGGATGCTGAGAACGCGCATTTTGATGGATTGCGGTGGACTTGGGCGTTGCGGTTGGAATGTAGATTGCGTCGTGATGTCTTGGAGCACAATAGGCTTTGTTGTGGTAGTCAGGGGCAAGTGAAGATGAAGTGTCTTGGATTCCAGGAACGCGTGCAAATAGACTTTGTGGAAGAGGTCGAGGATGAACCTTGCGGGACGTGGGTTGGGTTTAAGAGAAAAAGAGCGTCGGCCGGGGCAGTAAAGAGCGTTATTTTCACAAAGAGCGTAAAAGTTGGGTCTGGCTGTGACTGAGGGCGGAGAAGGAGGAAGAGTCTGTGAGGGTGGCGCAAGGCCGGCAGGAAGAGGAAGACCTCGAGCCCTCGGGGAGGACGAGCAGACGGGGGCTGAGCGGGTCCCAGCTGAGGCTAGGCCAGGAAGGGCGCCACCAACTGGAAATAAGCGGGGCGCAGCCACGCGGCAGCCAACCCGGAGCCCCCTAGGGAAAGCGGGGCACGCTGGGTGAGCGGGTTCCTGCCGTGGATCCAGCGTGTACCTGACAGGGACGTGTGCCCAGGTGCTTGCCTTGCAGCGGACCTGCAGCTTTGCCCGATCAGAATCTTCTTCGAGGACCACACACACCTCGACACATCACATCGTCGCCGGCGACGCTTTGCCACGACGCCCTTGCAGCCCGCAGTAGCACGGATGGGCAGCCGATGTCCACGCTCGTCTCGGCCGTCGCCCCTCGGCTGCATGTGCGCCTTATCATAGCTGTGCGGCACTTCTCCGAGGTGCTTCCCATTATTGGCAGGGATTGTTGGCGACCGTTGGCAACCGAGCCACTGTGAGGGCGGCCATAGACCAGGCCTCGACCCCTTGCGCGCAACTCCTTTATTCCCTGGCCACAACAAGATCAAGTCAGCGAAGTGTCGCCAGATATCAACAAGAACCTGAGAGGTCGTGACGAGTTGAGCCCAGGAAGACACAACGCAGCGCGAGGCGGCAGTGTTCAGCTTGTCACTCCAGTCACGGCGACGATATCGGAGCAGCCGCGAGTCTTGCTCAAGGCAAACAAGCACGCGCCATGGGCGTTCTAATTCGTGCAAGCGTAGGCTGGAACTGCCCAAGAGGCAATGGTTGTGCAAAGTTTGTGCACCTTGCATCTGCAGGATGTGCTGTACCCTGTCGGAGCCGCTTCGGCGGTGGCGTGGTGACGGGACCTGCAGTAGTGCCGACATTGGTTCTGAGTCAAACCTGATTTCCCAGCGCTGGGCAGGCCCACGGCCAATCCTGTCCGTTTCCCAATGCTTGGGTCTTGGAAGAGTCATGTTTTCCAGCCCTTCTTGCTCTTTTGTGGTTCCGTCTAGCCAACTGTTGCTGCAGCTTACCTGGCTCGGAAGCGTCGATCTCTCCTGCACTCTGCCGAACAGCTCTGTGGGATTCGACAACACAGAGTTTATTAGGTCTTGCACGGTTGCTGTCGCCGGGGCAAGCGCGTGCAGACCAAACATGAAGCTTGTGCACGGTTGCTGAATAATTGATTGCTAGGAGAAGCCTTGCCAGTGCCAGTGCTCAGCATGTGAAACGAGGCTCACACTCCACAGCCAGGTTTGTACTCCCGGGGAGGAATTTCCATGGTCCCTAGTATGCCAAATTTAACATTGTTGCAGCAATTCCAAGATGCCGAATTTCCATGAGAATAGCCGATGTACACTCCTTGTCTGCCGAGTCTGCGTTCCATGCGACAAGTGTGGTCAGCTCCACTCCGAACACACGGAGCACCATGCCACATCCTCGTCGCTCCAAACCACACATGCTCTTCCAAGCTGTTGTCGGATTGGCGAGATTCGGAAGCACCGTAGGACAACCACTGCAGCAGCCGTGGACCGTTGCACAGACAACAACTACGCGTGAGGCAGGACGTGCGGCGAAGAGCAGCTCCCCTGGCAGCCCGTGGGTAGTATAGCAAGCAACGCGCAGCACCTTATGGTTGCCATGATGTGTTATGTTGCTGCGCTCGACAAGCCGCTGTCCCACTGGAGCCTGGGAGGAGCATAACGGCAGTGATTTCACCTCACCAATGCCACAGCCCGCGAGAAACTCATCGAGCCTCGTGGGCTATGACCAACGGATTTGCATCGGGATCTGGCTCGCCACGTCCTTGAGCAGAGCCAACAAATCGCGATGAGACTTTTGCTTTCCAGAAAGCTCTCCGGGATCTACCAGGTATTGGGTCTTTCACACGACCGAGAAAGGACGCATCACTACCTGCGTCCGCGAGTGCCTGCGGTATCTTCCGAATAGCAGCGAGAATTGGCGTATATCCGGCTCGTGCTTGGCCCTGGGCTGTAGTCGAGCCCGTCAAGGTTCCGCGTCAAGGGAGCAACAGTCTGCGCATTCGGCCACTGGCGAACTCCAGTAGGGAGGGTCTGAGACCTTTGTCTCTGTTCCTGGAGCTAGTCATGTATGCCCAAGACATGACAAGAAGGCCGTAGCCCTGTCATCGCAACCGTGTGTACTGCTTTGTTTACCTTTCCGCTGATTGTGCGAGGCAAACCAGATCCAGAGGTTTGTGGTCGCTCATAGGCGAACTTCCGCCAGAGTGTCGCAATGGAGTGAGGACAACGTAGACCGTATAAGCTGCGATTATTGTACGCGTCAGAGTGACTGGTCATGCTTGCGACAGTGCATTCAGCACCTTGCCGCGCCACGCGTCACATATCTCTCGATCGGTACCAACTCGACGTCTTTCACAGGCCAAGGCAAGGAGCCATTGACCACCAAGATGTCCACTGCACCCCAAACGAGCACCGCAAGCTGGCATCATAGTTATGATAAAGACCTGACTCAACCAGTATAGAGGCTATACAGGACAGTGAGTAACGCCCATTCACACTGCGGCCGACTTGTTCAGGAGCTTCTGCGCACGTCTCAGCCGAGCTGCCTTATCATCCAGGTCGAGACCCGGCTTGCCCTTGTTCCCACCGCCGCCCCTGCTGCTGTCGTCGCCGCTCAGCCAGGCCAGCGTGTCGACCGATGCGTCGGATGTGTCGTCGCTCTCGTCCTCGTCATTCTTATCAACGGACCCCGAGGCGACCTGCTGCTTTGCGTCGCTCGCAATGTCTTTTTCGTGTAACTGCAACTCGCTGCCCTGTGAGGCTGGCAGGCCCTTTGCATCTGCGTTAGGTTGACCTGGCCTTTGAGCTGGGGACTGCGGCTGCTGCCGTCCCAGGCCGACGGCTTTGCCGAACTTGCTGAAGACCGACGATGTCGAGCGCAGCAGGCGCCCTCCTGTCCCCGTCCTCGTCCTCGTCACTGTTGTACTGCAGGTCAGCCCGTCCGCTGAAGCGTCCGGGCGTATTGGGTAGCTGCAGGCGCCGCAGCTCTCATCCGTAGAGATACCCTTCTTCGTGCTATCCGCGGGCCGCGGTGTCGAGCAGACACAGCTGACCGCGTGCACCCCTGCCATCCACTCCGCGATGCGCTTGCGCTCTCGCCTCGTGCTGTACGACTTGACTTTGTCGGCATTGGTGGTTGTGGTGTTGCCGATGATGTCTCCCGACTGGCTGCGGCTGACTCCTTCCATGGGCGTCGCCAGCGAAGCCGCAGTAAGTGAAGAACATTCCGGTGGTGGTGCCGTGCTGGCTTCACCTGCAGCCGCAGGAGTCCTTGAGCAAGTCGCCACCGCTGTCAATGGTGTGAGAGTATGGCCGTCATCATGCTTCAACTGCTTCTGGCTGGCGTCGTCGCGGTGTTCAGACGTATGTCCCCTCGTACAACCACAATCTGTAGCCGCTGTAGGCTGGAGAAGAGGAGGAGCGGAGGACAAAGACAACGGCGGTGAGCACATCCCGCCTGCCCCGTGGTTATCACCATCACCGCTGGTGGTGGCCACCGCCCTCAGTGTCGCCGTCTCGCTCCCCGACATCGTGTCGTCATGAATAGCAGTGATCAAACATTTTTTAGCCGCGCAGCCAGGAAGATATTCGAGGCGGGCGGGCTTGTCTTATCGACGGAAGTATTAGTACGATGTCTGCGGTGAGACGGAAATAGACAATCAGCGGAGAACAAGTCGTCTGGCCCGATGCCGTCAAGAGTATAGGGACAGAGATTGCTGTAGTGCTTGCGCCGATCGTGGTGAAGGAGTCAGGACTTGTGGGCGGGACTAAGTTACCTGCACATGCGTGGTCTGCAGGTATTGTGGAGTCGGGCCGGCGCGGCTGTCGAGCCGCGGCGTGCATCCATTACTGAGCTTATACCTAGGGTTCATAGACTCCCGAGACCCGTTTTGCTAAAGCTCTAGGACCTGTAGAACAGATCGGACGGATCGAGCTTGAGGAGGCTCGGTCATGGCGAGACAATACATCCGAATGTCCGCCGCGTTGCCCAACTGGGCATGTTGCAAGCATGTCTCGCATTCCAAAAACACAAGCACGAGCTGGGTAATGACATATATTTGATAACAAGGGGATCGAAGGACCAGTATGCTTACGATCACATCAGATTGCGGCCAGAAGCAGAGCGTGGGTGGATGGTACGTGATCCTTTGTCGTCAGTGAGGTCTATGGCTGGTGCTATCTTGCTATCTAAATGCTGGCGAGTTGCAGCGAAGCGCGAAAATCAACCGTCCTCCCTCGGTGGGTGATCCGGCTTCCACCGGGAACATCCACCATCCCCCAAATCAAGCGCTTTTCGTCTTTTGTCTCGAGGTTGCGCGGTTGTTGTCGTAAGTCTTGGTCCATGCCAAAGTCAAAGTATTATCGTGGCCGTTCGTCGTATCCATGATTGCCAATGGTTCCCGCCGGCCGGACGTGTTCTGCAAAAGGCGGATATGTTGTGCCTTTGCGAGCACGGCGGCCGTCTCTCTTCCGATTCGTCGTGGACTATTTACAAGTCATCATCGTCCTCCTCGGGAAGGGGCTGGTTCTTGGCGTCCTCCATCTCCTTCTGGTACTGGGCAAGGAGCGCCTCATCGACCTGGGCGGTGGGGGGAGCAAGGGCAGGGGCGGCAACGAATTCCTAGCGATGACGTTAGCAGACTGCCACAGGTACTCTTGGCGAGGAAAATACATACGAGGCCAGGGTTGCCAACGAGCTTCCGGGCAAGCCACAGGAAGGGCTTCTCGAAGTTGTAGTTGGACTTGGCAGAGATGTCGTAGTACTGGAGGTTCTTCTTGCGGTGGAAGGTGATGGTCTTGGCCTTGACCTTGCGCTCCTTGACATCGACCTTGTTACCGCAAAGGACGATAGGGATGTTCTCGCAGACACGGACGAGGTCACCTGGAATGGGACATATTAGCTATGGTCGTAGCGACAGATCATGTTCCTTCTCTGAGTTTGACTTACGGTGCCAGTTGGGGACGTTCTTGTAGGTGATGCGAGATGTGACGTCGAACATGATGATACCGCACTGGCCGTTGATGTAGTAACCGTCACGGAGACCACCGAACTTCTCCTGACCGGCGGTATCCCAGACATCGAAGGTGATGTTGCCGAAGTTCTGAAGGTATGCGTTAGGCGTCTGCGTCGGCGTCGTGGATGTCTGATGCGTGACTTACGGTCGAGAAGCCGAGAGGGTGGACCTCGACACCGAGAGTGGCCATGTACTTCTTCTCAAACTCACCAGTCAAGTGGCGCTTGACGAAGGTGGTCTAGTGATCGAAGAGGGCTCTTGTTAGTTTCGTGCCTAGTCGTGATGCCATGGCCATGATCGGGCCCCAATCTGGAGGGGGCGGGTGTGGCATGCATGCGACACGCTGAGCTGCCTGTGACAACGATGCATGCCACGCCTCAGCAGGACAAGAGGTCGACATACCTTTCCGGTACCGCCATCGCCGACGAGGACGAGCTTGAAGGTGGGAGTCTCGGCAGCCATGTTGTGATTGGGCTAGCTGTACGCTTTGGTGTTGCGATATAAACAAGACCTGGGCTGGGCTTGACGTCAGTGGGGTGGCTTTCTGGAGGCGGCGTTTGCGCGCGTGAAGTGTGCAGAAGACTGCTCGAGATGGAGCTCGAGCGGCGGAGGGCAGGAGCGACGTGGATGTCGGCGGGTAGAGGGAGACGTGGGTGGTTTCTTTGCGGTCCGTACCTGTTGGATAGGGGCGTGTGGGAATGGAGAGGGTGGGTTGCCGTGGTTGATGATGTGAAAAGTTGTCGGTCAACAAGAGCCTGGCAGATCAACGGCTAGGCCCGACTACCCCTCCGTCGGCGTGGCTAAATTTTTGCCTGAACGATTTTTCTGTGGCTGGTGCAGCTCCTGCCTGATGCCCGCTCAGGTGTCCAAGCAAGGCGACAAGGCTCCGTTTGCTGCAAGCACTTCCAGCCAGTGTGGCGCAAGCTCCCGGCCAACCTATTGTCTAATCTGTGCAGGTGGAGCTTCGTTGGGCTAGCTGCGACCGTTTGAAAAACACGTGCGGAACGAGAACAGAGTACACAAAAAAAACACAATGGAGGACGGCTTTTTATCTTGGGCAGGGTACTATCTGAATCTATTCAGGCTGCGCTCGGTCATACTATGACAGTGAGTTGGGCTCCAGCATTCGTGCTGGTCTGGCAGCTCTTTGCTATTGTATCCCCGCCTGACATGGGGCGGTTGCTGCCTCGTCGCTGTGCTTCACGCCGCCAATGACACCGTGCTGACTAATGTGTCCCTCTCAACAATGTCAAAGCAGCCCACCAGCAGGCAACAATTGCAGGCAACATTTCGATTTTTAGAGATGATTCATCGCCCAGCTGTATCAGCGACCTTTTCTCGATG
Source organism: Microdochium bolleyi (assembly GCA_001566295.1). Classification (NCBI taxonomy): domain Eukaryota; kingdom Fungi; phylum Ascomycota; class Sordariomycetes; order Xylariales; family Microdochiaceae; genus Microdochium; species Microdochium bolleyi. Next base: position 1,292,048 of record KQ964246.1, read on the forward strand.
AGTCGTGCCCTGTAGATTGCACCAGGCTCTTGGTGGTGCTGACAACACAGCACTTCAGCGTGCAGGCATCAGCCAATGTTGCTCTTGAATGAATGGCACCGAGTCGTGATGATGTAAGCATAATTACACGTGGATGGCACCATGCCGATCACAACCATTTCGGCTGGCATTGATGTCGCTGGGGCTCCTGGACTGAACGTGGCTTCGAGCGATTCACTGTGCCTCGCCCTCCGCTCTATGAGCTCCAGAGTCTCATCAGTGTCTCGCACACCACGGCTTTTTATCCTCATATCGGGAGAATATGGCAGCCAAGAAGACCGCGGCCGCCCCAGTCACTCCGGGGAACCAGGTTCAGCCGTAGTTCCTGCCGCTGACCCCCGTCCGTTCGCCGCGATACTTTGACGAGCACTCGTTGCTATTTCGAGGACGTTAGCTCGGGCACTTTTGCATGCAGAACAAAAAGTCACCACACGACTTACTCCCTGGTTACCCTGTACGCATTCGGCGACCTTCTTGAGGCCGTCGTTGTTGCCCTTGTTCACGTATCCAAAGTTGCGGATCTCGTCGCCGGCCTTGAGCCCCGCGGACTCTGCGGGGCTGTTCGCCGCAACGCTGTTGACCCGCGCGAATGTCTCGTCCAAGGTATCGGGTATCGAGTCGCCCAGTATCCCCGCCGGATTGTTCGTCGCTGCTGACGATGACGACGCTGCAGCCGAGCCGCCCTCGGTGTCCTTGAGGCTAGCAAAGTGCTCGTGCAGATACTTTTCGATCGTGTTCATGAGATCCTTGTAGTCGTTGCGGAGGTAGATGATGCGAGAACGGGTGGTTCGGACTAGTCCAGTGTCTTTGTGTTAGGCATGATATCTCTCTTCTGCATTGGTGTGTGTACATGGTGACTGCATACTCTGTGCGACATCGATGTCTGCTCGCGGGAAGCCGTCTGCTGTGGTCAAAGGCGTGTTCATGTTGACACCGTGCTAGACAGAGCGAGCACAGCAATAATCAGCTACTATGCTTCCCTCCTGGCGCGCACCGATCGGACACTCCCAGTCGCTTACTGAGTCGAGAACGCCGCTGAGCGCTTTGAGCTCGGCCTCCATGTTGTCCTTCTTCGCCTGAAGCTCCGCGAACGAGAGATGCGCCGCATTGCCGTTGGCGAGGGGTCTGGACGACTCGCCCGAGGGGACGGTGGGTGCGTGAATGTTGTCCATTTCGTGAGGGCGTGCCCGTGATTGCAGAGGACTATCTCATGGCATCGTATGCGGCCAGGAGAGTCGTGGGTCGGCGCAATGATGCAGCTGGTCGTCGTCAGGCAGCCGGGAGCTTACGATGGTGTTGGGACTCTCTGATGGGGAAGCTCGTCGCTGGACCGGCTAGGAGCCGTGCAAGACCCCGCCATTACGAATGGCTGCACGGCGACACACTTCAGAGACACACGAACAGGTAGAAAACAGTTCACGAAACCCAAGCACCCCGAGCCATCTGGCGATTCTCTCCATCGCGTTCCAATCTTCACACCCTACCGGTCTCACGGATTTGACAACTGAGCTTAAAGTGATAGTTGCGTGCTTGTCGTAGCCAAGCCAGCAACCACCACAGCTGCACCGTTGCTTACACGGCCGTCTTTCGTCAGGGCTCCACCTTTCTTGTCACTGCGTCCCGGTCGACTGGAGCGGGGAGGAAGCTAGACGGGAAGATGGATGATCCCTGGAGCACGACCCCTGCGCTGCCAGCTCCCAGCCCATGACATCATCGGTCAACGTCCAGCCCTCTGAGCCCCTGTCTCAGAGAGCGCACCCTGCAGTCGCTCAGTCGCTCGGCTCATGCAAGTAAGGACGGTAGCTGCTCGATGATGGCATGGCTTGTGGCGTGGCCGCAGCTGCGCTCTCCCGAGTGGCCGGGGTTCCCTCTCGTGACTGTAGTCTGGCTGCCGGGAATGAGCGGTAAAGGTAACAGAAGTCGGTGATCGTGGGGTCGCGGTGATATCAGTGCCCTCATCACCAAGCCTTTAAAGGAGTGGACCAGAGATATTTTGCTTTTTCTTATGCGTTGGCATTGTCCAGTGCCGCGACGAAGTATTCCTCCACTTTGCAGTCCAGTGGCGTTCATTCTCCCCTTGACAATTCAACCCTTCGTTATCAGACGTCCAGCTAGAGACAAGTCAAAGGACCTCTCCCCAGGAGCACGCACACTTCGCCCATCGAGATCAGCTGCACGAATCTGCCGGCATTCCCGCCCCCCAAGGCTGCCATCCTTACCCAGCAGGAGTCACTAGTCCGCGGCACTCCAGATTCCCTCCCCCACGCCGGCGGTTTACCTTTTAAGTCTAACGACGCACGCTTAAACCTTCCGCACCCTTCACACACGAGGATACAACCATACCCACCTACTCTCTCACCACCAGCACTCGCGACACATTTCATGCACAAACCACCACGCCGAATCAATCTTACATTGCTCGCGGTTTCTGTCAGAAACCAATCACAAGTCTGAAGTGCAGGCACACAATTTCCAAAACACACACACTATCGACACCTATCGCTGAGGGCGAGAAAGACCAAACAAAACAAATCATGGGCAAAATCGTCCCGGACCCGCGGAACCTGCTCCCTTCTAAGGCGGACCCGGAGCACCGCAGCCTGCGCAAGGAGCTCGAGAAGAACCACGGGCTCGGCTACAAGGAGCCTCTGCTGCTGGGCCTACTCGCCATGGGCCTGGTGTGGAACATGGAGACGCAGGTCAAGAAGTGCGAGGAGAAGAAGGAGCGCAAGGAGAGGGAGGCACGAGAGCGGGACGGCGGTCGCGGCGGCGCCAGGGATCGCGGTGGCAGTGATGATGGCGGTGATGGTGGTGATGATGATGACAGGAGAAGTAGGAGAGCCAGGTCGAGTCGTCGCGCCCCGCCGCCTCCCGGGTCAACGTCCGGGAGGCGAGGTGGAGGAAGAGACGAAAGATATGACAACCACGAGGCAGCGAGGCGAGGGCATGGAGACTACTACCACCGTGGAGAGCCTGCGCGATGGTCACAGGGTTACGGTGATGATCATTACTACTACGACTACCCTCGTTCCGGTGACAGAGACCACGGGAGGAGGGACCGGTACTATGTCGACGACATCGACGGCGTCCCTCGTACCGAACGGAGGCACCGAGCCGGTGGCGGCGGTGGTGGTGCCGAGGACGACGGGCGGAGCGAGTTCACAGATGGTGCCAGCGCAATGCGAGGCTCGCAGCACGGCAGTGCAGCTCGGAGTCACTACTCGGGCAGTCAGCGTCTGGATGACCAGTATGATGATGGGTTTGAGAAGAAGCGTTTCGACAGCACGCCTGTGGACCCGCCGCCGGTGGACGAGAGGCGCTATCGGCGGAGTCGCAGAGACTCGTGGTGAAGGGCCGTTAAGTCCGGTCTGCCACGTATATCCATTTTTATGACGTGACGAGAAAATGACACTGCATATAAGAAGGCCAATTTCACAATATACATTGAAGCTTTTACATACGGCCTAAATGTTGCAGATGTTCTCGCACTCGACGCGTTGTATATGACACAGCTCACGGCGTCAGCTGCTGAATCGTCTTCTCCGCCACCTCCGTGATGATCTCGACATGCTTGTCCACATGGTGCTGCTCGACAAAGGGCGTCGCCGGGCAGTGGCGGATGCAGAAGACATCGCCGACCACCGTGCTCGACAGGAAGATCCTGCCGTCGGCCAGGATGGCGTCGTAAACCGTCTTGGTCAGCGCGTTCTGCGCCGCCACTGTGGCAGCAGCATCGTCGCCACTGGCAATGACTTTATCGGCAGCCTTTCCGTTCTTGACTTTGAACGTCGTCAGCGCGAAGCGCGGCCCCGTGACGATCTCGAACAGGTCGTCCCTCTTCTTCAGCTCCGTGGCAAAGTTCTCGGCGAGGCCCATGTGCTTGCGGACGTGGTTCTGCAGACCCGAGATGCCGTACGTGCGCAGGACAAACCACACCTTCAGACTCCGGAACCTCCGACCAAAGGGGATCTGCCAGTCGCGGTAGTCCGTGACGAGGCCCGAATCGGAGTGTGTGTTCTTCAGGATCGCCAGGCTCACGCTCAGGGCGTCGATTAAGTGCTTGCGCTGGCGGACATAGAGCAAGCTACAGTCGAAGTTGACGAGGAGCCACTTGTGCAGGTTCGTGTTGAAGCTGTGGAAGCGGTTGAATGCCGATGTGAGATGGTGGAATTCGGGGCAGATGAGGGCCACGCCGGCGTAGGCCGCATCGACGTGCACCCAGATCTCGCCTTTATCGCTGCCGAGGTTGCGGTTCTCCGCGTCCATCGGCGGGGCAAGCTCAGCGAGGACATCTGCGATAGAGTCCATGTCGTCAATGGCGCAAGTGTCCGTCGTGCCGAGAGTCACTGTGAGGTAGAAGGGCTCGAGGCCCTTGGCCCGCAGCGCCTCAATGGTACTGCGGACCTCCTCTCCGGTCAGCTTGTAGCTGTGCTCGGCGTGGACGGGGATCGACCGGTATCGCACGCCAGCGATCTGAGCTGCCTTCTTGGTGGCACTGTGGGTGGCGGCGGAGCCCAGTGCAACAAGCTTGCTCCGACGGATGGCAATGGCATCCTCCCGGGCTTCCTCGTCGGTGATGTGTTCCGTGGCTTCCCTGAGATACTTGTCTCTGGCGGCAACCATAACGGTGGCAATAGCCTCGGAAGCAGTGCCGTGAATCACACCTCCTCCGTGCGTCGGCCCAGTGGAGAGGTAGTCCTCAGGCAGATTAAAAGCCTTGGCTATCCAGTCAAGAACAATTGTCTCAAGCTCGGTGACGACGGGCGAGCAGATCCAGTTGAAGGCAGCGCCCGTGAATGCTGACGAGTACATCTCGCCAAGCATGGCCGGGAAGCTGCTCGAGGAAGGGAACCACGCCAAGAAGTTTGGTGACTGCCTGAAATTATAGTGTCAGGACTATGCTGTTTCTTGAAGACATAGCACGAATACAGGTGAGTGATTGGACTGGGTTAACAAACCAGTGCGTGATTCCAGGCAGGATCTTGGACTCAATGTCCTTCTGGATATCTGCCCATGGCTCGCCTTCCTGGGGCGGCGCATCCGGGAGCAGTGCTCTCAGATAGCCTGGCTGGACGTCTGGAACGACCCGGCGCTCCTCAACAGTATCGTAGTATTTGACGACTAGGGTCACGTCGTCAGTACTGATCGGTATGCCAAGACAGCCGAAAACGGATGGGACTCACTATCGTCAATGGAAGCCACGGCGGCTTCACGGAACTGTTTGGAATCCATAATTACAAGCAGGGGGACTTATCTGGTACAGATTATGATGTCGCCCGAAGTGAAAGTCTTCAGGAAATGGTGTTGAGCTTGAGGCTTTAGTTTGAGTGATGTAGTTGCGGGCGACGCCAAACGAGGGGAAATGTTGCCCCTGTCTCGAGTGGTGGGGCAGGATCAACCGTCCGGCGTGCAACTATGTCGTCCTGTTCTCACTCGACTTTGGTTGCTCAACTCAGAAGAGCAGGTTTACTGCTGATAGTGAGCTGGGTATCTTTCATTCTTCTTCTCATCATGATAAGAGTCGTATACTGGCTTGTCTGGCAACTTCATTGTGGCAGTGGCTTATGACGTAGTAGAGCCAGATACCTTCCCCGGATTTGCCGTCAACAGACTGTGAAGGCTAGTCGCTTTTTTAAGCTATACTTGTGTATATTGTTAACAATACCCTGAATTCCGATCATATGTTTACGAAGGGCCTCGTCGACGGGGTAGCTCCTCACTACTTGTCTGGGTCATGTGAGCCCTAGAATAGCCTAGAGGCCTGCTCATCAGCCGTCACGGCCCTCCAGGTGACCGTCCATACATACAACCGCGGTCCAAGACCATTGATCTCAAGCCGCTGCCTCTCTTGACATCCATCACACGCCTCGTTGGCCTCCCGCTGGCCCTGCGGGCACGCTGCACAGCGCATACTCCAGTAACCTTTTGTGCCCCGCCAGCTCATCTTCTCGACCACCCTGCCCTTTGCACTGAGATACCTCTTGCACTGCTGCTCGCCGGTGACTTCTTCCCCGCCTGGTGCGATGATGTTGTGCTGCTCCTCCGGAACCGGCTCCAGTGGGAAGCGCCACTTGACAGCCCAATCCGCGATCCTGTCCATCTCGTCCTTCTTGTCCTCGGCCGTCTCAAAGTCTATGGTGAGCGTCTTGAGGCATGTCATGTCGCGGAATGCCAGCCCCCACGAGTTGTGCTCAAACATGTCGAGCTGATCGTCGTTGTGGTCATCGACATCACGCGCCGCGACCCGCCCCATGTCGACGTGCATGTCGCCCGCCGAGTGGACAGTCCTGCGATACGGGCTGATCTTGAGCGGCCGGTTGCGCTCCCAGTCCCACCAGTCCCCCCTGCGTAGCGTGACGCGCAGGTGCTCCAAGCCCATGTACCACTTGCTGCTGGCGTACCAGGCGTTTCCGAGGTAGTGCTGCGTGTCCTCGAGCCAGTACTGCTGCGTGAAGAGCCTCGCGGACCGCGGGGCGACGTCCTGCATCATCTTGCCGGGGATGGACGACGGCCGCCTGCCGAGCCTGTGCGCCACGAAGGACCGCGGGTCGGCGTTCTGCACGTACGGCTCGCTGCCGCGGTTGCAGTAGAAGACAAACTCCTTCTGCGCCAGCGGCAGGGCGTGCGTTTCGAGGTAGACCCGCCGGCAGGTGAGCAGGAGATTGTAGTGGTTTACGACGGGCCTCGTGTTGTCCGGACGCAGCCAATCGAAGCCAGCATCCAGTTGACGGTATTCCTCGTCATGGAAGGCCCGCTCTGTCACGAGGTAGCTAGTCTTCTGGAACTGCTGCGAGGTTGGGAGATCTGGAACTGGCGCGAGCTCATGGTCGTGGCGAACCGCAATATCATGGGCAAATTTCTTGGCGTTCGGTGATGGAGATTCAGTAACTGCGTACTCGAAAATAAGAGTCCTGATTTCAGCCGGGATTCTGCCGTTGTAGAAGGGCGAGGCCAGTTGGGGATCAATTGTCTTGTTCTCGAGGTGCTGAGACAAGTTGAAGTTCTTGTCGCTGTCGTTGTCGTCTGATTGGTGACCGGCCACACGCCATCTCGAGAAAGGGTTCGGGAGTATCGACATGGCGCGGTTGGGCAACGACATGGGCAATTCCATGCCCGTGTGACAGTCTGAGGTAGTCACTACGTTGGGTGGGGTAAGCGTAAACCGAATGGCTATGCCGAAAAGATTCAAAAGATAAAAATAAAATGCCCCAAATCTGCAAGGTTTCTCGCTCAGAGTACACAGAGGCAGCATGAGACGTAAAACAGGCGAATCGTCGTGGCTTATAAGTTGGAGCTTGACGGCTATCGGGTGGATCACACGGTATGGGGAAGTCGGTTTAGGCAGGTTAGGCTGCTGCAGCTCCAGCATCCGCTTTCAAGCTTTCCCGTCCTCCAATTCCCTGTTTTCCACTCCTCGGAGCTTCCCCTCCCTGTGCATGAATGGCAGCTGACTACTCAAGTGTGCCGGCCTTTCGCCACCAGACCCTTGTGCCTCAGACAGAGTATCTGACTTGGTGGACTATGGGATCGTACGGTGGCAGAAAGCGCCATGGAGGCCAACCTTTGGCCCAGCACATGGCTCGTCGTAGCTGAGCCTTCGGAACCACAGTTGAGTGCTGCATGGATTGCGGACAGAATAATTGATGCTTTCATTCTTGGGTGTCTGTAAATTGAGCCACCAAACGCCAGTTCCCAGTCAACGAGCTCTGAATAACATGACAAGATCGACCACATGCCAAATTTTGTGTGGATAAGAAATCTGTGTTGCGCAAGCGCTGCGCGTAGACTTTCCGACGATGCAAACCATCCCTGACTTTCCAAGGTCCTCTGCGATACTTCTGTAGAAGTTGGGCGATCCTCGCTTATGCAGTAGCCTCCTTGGTATCGACCTTCTTGGCGGGGGGCTCGTCGCCATGGCCCTCACCGTCTCTGGTGCGCTTTCCGTTCTCCTTCTCGCCTTCGCCGCTGATATTGATCTTGGGACGACCAACATCTCTGTTGTCACGCTGTTCTGGCTCCCGGACGGCGCCGTCGCGGCCACCATCCTGACGGTCCCGTCCGCCGCGTCCCCGGTTGCCGCCCCGACCCCGACCCCGACCCCGGTCGTTTCTGCCTCCACGGCGGTCCTTGAAGCCATTGCGCTGGTCCTGGTCACGTCTCTTCTTCCAGTCATCAGAGTCACCGCCTCGGCCGCCCTTGCCACCCCGTCCACCGCGCCCGCCCCGAGCACCACCTCGGGCTCTGTTGTTGTGGGGGTCCACGCGGCCCTCACGGATATCTTCGTTCTTCTGATCAATGTATTCCTTCTTGGACATGATCAGGAGCGGGTGCTCCTCCTTCCATTGAGGCTTGGGGTCAAGGGCCAGAAACTTCTCGGCGGTCTCCTTGTCAGCCCACTCGACAAAGACGGAGCCTTTGAACGCCCGATTGTCCGCGCGCCGGAGGCGGACCGAGTTGATCTCGCCGTACTTTGTGAAGAACTGCTCAATGTCGACCTGCGTGGTGGGTGTCTCGTCACCGAATCCCTTGGCGTAGATGCTCTGCTCCTCGGCTTGGCTTTGCTTGGACGGGTCGAAGGGAGTCTTGCGGCGAACGGTCTCCTCGCCTTCCTCGCCCTCAACGACAAGCGCCTTGCTCTCCTTCAGAGCATTGACGACGGCTGAGTAGGGCTGGAAGCGCTTCATGCGCTTGAAGCTGCTGATCTGTTTGACGGGAACAGCCTTGTTCTCGGCGCCACCCACGAGGTCGAACAAGAACTTATCGGAGGGCAAGTTGCTGTTACTGAAGTAGAACTCCACCTGAAAGTAGCCGTTGCGTTAGTATGGCAGCGCTTCACATCCGAGCGCACGACCTCGTGGTCGACTTACCTGTGTGCGAATCTGCTTGGGGTCATCAGTCTCAGGCAGAACCGAAGGGTCAAATTTGACGTTGTTACGAAAGACCTTGTCGTCCGCGTTCTTTCTGCCGCTGACCCTGAGCATGCCCTCCGGTACCTGGTGGGCAGATGTCTTGGCCTTTGCTCCCGCCGTCTCGGTGTCTTGGGTTTCGTCGGTGGTAGCCTCGGTCTTGGCTTCGACCGCGGGGGTCTCGCTGACAGCCTCAGCCGCAGGAGCCTCGAATGGCGCCTCGACAGCCTCAACAGGCTTGACTTCCTGATCGCTCATGGTGGCGATGGCTGCTCGACAGCGATTGACAGGTC